>CM058154.1:21370882-22570882 GCA_030254885.1 Vitis rotundifolia
TTACACTTTCCTAGAACCAAACATAGTGAAAGGAAAATCATTTTCTTATATTTGGATGACATAAAAAATGAGATAAAAAAGTATAATGAAATATTTTAATTTTTTTTGAAAAAAAAATGAAGAAAGTTTGAAGATAATGCATATCTCTACAATTTAGTTTTCTCTCTCAATTATTTTTTTATATATATAGCTAAATAAGAGAAGTTTGCTAAACACATCCCCTTAGGCATTGAGATGAGATCCATTTGAGCACACGAGATGTTGTATCGTGGACATGGATTATGGTATAGGCTATGGAGAGTAAGAGTGCGTTTCGTAGTGATTCTAGGAAATGTTTTTAACCTAAAAAGTGTTTTTGAAAAAGAAATTATATGTTTAGCAAAATTTAGAAAACATTTTAAAAAATCTGAAAAATCACTTGTAGTGTTGAAAAATCACTTGAAAGGTGATTCTCCTAAAAACACTTTTAAATGATTATTTGAATTTAAATTTTCAACATTTATATTAAAATCTTCAAAAATCACCTATTTACCCCCTCTGCTTGTTACCACTAGATCATTGGTTTTTTGGACTCTATTTAAAGACATGTCTCAGCATACTAACTGTCCCGTTTAGATCTAATTGATATGGTAGAAGTTATTTCTTAGTACACATATAGCTATCACCAAAAAAGTTTTTTACTTAAAAAGGTGAAATAATTGTAGACATGGTATTACATGTTCTACTTTTTTGTGTTTACATGATGCTCTCTAGTCCATGATTTTCAGTTGATTTCAAATACTAATAACCCTTGTAAATAGGTATGATATAAAGACTACCATGTTGGATATGCGGAACCGTTGATAACAATTTGGTTGGAGTAATGGGGTTGATAGAGAGAAACACACAATTATAAAGCAAAATAGAATTAGGGAGAATTAAAAACTTTATTGTATTCTATCATACTCTCTTAATCAAACATTACGTAATCTTTTATTTATAACTACTCACACTAAACAAAATAGAAACTCCTAAAAGTAACACATAGAAACCTTCTAAGACGTGACAATTCAAAAATAGAAACTATAATAACTATTCAAAATAAAATATTCTCCTTTGACTTTTTAGAAAATAAATCTAATTTTGATATTCAGAAAGTTCCTAATTCAAGTTTACTTTTCAACATGCCCCCTTAAACTTGATTTTTGATTCTAAGTAGGATCTTCAACCTTCTAAAATCTTCAAACTTGTGAGGCTTAGTAAAAATATCCATAATTTGATTTAGAGATCTTGTAAATTTAATTGCATTGCTTTCTTCATAGTACACTCTCTAATAAAATGATATCTTGTATCAATATGCTTACTTCAACCATGGAAAATCGGATTTTTTGATAATGCAATTGCAGATCTATTGTTCACATGGTGTATACTTTGTTGTTGCTTGTGTCTCTTAGCTAACAATCTTTTTTGTATTTCTCCACTTCTTCTTTTATATTCTTCTTTGCTTTGTATCATTGTCTTACTCTAATTTCTTTTTCCCTTTTGAAAAGGATTTTAGTTCCCATATGTCATTCTTCCTTATTACTTTTATTTCCTCATCCATAGCATCTTTCCACCTTTGGTCTTGAATTGATTCTTCCAAACTTCTTGGTTCATATTTTGCAAAAGACAAAAAGGGTCAAATCATTTTGATTTTCTATCACCTCATAAATCTCTTATAGACTTCAATAACATGTTGTCCTTTGACTTGAGATTTCCAACGAGGATGATGTTATTAGAACTTTATAAGTTGATGCAGGCAATTATGAAAATGGAGTAACAACCTCTTGTAAGCTTTCCTTTGTTTGTTCTTCTTCTACATATAGGAGAGGAGTATCATAGTTGCCTTCTTAAACACTGCAATCTCATGTTCTTCATTAAACTTGACATTTCTACTAATAATGATCTCTCCATTGTTTAGATTGTATAACTTGTAGCCTTTGGAGCTTGAGTCATAACTAATGAAGATATATTTTTCACTCTTGTCTTCTAACTTGTATCGCTTTTGATCGGGCACATGAGTATATGTAATGAAAATACTCTCAAATGTGAAACACTTGGTTTTCTTCCATTTCAAGCTTGTTGTAGTGTTTTATTCCATATACTTCGATTAAGAGAATGATTTGACAAATAAACTGCATAATCAATCGCTTCGGCCCAAAATTCTTTAGGCATATTCTTACTATTCAACTTACTTTGTGTAATGTCAAGAATAATTTTATTTTTTTCTTTCAACTACACCATTTTGTTGTGGAGAATATGGA
This sequence comes from Vitis rotundifolia, assembly GCA_030254885.1. Classification (NCBI taxonomy): domain Eukaryota; kingdom Viridiplantae; phylum Streptophyta; class Magnoliopsida; order Vitales; family Vitaceae; genus Vitis; species Vitis rotundifolia. Next base: position 21,373,165 of record CM058154.1, read on the forward strand.
GCCATTCCCATGACTTTCATAATATTCTTCAAATTCATTTGATGTGAATTCACCTCCTCTATCAAATCTCATTGCCTTCATGTTGTGGTCATTGTCTTTTTCAAGAAGTGTTTTAAATTTCTTAAAAGCACTACATATTTCAAATTTTTCTTCAAAAAATACACCCAAGTTTTTCTACTAATATCATTAATGAAAAGCAAAAGATATTTACTCTTACCAAAAGAGTTTGGATGAATTGGGTCGCATACATCTACATGAATAAACTCTAGAGACTTCTTTGCTCTAGTACTTGCTTATTTTGGAAAACTATTTCAAGCATGTTTTCTAAGTAGATAATTGATCCAGGTGATCTATAGAAGACAATCCTCTCACTATATTTTTCTTGCTCAACAATTTCAATCCACTAAGATTAAGATGTCTAAATCTTAAGTGTCAAATCCAAGAAGAGTCATTGACACAAGATTTTAGACATTCTATAACATCATTTTGAATGTTCAACAAAAACACTCTATTTCTTGTCATAGGCACATTAGCAATTAAATTGGCATGTTCATCTCTTATTGAAAGGCTTGGATTTTTCATGGGAATATCATAACCTTTTTTTTAAAGTTGACGCAAACTTAGTATTTTATTTTTCATGTCGGGGACAAAGTAGATATTCAAGATAAATTGATGCCTTCCATTTTTCAAACAAATTAGGACACCTTTGCCTTTTACCAGAATTTTTTATTCATCTCCAAAAGTAACATGACCACTTTCCGATTCATCCAACTCCACAAACATATTTTTGAAACCACACTTGTGATTTCTTACTCCGGTATCAAGATACCATGTGTTTTTCTTTTCACTTTCTTCTTTATATGCCAACAACACGATAGGTTCTTCTTGATCTTTCTATTCAACATAGCTAGCTTGTTCTTCCATATTGTTAATGGAACTTCTACATTCATAAACAAAATGACCAAATTTGTTACAATTATAACAATAAATTTGAGATTTATCATAACTTCCCCTTTCATTTTGCCTTGAGTTGTGTCATCTTCCACGTCCTCTTGAGGAATATGAGTTTTGCCTTGTTTTTTCATTGTTTGATGAAATGAAACTACCTCTTCCTTAATTGCCTTGGCCACATCCACATCCATGGTCATGTCCACATCCACAATTATTTTGACTTTTTTCACTAAAATTTTCTTTATTCTCTTTTAATGAAAGTTTTTTTGGGAGAATTTGTTTTAATTTTTCTTAGCTCTTCCTTTTTAATCTCTCTTCATGGGTTTACAATGATCCCATAAGTTGATCAAGGGTCATAGAATCTAAATCTCTAGATTCTTCAATGGCCACAATAATATAATCAAACTTCAAATCTAAATATCAAAGTATTTTTTTCAATCACGCGAGTATCATTTAAACTCTCACCATTTCTTTTTAATAAATTCACAATACCCAATACTCTTGAAAAATAATAGGAAATTGATTTCGATTCTTTCATGTTCAAACCTTCAAATTCCCCACTAAGAGTTTGAAGACGAACTTTTCATACCTTATGTGTATTTTGTAATATCCCTCAAACTTTATTTGAGGTGGTTGCACTTGAAATCTTCTCAAAAGTGCCTTCATCCATTGCTTAATAGAGGATAGTGTGAACTTTCTTGTCTCTCTTCCTCTTATCTTTTAAAAAATCCCTTTGATTTGGGGATAAAGTGGTTTCATCTTATGATTCTTTGTTGTCTTTCTCTACAACTTCTCATGCATCTTGTGAACCAAGTAAAGCCTTAATCTTGATACTCTAATTGTCGTAATTGTTTTTGTTGAGTTAGGGAACTTGAAACAGATACGTCTCATTGGCCATCTTTTTCATATGGCTTTGATACCAATTTGTTGGATATACAGAAGTGTTGATAACAATTTCACTGAATAATGGGATTGATAGAGAGAAACACACAATTACAAAGGAAGATAAAATTGCGGAGAATTAAAAACTTTATTGTATTCTATCACACTCTCTCAATTAAACATTACATAATCTACTATTTATAACTACTCACACTAAACAAAATAAAAACTCCTAAAAATAACATATAAAATCTTCTAAGACTTGACAATTCAAAAATAGAAACTAGAATAACTTTTCAAAATAAAATATTCTCTCTTAACTTTTTAGAAACTAAATCTAATTTTAATATTTAGAAAGTTCCTCATTCAAGATTACTTTCCAACACATCATACTTCAGTATGTAGAATTTCTTTGAACCACTTCTAACTTGACTTGAGCAACATTACATGGTGAACCTTACGTAACAAAGTAGAGTAATTATTAATCTTGAATTTTCTTTTAAGCTGTGTGCGGTTGTCAAGAAATTTTTTTTTTTTTTTCTTTTAATTCTAAAAAGATGGACTGTGAAAAGAATAAAGAGCAGGGGTTTCGAGTCCAGAGTCCTTGTTTGCCTTTTGTCGATGCCACAGGTTTCTCTTATAAGAAGCGTTTTGGCTAAGTGGCATATGGGTTCGACGTAAACTGGACCGTGCTTGAACCGGAGCTCAAGGAAGGAGTGTGGAAGGCCTCGAGTACAAACAAAAATAAGAGAAGCAAACTGCGTAGAGGAGGCCTCCACGTTTCCCTACATGCAGATCAACAGGCTTCATTTGATGAGGAGCGAGCAAATCATAGGATGACATGGTACAATCCATACGGATTGATGTGTCGGCACTGGCAACTGAGCGTTGCACTTGCATGGCCCTCCACTTTGTCACTCCCTTGTCGCGCTGTCACTGTAGGCATTGCCATTTGGTTGGCAGTGAAAGTAGTTGTGGCGGTGTAGAGGACTGCTCGTTTTGGCTTTAAGGTAGTCTCTCATCCTCACTGCTCATCTAAAGAGATCGAAATCATGTTTGGAGGAGGACGAGGAGGGCGAGGAGGAGGACGAGGAGAACTGCAAGAACTGGGTGTTCTGCCAATTCATCCCTATCAAGCCTCGTATCAGCAGATGCTTCTACCTCACCCTCAGCAAGGGATGGTTCAGGGCCCAGCTGGTTTTCCTATCCAGGTCCAAGAATACCGTCGCCCTTCCATTGTTTTGCCTTCTGATCTTAAACCACGCCTGCGATGGTCACCAGAACTTCACACTCTTTTTGTTGATGCTGTTAATCAGCTTGGCGGCCATGAAAGTGAGGACTTGATTACAATTCTCTTATTTTCCCTGTTACCAATTTTTCATTTATGTGCCTTCTTTGGTTTCTGAAATGAAATGGAGTTCTATTATTTCTTTTGTTTTGTATTCTGGTTGGTTCAATTTACTTTAGTTTATGAATAGTGTAGACTTCTTTTGGTGGAGTGCTTTGGGGGCCGGGTTTTACAAGTTGTGGTTCAATTTTATGACCTGAGGTTTGTTTTTTCAGGCCTACATCTGTGTCCTTCTGGTGGATGTATATGTGGTTCAACTGGACTCTCTCTATTTTTTTTATTTTTTGTATATATATTTCAATTTTTATGTACTGTGTTTTGGCAAATTATACCTATTTGTGGCATCAGAAGGAAGGGAGATTCTGGTTGCATGTGCCACAGTGGTTATTTTCTTAGCATATGAATTTCATTCTCCTAGGATCTTGTCAATTGTGGGTAATTACATCAATCCAATTAAATCAATCATGGCTGAATTTTTTATCCACAAATCTTTCCTGTGTTCCTGTTTGCACTTTTTCCAAGCATACTTTTCATTTGCATAATCATTTAATTTCATTTTTCATGTTTAATTCTTTTCTTTGTATTGATTTGAGATCTGCACAACATTGAGGTGTAGTTTGTCACTCTTCCTTTCATCCTGAATTGGCTTATTTTTAGTGATCAGATGAGATCTGCACAACAATGAACTGTTCCTCACATGTCCCTTTTCTTTTCTTCCTTGCAGATTCATACCACATTCTGTAGTTGATTCCATAGTATTCTCAAACATAGATGTCTGTTTGCTGGGTATTGGTCGCATGCATGTTTGAGGGTCTAGGTTTTGTTCAACTTTTCTCCTTTCGAAGTATGATCTGACACTATAATTCTGATTTAGTTTTTTTCTCTGAAATCTAGCTAGCTGATTGATGGCAGGTGATGGCAACCTTGTCTGTTGGATAACTGGATTTCCCATTTTCTTTTTTGCCCTTCTATTTTTGGATGTAGGATGGTCTTGTAGTTCTGGTATGATCAATTCTGAGGAGATTCTTCTGTCCCTTCCACATGCTTATTGGAATCTTTCATTTACCATGCTCAATGCTACTCATGGTTCTCATTGGACGATACTGTTGGAATTCCTTTTGTTGTTTCTTTAGTGGTTACTGAGAATGTTATTGGATCCTTTGAGCATGGCCTTTTGTATTCCTTCCAAATCCTTTTTCTTCTGTTTCTGATATACATGTGTGGCTCGTGTTTGTATTCGCCTTTAGTATTTGTCGCCTTTGGTATTTGTCGCCTTCGAGATTTGTCGCATTCAGTATCTGGCTTTTCGTTCGATTGATTTTTAGGTTTTGTCGCTATTTCTGGTATTTTCCTTTGCATTTAGCTGGTGATAATTTGTTTTTCTCTAGAGGCATCCTTTTTTTGCATGAATCACTATGTTCCCTTTTTTAGCATTAGAAGTTCTCATAGATCATGTTTCATAGTAATCTGGATATGCCCTCCCCTTTGTGGTTATTTAAGAGTTACACAAGACAAAGGAAATTGAGATGAGCAGTAAGATTAGAAATAACATGATTAGAGAAGAATGCACTAATGGGATGGTAGAGGCAGTACCAATTGGGGCAAAGATCCAAGTAGGTTGGCCAATGGTTTTTCCTTGGGTATTGAAGACCAATAACTGTCCTACTAGAGGAGTTATCTACCTTAAGTATAAGTGTTGCAAGGATGGAGGAAGACCAAGGGATGTTGGCTGTGGCAATGAGAAAAGATTAAAGGGCTGACCCTGCATAGTCATGTAGAGCAACATAGTGGGATTAGGCTTAGTTGAGTAGAATCTGTGATGAATATAGAGCTAATTAATAGGCTTGCAAGTTATGAAGCCAGAAAAAGAAATGAATCTTATTATGAAGAAGAAACTAGAAAGGAAAAAAACTGGAATTGAGGAAACTTCTTAACTAAATTTAGGAGGCCAAGTTGGATTTGCTTTATCTGGAGAGGTCTGGGTGATAACTGCAGCACTAGTTCCATGTACTTAATTATTCAGTTTTCCAGTTCACCTTCACCATTGGATATATCCTCATCTGATCCGATATTTCATCCTTGATCTGTTTTGGTTTTATATATAAATATATATATATATATATATGGCTATTCATTTGCTCATTGTCTGAGCCTATGCCTTATTTGGAATGATGTTATACCTGATCTATCTTATTTCTCTCCTTCTCATTACAGGATATTTCTCAGTAACAAATAGGCTTGACTGTTTTGTGATTAGTATAATTTGTTTCAAGTCATTTGCCTATAATATGTCAATGCACCTCATTCCATTTACTAAATTTGGACAAGTATATCAATTAATACATCTCTTGTTGTGCACTCTACTTGCAGAAGCCACCCCCAAGGCTATCATGAAGATAATGGCTGTAAGGGGATTGACTCTTTACCACTTGAAGAGCCATTTACAGGTACTTCATCATTTAACATTTAATTTTATTTAGATGCTTAACACAAACTATTCGGTGTAATTCAAGTGATAGTGAAACTGCCATTTCCAATTACTGAAGGATGTTTATTGGTGTTTTACAGAAGTATAGGATGAGAATGCTTTCAGTAAAGGAGGCAACTAGAAGGACATCCCAACAAGGTAGGATTTTGTTCAATGCATCTTCTCTTCATGCCTGCAAATTTGACCTTATAATGTTGTATATGTACTTACTGAAAACCTTGCTAGCGAAGTTTGTCATCATATGAAGGAAGGTTATAAGGCTTCATTTTCAATGTTGTGAAATAATTGTACTCGGAAGCAAGATGACAAAAGAGGTTGGAGAAGTAAAATATATGGTAACTAGCTATTGTCTTGGCAAATTGTGGTAAGCACAATAGCAATTGTCTATATCTCAACTATTTTGGTTTGGCTAGATGAGTCCCTGTGGGCCACTCAGCTCTATCTTGGAACATTTCCTTCATTGAATCGACCATTATCATGTCGTTTCTCCCTACCTTCATCTAACATCATTTATCTTTAATTTTGTCCCTTCTAATTATAAGTTTCCAAAGCTTTTAACAAAGTTAAACCAATTTCCAAGAAAATTGAACTGCTATAAATTTTGAAGTTTCTGCAGCATTATCATACAAGTTTTTTTCTCTTTTTCATGTTGAAACTTACCTTCTTTTTCTCTATGCTACCAAATGACTATCACAGCAGAGAAACAACGCAAAAAAGGAGGAATTTCGTCATCCTCACTCCCAGAAGATAAGAATGAGTAAGAACATCCACCATCTTTTATCATGCATGAACACTGACAGCTTTCATTTTCTATACTCTGCGACCATGCTACAGCTAGCTAACTTCACACATTTTTTCTGTTTCTTTGTTTGCTTGCTTTTCTTCTTTCTTTTCCTTCATTTTTATTTTTTATTTTTGGTGATGGGGTCTTTGCCGTTTACAGGGTTCACAAAAGTGAAGAGGAAGGGAAGAATAAATTTGTGCATGACTCAGAGGTTGACCCTGCAATTGTATATTTGAATTTGGATGATAAAGGGGATGATACAGACATTGCCATGGCAACCGTCAACCTCCCTGGGATCAATATTGAGTCTCCATAGGAGGAACTAGATGACTGAATTATTAGAGTGGTTATCGAAAAGAATAGTAGTTTAAAATAGAGATTTTTTTTCTTCTTTTCTCTTTCTTTCTTTCTTTTCAGATTCTTGTGGTTTGCAAGTTTGGAAGCCTTGGCCAAGCCTTGGCCAAGCCTTGGCCTAGCCTGGTCCTGCCTGTTAGGATACAGATAAGGTCTCAATAATTTCAGGACTTAGCTGATTCAGAAACGAATCACTGTTTTGAACTCAGAGATGCACTGGTAAATCTCTAGGATACTGTAGCTTGTTGGTCAGAACATGATCCAGAGGCTGGAACCCATGAGGTCTGTGGAAAATAAAGGCAAATGAGGTGCATGGGGGTTGTGGTGGGGGTGAGTTGCTCAATGGCACATGGTGGATGCAGGGATGAATGGTGGGGGTGAGTTGTTCAATGGCACATGGTGGATGTAGGGATGAATGGATCGGCAGCCATGTGTCAGACCGACAGGGGCGGTACGCGTCAATTACACACAACGTCATCAAGGGAACCACCATACCACATCATATTAATATGATTAGACTGTCATCGGCATCATACCATAGCCTGCCCTACTTCCACACAAAACAACCCCCATCGCCATCCCCAATATGACAACACATCCTGAAAACGTCCTTACCACTAGTTATGCAATGAATTTGATTTCCTTGGCAACCACGTAAGGATTGACCCATAAAAACTATGCTATTTATATTCTACAAACGTTAAAGCCTTAGAAATAAATATAATGAAGGTATTTAGAATGTCATGTAACCAATGTCATCTTTATCACTTTCCCATAATCAACCCAGTAGGAAGCAACTATAAAATAAAGGAGACCCAACCCAAAATGAGGTAGTGGAAAAAAGACGGAACCTCTTATATGTTCATCCTCCCTACGATCCATAAGTAACTTGCTCATCAAAGAGGGGTCGACCTAAATGACCCTACCTCTTTCATATCTCTCTACTTCTCTGCTTTGCAAGGTCACAAAGTTGGTTCAGCTCCATTTGGAGGAGGACAAAATAGATTGGAATCCTCCAAAAACTATACATAAAATCTTTCATCTACACCTAGTTAGTCACATTTTAAACCAGAACTAATAGTAAGCAATTATAAATCGATTCTCTAATAATGCAAATACATGACCAAATGATAGAAATGGAACGTAGTGAGAATGGCTGGTTACAAGGATAATTATAGGAAGTTAGTCATTGCCCAAGTCCCCTTGGACCACAACCCTCCCGAAGAAGTCTCGTTAGGGAAACTAGGCACTTGAGGATCCATTTGACCAAAAGAAAATCCACAAATTTTAAGGGAGAGCGACAAGTCCCACGCAACAAGGAGACGAGCGAGTGTGTGCTAAACCTGGCCTGACCGGAAGTGCACACTCGCTTGCCATATTCCATTAAGCCTCTTACCTTACAGTCAGTGCTTGGAATCACCTCTATGCCATTTACAAAAGCTAGCCTTAGAAAGGAAACATCTCAAGGTTTTATCATCCCTAAATTCAATATGTTCAATGGAATAGGCAACCTCTCTAAGCACCTCCACACATTCTTCAAAAGATGATCCTCACGTAAGGAAAAAACCACCTACTCTACAAAGTTTTTCCATCTAGCTTACAAAGACTAACCATTATAAGTTGTGACCCACTTAATGTCGGACTAGCTCGACGGGTCACTCACTACATAGTCTTTCGTGGAGTACCCCCATTCTAGTGAACCTTAGGAGTTGGAGCCACCTTCACCGTCAAGTACATCCACTTTGTACAACAAAAAAAAAGGGTAAAAGGCTCTATTCCAAGTGTGAAAATCGACTGGAGAATCTATGTGAGCGTATATACAACGATTCAGCATGCAGCTCTCGCAGATCAAGGAATATACCATGCAAGCAACAATAATGACCTTTAAAAACCTCCCAATAGGAGCAATCCCAAACCAAAGACCAACAATGAGGTAGTAACAACCGATTATGATCAAGGAAAGATAAAAAAAATGTTGACATCAGAAGATCAAATACCCTCCTCTCGTGTACATTCCCCTCAAGGTATCATATAGATAGAACCTATAGGAGATCAAAGTTATTGGTAACTCCCAACCACCCTCAGCTTTGATCTCTGGAGAAATTAATCAACATCCTAACAAATAGTGCGACTACCATGTATGAAGATTGTGGTCACTTGACAAACTAGTTTTGTAGTCTCAAGGGGTAGGTAGAGTAAATAATCAAAGAAGGAAAGTTGAAAGAGTTTGTGGATGGTAAGGAAGACTAAAGCAGTGAAAGCAACATGAGGAGATCTTTGCTACAACCTCAACCAATATATTTGCCACCTACCACAGTTGCTATATGGTGCATAGGGGGCTATTAGTCACTTGGAGTCAAAGTGAGAGCTTCAAGAACTATGCCGACAAACAAATGAAACAAGCGTTGCGTAGATGATGGCACAAGTGGCCCATGAAGGAATATTTCACGATCTACTCACCTTTTTTCTAACCAAGAGTAGTGGAGTTAGAACATCGTACTATGGCTCATCGCTAGTAACACCATGGGTCATAATTTCAATATGCAGTGAGTTCTTATCAACCCCAAAGGTGCAACTAATCTCCTTTATTATCCAAACTTAGGACAAAATGGGGCTCACATAAAAAAAAAAAAGAAAAAAAAAAAGTTATGATCACCATCATATGCCCTTATTGGATTGAATAGCATCCTTGTGGACCCCTAGGAGAAAGCACTCTACCAATAATATGGGACCCATTACTCATCTTAAATTATTGGCAGTGATAGATCAATCGTCCCCCTACAACATCATCATGGGGTGCCCTCAAATCCACAATCTCTAACAACCCCCTCGTCCTACCACTAGTGAAGATATCAAAAATCAACCCACCTATGAGTAAGGACCTAACACGACCATGTTAGATGGCATAGGGTTGGATCTGCTTAATACTTTGGGTGGATGCAAGTGGAACATTATAGAACAAAGATACAGTGGAAAGGCATATGAAGTGAGTCTATTTAATCCTTAAAGATGAGACTATCGGAAGAGGAAAGGCTCTCTATCCTGTAGGAGTTGTCCACACAAAAACTCCACATATTTATCTATATTTATACTTACAAGCTCGAAAAAGCATCATCCACAAGAGACTTAGACTAGAATGTCAACAAGGTAATTGTGTGCCTAGCAATCTACAACAATTGAAAGAGATTTTGGGTCTTAATCGTTTCACTTATGGCACTGAAGTTGTCTTTATATACATTATGTCTTCATCTAAACACACCTACTAGCCAACACACCCTTCTGCACACTTGACAGTTGAACCTCCATCTAAAAGGGCACCTAAGACATGTTGCATCTTGTTCATCTTGCTCGATCAGGAGTTTATCCAACCACCTGCCTGCTCAACATACATGTGTTAGAAATGTCTGACTCTTTCTTTTAGGCAGAACTTGTTCATGGTTTTATGCTTAGTCGAAAGCACTCGTACGGAATAAAGAGGCTATAAAAGTTACCAACAATATTTGGTAGGTATGTACTATGAAGCACCTTGGGTGTTCAAAAATCAGATACACCTTAAGCAGTCATCCAAATTACCAACCTCAACAAGGAGTCATAAAAAAGCACAAGAATTATCTTAATGTCAACTCACATATGAGTTAACTAAACATAAGAAAATCTTATTATCTAAGCAAGTGGTCAACTAAAGTCTAGATAAGTCTTCTCTAACACACCTATTTTATGATCTCCAGCTCATTTATTTTATTTGGAGAAGGAAAATGATGAAAAACTAATGTCTTGCAAGTTAAGAAAACCTTTCAACTGAAAAATTAAGGCCAAGTTAGTCTCAAAACCATGGTTCTTATTGATAATCTAGCCAAAAATAAATTGTCAAAATAAACAACCAAAAAAGATCTAAAAGTATTTCTACTTAGAACCTTGAAGAAAACCCCAACTTGAAACCCCATCTCTTGTATTAGTCCTCTTAATTCAGGATATCTCTTTGTTGAACCACCCCCTGTGGTTGTACATGAAAGTTATCTTGATGCAAGCCTGATCCCACACTCCTTTAGATACAAATCACCTCTATGCTAAGCTGACCTCTGTACTTTCGGGTATAAGTCACACTTACACACGTTAGGTCAAATTGTCTCTGGTTATGGGTCAACTTTGCACCAAACCAACTTCTATCTTTGACCCTAGGATGTCCCTACAAAAGAAAAAAAAAACAAAAAAACAAAAAACAAAAAACAATGGTCATAGGCTTTAATAGGGGTTTCATTTCATACCTTGAAGTTAAAGTTAGGCCAATTCAAACCAAAACTTATTTCCTTATGGGAAAGTCTTGGCACCATTCTTGAATGACCTTGGATATATTTTAAAGGTAAGGTAACCTCCTCCTACCATCAAAAACCTGAACTGGAAAAGAGGTAATAGAAATCCTTAAAGATCAATTAATAGCTGCATAATACATCAATTAGTCTTGCAAACAACCACTAAAGATGTAAGAGGACTTATAGAAAACTCCCAAATAGAAATTAATAAATGATCCCCCACTTGAGTGAAAGAATGAACATCATACCTCTTAATTAAGAGGAAAAGATAACCTACTTGAGAATCATCATCAGCATCAAACTACAATAAAGCTTCAAGTGCTTGAGGAACAATATTGATATGTTTGCTTGGAAACCTTAGGACAAGACAGTATAAACCGCGAGGTATTATTTCACCAACTTGGTGTCCACAATGGTTGTCCTCTAGTGCACCATAAATGACAAAGGTTTATACCATTGAAAAATAAAGTCTTACAACAAGTAGAAAAATCACTCTCAACAAGTTCCATCCAACCTAGCCTACCAAAGTAGTGGTAATAACAAGAAAGAATATGAAGTAGGGAATTGAATGTGTCGATAACTAAATCGACCTTACTAATGCTTGTCCCAAATTTAGCTCTCCTTCACTAAAAATATACTATCTTGTGGACTTGATATCATAGCACAGAGTATCATCTCTTATAAATGCTTACAATGGGTACAATCAAATCCTCATATTAAGATGCTAGTCATGGACAAATTTCCTCTCTTGCTAAGGGAAAAAGGTACCTACACAATTGCCTCTATATTAGTAATTCATACTAAGAACTTTTCTTGAAACTTTCTTCAATGAATTTAAACTTTTCAAAACTCAAAGAAGTAAGACGTAAAAACTCACTATTTTGCAAAAACATATATTACCCCTAACGAATTGCTCAAAGAAAGACCAACAGTTGACAAACTAAAAGCAACAATGAGAAAAGAGTGGAGTCCTCAAACATAAGATAGGTCAAAGAACCCTCAACTATCTCATAGGCTTACTCAACTAAAAGAAAAAAAAACATCAATCTTGATCTATCAATAATGATAAGCATGAACTTACAACCCAAAGGTCAAGATTCTTATAGGTACTAAATTTTTTATTCAAAATGACCTTATAAGAGGCATGTTGGTAGTCTTAACCTAATGGTAACAAAGTGCTCAAACCTTAGAATCAAGTCCACCTAAAAAGGTACTATGATTGAACTATTGCATTCCAAGCTACCTATTTTGAGTATTACTCATCAAAATTCTTTATAAAATAAAATCTTTGTGTTTGCCAATTATAAGATTAGGAAAAATTGGGCATGAAACTTTCGAGTGAGGTCCTAAATGGGTCTAGAACTTTAGCCCCAACACCAAAAGATGGTTCCCATAGAAAAAGCCTCCCTTGGAACCTATCTAGTCCATAAACAAAGAACTTTGATTAATCTGAGTTTGAAGATGAACTTTCGTACCTTATCAACTCCCTTGTGTATATTCTGTAATATTTTCCAGACTTCTTTGGAGGTGGTTGCACTTGAAATCTTCTCGAAACTACCTTAATCCATTGCTTGATAGATGATAGTGAGAGTTTTCTTGTCCTTTTTCCCCATATGTTTAAAAAAATCCCTTTGATTTAGGGATAAAGTGGTTTCATCTTACGGCTCTTTGTAGCCTTTCTCTACAACCTCCTATGCATCTTGTGAACCAAGTAAAACCTTCATATTGATACTCTAATTGTCATGATTGTCTTTGTTGAGTTGGAGAACTTGAAAAGGATGCATCCCATTTTCCATCTTTTTTGTATGGCTTTGATACCAATTTGTTGGGTATGTGGAAACTTTGAAGAATTTGAAGGTTTAAATATGAAATAATTGAAATCAATCTTTGATTATTTTTCTAGAGCATTGGCTTTAAAAATAAACGGTTAGAGTTTAAATGATACTCATGTGATTGAAAAAATACTTCGATCTCTAGATCTGAAGTTTGATTATATTGTTGTTACCATTAAAGAATCTAAAGATTTAGAATATATGGTCATTAATCAACTTATGAGATCATTACAAGCCTATGAGAGAGATTAAAAAGGAAGAATCAAGAAAAATTAGAACATGTTCTTCAAACAAAACTTTCATTAAAAGAGAATGAAGAAAACTTTAATAAAAGAAGTCAGAATAACCATGGTCATGGATGTGGTCATGGATGCAGTCATGGATGTGGCTAAGGCAATAAAGAAAAAGGTAGTTTCAATTCATCGAACAATGAAAGAACAAGTCAAAACTCATATTCCATAAGAGGGCGTGAAAAATGGCACAACTCAAGGCAAAATGAAAGGGGAAAGTATGATAAATCCCAATGTTATAATTGGAAGAGATATGGTCATTATGCTTATGAATGTAGAAGTTCCACTAATAATATTATAGGACAAGCCAACTAGGTTGAAAAGAAATATCAAGAAGAACCTACTTTGTTGTTAGAATAAAAAGGAGAAAGTGAAGAGAAAAACACATGACATTTTGATACCAAAGCAAACAATCACATGTGTGGTTTCAAAAACATGTTTGTGGGGTTTGATGAATCAAAAAATGGCCATGTTTTTTTTTAAGATGCATAAAAAATCTCAATTTAAGGCAAAGGTAAAATCTTAATTCATTTGAAAAATGGAAGCCATCAATTTATCTTGAATGTTTACTATATGTCCAACATGAAAAATAATATATAAGTTTGGGTCAACTCTTAGAAAGGTTCATGATATTCTTATGAAAAAATCAAAGCCTTTCAATAAGAGATCAATATGTAAATTTAATTACCAATGTGCCTATGATAAAAAAAAAATAAAAAAATAAAAATAAAGGATGTTTTTATTAAAAATTCAAAATGATATTGTAAAATGTCTAAAATCTTGTGTCAATGATTCAACTTGAATTTGATAGTTAAGATTTGAGCATCTTAATTTTAGTGGATTGAAATTGTAGGGCAAGAAAAATATCGTGAGATGAATACCTTCTATAGATCACCCAAATCAATCATGTGAAGGATGCCTACTTGGATAGCATGCCAAAAATAATTTTCCAAAAAAAGAAACTACAAGAGTAAAGAAGCCTTTAAAGCTTATTCATGCAGATGTATGCAACCAAGCTCTTTTGGTAAGAATAAATATCTTTTTACTTTTCATTGACAATTTTAGTAGAAAATTTTGGATGTATTTTTTAAAGGAAAAAATTTGAAGTCTTTAGTGCTTTTAAGAAATTTAAAACACTTATTGGAAAGAAAAGTGGTCACAATATAAAGGCAACGAGATCCACTATAGGAGGCAAATTCACATCAAAAGAATTTAAAGAATATTGTGAAAATCATGTGATTCATCGGCCTTTAATAGTTTCATATTCTCCGTAACAAAATGGTGTAGTTGAAATAAAAAATTAAACTATTTTTAACATGGTTCAAAGTATGTTGAAAAGTAAGAAGATGCCTAAAGAATTTTAGACTAAAGCAGTTGATTATGCGGTTTAGTTGTCAAATCGTTCTTTTAATTGAAGTATATAAAATAAAACACTGCAACAAGCTTGGAATTGAAAAAAAATCAAGTATTTCACATTTGACAGTATTTAGAAGCATTGCATATGCTCATATGTCAAATCAAAAGTTATTAAAGTTAGATGATAAGAGTGAAATACATATTTGCATTGGTTAGAACTCAAAGATCATTATTAGTAGAAATATCTAGTTTAAGGAATAAGAAACATAGGATTGGAGTACTCAAGAAGGAGACTATGATACTTCTCCCCTCTAAGAAGAAGAAAAAGAGCAAATGAGAAAAAGCTTGTAAGAAAATGTTACTCCACTTTCATTACCATCTCCATCAACTCATGAAGTTCCAACAACATCATCTTCATTAGAAAGCCCAAGTAAAAGGACACCAAATTTTAGAAGTTTGCAAGAGATTGATGAGGTTGAAAAAAAAATGATCTAACCCTCTTTTGTCTTTCTACAAATTATAAGGCAATAGGTTTTAAAAAAAATAATTATAGACAAAAAATGGAAAGGTGCTATGGATGAGAAAATAAAAGTAATAAGGAAGAATGACAAAAGGGAACTAAAATCTCATCCAAAAATGAAAAAGACAATTGGAGTAAGATGGGTGTACAGGGAAAAAAAAAAAGAATGCAAATAGGGAAGTAAAGAGATATAAAGTAAGATTGGTGACTAAGGGTCACAAGAAACAATAAGGCTTCCACTACTTCAACAAGAAATCATCAATTACATTATCAAAAAATCTAGTTTTTCATGATTGAAGGAAGGGCATCAATACAAGATATCATCTTATTAAAGAATGCATCATGAAGAAGAAAGTACAATTAAATTTTGCAAAATCTCAAAATCAAATTGCAAATATTTTTACCAAGTCTTTCAAGTTTGAAGATTTTAAAAGGTTGAGAATGCTACTTAGAGAAAGAAATCAAGTTTAAGGGGGAATGTTGGAAAGGTAAACTTGATTTAGAAACTTACTAAATATTAGACTTAGATTTAGTCTCTAAAAGTCAAGGAAGAATATTTTATTTTAAGTGATAATTTTAGTTTATATTTTTTAGTTGTTAAGTCCTAGAAGGTTTTTTTATGTTATTATTAAGAATTTCTATTGTATCAAGTGTGAGTGTGTATAAATAAGTGATAAGTAATATTTGAATAAGAGAGAATGGTGGAATACAATAAAGTTATTAATTCTCCTTAATTTTATCTTCTTATAATTGTGTGTGTTTCTCTATCAATCTCATTACTCATTACTCCAATAAATTGGTATCAATGCTTCTGCAAGCCCAACAAATTGGTATCAAAGTTTCCACATACCCAACAAAAATCTCCTTGGAACTAGCTTGTCATCGATTGAGCGTTAACCCAACTATGGCAATGATTCGATATAAAATCTCAAAGCAACAATAGATCAGCACAAGCAAAGGTTAGACTATTGATCATAGGATTTATAAAAGAAATCTACTACCTTGAATTGCTAACTAATCTTATGGTGGTCCCATAAAAGAACACAACATGGAGAATATGCATTTTCTAACCGATCTCAATAAGGCATGCCCAAAAGATAGCTACCACTCTCAAATAGCAATTAGTCGATGCCTCCATTTGGCATAAACTTCTAACCTTCATGGATGGTTAATGGGGTATAATCAAATCCCTATGTTTGAACGAAACCCATGAAAAAACAATCTTTGTCACTAGAAAATGAGTATTTGGTTGTCAAGTCATACCTTTTAGGCTCAAAAACGCATGGGCCACATTCCAACGAATGGTAAACCAAGTGTTTGCCAAAGAAATAGGTTATATTATGGAGGCATATGTAAAAGACATGTTGGTAAAAAGTAGGCGAAGAAATAATCATTGTAATTATCTCACTCATTTCTTTGCCATACTATGAAAACCTAAATATATAACTTGAAATTAATTTTTATAAAGATTTTTAGTTTTATATTTTTTTTTTCTTATGATGGACTGCAATTCATCATATAAAAAGTTGTGTCATATTTATGTCCCATGAACAAATGTTTTTTTATCCAAATATGGGTTTCACAATCACAATATGAAGGCTGGTATTGTTTCTCTTTATAAACATATGAAAATAACTACTCAACCTACAAATGTAGCCTATTAAGCTATTAAGTCTCCATATATATGTATACTTAATATAGTTTTCTATTTAGACAATACTACAATGTGTCATTAAGGATAAGAAAATAAAATATGTTGTTATAACATTTGTTACTAAAATACTCAACCATAGAATAGTTATAAAGTGATAATCTTGTTACTTAATCATTGGTAATTATAATTTCATAAATTTGCTTCAAATGTTATTTTATTTTTTAAAAATTATTTTATTTATAATACTTATCAAATATTAACTCACAATAAGTGCCACACCTAGCTAGCTACTACTTTTTAAACAAGGGAGTTAGACATGATAACGGGTATGGATGGCATTAATGTGTGGTTCAAAATTGGTTGTTTCTTCGATCTTAAAGAACTTTCATCTAGTTTCACTTTGAAGCCCCCAATTATCTTATTTCAAGGAGCGCCTTCTTCAATCCAATAGTGTGTTTGGCTGTAAAGAATGTTTCAAGTGGGAAAAGACATGAACAAAAGTAAAAGAAAAAGAAAAGTGCAATATTTCCATTATTTTAGTAACTCATATCTCTATCAGCTGCCCATTATGCGCCTTCTTTTTTATTCTTTTTGTGCCACTAGTCACGGCTTAGGCGCTTACGTACCTTAGGCACAACTCTTACAATATGACACGTGTAGTATCTCTTTCCATCAAAAGAGCTGGAAAAATATTTTGCATGTAACACTTATTTACTCTTATTTCATGAAAAATGTATAATAATACCATTATTATATTTAAAATATAATCCACCATTGTTGTATTTATAATATAATCTCACTGTATACATATAATCATTCACTGACTCCCTCAAGTATAGATCTATGTCGTAGGTCCTCATAACATTATAACTTGTTTATCCAATTAAAAAGGAACTCATTAGTTATATAGTATCAAAAATTTCTTCTCTACATGACATAAGATAGCATAATCACCTCTTATGGGATGACAAAGTTATTACGAATACTCACTTAGAGTCGAACATTAGGGATGAAGATTGAATTGTATATCATTTATAATAATGTGTTCCATCTTGTGTTATTGTTGTTCACTTTGAATTTAATAAGACTTTATAATTTTAAAATTCATTTATATAATTAAGAGAATCCCCTACTAAAAGAATATTAAAATTTTCTTCTCCTAAGAGATATCATAATTACCTTCCCTAAAGTATAACCTTATTATGTTCCATAAGATTGGAAAATAAAAAAAGTAAATAACTCTTATAGGATCAAACAGATAAGAGTCTCATACTAATATCATTTTCTAACAATACACTCCTTCCCATGACCCACATTATGCCATTTTGTATGAACAATTTCTTTTAAGCTAGATATTGTCTATTATGGTTTTCACGGGTCTTTATGGCTTTAAGCCACATCTATTCAATTAAAAAATAATTTGCTACATATATAATGTTAGAAACATTTCCACCAAAAGGATAATATTTACCTAGCTCATTTTATTTGTAATAACATAGTCTTATTATATATATATATATATATTTACTTTTTTATTTTTAAATATTTCTAATGGCTGATTCAGTGGATGAATTTCAACAACTTACTTGAATTTTCAAAGATTTCATTAATCCTTACTTTCTCATTATTTTCAAAATAACCAAATTTTAAAAATAATAATTTTAACTCTTTTTAAAATATTGAAAATCAATAATTTTAATCACCTAAATTAATTAACATATTTTTATTAAAAATAACATTCTAGTAACCTGCAAATATTTTTTAACATTTGAAATGTGAATTTGAAATTTTGATTACAGCATGTGCAGCACTATCATTATATACTTTAGTATTTGTAGTTGGATATTTTTTATAATATATGACAAAACCCATGTATTAAATCCATATAATCACATTGCTAAAAATTACAAAGTTTATTTTATGTAATGTTAAAATTCAATTATAATTGTATTTATATTTTATAAAATTATATTAATTAGGCTAAATTTGCATTCTATAGTTTGAAAAAATTTTACAAGGGAAATAAAAATGAAAAATCAGAATTAGAAATAATATATTTCCTAATGATATAATATTAAAAAATTATAACAACTTATTATCATTCAAGAGGGAGTGCTATAAATAAGGTGGTTAATGACTACCATATTAAAGAATGGTAAACCTTGAAGTTTAATGGACTTTCATTTACTCATATTACAAAAAAAAAAAAGGTAGTAAATGAAAGACATTTGTAAAGCCTATAAAAAGGCTTCTTCTCCCTTGTACATATAACATCCCGAGCAAGAAAAGTCTCATTAAGTTTATTCTTTGATTCTCCCAAATTTCCTTTATATACTTTATTTTATTTTATTTCTATTTTGTTTTGTGTTTTATAACAAAAAAATAATAATATTAGGAAAATTTTACCAACCATAAAACAACTTTTTACATAAGTTAAAAAAAAGCCAATATGATAAATAATAATATCATTTTATTTTCTTGTTAAAGTTTTCTTTTCCTTAAACCAAAACCTTTATTATTAAAATCATTTAAACATATTACAATATTCTTATTTAGATCGAAAAGATTTGACTTTTGATAAATAATTCCATAAGCCCTAAAAAATATTCATATGATATAAATATGTTTAATGTGTGGATCTAAAAAGCATTAGCTTTGGGCTTATTTTAAATATGTTTTTTCATTAACAAACAAGCCTTCAGGGTTTGTTAACGGGAAGGAAACAATGTGAAAAGGTAGATATAAAAGAGAATATTGAGGAGAGTAATTTAGGTATATTAAAATTTCTTAGTTGGATAGGTTAATATAATTAGTATTTTAAATTGGATTGGTAAATATTGTGAAGCTTCTTTCCACGTGTCATTCCCAAACTCAAGAAGAATCATTTTGTCCGCACCAAGATGAGCTCCATCTGTCACTCTAATTGGCTTGATATCAACGCATATGATGAATGTTTAAAATAATAAGGTGAATATAGGTATAAATTTTTAATATAAAGTAATAAAAGGTGATTTTTTTAATTAATATTTATATTTTTTACCTTTTAGTTTTTTTTCTAGTTACATTGTGGACATGAGTGTAACGAACATTGTGGTTAAGAAAAAACACCTAAGATATTTAAAAAATATCAATCAACTTTTGATTTTAATTATTAAAAAAAATAATAATAATTTAAATTGGTAGATGAGCATATAATCCATAGAGTTAAGACAAAACATGAGATTGGGTATAAAGTTAGATCAAGGTAGAAATAAATGAGATCGAAGTGCATAGGTGGCACTTTCGCATCGGATCCATTTGTAAAATTAAAAATTATTTTAACATAATAGCCTGAGGTCTTATTATAGAAACGTGTCAGAACTTAAGAGAGACTAATTGCCTAACACCTAAAACTAATGGTAAAATAATGTGCTCCTGTTTTGGCGTGGCACCCACGTGGCGGGATACCAGTGGCGTGCGACTTGTAACCCCAAAGAAACGAGACGTTGCGTGCGAACGACGCCGTCGTAATCTGAGTTTGGACGTGGGGCCGTGATATTCTCCGGCATATTCTTTCTTCACCCTTTCCCTTTTAAACGGATCTGTGGGTGTCACTCCGTCGATTCGAAATACCACACGCGTCACTTACAGACAATCGCTTTCTAAAATTTATACAACGCAGAAAAAAACACATGTAATAGAATAAGACCAAATATATATAATAATAATATGCTATAAAACAAAACGTTATCACACTTTAACCACCACTCGAACCCATTTCGCTCTCTCGTTCTCTCTAGATCCAATCTACAATGGAGAAGCTCTCTCAGCTCCGCTCTGCAGTGGCTGGTCTTGATCAGATCAGGTGCTGTCACTATTCTTCTTTCAAATGGATGAGATCTTTAGATCCAGGTTTCATAATTTCTCCCTTTTTTTGTTCTTGATTTTGATTTTGATTTTTCTGTTTTTGTTTGCAGCGAGAATGAGAAATCCGGATTCATTAACCTCGTCTCTCGCTATCTCAGGTGAATTCAGTTTCTTCAAATTTTTCCGATTGAAATTATTTGACTCAAAAATTTCTTCTTTGGTTGTTTTTCCTTTGTTTGCTTGCTGAGGAAAGGGAGGAATAGTAAAGAAAATGTTTTGTTTTTCTTTTTTCAAATTATGGTTTTTGTTGGTATGTGTTCCGGAAATATAGGACTTTTAATTGTGGTTCGGGATACTGAAAGATCTATTGGATTCGGAGATTTGAATTTCCTTTGGTTTAGTGCCCTTTCTGATCAACCAAACAGGAAGTTAATTTTGGTATTTCTACTGATTGTTTGGTTCTTGTGGTATTTTGCATTTGTGAAGTGGTGAAGCGCAGCACATTGAATGGAGCAAGATCAAGACTCCTACTGATGAAGTGGTGGTTCCTTATGATACTTTAGCACCCACTCCTGAAGGTAACCATCTCAATTGTCTCGGTTCAGTTTATCAACCTATTAATTTTATCAACCATCTCAAATTTTTTTATTTATTATTATTATTATTGCACTTATAAAAGTTTTATAAAACCCTGATTCTTCGTCTGAACTAAGATGCAATACATAGTAAAAATAATAATAAAATCACATAGAAATGACAAAAATGTGATTACCAAGTGAAAAAAGGTGGGGGGCGTGGGGATGTTGGTCATCTAATGTGATTTAGAAGCATGACTGTGAGACCTCTTATACCATCACGTATTTTAATAATTGAGCAGGTCAAGTGGCTTCGCATCAGTCCTAACAGTGAGAACCTTTCAACCTTGAAGAGAAGGTGAAACTGATATGGGTGTCTGTCTAGACAGGGAAAGGGACTGATTAGTAGTGAATGATACTCCTGTCCAATAAAATGTTTTAAAACAATGGTTTTTTTTTTAGTGTTTTTTTTTATGTTATCTAATCTGGTCCGATGGTACTCTGAGTTGGAATTTACAATCATCTTAAATAATGCAGATTCTGCTGAAACCAAGAAGCTTTTGGACAAACTTGTTGTGTTAAAGCTCAATGGAGGGTTAGGAACAACAATGGGTTGTACTGGTCCCAAGTATGCATTTTATCCGCCCTCAACAATCTTTACTATTTCTTATAAATTATTCATCTTCTCCACCTGAAAGAAACATGTCATTCGGTACATTTAATTTGATTTATACCTCTCGTATTGCAATGCCTGTCGTAACTCTTTTTTTGTTGTTTATATGCTTTGTGCAGATTGATATTGTTAAAACTTGCATCTTGTATGGATTTGAGGGGTGCAACACGTTAAATAAATGGATTTTTACAACATTTCAAATATTTTTTGTTAACAAGATTTTGGAATTGAGGAAGTCTGCTACTCATGGAGATGAAGAATGAGATTTTTGGATTAGTAATTTAGAAATAAAAATTGGATATTTGTTTGATTGTTTTGAAGTTTGCCCTTAAACAAGGGGACCAAAAGAACCCCAAATAATCAAGCTAATGAGCATTCCTGTGCATGACAGTGCTTTCATTTTCTGTCTTATCATGCCTCCTTGCCATGACTCATTCCCGTTATTATGGCCTTTAACTTACCTCTTTTTTGGCTGCAGATCAGTAATAGAAGTTCGCAATGGATTGACATTTCTTGATTTAATTGTCATACAGATTGAGGTTCTCTTTTTCCCTTTTCTATTATGCTCTGGTTTTTTAGTTCCATGTTCGCTTGTAACTAATCCTTTCAATCATTTATAGAGTCTCAACAACAAGTATGGGTGCAAAGTTCCTCTGCTTCTGATGAATTCATTCAACACACATGATGATACACTGAAGGTACTTGTGCTTTGTGTTCACTTCTGTTCTTTTACATGCCTTCTTCATTCTTTCATATTTGAAACCTGATTAGTTAATCTTGTCCAATGTAGATTGTACAAAAATATGAGAAATCAAACATTGAGATCCATACTTTTAATCAGGTTTGTAGTAATGCTTGATATGCTGCTATACCTTCTGTTGTTGGAATTTATTTGAAGACCTATATTTTTATAATTCAATCTAGTTTTTCCTTTGATTTGTACAGAGCCAGTACCCTCGTCTGGTTGTTGATGACTTTAGCCCACTGCCGTCCAAAGGAAATACTGGAAAAGATGGGTGGTATGAGATACTTAGTACAATTGTTTGGCTGATGACTTGTTCTCTAAGAGCTTTACCTCTCTCTCTCTCTCTCTCTCTCTCTCTCTTGCTTTTGCATTATAGCACTATTTTTTGTTTTAAGCCATATGAATTGGTGCTGATGATAAATCATTTTTGAGCAATTAAGTTGATTTATCTCTCTGGTTTTATTATTCTGCTTTTATGATTTTCTAGTTGTTAGCATCTATGTTTGGCATACTGAGTAGTTCTTATTAGGGCAGATATTCTAGGTCTTTTCATTACTTATCAGAAAAAAATAAAATAAAATATTCTAGGTCTTTTCATGTCCATGTCAATTCTAACATGCTAGTGTCTGCCAAACAAAACCAATGCATTTATTTTGCCTCTTTATATATTTGAAATCTGCTGAGAAGTGGAATCATTATCTAAAACCCTTGAAATTTCACAAGTTTTTAATACCGTCCTTCATTAATGAAATCAATGGGGCTTTGTTACTTCTAGAATTGCTAAACATTGGTAGATCTGAGTTTAATCCTTCTTTGTAGTTCACATAGTTATGATTTTTCCTTTTTTCTTTTTTCTTTTTTTCCAAATTTTTTCTATGTCATCCTTGGATGAAAATAAGGACTTGTCTAATCTATGAACTGAAAAATTTTGTTAGACATGCACTTCCATGTTGTTCTATGACTATCAAACCATGTGAATTCCCTTTAGAAAAATTGAAACTAGTGCTCTGCAATTTACCTCCTTGTGAGGATGATTGCATACTTAGTTTCCTACATACAAATGCGCATAAGTCATGCAGAGTGCAGAGTCATATTTTTGTATTTATGTTTGTATTGATGTAGAGCAGACAATCATATCTTTGCATATTTCTATATTCTTACATATGTATTTGTTAAGAATCATGAGAAGGGCTTTCTTCTCTTTTGAAAACTTCATCTTGAACTTGAAGATTAACTTCTGGTATGTCCAAGGGTTTGTAGTTGCCTTACTGAATCACAGTTCTCGTTGTTGCATGTACGCTACATGTAACAAACCTCCAATTGTATGCCTTACATAGCCATCCTTGATTTTTAGTACTGATTTTGTCTGCCACCATGACCTTTACCATTGTCAATCAAGGTGTAGCTTTAGAGTTTCTACTTTGCTACCAATTGGTGCAACTCAGAAAAAAGGAAAAAGGGTAGAAATCTGAAAGAGAATTCTAAAATAGGTTTTTTATTTGTTGACTGAATAATCATCTCCCGATTGACAATAATATAAACATATATAATGAGGCTTCTACTCAAAAGGACTCCTGATTCACCCCATGAGGACATATATGGATATATATTGCGAATATCTAATTTAACCAAAAAAAAAAAAAAAAAACCTATGTTACTTAAAAGGCAAGGAAATAATTCCTGTATACTTCCTCTGGGGTGAGCCTTTAGGCTTTTGCTGTGTACCTTCTATATACTTGGGGGCACTGTTTTTGGCATCTCCTCTTTCTAAATATACAATTTCTCTTTATACAGCAAAGAAACATCTAGAAACTCAGTGTTATTTTGGAAAAAGTCATCAAAAAAGTAATTTATCCTTAATTTAAACATACTCTAGGAAATAAGTTATTATTGTTGGTATTGTTATTAAATTATTAATAAGTCCAAATCTCTAGATGTTAAAATTCAGATTTTTGTCTTATTTTTGTAATCTGTTATATCCATTTGTGGCTTTTTTGAAGAATCTGAGAATTTCTTCATCTCATATAAATGGTTTAAACTTCCATCACATTATTCCACCACAACGCAAGGAAACTTTGAAGCCTTAGGCATTTGTTACACCCAGTTATGTTTTAAAATTATGTTAGATTCTTTTATGTAATTTTAAATGATTTAGAGAATTTTAATAGTGTCCATAAACACAATTTGGATTCCGTCACTAGTTACACTTCTGATTCAAGAAAACTCTGCAGCTTGGCTTATTCTAACTAGACATTTTTCTATTTCCATAATGTTTTGGCAATATAATTGACCAAATTTTATTCTTTTCAATTCTGTATGCATATGAAGGTACCCTCCTGGGCATGGTGATGTGTTCCCAGCCTTGATGAACAGTGGCAAGCTTGAAAAATTACTGTCACAGGTTGGCGCTGCAGTGCAGTTTATGATTATTGCTAACTTTTATATTGAGAATGCCCTAAAATTTCCTTGTTTTCATTGTTTTTACTTTTACAGGGCAAGGAGTACGTCTTTGTTGCCAATTCAGATAACTTGGGTGCTGTGGTTGACCTGAGTATCCTCGTTATGGTTTATACCGGTGATGTGTTTTTCTAGCTTGTAGGTTTTTACTGTTCTGTGGTTTTATGCTTGGCTTATTTAGAATGATATTGTGCGAGCAGCTAGTTTTTTGGCAGTTGCGATCCTTGACTTAATGTTATAGAAATCTTAAATCATTTGATCAAAAACAAGAACGAATACTGTATGGAGGTACTGAAAAGATGATTATGCTATCAGTCTGACTTTAACACTTCAAAACTATTTCTATGTCTTCATCTTTTTGCAGGTGACACCCAAAACCTTGGCTGATGTGAAGGGTGGTACCCTCATTTCTTATGAAGGGAAGGTTCAGGTATGCAGTTATCATTCACTAGTAGTATCGTTCCTCTATATTGTTCTATTTTGTTTCTGGATAAGTGTAGCAGATGTCTTTCTTCATAGGCCTCTGTTGAACCTAATATCCTTAAAACTTTCATACATAGGATTAGTTTAAATCTTTAAGCACAAGTTGTATTATCTGTTTGTGGTCTTAAGATTTGTAAATTGCAACCCTACATTTTTTCAAAGCTTGAGGGGATTGAGACAAGGGGACCCTATCTCCCCCTACTTGTTTGTGATTGCTATGGAGGCCCTTAGTAGATTGCTCTCGAAAGGTTGGATGGTGGTTTTATTTCAGAGTTCAAGGTTGGGGGAAGAGGGGGCGGGGGTGAGGAGATCTCTCATCTCCTTTTTGTTGATGACACCATTGTTTTTTTGTGAGGCCTCTTAGGATTAAGTGACTTTCTTGTGTTGGCTACTCATTTGGTTCGAAGCCATGCCGGGGTTGAAGATTAACTTGGAGAAGAGCGAGATGATTCTAGTAGGGAAAGTGGGCACTGTGGAAGATTTGGCTTGTGAAATTGGGTGCAAGCTGGGAAAGCTGCCATCTTCTTACCTAAGGCTTCCCCTAGGGGCCTCATACAAGTCTATGGCGGCTTGGTATTGGGTAGGAGAATAGTTTCGTAAGAGGCTTTCGTAATGGAGGAGACAACACTTCTTAAAAGGGGGATGACTCACTTTACTTCGTAGTACCTGACCCATTTTACCAATCTATTTTATGTCTTTGTTCACCATCCCAAGAATTGTAAGGTTGAGATTAGAGAAGATTTAAAGAGATTTTCTATGGGGGGGAGGAGCCTTAGAGAACAAAATGCACTTGGTCAAGTGGTCTTCCATTTGTAAAGCAAAATCAAAAGGAGGACTAGGCGTTCGCTCTCTTTCTTTGCTGAATAAGGCCTTTTTTTGCAAATGGTGTTGGGTCTTCTCTAGTGAAAGTGATTCGTTGTGGAAGAAAATCATAAAGGGAAAGTTTGGGGAGGAAGAAGGGGGTTGGAGGTTGGGAGTGGTGATAGAGCTCTATGGGGTTGGGGTTTGGAAAGAGATTGGGAAGCAGTGGGGTTTTTTTAATACGAAGATTTCCTTTGTAGTGGGTAATGGGAATAGAGTGAAGTTTTGGAAAGACAGGTGATGCAGTGAGGAACCCTTATATGAGACTTTCTTGTCCTTGTTTGCCCTTTTTTGATTTGAAGGAGGCATGGGTAGCTGATTCTTGGGAGCCAAGTGAGGAAGGAGGAAATTGAAACTTTCATTTTGTTAGGGAGTCTAAATAATTGGGAGTTGGGTGTCATGGAGTGGTTCCTTTCTAAGCCCCAAGGACAGACAATGAAGAGGGAGGAGGATAGAGTAGTGTGGAAGGAAGACAACAAGGGGGTCTTATCTATAAGAGGGCTTTATTTTTTGTTGGAAACAAATTATACCATCCCTTTTCTTTTAAAGATAATTTGGAATTTGTAGATTCCTTTGAAGGAGAGTTTCTTTACGTGGGAGGCTTGCTGGGGAAAGCTTTTGACGTTGGATCAACTTCAAAGAAGAGGGTGGACATTGGCTAATAGGTGTGCATCGTGTAAAGAGGAGTTAGAGTCCATTGATCATATCCTCCTTCATTGTGATAAGATGAGAATTTTATGAGAGCTAGTGTTCTCCGTTTTTGGTATTTGATGGGTTTTATCTGAGTTGATTAGAGAGACTTTCCTAGAATGGCATGACTCTTTAGTAGATAGAACATGTATTAAGCCTTGGAGAGCTGCTCCTTGTATTTTCTAGACGATATGGAAGGAAAGAAATGAGAGGTTTTTTGAATGTGAGGAATTGTCTTATCAAAAGCTAAAAATTATTGTCGTTAACAATTTCTCTATGTAGGTTAGGGTGTATATAGGCGGTGGGTAGAGGCATATGGTTGATTTCATAGATTGGTTGGAGCTTGGATGAGGTAGGGGGCATTTTTTTGTGTGTTTCGTCTTTCCTCTTTTTTTTGTCAAATGCACTTTGTATATGTCCTGTATACTCTTGTGCGCTTTAAGCGCTTTTTAATACATTCTCTTACTCATGAAAAGAAAAAAGGAAAAAAAAAAAAAAACAAAAACAAAAAAAACAAAAAACCATACATTTTTCATCTAAGTTATGATACTGTTAAATGTTATCTTAGAAAATGCTAGTGTTGAAATAGATAATGTGTAGTCTGTATTCACATGAATTTTTTTTTTGGTGGTAAAAAGATGTTTCAATAGTTTGATACTATTGTGTAGTTCAAAAGGAGTCTAATGAATATCCTCTTGTGCCTTTTGGGAGAGGTAATCTGTTAATAATAATTGAAATGTTATTCATATGGGGAGTAGTAACTGTCAGTATTGATAGCTATGACACAGGTCTAGCTTAAGTGACTACATCCATTCAACTGTGTGTATTAAATTCTCAACTATAAAGCAGATTCTATAGCTTAAACAAGTTTATATAGAGATTATTACCTTGGTTTAACCTGTTTTCATAAACTACTTTCTAGGTAAACGGTCGACACTTGTTTACATAGATTGGAGAAAAACCTGTTTTGGAAAAGCCAGTGGTAATTGGTTGTGATAGCATCCATTTGCACCATGCCCTACATATTAAGGAGCTCACTGGGAACTATGATGAGTGGAATATCTATGAAGTTACCACTTTGATAAAATGAGGAAGTATGAATTATTTTCTACTGGGCAATGAGGTCAGAAGAAAAGCAAGAGAAGAATAAATTACAGTAATCAAAAGATATAGGAATAGAGAGAAATGATTGGAAGCAATGCTCTAATTCAACTTTTCATTGGTCAAAGTTATGATAATCTAAAGGCATGCTTCTATGCCTTGGTAGCCTCTAAATGAATTTCATTAAACATAATAGTTAGTGAGGGAAAAAAAATAAGGAATAGCATTCATGAATTTTTCAAGTCACTATTAAAAGAAAATCACAATCTACTAAGTGCTAGTATTTAAGCACAGATAAAGCTCTTGTTTCTTAATCAGATAATGAGTGAGATTTTGGTTGATTATTTATTGAGCTCTTTGAAAGATGTCATTTATGTTGACTAATGGCTTGTTGAAATCCTGTTACTCTCTCATGTACTAACATGACACCTGGTAGGTTGCTACACTTCCATGCTAACTTATTTTACTTTGCTGCATTTATTTCTGGAAGAGCACCAAAAAATCACCAAATTAATAATATGGAAACATCACAGATTCCAATAAAAATTGCTTCATTGAAACTCAACATGATTTTTTCCCAGATTTTTTTACCAGATACTTCTAAATGGGGTGATGAATGAATAAATGGTCCACCTATTTTCAGTCAACCATGCATAGTCTGGCAAAGGTAAATATTTGTAGGGGTATGACTTGCTGGGATTTAACAGTAGTCTTTTATAAGTACACACATTCCATACAAAGAAGGAAAATTTGGATAAGACTGCAGCTTTCCAGGTGACCTTTTTCAGGAAAGTGGCTCCTCCAACATTCACCTGGCATAAGAAGGATTTAATTGAAATCCACACTTGCAGAATCTCCACCATTGCCTATCTTTCTTCAAAAGACTTGGACTAAGACTTATGGCCGTACCACCATCTTACTCTCCAAAGAATAAATAATCTATAGTTCCATATTTTCTTGCTGGATTTCTCATCTCTCTCCACATGTTCTTTATTTTTCTATTTTTGTTTTATTTATTTATTTATTTTTATTTTATATATATATATATATTTGGTGTTTTGGCTTGGGGTTGGGATCACAGTAAAGCACTAAGAAACTTTTGTCATTAACCAGAAAATTCTGTTAGTGCCTTAAGAAGTCAACTGAAGAGGAATGTCTTCATAAGTCAGATGTCTCAAAACTTGACTTGCTGCCACTCCTGACAGTGAATCCCCATGTAAATGCGGCTTTAACTTTGCAATACAGGTTTAGAAAGCAGCAAATGGGCTATTAGTTTCTAGAGTATCCAAATTGTTATGGTTCAATCTCACTTTTGCCATACTCTTATGTCGTCCACCCAACCCCACTGAATCCAGATATCAATTTTACAACATATGTCATCTTCTTTTTTATTTTTTATTGTTCAAACATGTTTACCTTTTGTACTGTATGGACTGATTAGAATATCACTGGAGATGGTCTTAGCAAGGTTGTGGCTTGTGATCTATTCTTCTCATTATGCAGTTGGATCAGTCATTTAAATTTAATCTGGTATCTTGTTATTATGGAATAAGGATATTTTTCGTCTGAACAATGTGGAGTGATTAGTTTTGCTAGCAACTCTGATGTAGTTAATGGATGATTCAACTTTCCTTTTTTTTTTTGATAGGTTAGATGATACAACTTCTCTTTGCTTGTAATTTGTATTATTTATATACTTACAATTGTTTTCTAATCTTTAATAAATAAAAAACTCTGGATGACACTTCCTTCTTGTGCAATGCAGCTCCTGGAAATTGCACAGGTCCCAGATGAACATGTAAGTTATTTTCTATTTTTTCCACCTGTTTTCATTTTGAGTTTAATTTTCCTCCTTTGCTATTTTAATTTCATTCTAGAAGCTACTTGCTCCAAAAAAAAATTTTAAAATAAAAAATTAAAAAATCCTGATTATTACATAAGAATATCAAAAAACAATGATGAGTTTGTTGATATCAATGATGATGAGCTAGATGAGATCAATTGGATAAGTTGAGAAACTGAATGCATTTATTGCCACCTATCACCCAAACAAGTTGAGTCAACACAGAGGGGTTGACTAAAGGCTAGGGAATTGATTGTTTTCAGATTTCAATGGTACTGATAACTTAACCATAGATGATGACAAATACAATGAGCAGGAAAGGGGAAAAAGGAAAAGAACCAGTCACAATAAAAGGAGAATCGTAGAAGATCGTCAACTTTTTTCTCTTTTACTTTCTTTTTTTATTCTTAAAAAAATTTATGTCGAATATCTCAAATATAATTGATTGGTTATAGTATCAGAGTCTTCCCTCAATTATATGCTAAGAGGTGCTTGCTTCATTACTTCTGTCCTGATGAATCTCCTAGATATCAAGATGCGAAACTTGAGGTGATATAATATTCTCTTGCCTTAACGGATGCAAGCAAAGCACCTTTAAAAACACTGAGTTTTTCATAGTCAAATTTATGGAGGCTGCTGGACCTTCTGAACTTGCCTCTATCAGCATGGTGTGGGATCCTGCACCAGCACCGCCTCTTTCCCTAGACAAGCAGAACAACTTTGACATCATAGGTTGCCATACTTGACAGGGTTAATGGACAATAGGATATCTTTGACCAGTTTATATCTGATATTTTGATGCTCTTTTTTTGTTTCAACCAGGTCAATGAATTCAAGTCAATAGAGAAGTTCAAAATTTTCAATACAAACAATTTGTAAGTCATGTTGCCTTAAATTTTGTTAACATACACATGGATTAAATACTAACCACTAACTGCATATTATACAGGTGGGTGAACTTGAATGCAATTAAGAGGCTTGTGGAAGCTGATGCACTTAAGATGGAGATTATTCCAAACCCCAAGGTACATCTTTCTCTTGCTTTGGAGGTTCTCTGTACTAAAATGCTGATTTATTTATTTATTTTCTATAATTTTTATTTTTCCCATGTTATGGCTACTTAGTGATGAAATTTAATACCTTGACAGGAAGTGGATGGTATCAAAGTTCTTCAGTTGGAAACTGCGGCTGGTGCAGCAATTAAGGTACCCATCATGCAGAACATCATTCTTAATATGTTTTAAAATGCTGAGATGCTCCTTTTCACTTTTTATCTCTATATTATGTCAACCAGTTCTTCGATAATGCTATTGGTATCAATGTTCCCCGCTCTCGTTTTCTTCCTGTGAAGGCAACTTCGGATTTGCTTCTTGTCCAGGTTATCCTCTTTCTGATTGCTGTCTTAGGAAGTTGGATAATAATTTCAGGCTTTCCTAACACTTTTATCTTATTTCACAGTCTGATCTTTACACCTTATCTGATGGATTTGTTATCCGAAACAAAGCTAGAAAGAGTCCTGAAAATCCTGTTATTGAGTTGGGGCCTGAATTTAAGAAGGTGAACATTTGTTGCAGCTACTGAGTGCTGTTAGATGGTCGGCTATTTTGATGATATTTCTAATTGCTTAATTTCTATAACAGGTTGGCAACTTCTTGAGTAGATTCAAGTCAATCCCTAGTATCATTGAGCTGGATAGTCTTAAGGTAGCTGGTGATGTATGGTTTGGGTCTGGTGTTATTCTCAAGGTATTAAATATAATACTGTTGCCTTTTCTGTTACTCATTTCTTTGAAATTTTATCTGCAAGATCCAAATAGATTTGGTTGCACAATTTGTTGATAGAATGTGGGATTTTAACTTCAGAGGATTCTAGACATTTTAGCTGATGACCAGTGGGATGTATATTAGCTAGTGTTCTCATAACGTTTTGGTGGTAACAATACCAGTTTGAAGATTTATGTTGCAAAGAGATCTCCATAGTATGAAATGCTATCAAAATCCTGAATTTAGTTTTAGGAATTGGATTTGTCCTTGTATTTTCCAATTTAAAAAATTCTAATATATGGAAGTAAAATTCTTCAGCCTGAATGAGCCACTAGGTATTTGATCAATGATAACTTTAATGTATTTACAATAAATAAAAAAACAAAAGAAAAACTGGGTACTAAATTCTGATGAGAATCTTTATTTTTTCTTTTTTCATTTTTTTACTATATGACTTTCATTAACATGGTTGGTGCGTTTTTTCCAGGAAACTTATTTTAGTTGGTGAAATGTTATTTTACAGGAATATGTTTTACAAACTGGGAAGAATGCTTTCAAAAATTTAGGGGAGCAATTGGGGGACTTTGGAAAATATTCTTTTTCTTTTCTTTGGAGAACTTTGGGAAACAACCAGGGAGCACTCAACAGAGTTATGATTCCCATAGATGTCTCCCTTTTTTATGTTTCTCAAGCCTTTTTTTCTCGTCTTTATTTGCTTAAAAAAAAATTTTAATTATCTCTCAGGCAACTAGTTTCTGAGGTTTTTTCCAATTATTTTGTTTTATTTTATTTCAATTGATATGTTCCTTAACATTTTCCTTGTACTTCTGGACCACACTTCTGACTTTGTTTGCTTCTTCTTCCCACCCAAGTAACTGTTCTGGAAACATACAGCAGACCTGAGTCAAATTGTTCGAACTTTTAAGTTATAATCTGTTCATATCTTCTCTTTTTTCCCTACAATTAAGAACAAGGTTACAAAGCTTGATTGGTAATAGGATCTTATACACTCTTACATTACACAAATTGAACTCATTACGAATCAAAAACCCAATCTAGGATAGTTTGGGTGTAGATGATGATCACAAAACCAGAAATCTCACTGCCTTGTAGTTGTGTTGGCTTTCACTGTTTAAACCATGGACATTTTTTTTCTCCTCTTGTTGTAGCTTGTTAATTTTCCCCTAATTTATTCTTGTTTGAGCTAAAAAAAAAAAAAAATTGAGAATTGAAGTATAAAAATTAAAAAAAAAAAAAACAGAAAAAAAATGATAAAAAGAAGAAAGGGGGAAAAAACTTTTCTTGCTTTTATTCTTGAGTTGTTATTGATAGATATTGCAGAAACATACAATTTCAATTGATGCACACAGATGGATATTGCAAAAGCATATGATTTCAAATTATACCTATTTCATGTTTGAAACAAATTTTTCTAAGTTGGGGTGTTTACTTGGTTGTAAATAAATTCATATGTTTCTTCTGACAGCTCTGTTTACTAATATTTATAACATTACTGAGTATCTCTGTATTTTATTCTCTTTAGTAAAACTGTTTGTGTTTGACCTTTACTTTTATGTCAATTTTCTTTCTTAAAGGGGAAGGTGACTATTGAAGCTAAGGCTGGGGCGAAATTGGAAATACCCGATGGAGCTGTACTTGCAAACAAGGTAACGTTGCTGGAAACCAGGTCCTTTATTTTAACCACTGGTTATCGTTTTATCTGCGCTCACTATATTATTATGATTTTCAGGTGATCAATGGTCCTCAGGACATCTAAGGAAACTGTTTGTCTTAAATTTGTCTTAAATTTGTCTTGGAGAGTGTACACATCTTAAAACACTGTATCAGGTCCTATTTTGATCGTGTGATGCACATTAAGTATTTGATAGAATAAGAGGACCATTTTGTTTGTAATGACACTCTTATTTGAAATATTGCAAGTTTTAATGGCTACCTTATTGCTGACTGGGAAATATTTTGTGAGAATGGTGGAACTCTACCAGTAATTAGATGAAGTCCAGTGAAACAAAACTAAATATGGAATTGTGGTGCCTTTAAATGAGATGTGTAGGTCTTGCTGGACTGAAAGCATTGATTTTGAGAAGGTGCCCGGGTGGGCTGTTAGCCCCGTGTTCCTTCTGACTAGGCCACTGGATATCTTTGGGGCTTTTTTTTGTGGAGCTCAGCCTGCTTGTTCTTGGGAGCTACCTAACAGATTGTGTTTATTTAGCCTTATGGTCATTTTCTGCGAGAACATATGAAAGAAATCTAATAGAAGATGGCCCAAGTGGTTGTATGAAAGTTAGACTTCTAAAAGGTAGGTTAGGAGCAGGCTTTGGTAAGATCTCTCTGCCTTGCCTTTTGACAGCTTCAATGACAATAAGCTGGGCCATTAGAGGTCTAGCACTGTAGGGATCCCTAGAAAAATTTCCTGAGAGACGATTAAGAGAATTGAAGAGTCTAAGGCATGTGAGTTGCCGAAAAGCCGTCTTCTTGACGCTATGTGGCACCTCCTCGGTAGGATTGACCCCTTGCGTTATCATCCTCGTTAACTTTGTGAGGAAAAAACCTATTGGTTGAAGTCGATGATAAGATGTATCAATTACTATGATTGCTAAGTTAATTAACCTAAAAGCTTAAAGCATCCTTGTTATATACGCGGTGTCCTAGCCCGATAGATCCAAGAAACCTTGCTCGTAGGCCATGTATATTAGTTTGATTTAGTTGAGAATCGGAAGGAGAGATTACGGAGATGTTCGGATTGACTTTCGCTTTTTTTTTTTTGAAGTTCAATAAAAACATTTATATTTATTTAATTAATTTTTATTTAAAAGGCTTTTGAGTTAAATATAAATGTAAGAAAAATGTTACTTCTTTCATAAGTTCTATTGTGACTTATATAAATTCTTTTATAGTTAATAAAACATTTATAATATTAATATTATCCTTTAAAAATTGTGATGGGCTTTAACTTCAGTTTTCAATTAAAGCAACAAACAGGAAGTTGTTTCAAGAGGGTTTTATATTTCTAGATTATGCTTAGTTAAATTAATTACTTGATAAGCCTAATAAGGTATTTGGTAAAACTTAATACTTATTATTTAATGACTTCATGTGTTTTCATTAACTTGACGTGCGAGACTTGCCATTTTACTAGACTTGATCGAGTGGTGATAAGACAAAAAAACCTACATGCAACAAAACTATTTTTGAAAAATATCTTTCTATTCTCTAAATTAGAAGTGGTTTTCTCACTTACAAAATATGTTTCAAAAATTTTTAGTTAAAACAGTTTTATAATAATCTGATCTATAATCATGATTTTTTTTATTTTTTTTAGAAAAAAATTATCTGAAAAACGTTTCTTACAAAGACTTTTTTTGACGTAACAATTTCTACCTTCCCACATGGGTTAAACTCAGAATAAGGGGGGCCTTTTAAAGGTGTCATGAGTCATGACCAACTTTCTTTATGCGTGTAGTACCAGTCGCCTCAAATTTCTCTTCTTCGGAGCCGGAGACCTTGCCTTGTGGAAAGACTAAGATGAGTGGCTTCCCCCACCAAATGCTGGTCTACCGTGTCAGTATCACCACCAATTGCTACACCATTTCCTCCTTTACCGTGTGGAAAGACTCAGATGAGTGGCTGCCCCTATTAAATGCTGGTCTTCCCTGTCCTTATCATCACCAATAATTTCTACACCATTTCCTACTTTCCAACTTTCCACGGAGGGCGACTTCAGCTAACAAAACAAAATTATTTGATGAGTCTTGTGTTTGTTTCTTCTTCAAAGTCTTCTTTAACATCAACTGACAAACAAAGCGCCTTCTTCGACGGTGCTGATCCAAGATTTTTCCTTGAATGAAAAACCAAATAACGATTTGTAGATTGTCTAACACGCAAGACTGATGGAAGATGGTCGTTAATTTCCAAATAAAATAAAAAAACACTCAGCTTTGTTGGAATTTTTTTTTTTTTTAATTTTTTTTAAAAATAATTTATAAAAATTGTGACTCAATATTTTGTAGAAGAGGAAAGGAGAAACGTTCATGGAGATTAAATAATCAAAATTATTTTCTCTTTTCCTCTTAATTTTGATTTATATATATATTTTAAATCACAGTCCATTAGATCGAATTTCCATTTGGTAACTTCATGGATACACATTTGCAAGTACCCATGGCGTTCTTTGTTATGCTGAAACGCTATTCTTCCGCCTTAGATAGACACGACGGGAGATAAGGGAATAAACATTTTCTAGAAGTGTTTAGTTTGGAACCATAAGATTTTAGTGGGCCTCAAAACAAGGGACAAGTAAACAATTGCGGCTTTTAATAATATAAATTACAAGCCTAAGTAGTTTTTTTTCATAGTCATTATTTTTCTTAAAGCTCTGCTTTGTTTTGGATATGAAGAAAAACAATTTCTTTTTTCTATTGTAATTAATAAAAAAAAATCTAAATAAATTGTGTCCCTTCTCGAATTTGAGTGTTGTAAATATTTGAAAAGAGCAATCTCATCTGTTTTACTTTTATCTACCGAGTCCTTATCATCACCAATTGGCAATTGCTACACCATTTCCTACTCACCTTGTGGAAAGACCCAGATGAGTGGCTTCCCCCACTAAATGCTGGTCTACCGAGTCCTTTTCATTTCCAACTGTTAGACCATTTCCTACTTTGCCCTGTGGAAAGAGTCAGATGGGTGGCTTCCCCTACTAAATGCTGGTCTACGGTGTCCTTATCATCACCAATTGCTACGCCACTTACTACTTTTCTAGTTCCAACTTTCCACGGAGGGAAAATAAAGTCATTTGACGTGACATTTAAAGCAGAGGAAAGACTTGAAAGTATTTGTTTCTTCTTCAAAGTTTTCTATTTTATGAATGCGCTAACATCAACCAATAAACAAAGCGCCTTCTTTGACGGTGCTGATCCAAAATTTTTCCTTGTATGAGAAATCAAATAACGATTTGTTGAGTGTCTAACACGGCTAACACGCAAGACTGATGGAAGATGGTAGTTAATCTCCCAATAGAAAAACACATGGCTTTGTTTGAAAATGTTTTTTAAAACTGTTTTTATAGAATAAAAGTAGGGGGCTTTAAGAATTTGAAATATTTTAACCGATTTTCTATGTCTTTAAATATATTTTGAAAATAATTTATATATATTACCCCATTTTTAATTATTCTTTATTAATATAATTATTTTTTTAAACACTTCTTGAAAATTAAGTGAAAATAACTAAAAATATTTAAAAGATATTATTTGTTAAGAACAAAAAATTATTTTATCCTTTTTTTTTTAAATTTTAAAAAATAAGAAAATAATTAAAAAATAATTAAAAGATATTCTCTATAAATATTACTTTATATTTTTAAGAATAAAAAATTATTTTATGTTTTTCTTTTTTTTTTTAAATTTTATTTTAGAGAACAAAAAATTATTTTAAAAAATAATTAGTGCCGTACAAGTTATTAGCGTGTAATTGGATTATTTTTTATATTTTATTTTTTAAATAAGAAATTTTATATGAGAGTGAACATCTTAGTTTAGATTTATGAAGTTACCTTATTTCTTTGAAAATCACCTTCGAACATTTGAGTTCAAGTTCGGTTTCAAAAACATTTTTTAGTTTTTATTCTCTATTTTCACAATTTTCTTTTCTTGAAAATATGATTAATTAA
Source organism: Vitis rotundifolia (assembly GCA_030254885.1). Classification (NCBI taxonomy): domain Eukaryota; kingdom Viridiplantae; phylum Streptophyta; class Magnoliopsida; order Vitales; family Vitaceae; genus Vitis; species Vitis rotundifolia. Next base: position 21,410,660 of record CM058154.1, read on the forward strand.
GAAAATAAAAATTTGTAAAATCTTGTTTTGTTTTAAATTTTCATTAATATAGAAAATGGTGAAAGAATTATAATTAAAATATTATATAATACACATGAGATATATGTGTATTATAAGGGAAAATGTACACGTGTATAATAACACGCATATGAAATATAATTAAAATATTATAAGGGAAAATACTATATGACCCATTTTATTTATTATCCCTTCTATTTTAAAATGGTTTAATAAAATATTGTAATACATTTATAATTAATCAATTAAATTATTTGAATATAAAAATGTATGTAATAATCTATAGTCTACTAAATAAATAAAATAGACTATGTATAATATTTGATTTAAAAGATATAGGAACTAATCTTATTTATATTGATATTTAATATCAATATTCCTTTTTATATTATGGTCCAATTATGTCTTTATGTGATTTTATTACCCTATTTATTTTCAACTTTTTAGAAAACATTTTTTAGTTTTCTCAAGAAAATTTTGGAAACACCAAATCGATGTTTTCAATTTTTTTTTTTCATTTTTAAGATCAATTTTCTAAAAAATGAAAATGGGAAAATATCATTGAAGCATATTTTTTTATCTAATTTTCGTATTCTTTGAAAATAAAAACAAAAAATAGACTAAACAAATAGGCCTAAATTTTGAGGTTGTAAAATTTAATGACTATAAAATTTATTTTGTTTGAAAATTAAATAAAAATAATTATTTAATCATGATTATTAATTACTTAGTTCAGAAACAAATAAATTAGTAAAAAAAAAAAAATGGCATAAATAACACAAATTCTTGAAAAAATTTATTTTATGTATACGATAACCAATAGATGTAAAAATAGAATTTTAAATTTTCATTTATATACAAATTTATTTATCTTGATGAATAGATTAAAAAAGAAAAAGAATTACTTAGTTGAAATAAAATATCATCTCAAAATAAATTATTGAAATAAATATTGTCTTAAAGAAAAAAAATTACAAAAAAAAAAAAAAAAAAAAAAAAAATCATGTAGAAGATCATATATATGCTACAATTTGGGAAAAAGTATAATTTATTTATTAATATTACAAAAAAATTGAAATTTTATTTATGAGAATCAAGAAATAAACTAATTAAAAAATTGTAGAAGAGACGTAAATTCAGTTCCTAAAATTTAATTTTGCTCCCAAAAGTAGTAAAATCACTTACAAAATCAATATGATAGTCTCAAATTTTCAAAGAACGCTCCTAAAAGTAATTATTTTGCTCCATAAATATGTAATTTTGCTCCTAAGGGTGAAATTAAAACATTATTGGTTGGTCATGTTGTTTTGTAATTTTATTCTCGTTTCTTTGCACCTTTGATCCTATTACTTTGTAACATTGATCTCCTAACTTTGTACCTTCATAGCATTGCATTGTATCTTGATTTTATTACTTTGTATATTCCTCTTATTACTTTGTGTGTCTCATATATATATATATATATCCCATTATTTTATTCCTTTGTTTTTACATGTTCTTATTTGGATTCATTATTTAATGAAATGACTAACATAATCCTAGAAATGCTCCCATGAATACAATTGTTCTGAATTGGACCGTTTAAGGGAATAGAGAATGAGTGCCTTATAAATAAGTTCTTTGAGTCGCTCTATGCTTGGCCTCACTACTTATATCTAGATTTCATTACTTTGTACCTTACACTTATTTCTTTGATCCTACAAATGCTTTCACGAGCATAGTTGTTTCATATGGGACCGTTAGGCAAATGGAGAACGAGGTCTCCATAAATGAGTTCTTGGAATAGCTCTATAGAACATTGCATATAAATAGGGAAAGAACTCATTTTTTTTAGAAAACCAATCATGGGAGACTTTTGCTATTAAAGAACCAATATAATTAAAAATATTTCGTCATACTTATTTTGTTATTTCATGATTCACAATTTGCTTTACATGTATATACTTTCACATGTAAAGGCAAAATTTTAACATAATTATTTGGAAATTGATTTTGATTTTGATTTTTTACTTGGAGTCACCACTTAATTTCAAAAGGCAATAACCTAAGTAATAAATGTTGGAATACCCTAGAAAAATCTAGTCCAAGCCTTGAATATCTAGCGGGCACGACATCTAAGATCCTAGGTGCAATAACCTTTAAAAACCTATTTTAGGTAAAGTAAACAAGAATCCATGCATCAAATTTGGATGTTTCCAAATCTTTTTCTAGTCATGATGAACGATCTCGAAGACCTAAAAATCTTCGGTCTGATAACTCCTTGGATCTTGGCAATGGAAAAATGATGAATTTTTCTTTCTAAAGGTGTGAAGCCTAAGGTTCTCTCTCTCTCTTAACGATAATAATCAACTTCAGTGTCTAATCTTAAATCTCGAGGCTATGTTTGGTTGATTAGATATGACATAGGATATGATATGTTATATATTTTCTCTCGTATCCTATCCCATGTTTAGTTGGTAAGAGGTAGGATAAGTTGTCTCATCATTTATCACATCTTATGTTCAATCAAATACAGGATATGATAAGTGGTTAAATATATTATTCACAATTCTTTTTATATCTCTTTTACGTAGGATATGTTAATTCTAGTCTAAGATGTAGGATATATATATCCCAAGAATCATAAATTTATTAATTTTTATCAATTTTTATTTTTTTATATTACTTATTTTGAAAAATAAAATATTTTATTATAAATTAAATTTGTGGTAAAAAAGAAGAATTTAAAAAATATTTATAAAATATATTGTAAAATAATATTAATATATGTATATAAATTATTTTTTATATATTGACCAACATAATATAAAAAAAAATTATTTATAAAGTTTAAATATTTTAATCATGAATACTGTTAAATGTAAGAGAAATTTCATATAATTTTTTTAAATATTAGAATATAATGTAATTTTTATTTTAAACATTGAAAAATAATATATATTCTTTTTATTTTTTATTTACTTTACAAATTAAATATAAGAATATTATAACATATCTCATTGAATATGCTAACTTATGACATCATGTTTATTGGATTTAATATCCAATTATACCATTTTCTATTAGAAATCATAACCTAGGATATCATATCTTATTGGATAAAAAATGCAAATCTTAGGACATACATATCCTATATTATTTTATCCCGCCAACCAAACATAGCCCAAGAGGGTTTATATAGACTTTCTAATGGGTTTAAGTGACTTAAGTTAATCTTGAGCTTAGGTCACTTAATTAGCCCAGTAGGTCCTAATTGATTAATTATACTATTAGACTCCAATTAATTAATTAGTCTAATCCAGAAAGCCAATTCATAAGCTCTTTACAACTTTATATTTTTGTCAAAACACCTTTATACACATAAATGAATAAAAACCCAAATATCCCTCAAAATAATATGCTATGAAAGAGTGTAATCTTGAGAGGGGACCATTAGGACCTATGAGAAAATACTAACTCCCTCAAAATCTGATTCTGAAGTTATCTCTATTGGGATTCAATTCCTAAAAGCAAGACATGATGTAACGAAGATACACTTTATGTCCTTTTGCTACATTTTATGCATTGATATTGATTTGAACATTTAGCCTCATATCATTTGCATTGTACATGACTTAAATGAATTAGGAGTTACATAAGGGATACAAGTCATGGGTTCTTTGCCAAATGATAAGTTGTTCACAGTCGATTCATGGATATGGGCAATCTAATAGAGACTATAGTGCACTACCTCATAATTGGAGAGATGACTTGTCTTGACTGTTAGGATGGATTTTCCATGATCAATACACTAATGTGTATGGTTTACATATTACATGGACTGTCAACCTTAAGAGGATATTGAGCTTGTTTGAAATCAATAAGAGACTTGACATATGGGTGAGACCCTCATGTGGTCATATATCTCTACAAATTGGGTCACTATTGGTGGAGGCTGATGAAAACAAGTATTCTCAATAGAGGCACCATAATATATCATGGGATTATGACAACATGGCTCATTGGGTGATCCAAAAGACATGTGATCATGAAATCTGTGGTTATAGTATTTCCTTTAGTGAAATTTGACATGCTCCTTAGAGCCAGAGTATGTTAATTGATCACATAATAGGAGGTTCAGTAACTTAAGAATTGAAGAAGTAATTTTGATGGGTTGATGAACTATCCTGTTAGATTACGGATACTAGTTCATGAGAAGTCTACATGTAATGAATAGTAAGTCATGTACCCAAGCTTTGTCTCATTGTAACTTCAGAGGATATTGAAGTGCAGTTGACTTTCTTTAGTGGAGTGTTAAGTCGATTTCAGAATTGGATTATGAGGGAGCAAGTATTTTCCTATGTGATCCAATGGTTCCCACTTGAGCTCCTAGTTCATGGTAACACACATTTCAAGGGTATTTTGGGTATATAATTCATAAATGTGCATAAGGGCATTTTGTTAAAAAAAAGGCCCTCTAGGCTTCAATATTCTTGTCCAATTTTTTGAAATTCAAAGGAGAGGAACCCTAGCCACCCTTAAGGAGAGAGAGAAAGAAGCCCACCCTTCTTTTTTGCTAGGATCTGAACACCTTTAGGTGGATAAGTTCTACGATAATTACTGCGGATTCAGTTTCTTCATCAACTTAGAAATGATCTGAAACATCCAAATCATAGGTTTGAATTTTTCCTCCTTAGATTGTGTTCAATATTGGTTTTTAAGGTCATATGTTTCCACTATGATAGATCTAAAGAAGCCTATGATAGAATGCATGTACTTTATTGATCCAAGGTTTGAGATTAGAGCAATTTGGGATTCTTAGTCATCTCAACATTTCACTATAAGAGTCAACTGCACTCCAACATCTTATGAAATTAAATTGGGAAATAACTTGATTAAATCTAATTTATTCAATTTATTAGGTTTGTGACCTACTAACCACTGCATGTAAGCTCGTTATGAACTATGTCCAAAATCTAACAAGATGGAAGCTATCAACCTCTCAATATTACCTTCACTATATATCCTTGATTTTCGAATTCGTCTATTATATAATTGACAAGCATCATTTAGCTCACCAAGAGCATATGTCAAATTTCGTTAGAGGAATTACTGTGACATCACAAATTTCATAATTACAAGTCCTTAGGATCACCTAAGGGAACACTATGTCTCAATCCTATGAGATATCATGGTAACTATTCGAGAATACTTGTTACCACCTTTCTTAATTAATAATAGTGCATAAGGAATATAGGACCACCTCAAGAACTAACCCCATAGGTCAAAGTCACTAAAGTTCATAGCACTAGTTCAATGTTCTACCTAGGTTAAGAGCTCATGCATCATCATACCTTGATGAAATTATAACTAGCCAATAAACAATGTCATGATTTACCATAGGTCTTGTCCAATGTGTAACCATACACACTAGTGCACTCACCATGAGAAAACTATCTTGATGACCAAGACAAGTCCTCCTTCTAAATAGAATGTGGTGCACTACAACTTTAATTATACGGATTATATACATCTATGAACCAACAACAAACTACTCATCAACTTGAAAGAAGCCCATGACTTAAATCTTCTATGTGATTTCTAATGCACCTAAGTTGTATACAATGTAAGTGATGTAGACTTGAATACTCAAAACAACTATAATGCATTAATAGGATAGTAAAGTGAAACAAAAATCACAATATAAATATTAATGAAATCATATATTGTTACATCATGTCATGTTTTTAAGAGCTCTATCCTAATAATATATCACTAACCCTCAAAGCATGTTGGGTATACATCTTATGCATATGTTATCCCTATAATCTTCAAAGACTCTCCTCGACAAAGTCTTGGTGAAGGGATCTATCAAGTTCTCTTGCTTAAGGTATCTTCTCTACAACAACATCGTCTCTCTGTACTATCTCACAGTTAAGGTGGTACTTCATTTCTATGTGTTTACCTTTATGATAGTTGCTTAGTTCTTTAGATTGTGTCAACACCTCACTATTATCACGAAATAGGGTCATAGGTGATACAATCCTATTGATGTCAAATTCAATGAAGAAGAAGCATGGGATTGGAGTGTTCAAAAAGACATCTATGATAATCCTCTCGTCTACAATAAAGAATAATAGAAACAAGAGAAAACTTATAAGAGATTGTTACTCCACCTTCATTACCACCTTCATCAACTCATGAATTTTCAACATCATCTTTATTGGAAATCTCAAGTGAAGGAATATCATATTTAGGAGTCTACAAGATATTTATGAGGTAACTAAAAATCAAAGTGATCTAACCCTCTTTTGTATTTTTATAAATTGTGAATTAGTAAGTTTTGAAGAAACAATTCAAGACAAAAGATGAAAAAATACTATCGGTGAGAAAATAAAAGCAATAAGCATGAGAATTGAAATCTCTTCTAAAAAGGAAAGAGATAATTAGAGTAAGATAGGTATATAAGACAAAGAAGAGTGCTAAAGGAGAACTAGAGAGGTACAAAACAAGATTAATAGTTAAGGGTTACAAGTAACAAGAAGATATCAACTATGTCAACAAGAAATGATTGATTGCATTGTTAAAAAATCAAAATCTAGATTTTCATTATTGAAGCTTTATTTTGATACAAGACATCATTTTTATTACATAGTGCATTATGAAAAAGATCAAATTATAGATATTTTTACAAAGCCTTAAAGATTTTAGAATGTTAAGGACACCACTTGGAACTGCAAATCAAGTTTAAGAGGGTAGGTTGGAAATTAAACTTGATTATTGGAAGTTTCTAAAAATTTGAATGTGATTTAGTTTCTAAGGCTATATTTGGAGGAAAAGTAGAAAGAAAAAAAGTAATGAAAAATAAAGATTAGTTTTAAATCCAATAAATTAAAGTGAAATGAGTTTGAAAAAACTTATTTCACTTTTTTCTCAATCATATAAAAATTAAATAATTTAAAAATGCATAAATTTAGAAGGTTTATATATTTTGTTACTAAGGGTTTCTATATATATTTTATTATTAAGAGTTTTTATTTTGTTGAGTATGAGAGATTATGTAATATTTGAATTAGAAGAATGGTTAAAAACAATATATTTTTAATTCTTCTCACTTATTTATCTTCCTTCATGTAATTATTTGCATTTCTATTTCAACCCTGTTAAATCCAACATTTAAGATCCGAAAGAAATTAAACAATGGTAAAGGAGATGTAAGAAAGTGGAAATAAAAATGAAAATACAAATTTTAAAAATTTAGACAGAAACAATAGTAAAGCTCTATGCTACCTTGCCACAAACCATCCAGTGAAAACAGTAAGAAAGTTCAATTGGCTAAATGACGAGATCAGCTTTTAAGTCGTCGTTGATATTGAGAGTCAACTGTGTGGCTTTATTAGTTTTGTTCTGAACTTTATTGAGACTCTGATACATTAGTCTCCTCTCATGGCTTCTGTATGGTTTGTGTTCTTTCTGCCATTACTTTGTGTAGGAGTTAGAGCTCAACCAGAGAAGGCCAAGTTAATAAGCTTGAATTCCTCACTTTCCCTAAATATGGCTCCCCTATGGGATGGGCTTCACCATCCGGCCTTTTTGCATTTGGTTTCTATCCACAAGGCAGTGGGTTTTCAGTGGGAATATGGCTGGTCGGTACAGACGAAAACACAGTTGTCTGGACTGCTAATCGAGATGATCCACCTGCCTCTGCAAACGCTAAGCTATACTTCAGAGAAGATGGAAAGCTTCTCCTAAACACCGAGGAAGGTAGTGAAATACCCATTATTGATGGGTCAGGTCCTGCAGTCGCTGCTTCTATGCTTGATTCTGGTAGTTTTGTGCTCTACGACCAGAATTTGAGTGCCATCTGGAACAGCTTCAGTTACCCGACTGACACCATATTAGGAGGTCAGAACTTGGACTCTAACAATAAAATGGTTTCCAGTGAGTCGAGATCCAACCACTCGAGTGGGTGGTTTTTCCTCGCTATGCAGGAAGATGGAAACCTTGTTTCGTACCCAGTAAATAGTTCAGGGGAAAGCGATGACTCCTACTGGAGCTCTGGGACTGGTTCTGCATTTGGGATGACTTATTATCCAACTCAGCTGAGTCTCAACACTGAAGGCGCTCTATACTTGAGCAATGGGATGTCATCATCGATCATACACACTTTCAGGAACAGCTCCAATCCCAGCAAGAACAAGACCACCATATACCGTGCAACATTTGATCCTGATGGGATTTTTAGGTTATACTCGCATCGTTTTGAGAACAATGGTAGCTCCAATGTGTCCATTGTGTGGTCAAGTTCGAGTGATCAATGTGATGTCAAAGGTTTCTGCGGCTTCAACAGTTATTGCTCAAACCCTGGTACTAAAGCTGAATGCCATTGTTTACCAGGTTTTGCTTTCAACAACCCTAGTGAGAAGATCCGAGGCTGCTCTAGGATCTTCAATGGTGATGATTGCAGCAAAATGAACAATCAATTGATATCATACAACATTACTACTTTAGAAAATACAGGGTGGGGAGACTATCCTTATTACAAGAAATCAATGAAGATGGAAGAATGCAGCAAGTTTTGCCTGGATGATTGCAACTGCGGGGCAGCACTGTATTCGAATGGAAATTGCTATAAATTCAAGCTCCCGATCAGATATGGTAGGATAAATCAGAACGAGACTGCTACAGCCTTGTTGAAGGGACATTTGCAGAGGGTCAAGTCTGCAAACCGTCCCCCACCTGCTCCAATGAATACAGAAGTGAAGATTGATGGCAAGAAAACACTCATTTTAGTTCTTTCTTTAAGTTTGGGTTCCATTGCATTCTTATGTTTGGTCATTGCAATCTCCAGTTTCTGGGTATATAGACAGCATGTTCGGAGCTACAGACAAGTGTCGGAAGAAGTAAATTTGGGTTCAACGGAAGAGTTTACTCTGCAATCTTTTTCTTATGATGAGCTTGAGAAGGCAACGGATGGCTTCCGGGAAGAGTTGGGGAGGGGCTGTTATGGAGCTGTTTACAAAGGGACACTAGAAAGGGATAACAAAGTTGTGGCTGTAAAAAGACTAGAGAAAGTTGTGGAACAAGGAGAGAAGGAGTTCCAAGCTGAAATGACTGCGTTTGGGCAAACACATCACAGGAATTTAGTCCGTCTGCTTGGTTTTTGCATTGAGGGCTCAAGGAAGCTTCTTGTTTATGAGTTCATGAGAAATGGCTCACTTGCAGATCTTCTCTTCAATGCCGAGAAGCGCCCCATTTGGAAAGTAAGAGTGAGAATTGCACTAGAGTTAGCCCGAAGGATACTCTATCTGCACGAGGAGTGCGAGTCCCAAATCGTCCACTGTGACATAAAGCCTCAAAACATACTCATGGATGATGCCTGGACTGCTAAGATATCCGATTTTGGATTTTCAAAGCTGCTAATGCCAAATCAAGAAGGCATTGTTACTGGGATCAGAGGGACAGCAGGGTACTCTGCACCCGAATGGCACAAAAATACCCTAGTATCAGTGAAGGCTGACATTTACAGTTTTGGGGTTGTTCTTTTGGAGATTGTCTGTTGCAGAAGAAGTATAGAGGTTAAAGTTTCAACTGCTGATGAGATCATTCTTTCTAGTTGGGTGTATGGTTGTCTTGTGGCCAGAGAGTTGGCTAAGCTTGTTGGAGATGAACAAGTAGAATTTAAGTCGCTAGAAAGAATGGTGAAGGTGGGCTTGTGGTGTGTTCAAGATGACCCGGCTTTGCGTCCTTCCATGAAGAATGTGATATTGATGTTAGAAGGGACTGTGGATATACCATTCCCTCCATCTCCAACTCTGTAATTTCTTAATAATAATCTTTTCTCTCTGTATTGCTATGCTTAAGACTTCTGTTTTTCTTGGTGCCTTACCTCCAAGTACTATAGAAGCCTGTTTCTTGTGTTTCATTTTGCTTCCGATGAAAATTCTGGAAAGTGTTTCAATTATAAATCAACCATAGAAAAGTCCATGCTGAAATGGTCCTCATGGAGAAATTTCTGCATATTTTCCTTCCACCTTTTTGCTTTTTCTAAAGTCGATCCAGGTCAAGGATGAAATTTCTGCACTAGCTCAATTCATGATTTTAGAGCAGTCTCTTTCATGTCCTATTTGAGAGCCAATGGAAGTCTAGGACGCGCTTTCGAAATCAAATCAAATCTACATTATTAACAAGTCTTGAAGTTCTGATTATCTCCTTCCACCCTCATCTAATAGTTGAAAGAAAGCATCACTGACATTGTTCTAAAATGTCTTTACTTCCCATGGCTTCTGCATCTGTGGTTTACTTCATCCTTCTGGTGTTCTCTGCTGCTGAGGGGGCTCAACCAAAGCCGTCCAACCAGATCAGCCTGGGGCTCTTCACTTTCCCCAGAATCTCAACCCACTTCATGGCCCTCCCGTTCGGGTCAATTTGCCTTCGGGTTTTACCAGCAAGGTCTCAATTTTGCTGTGGGGATCTGGCTGGTAGGCAATCCCAACAACACTGTTGTCTGGACAGCAAATCGAGATGATCCACCGGTCAACTCCAATGCAACTCTGGATTTAACCAAGGATGGTAAACTTCTTCTGAGAACTGATCAAGGGGAAGAGAAGCTCATTGCTAATGCAACCACCGCTGCAGCCTTTGCTTCCATGTTGGATTCGGGCAATTTTGTGCTCTATAACGAGGACTCTGATGCCATTTGGGAGAGTTTTAGCTTCCCAACTGATACAATATTAGGAGGCCAGAGTTTATGCACAGGGGGTGAATTAGTTTCTAGTTTATCAGAATCCGATCATTCAAGTGGACGGTTTGACCTTTACATGCAGCTTGATGGGAACCTTGTTCTGTACCCTGCAGACACTGCTCACACTCCAGGAGATGCTTACTGGAGCACTGGAACTTTCACCAATGGCAGCCACCTGTATCTCAATGATAGCAGAGGCGACCTACTTCTCCGGAGGAATGATGATCTTGGTTCATCGAACAGTGTGTTGACTTCCTCATCTTCAATCAATAAAGATGCCAACAAAATTATCTATCGGGCTACACTTGATGTTGACGGAGTTTTTCGACTCTATTCTCATGCCAACTACAACAATAGTGAACCCAAAATAACGATGGAGAAGTCAGTACTTGACAATGCATGTGAAGTGAAAAGTTTTTGTGGTTTCAATAGCTTTTGCACATTTGATGACGATAAACCCTACTGTGATTGTCTTCCTGGTTCTGATTTCATTGATCCTAATCAAAGATCTCTTGGCTGTGGGAGAAACTTCTCTGAAGAAGGGTGTAGACGTGGGGAAGAAAAAGCGCCTTTTTATGGCATCAAGACAATGGAGAATTTGAATTGGGGAGACCGTGCCTATTTTGATGCACCAATGTCAAAAGATGACTGCAGCAACTCTTGTTTGGAAGACTGTGATTGTGGGGCTGCCCTATATCTTGATGGGCTTTGCAAGAAACAAAATTTTCCCTTGAGATATGTTGTAAGAGATCGAGAAGCATCTTCCACAGCTTTCCTGAAGGTGGGCATGAGAAGTATTGAGACCAAGAACGGGACCTTTCCTGGCCCAGCAAGGCCACCAGTTATAGTGACAAGCAAGAAAGCAGTAATGCTAATTCTTGTTTTAAGCTTGAGTTTCGTTACATGTTCATTTGTTGCTCTTTTATTCTCTGGCTTTTTCATTTTCAAGTACCGGGTTCTAAGGTACAGAAGGCTGTTGGAGACGGGAAATTTGGGCCCAGCCAAGGAGCTCACCTTGCAATTGTTTTCATACAAAGAGCTCATAAGAGCAACCAGTGGGTTCAAAGAAGAGTTGGGTAAGGGCTCTTTCGGAGCAGTCTATAAAGGGTTTTTGTACAAAAGTAAAAAAGTAGTTGCAGTAAAGAGACTAGAGAAGATAATAGAAGAAGGTGAAAGGGAGTTTCAGGCAGAGATGCGAGCAATTGGAAGAACTCACCACAGGAACTTGGTTCGGTTGATGGGGTACTGTGCTGAAAACTCTAGGAGGCTTCTGGTCTATGAATATATGAGTAATGGCTCCCTTGCAAATCTCCTTTTCAATGCTGGAACCCGCCCTCACTGGAACGAAAGAGTTAGAATTGCATTGGATGTGGCAAGAGGTATCCTCTATTTACATGAAGAATGTGAGACCCCTATCATTCATTGTGATATAAAGCCTCAAAATATTCTGATGGATGAATTTTGGAATGCCAAAATCGCTGATTTTGGATTAGCCAAGTTGTTGATGCCTGATCAAACAAGGACCTTCACTGGGGTCAGAGGTACTAGAGGATACTTGGCACCAGAATGGCAGAGGAACACTCCAATATCTGTAAAAGCTGACATCTACAGCTATGGGATAGTGCTGTTAGAAATTGTATGTTGCAGAAAGAACATGGAAGTTCAGGTGAAAAATCCAGAAGAGATTATTCTGTCCAATTGGGTCTATCAGTGCATGGTTTCCAGAGAGTTGGATAAGCTTGTGGCTGATGAAGTAGCAGATAAAAAAACCTTGGAAAGAATGGTTAAGGTGGGATTGTGGTGCATTCAAGATGAACCTGCTCTTCGTCCTTCCATGAAGAGTGTAGTGCTGATCTTAGAAGGGATAACTGATATAGTCGTCCCTCCATGTCCAACTACTACCTCCATGTAGATGAGGCAGGTTCAATTGCCTTAATGTTTTTGTATTTTTCATCTTCCAATGCATAAGCTAGCGTATGTGGTAAGCCTTTTCTGAGTGAAATATATGGTAACTCTTGGAAGCAATAGATGCCCACTTCCTAGGTGGAAGCAGCTGTATTAAGTTGTTGATGTGTTTAATTCTATCTATTACCAGTAAAATACTTTGTCCTTGTAATTCATAGAATCTCATTTCCACTCTCCTCATTAAAATTTTTTTCACTAATTAGAGCAACTTCTGTATTTTAGCTGGTTGGGAAAGGCTTTCATTCTGTGCACAAGAAGGACTGACAGCTGCTGTCTAATGCATGCCCACCAACACTCAGCTTTGTTCTAGTTGACTATGGCGGAACGATATGGGCTAGCAACCAGTCATCTATATATGTGGCCATGTGAATTTAGATTGGTTTGGTTCTAATTGCAAAGCTGAACATGAAACATTTGTGTGCTGGCTGAGACCAACCTGTTTAATTACCAACCAACCCAAACTACTGTTTTTTGGGCGTAAAATCTGGTATCTGTAATACAAAGAATGAAATATTAATGTGAACCCTCCCTCTGAAGACAGACAGGACAGCCATATGAATCATTGGTAGTGTTCTTGGTAGCTATAATCTAACATATAAAAATGATTTGCAGTTGGGTCTATAAGTGCTTTATTTCAATATATACATAGGCAAGTGATGAAGGAGTAATGAGTCCCAGACCCAGCTTACACTTGGGTACGTACGAGCGCTAAATTACTCTTTAAGTTCAGGTGAGCAATACACTCCAGACTTCCAAGTTATTTCATACATTAGTCTTATCTTTGCATCGTGTATCACTATTTCCAAATATATCATAAAAGAAGTATCGCAATAAGAAAAAGAGGAAGAGAAGAATAGCTAGCAGAGAATTATGGTATGGGGGAACTTTCGAGACTCGTTGCTTTTTAGAATTTTCCCACTTCATCTTTGACTAATTCAAAATTTCCATAGGATTATTTAACCACTGAGAGTTGGTTGGGTCTGATTTTGACTGAACTACTATTAACTCGTAGCACTTTGTAAAAGAGATTTTTAAAAAAAAAATCATCCACTAAAAAAAATATTTGATAAATCAATTTATATATCTTCATGATTTAATTTAAGTTATCAGGCATATTATATATGTTTTAATGAAATAATATAGAGAATGGTAAATCAATTTATTGATTTAATAACTTAATTTAAGTTATTAAATAAATTAAGTATATTTTATAAAATGAATTAATATCATAACTTAAAGTTGAAATAATTTTAAATATTCAGTCAAAATATTTAACTTATTATAATTCATAAACTTTTTTTTTTTTCTATCTTCCCGCGTCTAATAAGAGCCTCTTTTATATCCATGACTCCATATTTATGATTTAATTTTTAAAATAAATATTTTTATATTTATTTTTTACATTTATGATAACTTTAATATGGATGCTTAACAAATAAATTTATTATTTAAAATTAGCAAAAAATAAGTATAAGTTAAAGTTAAAGAGAATACATGTTAATTAAAATCAATAAAGATACATATGTCAATTTGTTGATTTAGAAAAAGTTTTTAAGTTGCCTATATTAAATAACTTTAATATTTAAAATAAAAAATTAAGTAATAAGTTTTAAATCAATATATTAAAAATAATTTAATTTAAAGTTAATTTAAGTTATTAAGTATTAAATTTTACCAAACACCCTCTTAATATTACAACTTACAATTAAAAATAACTTTAATCAATAATTTAATAACCTAATATGATTTAGGAACTTAAACATAAACTAATTTTAAGTTATTTTAAGTCGTTAAATATTAAGCATTAAGTTTTACTAAACACACTTCAAGTGATTTTTCATAAGTATCTTCAAGTAATTCTTTAGGTTTTAAAAGTGATCATTCAAAGGATTGTCAAACATCTAATCCTAACAAGGAAGTGATTCCAAGCATCAAGAAACACTTCTAACTCTCAAAATCACTATAAAATTGGCTTGAAATCTTGCCTCCTAAAGTGATCTATAGAATTTTGATGTTGCAATTGCATCAGGATTTCAATTCAAAGGCTAGAAAATCTGTGAAGGCCTTATGGGAAGTCAATCCAAAATGTGAATTCTTGAGCATATCTATGAACATTTTTCTAATTCTCTATGTTTTAATGTCATTAATGAATTTCAATATGAAAGATATAAGGGTGATTTATACTTAAAGAGTAAAATTTGAAGTAATGGGGAGAATCATATTGGAACATATTGAAATAAGTTTTGCCTTTTATATATTGCGTTGGCAATTCCATGTATGAGTTTAGCTTTCCTAATATTGAGACAAAAGATCAATGTTACTTAATCTATGTTTGGTTCCTAGAAAGTATTAGAGAAAGAAAAAATATTTTAGGAAAATAATTTACTCATCATATTTAGATTTACTATAGAAAATATGAAAGAAAATTAAATACAAATAAAATTAATTAGATACTCATGAATTTTTAATTTATTTTTATTATTTATATAAAAGAGTTAAGATAAGTTAAATGAGTTTGAAATAATAAATAAAAATAATTTACAAACTTTAAATCTATTTTTCAATTTTTATTATACTTTTTCTCTCTATTTCCTTTCCCTAGAATTTTTTGAGAACCAAACATAGTCTTAATATTTCAAGGATTCATTAATTGCCTAAGAGATCAATAGATCACTCAAAAAATTGAAAGCTACCATCAATAACAAGATTAATGGATCAATTGCTTGTTGTGGCAGAATGATCACCCTTTCGATTATCATCTAAAGCTATGTTATGTTGCATCTTAAATCAATGGATCAATTTAGTTGTCTATCAAAGTAGTCACAATTCCTTCACATCAAAATGAATTCAAATAGTAGTTACATTAGAAATTATAAATCCTAAGAAATGCTGAAAATATACTTAATCCAAATATGACATGTTTAATAATCACGTAAAAATGACTTGATATAAAATAACTTATTGTGTGGATAACATGTACCCATATAACTAACTTAATAAGTGAGATTGGATTGTATAAGAATTTATACAAATAATAAATTAACATGAACCTAACCCACCAAACTTGTTAACACAACTCATTTATCCTTTTTAAGATTTTTTTAATTTATAAAATATTATTTTAAAAATATATTCGGGTTGTTTTTAAATTGTAATTTTTTATTTTTTATAAATATTAATTAATTTAATAATTTAAATTTTAATAATGATATGATATATAGTATAACATGTGAAAGTACATTTTTTATTCATGAAGTGAATAGGTAGTTCAAGCTTTATGTATCGTAATTTAAAATTTTATTCAAATATTCTTAAATATTAATTAATTCAATTAAGAATACCGGATAGACTAATTAGCAAAAAGTGAACATTGAATATATGTAGAAAAATTACCTACAAAATCTTCTAGAAATTCTATAAATAACCACGAGTGAAATGAACATAGAATAAATCCAGTACTAAGCATGAAAAGGCGATAGACTAATTAGGATTGTTTTAAAAAATAATTATATAAATATTTAAAATAATTAAAAATAAAATAATGTGCATAAAAATTATTTTTAAAATATTAAAAATAAGTTAAAAATATTTTAGATTTATAAATAGATTTTTATCCTATAAAACATTGGAGAACCGATTTCGAAAACAGTTACGAAAGAGGCCATGAATCACTTAAAAATTTGATTGCAGTTTTTGTAACACGAACAAATTTGACATAAAGTGAGCCACCGAATTATAAAGTGGGACATAGGGAAACAATTAAACATGGTGTCGATATTCCTAGGCACAGCCTAAGTATGGCTCCAAGTAAAAAGGGCAAAGCGAAGGCCAACTCAGGCGGGTCAACTCAGTCATCTGACTCTGTTAACAGCAACTTCCCTTCATGTATTCGATTCGTGCCTCCCTCCTCCGTCTCCATCACCGTTCATGCCAAGCCCGGCTCCAAAGTCTCCTCCATCACAGGTCCATCTCTCTAGGTTTTCTTAATCCCTGTTTGGTTTCCGAGAAACGTTCGGAAAGTGAGAGAAACTAAAATTTTGAAATTTCATCTTTTTTGTTTTATGTTCTTTTCATGAATTCTGATTTTTAATAGATTCAGAGAATTTTGCCCTTCTCCTGCACCTTCTCAGGAAACAACCGATTGTATGTGCGCGCGCGTTTTGCTGCTGTTGTTTGATGTTTTTAATTTTTAGGTTTTTTTTTTTCTATGAATTCAGATTTCGACGATGAGGAACTGGGCGTGCAAATCGATGCTCCTGCAAAGGACGGAGAAGCGAACGCGGCGCTTCTTGATTACATAAGCTCGGTGAGTCTTTCTGTAATATTTAGTATTCTGGAAATAGATTTGTGCTTTGTTTGGTTGCCGTGAAAATGCGGGAAAAGAAACCAATCCGAGTTTTCTATTCAACTCTAACTAACACCGCTCTTGGGTCTAGTTTTCCTCAGAAAGCAACAATGTCGCGCTCAGTATTTAAAATGGAGCACTGATTTAAATCTTGAGGTAGATAAAAAGTAGGTGAGATTGAGGCGGACAACAATAGTACTTGTTCAACAATTATAATGTCTAATGTAGAAGGCTTCGGCTTTGATTTTATTTTAGCGGGATTCATTGCAATTGTCACATTGGAAAATTTATCTGTGCATTGGGGAAAAACATAAAATGAAAAGAAATTCTTTGAATATTTTGATCTGATGGCTGAAGAGGGAAACGTTCTTGGTTGGGCACTTTTTAGTTCGATGTTAAGATAGAAATATGAGTATTGTAACGAGGTTTTAACCCCCTCTCAGCATGGAGGACAAGTTTCATCAACAAAGAATAGAATGGTACATCCCTACTAAGAATGTCAATTGTGTAGGATTTTTATTAAGATTTCCTAGGGACAAAGTACATATTTACAAATAATTTACTTATGTATTTAAGTTCAAGTGAATGGTACTTCCTTAAAACATTAGCTTAAGCATTGTATGATGGATCATGGATCATCAGTATTCTAGGATTACCAATAACAATGTAGTAGTTTTGGAAAGAAGTGATGTTGCCTCTTATAGGATACATTGATGGAGGGTGGTCTCTTATAATTAGGTAGTAGTGAGAACATGAATATGTGGATACTTGTTGTTTTGCATTTATATGTACTTTGTTTCAGTATTAGTTTTTATTCTTTTCTTTTCTTTTCCTTGTTTGGATAAGCAAAAGAGTGGGCACCCTGTGTACATAGGGTTATTGAAGAAGCACCAAGAGATAAGATTCTTTTCCTTTTTCATAGGAAATAAGAAATTAAAGTATTGAAAGAGATTAAATTCAGGGTAAGGTTTTCAATAGAAAACCGATGTTGTGAAGATAAAGTGGTAAGTTAAAAATCCCCCACAGAATGGTTATTAGAATGAATGCCATCCAAGAGGTCAACATACAAATCATTCTATATAAAGATATATATAGTCTCAAAATTTTAAAACTGAACACCACACATTTATTTTGATAAAAGATATGTATTTCTATGTTAGGATGTGGGTCTGCTTGTGTGTAAAGTTTCACACTCAAATCCATATAGTAGCAAGGGCAGTTGAGGCCTGAATTTGGTGGCAAGGGGTTTGAATGGGGGATAAGGGGGTTTCAAGTATGGAACAAAATTTGATGTTACCATTGAAAACCAGAAAAGTTTTGGGGGTATTAGTGGTCCCCAATATTAAAACTGTCTGATGTGTATCATTGAGTTGGAATTTTAAGAAAATGCCCCAAATTTTGCCATTTTCTATGAAAATTCTGCCAGTCTCATCCAGCGAGCTCGCTGTAGGGGTGCCTATATTGTACATGTGAGACATATGTGATTAGTATGTAAAATGTGTGTGCAACTGAAATTTTGTTGAAATATTGCAATATTTCTTGATGTTTTGGGAAATATCTCAATATATTTATACGATTATTACTTTATTCCACCTTTTTTTTTCCATTTATTTTACATTTTGGGCTATTTTCACTCCAAACAAGATTTCCTAACTCACTGAAAATTTTACCTAAAATTTCAATAAAATTATAAGTCCTATAGAAAATTAAATCACCTTAAAACTGAATCTAAACTTATCTATAAATCAACTTCAAAATCACTCATATCCAAAAAAATAAATATAAAAAATCAACTTCAAAATTGTGCCTATATTTATTGCTAAAATTTACTTAACAAATTACTCTAAAAATCACTTGACAAAAAAATGAATTTAAAAGATTCAACTTATATTTCATCATCAGTCTTAACTACTACTCAAAGTTCATTGCACACAAATATAACTTAATTAAAAAAATGAACCTAAAATTCTACCTAAATTTTACAACAAAAATTAACCTAAAACTCTCCCTACCTAAATATCAAACTATGAGAATAGGGGTGATGGTTTTGAACTCCCTAGAAATTCTAGACGATACCTAGGCTATCCATGACCATTGTATTCTCCAATAATCTTATGTTTTTAAAAATTTGTCATAAAATAGATGCTTGTGGACCAATTTACAATTTCATTGGTCAGAGCACACAACTTTTGTCCGATATACTACATACTTGTCATGTAGATAACTTTTGTTTATATTTTGACTCTAAGTGGTGCACCATTGCATGTCTTGGTAATCTTTGAAGTTCCATTTCAACTTTCCATCTTATATTAGTAATTTCCTTCATTTCTTTTGAAAAGTTTCTGATATTGATATTTTGTCAATATTTTTGTTGATACCCTAATATCTGTATGGTTGATATATCTATCAATACTCGTCTTTTGGTCCTTGGTTTTTGGTTTGATTCCAAATAAAATGTATTTCTGATAAAGAAAAAAATATCTATATCAAGTAAATAAAACTTGTAAAATGGTAAAGATTCAACATTCAAATAGTACCAACAACTGCTACATCAAAATGCTTACCCTTACAACTAATTGATTATAGCAATAATACTTGGTTCATTTTAAGAACTTTCTTTAATAGTCTTAGCAAGAGGGAGGGAGCATTAGACAAGAAGACCGTAAGCAACTACTCCTCTATATTTTAATGTCAATGGATGATAAATTTTCAAAAAATTTTGAATTCAATTTCATTAAAAAGGATTATGTTTTTATAGACTCCATCATCATGGCTTTAATCTAAATACATATTGATGCATTGGTAAGTTCTAATATCTGCCCATGAAATTGAGTGGAGCATGTTTTCTTCATTTGATTTACTGGTAGTCTCCTCTTAAACATTTTTGGAACTGCTAGTTAGTTGCTCATAGGATGGTAAAAAAATAATAATAAAAAAAAATGTATCTCAACCCCTTCATAAAATCAGATAGACACATTAATTTGTGACTGAAACTTATGACAAAACATCAGTTGATAATACTGACTAGTTTATTAATAGTTTTGAGCTTTGATTGATCACGTGACCGATAAAACAGAGAGGTGTTGTAAGAAAAAATTGAACATAAATCTTGAGCAGCTTATTTCATATAAATTAAACTTATTTCGTATAAATTAGTGGACTTTCTTTTAAAAAAAATATTTAAGAAATATTTGTAAATGAAACCCCAAAAGGGGTTGTAACCCAAGTACATGGAAAGTGTCAGTAGCATCAAGAGAAGGAAACAGAAAAAAACACCCTAGGGGTAACAGGATAATTACAAAAATGATTCAACATTCAAGAAAGACATTTGTCCATTCCCCAAGAACTCAACCTTCCATATTAATAGATTGCAATAAAAACTCCTTTTACTTCCTGTCCAAAATCTCACTTCCTGAAAAATCTGGAAATTCCTGTATAGGATGGTTTTACATTTTGAACAGGAGTAAATTCCATTTTTTTAATTATTGGGTTATTAGTAGGTTTTTTATTTATTATTTTTCTTTTTGATTTCATTATAGCATAGGAAAATTTTGTCCAACCAATGTTTTGCAGCTATCCTGACTTTTAAAAGTATGATAGATCAGATGTGACATGACTTGGAGAGATGACACTTGAAATTAGAGCATTGTTGGAAGCCAAAGCTAGGGAATTTGTGGTAGTAGGAAAAGTGAGCTTGAAGGTTTTGACTATGGGGTTGAAGGAGGAAAAGTTGAATAAAAGTAGTAGAATAAAAAGCAATTTGCAAGGGATATGACCCTTTTTGGTATGTAACAGTGAGTCATTATTCATGAAGGCAACCCAAATACTTGGGACCAAACTTTCTATTATTAGGATGATGATTGTTTTTTAGATTTGACAAATTTACATTTTTGTGAAGAGAATAATAAAAATAAGAATTGGCTTACAATTGATGGGATTGGAAGAAGAAATTATTCCATGTACATTGCTTTGAAAAGTTTTGAGTAAATATATTTTCATTCTCCATTCAATACTTCCGAAATCCCATGGTTGTTTAGAATAGTATTTTTTTTTCTTTTGGATACATGTCCTTAGAAGAGCTATTTCTCAAGATTGGTTAGAAGCTTTACCTATTTCCAAGTTAGACTTTTATAGATTGAATGGTTTCATAGGTCCATGACACTGAATCATTTGTTTGCACTATGGGGGGCTTTCACTATTTTATATATATATATATATATATTTATAGGTAAATTTTTGTCCCCCATTGAGACTTGAACCTAGAACCTCCCACAAGCCCTCCCCATCCCTTTACTACTTGAGTCAGGCCTTAAGGGCAGAATGTTATCAGAATATAATCCTTGTCTTTTTTTTTTTCCCTCTTCTTTTCTTTAATTTCCTTTTTTGAAAAATTGTAGGTTTTTCTTTGGTGGTGGTACTCAGTAGATTAGGTTGATACACCAAACTCTTGTCATGATTGCTTCACAATTGTAAATAGATAGCACCTTCTTCGCAACTGTTCCTTTCTTCTTCATTACTACATAGCTAGATACATTCCTATGAATATGGTAAGATGTGTTCATATGCTGAAAAGGACTGTGGAGTACATCAATTGTTACTTAAGATTTCTTCTTGGTTTTCTTGTCCAAAAAATTTATTTATTTTACATCTTTTCTGTTCTCTTTTGCTTGGATTAATTGTTTTTCTGTCTGTTCTTTTCCTTCCTCAGTATAGTTTGTTTATTTAAAAAGTAATGTTCTCAATGCTGATAAATTTTACAGAGTTCATTTTTCTCCATTAACAGGTTGTAGGAGTGAAAAGAAGGCAGGTGTCTATTAGTTCCGGTTCTAAATCAAGGGATAAGGTTGTGATTGTGGAGGAAGTAACTTTACAGGGTGTTTTTGATGCTTTGGACAAAGTTTCCAAGTCCCATTGATGTAGAAAGGAGACCTGTGATTTCCATCCATTAGCATGACTCAGGAGTTCTGGTTTCTTATCTCATTGCAGCCAAAGCTGATGCTGGTGTTGTGGAGTGTGAATCTGTTTTGCCAGTATTGAATGTACACTGCTGATTCTCAGGAGACCATAAAGTGTGAATCCAACTGTTGATTACACTCATTTTTGGATTTATATTTATAAATCAATAGTTTATAATTTGCGATACAAAGAGTGTGTTACTCTTTCATCAGAAGGTCTTATTTCTTCGTCACTTCTACATTTATACTTTGGGTTATTTTTGTTAGTCTGCCCTGTGTTCTATATGGCTGTTCTCGGCATTCCCTAATAAACCATCTTTTGTAGCACTAAACTTTCTTGATGACTCTCAATTAAGCATGTTCTTGCACTTGGTAATCAAGAATTTCTTCTAGTTCTGCTTGATTTGTGTGTATTTGTGCTCAACAAGCTAAGACCCTCAGCTGATCTCATGTGGCAATTAACGCAGTACCTTCACTGAAGAAACTGGTATTGAGTTTCCTCGGACCCTGCCATGGATCTGGCTAGATGTTAAGTTATTAGGAAGAATAGGATATTGAGTGGTAAGGAAGTGGCGTGCACAAGATAAAACCATGTGTGAATTTGTGCATGAGCATCCAGAAATTTACATTCTGTTTCTGACAATGCATGGTATTGAAATTAGATATATGTTGTGCACTCTCATTGAACAAACCAAAGCTTTACTTTTAATTTATTTGCAGAGAAATTCTTAACACAAGCTGCAGCCAGTAAGCACCTATGAAACAGGGAAAACAAAAATGCAAGATACCAATTACTATGTTTAGTATCATACAGAAACACCATACCCTAAAATAGAAGTAAAACATACATGCATTGCCGACCCTAGATGGCAGAAAGAAAAGAAACAGGGCTTGGAGGTACCGGGATGTCTACAGTGCCTTCCAACATCAGGAGAACCTTCTTCATTGATGGACGAAGCGATGGCTCGTCCAGGATGCACCAAAGACCAACTTTAACCATCCTCTCCAACTGTCTCTTGTCCACCTCTTCATCGCCCACCAGTTTACCAAGCTCACCAGCTTCGAAACAATGGTAGACCCATTCTTCTAGAATGGCTTCTTCTTCCGGGAGGCTCCAGTCTACATTCTTTCGACAACATATGGTCTCCAACAACACAATTCCGTAGCTGTAAACATCTGCTTTAACTGTCACTGGCAGTTTGCGATGCCACTCAGGGGCAACATAGCCCCTTGTTCCTCTGATCCCGGTAAAGGTATTGGTCTGGTCATGCATCAGCAGCTTTGCTAATCCGAAGTCAGAAATTTTTGCACATCTATACTCATCCATGAGTATGTTTTGTGGTTTAATATCACAATGTATGATCTGTGTCTCACACTCTTCATGCAGATAGAGAATGCCTCTGGCTACGTTCAGGGCAATTCCCATTCTCTCAATCCAGCAAGGTTGTTTTCCAGCTGTGAAGAGCAAATCTGCAAGTGATCCATTGCTCATGTATTCATATACCAAAAGCCTGTTTGGTCCGTCAAGGCAGTAACCCAGCAATCTGACGAGATTCCTGTGGTGTGTTCTCCCAATTACTTTTAATTCATTCTGAAATTCTCTTTGCCCCTCAGCAAACACCTTCTCTAGTTTCTTGACTGCTACAATCCTCTGGCCGTTTGATATGGCTCCCTTATAAACAGTCCCAGAAGCTCCCTTACCAATCTCTTCCTTAAAACCGTTGGTAACCTTCTCGAGTTCCATGTAGGTAAATGATCGCAGAGCAACGCCTTCAGTCAATCCTACATTTCCAGTCTCTGAGATCTTCTTGTATGCCCATAGATTCTTTCTATGAATTAGAACTCCAGAAATGGCCAAGATAATGAGAGCAAAAGATGCTAATGAAATGCTGATAACTAGGATGTCTGTCCGGAGCTCTTTCTTGCTTCCTTGTCGTGAAACTTCTGTGGAACCCACCTTCACAAAGAGTATGTTTGAATTACTAAGCGATCTTCTCCCAAATCGCAAAGGAAGCCGTTGCTTTTTGCAACTTCCATCTTCAAACAGGGCAGCTTCGCAGTTACAGTCCTCCAAGCAGGCTTGTTCACAATCTTCTTGGGTTGGTAATGATAGAGTGGAGTAGGAAGCATCTTCCCACCAGGTGTTATCCAATGTTGACATGGTGTATTTGGTACTTCCATCCTTGCTTTTGCAAATATCTTCTTCGAAATTTCTTATGCAGCCCGAACTCCAGTTGCTTGCAACGACAAAATTAAATTCAGGAAGACAGTTACAGACAGGCCTGTCATCAAGCAGAACACAAAAGGCATTAAGCCCGCATAGACCCTTAGGAGCACACTTGTTGGCTGAAGAGCTCCATAAAATTGACCAGCTGCCGTTCTGACCCAAATCATGTGAGTAGAGTCTGAAGATCCCATCCGGATCGATTCTCAGACGATAGAGGTTTTTGTTATAACCTCCATCTGTTATATTCTTTATATTGGAACCATTTGTATTGAGCAAGTAGAGATGACCTTCATCATCAAGATTAAGGGTCACATTATCTCCTTTTCCATCTGTACCTGATGCATAATAAGCATATGTTGCCGTGTCTGGAGTTTCCACCGGGTATTGCACAAGGTTCCCATCATTTTGCATCTTCAGGCGAAATAATCCAGTTGAGGGGTTAGTTTCTGACATACTACAAATCAGCTCTTTCCCTGCTGAGAGTCGTTGACCTGGTAAAAGGGTATCAGTTGGGAGATCAAAACTCTGCCATACAATGTCCCCATCAGAATTATAGAGCACGAAATTTCCCGAATTCAGCATGGAAGCAGAAGAAGCTGAAGCAGAATTGGCGATCTCCTTTTGCTGACCTTGCGTTTGCAACCTGAGCCTGCCTTCACTAGTAAAGTGCAAGGCAGCGGTGCTGGGGACTGGGGAATCATCTCGGTTGGCTGTCCACACTACAGTTTTCTGGGGAATTCCGTCGACAAAAATTCCTAGATAATAGCCATCACGCTGCTTGTAGAATCCAAAGGCATATAGGCGGTTGGGTGACAGCCAGAAGGAGTTGGAAGTGGGAGTTAGAGAAGAACCTCGACTTATATTAGAACCTCTTTGTTGGGCTGCTGCTGCAACACAAAATGCAGAGAGAAGAAGAAACAGTAAAGTAGTTGAAGCCATTAGAGATAAGCTTTCTCTATCTTTTCTGTTTCGGCCCTTTCCCTACAACAGTCGAGGTAACAAGTAAATAAGGGCAGGATTGTGCGACTAGGAGAAATGAGAAGAGCAGATGAGTCAAAGTCTTTGGTCTGTTCGGATGGAAAAGTATGCAAAGAAAAGTCTTTAGTTCCAAACGCATTAGCGTGGTGTGGCCCTCTGGTAAGTTCTGTCCTCATTTTCTTTGCCCTGGAAGAACAACTGTTGGAGATTATACTAGATTTCACGAATCTGAAATGTTGGATCTTCTTGATCTTCCCCAGAAAGCTATCTTCTGAAATGGTAGCCTAACCCTACTTCCCAGAATGAGTGGGCTGTTGATTTGGTGAATAAAAATAATGATGTAACAAGCTTTGCTATATTTTATTTTGAACGTGAGCCAAACTTTGATAAGGAAAGGAGTGAGGTCTTTAATTCTAATTTGACTTGGCTTACCTACGTAATTTTTTAATTTGATTAATTATTTGTATCGTCAATAGTGTGCTTCATATTTGGTTTAAAAACTCTATGACAGTGACACTAATAATGATATAAAATTATATTTCTTTGAATCTAGTCTAACTCAACAGTACATAAGATAGTTATACTAATAATAATATAAAGTTTAGCTTAACTCTTTAGACACTAAGCTAATTAAGGTGTGATTTGAATGCATCTTTTGTTTTTTATTTTTAAAATAAAAAATAATAACTTTAAAATCATGATATAGAAAAAAAAATTATTATCTCAAATTTAAAATTTTTTTAAATTATTTTATATAAAAGTTATTGCTTTTTGTATACAAATTATTACAATTTTTATTTTTTAAAAATAAAGATTAAAAAATTACCCAAACCAACACTTAACTTTATTCTTATTATTTGACCTTTTATTAATATCTAATTTCAAGTTAGTACATGAACTTACAACTATGTTAAGGTCATTATTCTAACCCACTAGATTTGTGACACGTGGAAATTTGATTATTTAATTCTACTACTTTGAAAATAGGATCTTCTAACTACTTTAGTATATCTTTAATAATTTGTGACATATACTTATACGTCCATCCCATTCTTCAATAACTGTGATGTTAATGTGTGACCTGTCAACTCCCATACACACGCTTTTGAAAGGATGGAAAACACTCTGAGTTGGAATCTCTCCACTCCAAAAGTCTTGTCGCGTAATTGCCGCTCACATTAATAATAATAATTTATGTGACAAGTTTGGTCAAGGAGAAAATTGCCTTCCTCGCATGCATTATTTTCTCACAAGTATGGTAAAAATTCAAGAAAAGTTATTGAACAAATAGACGAGGAGTCGATATTAAATGTGAGTTTCGCTTAGCTCAAACTAAGGGTATCCAAAAAGCCCGCGGCCTGCGGCTCGGCCCAGGCCCGGCCCGAGCTCGGCAGGCCCGAGCCCATTTCTGGATGGGCGGGGCCATGGGCTCCAATTTAGGCCCTGCTCGGCCCGGAGGGCTGGCCCGCCCGTAGGCCCACCACTTAAATATATATATATATATATATATAATATTCAAGAAATAGAAAATGCTACATTAATAAAAATATTCATTGCTAACTATTTTATTCATTGAATGTATACGTTACATTTGAAAATGTGAGAAAAGTTTACATCACTACAAAATAAATACATCCCAACTAGGTTGGCACCTACTTATTTGTCAATCATTTGTACTTTTCAACCACAAAAATAAAAATAAAAATATGACATATATTTAGTAAAATATTTTAATCATTATCTCTTGGCGGTGATGGCAAACTATCGCAAATCCATGAAGATCTTGATGATTTTAGTTTTTCCATATCGACAAGCATATTTTCTTCTTGAATAGAATCAAATATCATTTTATCTACTATTGCTCAGTCTTTCACACATATATTTGCTTCAATAGAATCCGGCGCTAAGCTATATCGTTTATCACTAACTACTCTTCCACCTGCACTAAAAGCAGCTTCTGATGCAACTGTACTCACAGGAACTGTTAGTACATCACGAGCAATGATAGAAAGCACAGGATATTTGTGTTGTTGTGATTTCCACCATATTAAAATATCAAAATCTTCATCATCTTCAAATGAAATTAAATCAATATTAAGATATCTATCTAAATCAGTTGTGTTGTTTGAAGAACTATTTGTTGTTTTCTTTCGACTTTTTAACATTTCTAGAGCTCCTTTATAAAAAGATGAAGAACTTGTAGATGTAGGTGGTAATTTAATAGAACTAATATCATCACCATATTTTTCTTTATAATAGTTATATAAATTATATAATAATAATTTATTTCATTTTTAATTTCTTCAATTTTTATTTGGTCATTAAAATAAATAATTATTAACCATTCATCCAAAGCTTCAAATTTCAATCTAGGGTCCACAATTAAACCAAGAGAAAAAATTAAAGGTATTTCTCCCCAATATTTTCTAAATTTTTCTATCATTACAAATATTGCATCATTAAATATATCCAAATTTAAATATTTTTGAAGTACAATAAAAATATTAGTTATTTGCATGACAACTCGGTTTGAAGATGGATAATATACACCACAAAAAAATTTTGTTGAAGTATCAAATACTTCAAAAAGATCTCTTAAAAGATCTGCAATATGTCAATCATAATCATTTAATACATCAATATCTGCTTCACAATCATTGTTAATTAATTGTATTTCATATAGTTCTACTACTTTTCTATATTTTGTAATAGTTTGTAAAAGTTTATAAGTGGAATTCCATCTAGTGGGCATATCCAAATTTATATTTCTTTTTTTCATATTTAACATTTTGCAACAATCAAAAAATAATTCATGTTTTGCTTGAGAACTATTAAGACCCGCAGCAATGCCTCTAATTTTTGATAATGTATCATCAACGTGTTTTAATCCATCTTTTACAATTAAATTTAAAATATGTGCACAACAACGCACATGAAATATTTTACATTGATCTTCTTTTATTTGCCAATATCGTTTTAATCTAGATACTGCTGCATCATTATTAAAAGCATTATCTAATGTTATTGTAAATATTTTATCACGAATGTCAAAATCTATAATTTCATCATTTATTAAAGATGCTATATTTTTACCATTATGTGGAGCATTTATTATTTTAAATGAAATAATTCTTTTATTTAATTTCCATTCATTATCAATATAATGAGCAGTTATACATAAAAAACCACTATGAGTTAAAGATGTCCAAATATCAGATGTTAAACAAATTCTTCCTTCAAAATTTGCAAAAAAAGATTTTTAAATTTTCTTTTTGTGTTTCAAAATTTTTTATAAGAATTCTTTTAACTGTATTTCCAGAGCAACCTTGAAACTGGGGATTAACAGCTCGTTGCATTGTTCCCGTAAAATCATGAGTTTCCATGAAATTGAAAGGTTATTCTGCTCTTATTATATAACCAATCATTTCTTCACGACAATAAGATTCATCATAAGAAAATGTTTTTAAATTTTCACCTTCATCTTTACCTAATTGCATATAATTTCTAATATCTACATTATTTTTAGTTTTACAATTTTCATGATGCCTTTTTAAATGACTTGTACTTGCATTTGAGCCATCACTAAGAAGTTTGTTACAAATTTTACATTTTGCTTTTATTTCTTTTTTATTATTTTCTAAATTTATTTCTATTCTATCAAAAAAATTCCATATATTTGAAGTAAATTTTTTGCTATCACATGCATTAGATGAAGAACAAGAACCACTTGCCATAATTATAATTATTGATAAAATATTATGCTAAAAATAATAAATGTAAAATTAAAATGTAATAAATAAATAAAAGTAAAGGTGAAGTATGTTACTAAATTGGAGAACCGAAGCAAAAATTCCTTCAAATTTGAACTCTTTGAACCACCAATGCTTGTTTTTCACCACCAATAATATTGAATAATTTGAGACAAAATGCAATAATCGAAAATATTGTGGAATGGGAGAGAGCTTAAGAGTTGAGAGAATAGAAAAAAATTGAGGGTATTTAATATTTATAAGGATTTAAATATTAGGATTTAATTTTTTTTTTTTTTAATCAAGACCGTTCAACGATCATAATATTGAATTGAGTGGCAGGCATGTTCAACGGTCATGTGAGTCATGTGATCGTTGAACAGCCAGCTCACTTTTATTTTTTTTCAAAAATCATACAACATTTCTAATATATATATAACTAATGCAAAATAATTACACAAAAGAGAGCTAGCTCAGTTGGTGGCTAGCTCCCTTATGGATCCATAAGCCCCTTCCCTTCAAAATTGAAAACTATTTTAATTTTTACCCAAGCCCGCCCAGCTTGAAGGCCCACAGGCTGGGCCACGGGCCTTAGATATACCAAGGGTCCGGCCCGGCCCGGCCCGTTGGAGACCCTTGGCTTAAACGTATGATTTTTATTTTAAAATATTAGTTATTGCTTACAGCTAGTGTAGAGCTGTAGAAGAATGTCTAGTAATTTTTCATGAGTTCTCTTTGTCAAAATATTTTATTCTTTTATTTTTTTTTAATAAATGCTGAGAATCAGTATTGATCACAAATAAAAATACAAGGTTTTTTTTCTCTCCTCAAATTAAATTAGCTACCCTTAAATTAATTAAAGCCAAAGAATTATTCAGCTTTGCTCAAAATATTTTACTTTTTCTATTCAGCTAAAAGTAATTCGTTAATATTATCCAACACAACTAAATTGAACTTATTGATAATAAATTCACTTTAATTATGTTGGATAATGTCAACAAGTTACTTTTAATTGAATAGAAAAAACCAAAATATTTGGCTTTTTCTATTGAGTCAAAAAACAAACACCACCTTAAACTGCTTCTTTTTATTTGTGATAAAACCCACTCATGCATCAGATGAGTTCTCTATGAGGTTTTTTTTTTTCACAATTTAGTGACAAAAAATCAATTTGACATTACGTTTACACATTTTATCTTAATTTTGTTAGGTATTTGATAGCTAAAAGGAAAATTGTATATTAGATTTTTCATATAAAAAATTGATATAGATGTCATTTGGGATTTTTTTTTTTAACTTCTATAAGTACTTTGAAAAAAAAAATCTTAAAAAATGATAATTATAAAAATAGGAAAATTATGTAAATATGCACTATTTAAAAAATATTGATGAATTCATGACCACAGAAAGTAACTTTAATAGGGACTGCATTTTGGGAAAAATAATTCCCACTTCATACACCAAAATACTATCTTCTCCATATTACTTGAAAATGCCCTTAAATTTGTACATGATTTACTAGCCATACCAACTAACAAGGCGAATAGACAATAAGGAATGCCATGTAAGGAGGTGCCATATTAGCCACGCCACCTCATGGTCCAACCATGTATGTGACAATCTTATTTAACTTTAAATTAAAATAATACAAGGGAGATGACTTAACCCATCTTATAAACATAATAAAACCTAAATTAAACAAAAATTTAAATGAAAACCAAAATGAGTAAGAAATATAGTAACATTTGTTCTGTGGTAGAGCCCTAATCCTCACATGTTCGAGAGTTTGGCTTACCTATTTCTCCATTTGTGCATGACGTTCGTTGGCTACAACTTTGATAGTTTGTTGACAAGAAGGAAGTTCCAAACCCCTTTCCCCTTTCAAATCCATAATTGTACTAATGGGACAAAGACAAGAAGGATAGAAAAATAGGTAGGTTTTGGTGGTGTTACTTTAAAGAAATTAAAGTGCTTAAAGCAAGCCTACTGTCACAACTTGCTCAAATGACCCTACCTTGGGCTTATATAGGTGAACGAAAAGCTTCTGGAACCTTGGAGTCATCTACACTAGTAAAGGAGTGTATAAGGTTCTAAAGAGACCTAAAGATGCCCACTCATCGCTACACAAGGGTGGAATACAAGGAAATAATGTGGGATGTTCTAGAGAGTTCTAGATAAGCCTTGTAAATACTTGTATATAGTCTTTATATAGAGGATTCTAGAAAATTCTAGGATAGCAGGGAACCTTTTTGGGTTCTAGAGAGTTCTTAAGGTATTTATAAATAAGTGATGACCTCATTTGGCCAAGACACCACCTAATAACCTAACCAACTAAGCAAGTGAGCTTCCAAAAGCCTTGTAAGCATCCTTTGAGAGCAATAAAGTTTTTATTCTTTAAGTGTTGCCTACGGTTTTCTTAGCTTCTAAGTCGTGTACTTAACTTAGTTTGGCTAGCTAAGTACAAAAGGAAGGTTGACTTAGCAACTTCAAGTGCGGTAAGTTGTCTAAGTGTCACACGTGAGCTTAGAAAAAACCTAAAATTGTGACACTATGCTTTGAATACATTAGCATGGGATCACCTCATAAGATTTTGATCCTATTGTGTTAGTCTTTGGGATCATATTAATGTCAATGGATGATAAATTTTCAAAAAAATTTGAATTCAATTTCATTAAAAAGGATTATGTTTTTATAGACTCCATCATCATGGCTTTAATCTAAATACATATTGATGGATTGGTAAGTTCTAATATCTGCCCATGAAATTGAGTGGAGCATGTTTTCTTCATTTGATTTACTGGTAGGCTCCTCTTAAACATTTTTGGAACTGCTAGTTAGTTGCTCATAGGATGGTAAAAAAATAATATAAAAAAATGTATCTCAACCCCTTCATAAAATCAGATACACACATTAATTTGTGACTGAAACTTATGACAAAACATCAGTTGATAATACTGACTAGTTTATTAATAGTTTTGAGCTTTGATTGATCACGTGACCGATAAAACAGAGAGGTGTTGTAAGAAAAAATTGAACATAAATCTTGAGCAGCTTATTTCATATAAATTAAACTTATTTCGTATAAATTAGTGAACTTTCTTTTAAAAAAAATATTTAAGAAATATTCATAAATGAAACCCCAAAAGGGGTTGTAACCCAAGTACATGGAAAGTGTGAGTAGCATCTAGAGAAGGAAACAGAAAAAAACACCCTAGGGGTAACAGGATAATTACAAAAATGATTCAAATTTCAAGAAAGACATCCGTCCATTCCCCAATAACTCAACCTTCCATATTAATAGATTGCAATAAAAACTCCTTTTACTTCCTGTCCAAAATCTCACTTCCTGAAAAATCTGGAAATTCCTGTATAGGATGGTTTTACATTTTGAATAGGAGTAAATTCCATTATTTTAATTAATGGGTTATTAGTAGGTTTTTTATTTATTATTTTTCTTTTTGATTTCATTATAGCATAGGAAAATTTTGTCCAACCAATGTTTTGCAGCTATCCTGACTTTTAAAAGTATGATAGATTAGATGTGACATGACTTGGAGAGATGACACTTGAAATTAGAGCATTGTTGGAAGCCAAAGCTAGGGAATTTGTGGTAGTAGGAAAAGTGAGCTTGAAGGTTTTAACTATGGGGTTGAAGGAGGAAAAGTTGAATAAAAGTAGGAGAATAAAAAGCAATTTGCAAGGGATATGACCCTTTTCGGTATGTAACAGTGAGTCATTATTCATGAAGCCAACCCAAATACTTGGGACCAAACTTTCTATTATTAGGATGATGATTGTTATTGAGATTTGAAAAATTTACATTTTTGCGAAGAGAATAATAAAAATAAGAATTGACTTACAATTGATGGGATTGGAAGAAGAAATTATTGCATGTACATTGCTTTGAAAAGTTTTGAGTAAATATATTTTCATTCTCCATTCAATACTTCCGAAATCCCATGGTTGTTTAGAATGGTTTTTTTTTTTTCTTTTGGATACATGTCCTTAGAAGAGCTATTTCTCAAAATTGGTTAGAAGCTTTACCTATTTCCAAGTTAGACTTTTATGGATTGAATGGTTTCATAGGTCCATGACACTGAATCGTTTGGTTGCACTATGGGGGGCTTTCACTATTTTGATTATAAAATGTCATTAGGATATATATATATATATAGGGAAATATTTGTCCCCTATTGAGACTTGAACCTAGAACCTCCCACAAGCCCTTCTCAACCCTTTACTACTTGAGTCAGGCCTTGAGGGCAGAATGTTATCAGAATATAATCCTTGTCTTTTTTTCCCCTTCTTCTTTTCTTTAATTTTTCTTTTTGAAAAATTGTAGGTTTTTCTTGGGTGGTGGTACTGAGTAGATTAGGTTGATACACCAAACTCTTGTCATGATTGCTTCACAATTGTAAATAGGTAGCACCTACTTCACAACTGTTCCTTTCTTCTCCATTAATACTACATAGCTAGATACATTCCTATGAAGATGGTAAGATGTGTTCATACGCTGAAAAGGATTGTGGAGTACATCAATTGTTATCTAAGATTTCTTCTTGGTTTTCTTGTCCAAAAAATTTATTTATTTTACATCTTTTCCGTTCTCTTTTGCTTGGATTAATTGTTTTTCTGTCTGTTCTCTTCCTTCCTCAGTATAGTTTGTTTATTTAAAAAGTATGTTCTCAATGCTTATAAATTTTACGGAGTTCATTTTTCTCCATTAACAGGTTGTAGGAGTGAAAAGAAGGCAGGTGTCTATTAGTTCCGGTTCTAAATCAAGGGATAAGGTTGTGATTGTGGAGGTAACTTTACAGGGTGTTTTTGATGCTTTGGACAAAGTTTCCAAGTCCCATTGATGTAGAAAGGAGACCTGTGATTTCCATCCATTAGCATGACTCAGGAGTTCTTGTTTCTTATCTCATTGCAGCCAAAACTGATGCTGGTGTTGTGGAGTGTTAATCTGTTTTGCCAGTATTGGATGTACACTACTGATTCTCAGGAGACCATAAATTGTGAATCCAACTGTTAATTGCACTCATTTTTGGATTTATATTTATAAATCAATAGTTTATAATTTGCTATACCAAGAGTGTGTTACTCTTGCATCATCACGTCTTATTTCTTCGTCACTTCTACGTTTATACTTCGGGTTATTTTTGTAAGTCTGCCCTACGTTCTATATGGCTGTCCTCGGCATTCCCTAATAAACCATATTTTGTAGCACTAAACTTTCTTCATGACTCTCAATTAAGCATGTTCTCGCACTTGGTAATCAAGAATTGCTTCTAGTTCTGCTTGATTTATGTGTATTTGTGCTCAACAACCTAAGACCCTCAGCTGATCTCACGTGGCAATTAACGCAGTACCTTCACTGAAGAAACTGGTATTGAGTTTCCTCGGACCCTGCCATGGATCTGGCTAGATGTTAAGTTATTAGGAATAATAGGATATTGAGTGGTAAGGAAGTGGCGTGCACTAGATAATACCATGTGTGAATTTGTGCATGAGCATCCAGAAATTTACATTCTGTTTCTGATAATGCATGGTATTGAAATTAGATATATGTTGTGCGCTCTCATTGAACAAACCAAAGCTTTACTTTTAATTTAATTGCAGAGAAATTCTTAACACAAGCTGCAGCCAGTAAGCACCTATGAAACAGGGAAAACAAAAATGCAAGATACCAATTACTATGTTTAGTATCATACAGAAACACCATACCCTAAAACAGAACTAAAACATACATGCATTGTCGGACCCTAGATGGCAGAAAGAAAAGAAACAGGACTTGGAGGTACCGGGATGTCTACAGTGCCTTCCAACATCAGGAGAACCTTCTTCATTGATGGACGAAGCGATGGCTCGTCCAGGATGCACCAAAGACCAACTTTAACCATCCTCTCCAACTGTCTCTTGTCCACCTCTTCATCGCCCACTAGTTTACCAAGCTCACCAGCTTCAAAACAATCGTAGACCCATTCTTCTAGAATGGCTTCTTCTTCCGGGAGGCTCCAGTCTACATTCTTTCGACAACATATGGTCTCCAACAACACAATTCCATAGCTGTAAACATCTGCTTTAACCGTCACTGGCAGTTTGCGATGCCACTCAGGGGCAACATAGCCCCTTGTTCCTCTGATCCCGGTAAAGGTATTGGTCTGGTCATGCATCAGCAGCTTTGCTAATCCGAAGTCAGAAATTTTTGCACATCTATACTCGTCCATGAGTATGTTTTGTGGTTTAATATCACAATGTATGATCTGTGTCTCACACTCTTCATGCAGATAGAGAACGCCTCTTGCTACGTTCAGGGCAATTCCCATTCTCTCAATCCAGCGAGGTTGTTTTGCAGGTGTGAAGAGCAAATCTGCAAGCGATCCATTGCTCATGTATTCATATACCAAAAGCCTGTTTGGTCCGTCAAGGCAGTAACCCAGCAATCTGACGAGATTCCTGTGGTGTGTTCTCCCAATTACTTGTAATTCATTCTGAAATTCTCTTTGCCCCTCAGCTAACACCTTCTCTAGTTTCTTGACTGCTACAATCCTCTGGCCGTTTGATATGGCTCCCTTATAAACAGTCCCAGAAGCTCCCTTACCAATCTCTTCCTTAAAACCATCGGTAACCTTCTCAAGTTCCATGTAGGTAAATGATCGCAGAGCAACGCCTTCAGTCAATCCAACATTCCCAGTCTCTGAGATCTTCTTGTATGCCCATAGATTCTTTCTATGAATTAGAACTCCAGAAATGGCCAAGATAATGAGAGCAAAAGATGCTAATGAAATGCTGATAACTAGGATGTCTGTCCGGAGCTCTTTCTTGCTTCCTTGTCGTGGAACTTCTGTGGAACCCACCTTCACAAAGAGTATGTTTGAATTACTAAGCGATCTTCTCCCAAATCGCAAAGGAAGCCGTTGCTTTTTGCAACTTCCATCTTCAAACAAGGCAGCTTCACAGTTACAGTCCTCCAAGCAGGCTTGTTCACAATCTTCTTGGGTTGGTAATGATAGAGTGGAGTAGGAAGCATCTTCCCACCAGGTGTTATCCAATGTTGACATGGTATATTTGGTACTTCCATCCTTGCTTTTGCAAATATCTTCTTCGAAATTTCTTATGCAGCCCGAACTCCAGTTGCTTGCAACAACAAAATCAAATCCAGGAAGACACTTACAGTCAGGCCTGTCATCCAGCAGAACACAAAACCCATTAAGCCCACACAGACCCTTAGGAGCACACTTGTCGTTTGAAGACCTCCATAAAATTGACCAGCTGCCGTTCTGACCCAAATCATGTGAGTACAGTTTGAAGATCCCATCCGGATCGATTCTCAGACGATAGAGGTTTTCATTGTTATAACCTCCATCTGTTATGTTCTTTATATTGGAACCATTTGTATTGAGCAAGTAGAGATGACCTTCATCATCAAGATTAAGGGTCACATTATCTCCGCTTCCATCTGTACCTGATGCATAATAAGCAGATGTTGCCGTGACTGGATTTTCCACCGGGTATTGCACAAGGTTCCCATCATTTTGCATCTTCAGGCGAAATAATCCAGTTGAGGGGTTAGTTTCTGACATACTAGAAGACAGCTCTGTCCCTGCTGAGAGACGTTGACCTGGTAAAAGGGTATCAGTTGGGTGATCAAAACTCTGCCATACAATGTCCCCATCAGAATTATAGAGCACGAAATTTCCCGAATTCAGCATGGAAGCAGAAGAAGCTGAAGCAGAATTGGCGATCTCCTTTTGCTGACCTTGCGTTTGCAACCTGAGCCTGCCTTCACTAGTAAAGTGCAAGGCAGCGGTGCTGGGGACTGGGGAATCATCTCGGTTGGCTGTCCACACTACAGTTTTCTGGGGAATTCCGTTGAGAAAAATCCCTAGATAATAGCCATCACCCTGCTTGTAGAATCCAAAGGCATATAGGCGGTTGGGTGACAGCCAGAAGGAGTTGGAAGTGGGAGTTAGAGAAGAACCTCGACTTATATTAGAACCTCTTTGTTGGGCTGCTGCTGCAACACAAAATGCAGAGAGAAGAAGAAACAGTAAAGCAGTTGAAGCCATTAGAGATCAGCTTTCTGTATCTTTTCTGTTTCGGCCCTTTCCCTACAACAGTCGAGGTAACAAGTAAATAAGGGCAGGATTGCGCGTCTAGGAGAAATGAGAAGAGCAGATGAGTCAAAGTCTTTGGTCTGTTCGGATGGAAAAGTATGCAAAGAAAAGTCTTTAGTTCCAAACGCACTAGCGTGGTGTGGCTTCCTGGTAAGTCCTGTCCTCATTTTCTTTGCCCTGGAAGAACAACTGTTGGAGATTATATTAGATTTCACAAATCTGAAATGTTGGATCTTCTTGATCTTCCCCAGAAAGCTATCTTCTCAAATGGTGGCCTAACCC
The DNA here is from genome assembly GCA_030254885.1 of Vitis rotundifolia. Taxonomy (NCBI): domain Eukaryota; kingdom Viridiplantae; phylum Streptophyta; class Magnoliopsida; order Vitales; family Vitaceae; genus Vitis; species Vitis rotundifolia. The sequence goes on from CM058154.1 coordinate 21,448,019, forward strand.
TATTTCCCAGAATGAGTGGGCTGTTGATTTGGTGAATAAAAATAATGATGTAACAAACTTTGCTATATTTTATTTTGAATGTAAGCTAAACTTTGGTAAGGAAAGGAGTGAAGTCTTTAATTCTAATTTGACTTGGCTTCCTACCTCATTTTTTAATTTGATTAATTATTTGTATAGTCAGTAGTCGGCGTGCTTCATATTTGGTTTAAAAACTCTATGACAGTGACACAAATAATGATATAAAATTATATTTCTTTGAATCTAGTCTAACTCAACAGTACATAAGATAGTTATACTAATAATAATATAAAGTTTAACTTAACTTTTTAGACACTAAGCTAATTAAGGTGTGATTTGAATGCATTTTTTGTTTTTTATTTTTAAAATAAAAAATAATAACTTTTAAAAATGATTTAAAAAGATATTGAAAAAAAAAATTATTATCTCAAATTTAAAATTTTTTAAATTATTTTATATAAAAATTATTGCTTTTTGTATACAAATTATTACTATTTTTATTTTTTTAAAATAAAAAATAAAAAAATATGTCCAAACCAACACTTAACTTATTTTTATTATTTTACCTTTTATTAATATCTAATTTCAAGTTAGTACATGAACTTACAACTATGTTTAAGTTCATTATTCTAACCCATTAGATTTGTGACACGTGGAAATTTCATTATTTAATTCTTCTACTTTGAATATAGGATCTTCTAACTACTTTAGTATATCTTTCATAATTTGTGACATATATACTTGTACGTCCACGGTCCATCCCATTCTTCAATAACTTGTGACATTAATGTGTGACCTGTCAAATCCCATACACACGCTTTTGAAAGGATGGAAAACACTCTCAGTTGGAATCTCTCCATTCCAAAAGTCTTCTCAAGTAATTGCCGCTCACATTAATAATAATAATTTATGCGACAAGTTTGGTCAAGAAGAAAATTGCCTTCCTCCCATGCATTATTTTCTCACACGTACACTAAAAATTCAAGAAAATTTATTAAATAAGTAGATGAGGAGTTAATCAATGTTTTAAAAATCGGACCGGATCATCCGATTCAACCAGTTAAACCATTGATTGAACCCTGATCTAGTCCGGTTCAACTTTTGAGCCGAAAGGGACTTTGAACTGGCATTAAATCGGACGAATCGACGATTGAATCATCAAACAGGACGAACCGTCCGATTTTCTATGAGCTGGTCAACATGTGGGTTGACCAAAACACTCTTAGGCCTTATTGGGCTTAGAATCTTTCCCTAAATTTGTGAGTTTTTGGGATGTGGGATTTGGTTATAAAGAATAATAAATGAAAGTGTTGCATTGTGAGGATTTGAACATCAGATCCAACCTTTACAAAAAAAATAGCTAACTATTATGCTCACAACTCCTTTGATAATTATAAAAAACAATATTTTATATTAATACTCTTTGCAAATTTTTATAATATAAAACATTTAAGTAAATATAAATATTTATACTCATGCTTATTTTTATAATAATTATTAACAATAAATATAAAAATAATATAAATTAATTAATATAATATTTTTAAAATTTTAAAATAATAAAATGCATAGATATGTAGATAAAATTAAATGTTATAATTTTCTTCTCATATGTAAATATTATACATATTTTATTTAATAAAATTTGATATATTAATACATTATATTTATGTTTATCATTTAATAGATATATCAAATACAAAAAAATGAAATGCTATAATTTTAATATTATATAAATTTCTTAAAATTATTTTTAATTTTAATAAAATATAAATTATGTATTTATGACATCACCAGTTCGACCGTGGTTCAACCACCTGTTCGACTAATGAACCGTAAATCAATAACTTTTCCAATTTAATGACCGGTCTGATTCTGAAAACACTAGAATTAATATAAAATGTGAGTTTGGCTTAGCTCATACACATGATTTTTATTTATTTTTTTAAATATTAGTTATCGCTTACAACTGGTGTTGAGCTATAGAAGAATGTCTAGTAGTTTTTCATGAGTTCTCTTGGTCAAAATATTTTATTCTTTTACTTTTTTTTATTAAATACTGAGAATCCGTATTGATTACAAATAATAATACAAGTTTCTTTTTTCTCCTTAAATTAAATTAGCTATCCATAAATTAATCAAAGCCAAAGAATTATTCACCTTTGCTCTGATAAGAATTAAACAACTTCTTTTGTTTGTGATAAAACCCACTCATGCATCAGATGAGTTCTTTATGATTTCTTTTTTCTTTTTTTTCACAATTTAGTGACAAAAAATCAATTTGACATTATGTTTGCACATTTTATTTGAACTTTGTTAGGTATTTGATAGCTAAAAGGAAAATTGTATATTAGAATTTTCATTAAAAAAATTGAGATAGATGTCATTTAGGATTTTTTTAACTTCTATAAGTACTTTAAAAAAAATCTTAAAAAATGATAATTATGAAAATAGGAGAATTATGTGAATATGCACCATTTACAAAATATTGATGACTTCATAACCCCAAAAAGTAACTTTCATAGGGACTGCATTTTGGAGAAAATAATTTCCACTTCATGCACCAAAATACTATCTTCTCCATATTACTAGAAAATGCCCTTGAATTTGTACATGATTTGCCGGCCATACCAACTAACAAGGCAAATAGACAATAAGGAATGCCATGTAAAGAGATGCCATATTAGCCACACCACCTCATGGTCCAACTATGTATGTCACAATCTTATTTAACTTTAAATTAAAAGAATACAAGGAAGATGACTTGACCTATCTTATAAACATAATAAAACCTAAATTAAACAAAAATTTAAATGAAAACCAAAATGAATAAGTAATATAGTAACATTTGTTCTCTGGTGGAGCCTCAACCACTATGAAAGAGAGTTTTATGGTAGAGCCCTAATCCTCACGTGTTTGAGAGTTTGGGCTACCTATCTCTCCATTTGTGCATGACGTTTGTTAGTTGTAACTTTGATAGCTTGTTGGCAAAAAGGACGTTCCAAACCCCTCTCCCCTTTCAAATCCATAATCCGTACTAATGGGACAAAGACAGGAATGATAGAAAAATAGGTAGGTTTCAGTGTTGTTACTTTAAAGAAATTAAAGTGCTTAAAGAAAGCCTACTGTCACAACTTGCTCAAATGACCCCACCTTGGGCTTAAATAGGTAAACGAAAAGCTTCTGGAACCTTAGAGTCATCTACACTAGTAAATGAGTGAATAAGGTTCTAGAGAGACCTAAAGATGTCCACTCATCTCTACACAAGGCTGGAAGGCAAGGAAAAAATGTGGGATGTTCTAGAGAGTTCTAGATAAGCCTTGTAAATACTTGTAAATAGTCTTTATATAGAGGATTCTAGAGAATTCTAGGATAATAGGGAACCTTTTTGGGTTCTAGAGAGTTATTAAGGTGTCTATAAATAAGTGATGACCACCCCAAAAAATCGTCTTTTGACGAGACAAACTTAACAAAAAATTATTTAAATGGAAATCGTCTCTTCAAGAGACGATTTCCCTTTAAAAAAAAAAAAAAAAAAAATCACAATAGGAAATTTGTGATGATTCATAAATGATTTGATGCCTTTGGTCAAGGGAAATCATCTCTTCAAGAGACGATTTCCCATTGTCAAAATCTCCTCGATCCATCAAACAAGACTCAGCCACTTTCCTTGATTAGTATTCACTGCCATGACTTGTGCAGGTTGATGCATTTTGGGTGTCCTCTGGTCAAGCTGGTTGCTTCATATTATCTGTTGGAGTTGTTTACCAGAATAACAGACCTGAGAAACAGAAAACACGACGAATTAAAATGGAACATGGGGCATCTAATTTCTATAATGGCTATATTAGAAGGATTGGTTTTTTACAGTGACATTAGAGTGGCTATGAACTGTGCCCCCTGCTTATCAACAATTCTGGGGCGGGAAAAGTTATGGATGCAGGACACAAAAGTAATTGGAAGGTGTAACTGGTGCAGGCTAATTGTTGAAGAGCTAGAACTGCCAAATGCGTCAAAATCATTTATGAATCATCACAGATTTCCCATTGTGATTTTTTTTTTCTTTTTTTAATACTCTTGAAAGAGACAATTTCCCATTGTGAAATTTTTTTTTTTTTTTTTTTAAAGGGAAATCGTCTCTTGAAGAGACGATTTTCCATTGTGATTTTTTTTTTTTTTTTTTGGAAATCGTCTCTTTAAGAGACGATTTCCACTTAAATAAATTTTTTTTTCTTTTTGGTAAATTTTAAGGGAACTATGAACTGTGCCCTCTGCTTATCAATGATTCTGGGGCGAGAAAAGTTATGGATGTAGGACACAAAAGTAATTAGAAGGTGTAACTGGTGCAGGCTAATTGTTGAAGAGCTGGAACTGCAAAAGGCGTCAAAATCATTTATGAATCATCACAGATTTCCCATTGTGAATTTGTTTTTTTTTTTTTTTTTTAAGGGAAATCGTCTCTTCAAGAGACGATTTCCACTTAAATAATTTTTTTTTTTTTTTTGGTAAATTTTAAGGGAACTATGAACTGTGCCCTCTGCTTATCAACGATTCTGGGGCGGGAAAAGTTATGGATGCAGGACACAAAAGTAATTGGAAGGTGTAACTGGTGCAGGCTAATTGTTGAAGAGCTGGAACTACCAAAGATGTCAAAATCATTTATGAATCATCACAGATTTCCCATTATGATTTTTTTTTTTTTTTTTTGTGGAAATCGTCTTTTCAAAAGACGATTTCCAAGTTTACAAATCCCTCTCTCTCCTATCTAGCAAAAACTGCTGTAGATTTGGAATTATTTTTCCTATTACCATAATTTAAGAATAATTTTTTAAATTTACCGTACTCTTATCAAAAGTCCTTGTTGGAAGCCAAAGCGTGGCGAGCTAGAAGGTTTTAACTATGGGGTTGAAGGAGGAAAAGTTGAATAAAAGTGGTAGAATAAAAAGCTATTTGCAAGGGTGTAGGATATGACTCTTTTTGGTATGTAACAGTGAGTCATTATTCATGAAGCAAACCCAAATACTTGGGACTAAACTTTCTATTATTAGGATGACGACTGTCATTGAGATTGACAAATTTACATTTTTGTGAAGAGAATAATAAAAACAAGAATTGGCTTATAATTGATGGGATTGGAGGAAGAAATTATTGCATGCACATTGCTTTGAAAAGTTTGAGTAAATATATTTTCATTCTCTATTCAATAGTTCCGAAAACCCTGGTTGTTTAGAATGCCTTTTTTTCTACTTTGTTTTGGATACATGTCCTTAGAAGAGCTACTTCTCAGGATTGGTTAGAAGCTTTACCTATTTCGAAGTTAGTCTTTTATAACTTGAATGGTTTGATAGGTCCATGATACTGAATCATTTGTTTGCACTATGGGGTTCTTTCCTATTTTGATTATAGAATGTTATCGGGATATATATATATTATAGGTAAATTTTTGTGCCTATTTTGCCCTAATCTCCCATAAACACCCTCATCTCTTTACCACTTGAGTCAGGCCTATATATATTATAGGTAAATTTTTGTGCCTATTTTGCCCCAATCTCCCATAAACACCCCCATCTCTTTACCACTTGAGTCAGGCCTCAAGGGTTGAATGTTATTAGGATGTATTCCATGTCTTTTTTCTTTCCTCTTCATTTCTTTAATTTTTTTTTTTTCTTTTATATCCTTCCTCAGCATAGTTTGTTTATCTAAACGGTAATGTTCTCCATGCTGGTAAATTTTACAGAGTTCATTTTTCTCCGTTAACAGATTATAGGAGTGAAAAGAAGACAGATGTCAATTAGTTCCGGTTCTAAGTCAAGGGATAAGGTTGTGATTGTAGAGGAGGTAACTTTACAGGGTGTTTTTTATGCTTTGGACAAAGTTTCCAAGTGCCATTGATGTAGAAAGGAGACCTGTGATGTCCATCCATTAGCATGACACAGGAGTTCTTGTTTCTTATCTCATTGCAGCCAAACTGAGGCTGATGTTGTGGAGTATTAATCTGTTTTGCCAGCATTTGATATAACCTACTGATTCTCAGGAGATTATAACTTGTATTGTTCGCCATACATAGTGACTAAAATTATGAATCCAACTGTTAATTCCAGTCATTTTTGGATTTATATTTATAATCGAATGGGTTATAATTCGCTATACCAAGAGTGTTATTTTTGTACTTAGGGTTATTTTTGTAAGTCTGCCCTACATTATATAGGGCTGCTCCCTGCATTCCCTAGTAAACCATCTTTTGTAGTACTAAACTTTCATGATGACTCTCAATTAAGCATGCTCGCGCACTTGGTAATCAAGAATTTCTTCTATTTCTGCTTGATTTACGTGTATTTGTGCTCAACAAGCTAAGACCTTCTCTAAGAAAACTGGTATTGAGTGTCCTCGGACCGTGCCATGGATCTGGCCAGATGTTAAGTTATTAGGAGGCATAAGATATTGAGTTGTAAGGAATTGACATGCAACAGATAAAACCATGTGTGAACTTGTGCATGACCATCCAGAAATTTACATTCTGTTTCTGACCATGCATGGTATTGAAGTTAGATATACGTTGTGTACTCTCATTGAACAAACCACAGCTTTACTTTTAATGTAATTGCGGAGAAATTCTAAACACAAGCTGCAGCCAGCAAGCACCTAAGGAGGGAAAACAAAAGTGCAAGATACCAATTACTATGTTTAGTCACATACACAAACACCATACCCTGAAATAGTAGTAAAACATACAAGCCGTGTCCGACCCTAGATGGCAGAAAGAAAAGAAATAGGACTTGGAGGTACTGGGATGTCTACAGTACCTCCCAACATCATGAGGACCTTCTTCATTGATGGACGAAGCGATGGCTCGTCAAGGATGCACCAAAGACCAACTTTAACCATCCTATCCAGCTGTCTTCTGTCCACCTCTTCATCACCCACTAGTTTACCAAGTTCACCAGCTTCGAAACATTGGTAGACCCATTCTTCAAGAATGGCTTCTTCTTCCGGGAGGCTCCAGTCTACATTCCTCCGACAACATATGGTCTCCAACAACACAATTCCATAGCTGTAAACATCTGCTTTAACCGTCACTGGCAGTTTGCGATGCCACTCAGGCGCAACATAGCCCCTTGTTCCTCTGATCCCGGTAAAGGTATTGGTCTGGTCATGCATCAGCAGCTTTGCTAATCCAAAGTCAGAAATTTTTGCACACCTATACTCATCCATGAGTATGTTTTGCGGTTTAATATCACAATGTATTATCTGTGTCTCACACTCTTCATGCAGATAGAGAATGCCTCTTGCTACGTTGAGTGCAATTCCCATTCTCTCAATCCAGCGAGGTTGTTTTCCAGGTGTGAAGAGCAAATCTGCAAGTGATCCATTGCTCATGTATTCATATACCAAAAGCTTGTTTTGCCCGTCAAGGCAGTAACCCAGCAATCTGACGAGATTCCTGTGGTGTGTTCTCCCAATTACTTTTAATTCATTCTGAAATTCTCTTTGCCCTTCAGCCAACTCCTTCGCTAGTTTCTTGACTGCTACAATCCTCTGGCCGTTTGATATGGCTCCCTTATAAACAGTCCCAGAAGCTCCCTTACCAATCTCTTCCTTAAAACCGTCGGTAACCTTCTCAAGTTCCATGTAGGTAAATGATCGCAGAGCAACGTCTTCAGTCAATCCAACATTCCCAGTCTCTGAGATCTTCTTGTATGCCCATAGATTCTTTCTATGAATTAGAACTCCAGAAATGGCCAAGATAATGAGTGCAAAAGATGCTAATGAAACACAGATAACTAGGATGTCCGTCCGGAGCTCTTTCTTGCTTCCTTGTGGAGAAACTTCTGGGGAACCCATCTTCACAAAGAGTATGTTTGAATCACCCAGCGATCTTCTCCCAAATCGCAAAGGAAGTCGTTGCTTTTTGCAACTTCCATCTTCAAACATGGCAGCTTCACAGTTACAGTCCTCCAAGCAGTCTTGTTCACAATCTTCTTGGGTTGGTACTGATAGATTGGAGTAGGAAGCCTCTTCCCACCTGGTGTTCTCCAATGTTGACATGGTGTATTTGGTACTTCCATCCTTGCTTTTGCAAATTTCTTCTTGGAAATTTCTTATGCAGCCCGAACTCCAGTTGCTTGCCACAACAAAATCAAATCCAGGAAGACACTTACAGTCAGGCCTGTCATCAAGCAGAATACAAAACCCATTAACCCCGCATAGACCCTTAGGAGCACACTTGTCGTTTGAAGACCTCCATAAAATTGACCAGCTGCCGTTCTGATCCAAATCATGTGAGTACAGTTTGAAGATCCCATCCGGATCGATTCTCAGAAGATAGAGGTTTCCATTGTCATAACCTCCATCTGTTATATTCAATATATTGGAGCCATTAGTATTGAGCAAGTAAAGATGACCTCCACCATCAAGAAGTAGGGCCACATTATCTCCTACTCCACCTGTATCTGATGTATAATAAGCATATGTCGGCGCATCTGGAGTTTTCACCGGGTATTGCACAAGGTTCCCATTATTTTGCATCTTCAGGCGAAACATTCCAGTTGAGGGGTTAGTTTCCGACACACTAGAAAACAGCTCTTTCCCTGCCGAGAGACGTTGGCCTGGTAAAAGGGTATCAGTTGGGAGATCAAAACTCCGCCATACGATGTCCCCATCAGAATTATAGAGCACGAAATTTCCAGAATCCAGCATGGAAGCAGAAGAAGCTGAAGCAGAATTGGCAATCTCCTTTTGCTGACCTTGCGTTTGCAACCTGAGCCTGCCTTCGCTAGTAAAGTGCAAGGTAGCGGTGCTGGGGACTGGGGAATCATCTCGGATGGCTGTCCACACAACAGTTTTCTGGGGAATTCCGTTAAGAAAAATTCCTACATAATAGCCATCACCCTGCTTGTAGAATCCAAAGGCATATAGGCGGTTGGGTGACAGCCAAAAGGAGTTGGAAGTGGGTGTTAGAGAAGAACCTCGACTTATATTAGAACCTCTTTGTTGGGCTGCTGCTGCAACACAAAATGCAGAGAGAAGAAGCAACAGTAAAGTAGTTGAAGCCATTAGAGATCGGCTTTTCTGCCTTTTCCCTAAAACAGTCGAGGTAAAGAAGAAATAAGGAGAATAGATGAGTCAAAGTCAAAGTATGCAAAGAAAAGTTTTTGGTGCCTACTGCTTTGGCGTGGTGTTGCTCCCTGGCAAGTCCTATCCTTATTTTCTTTGCCCTGGAATAGATTAAACTGCGTGTAATGCGGTTCATTAATCTGGGCCATCAAACTGAAGAACAACTGTTGGAGATTATACTAAATTTCACAAATCTGAAATGTTGGATCTTCTTGATCTTCCCCAGAAAGCTATCTTCTCAAATGGTGGCCTAACCCTATTTCCAGTGGGCTGTTGATTTGGTGAATAAAAAGAATGATGTAACAACTAGATTCAAGAAGAATAATTAATTAATCCTGCCTCCCTCTTGTCGTTTTCATTTTTTTTATTTATTTAATATTTTATATTTGAATGTAAGCCAAACTTGGATAAGGAAAGGACGAAGGGGTGAGGTCTTTAATTCTAATTTGACACGGCTTACCTATATTATTTCTAATTTGATCCATTATTACGGCAGCCATTTTCCAAGAGCTGCATATTTGGTTTAGAAACTCCATGACAGTGACACTAGTAATGATATAAAATTATATTTCTTTAAATCTAGTTTAATTCAACAGCACATAATATAGTGATACTAATAAGAATATAAACTTAAGCCTAACTCTATCAGATGAGTTTTTTATATATATTCACAATTTACTGACAAAAAATCAATTTGACATTGGTTTATATATTAGTCAGCTAAAAAAAATTTATACTAGAATTTTCATAAAAAATTTCAGATGAATGCCCTTTGAACCAATATCATGATGACTAAAGACCGCATCACATGACGAGGAGGAAGGGTTCGAAGTTTTGACTTCTTATGAGAATACTAAATAGATTTTGAGATCATTCCTTGAATTTTAGAAAATTATTTTTTAAGAATTTTTCATCTTGATTTGAATGGAAAGAAAACTAGATTGACTTCAAGTGTTTCTAGATGTTGAAATGACTTGATTTATATTCAATTTTAAAATACGCACACACAAACATATATATATTTATCTCTAGAGTTAAAAATAGTTTTTCTTTATCTTTAATAACAACTTTTTCTCTCATTGTGCTTGTTTATCACTTAAATATTTTATTTTATTTATATTAATAAATAATTTGTACAACTCATAGATTGAACATTTGTGAATCTTCTGATTTTTTTTATTGAATCCTTTTGTTTTTTAGTTTTAGCATTAGATCCATATACTTCTCTTAATTCAATTAATATAGTAAGATTTATTTTTATTTAAGTAGTATGGATGATCTTTAATTGATAAGCATGTTCTAATTTTTTTATTTTTCTTTCACATTACGTTAGAAGTGTATTTTTGAATTATTATATAAATGAAAAAATATATATATATATATATATATATATGTTAAACTACGATCTAATTTGTTAGTAATGATTTTTTAATTAGTTTTTTAAATTCATATTTCTTATAAACCAACATGATATAATTAAATTTAATATTATACATATATCAATTTCTTCAACAATACAACTTTAAAATATCTATTATATTTCTAATTTTATTTTTAAGAGTTTTTTTTATATTTCAATGAGTTTTAATCAATTTTTTGTCTGTTAATATTTTATATTAAAATATCTATCAAAATATCTAAAAAATTGAGTTACTAATATATCTATTGAAATCGATATTTTCGTCATTGGTTTAAAAGCAAGTTCCAAGAATTTGGTTTAAAGAATTGGACAATTTTCTTTTAGGAAATTATATTTCAAAATAGGAAAAGTAAATATAACATTATTTATTGAAGTTAAGGATAATGCTAAATTTATTATACAAATATAGTTTATAATTTCATATTTAGATGCATTGGTGAATAAGTTGATCAAGGCTTTTCAAAGTATATGTATAATGAATTTGAAATTCCATGATATTGGGCCATACATGGATAAATGAAGCAATGGCTTCATTATGCCTAGTAAAGGCAATGGATGTACTTGCACATCCTAATTAGGTTTGATGGATGAACTCATGGAGGAAAATGTCAAGATATATCGCCGATATTTTGGTCGGACACCCACAAAAATCCCCATTTTTTGTGCTGCTGAAGGGATTCGAACCCTAAACAAAAGGTTTGGATTCAACACCTCCGACCACCAAGGTAAGCTTGCCATTTATTAAATATATTGCAGTTAAAATATATATTTTAAGTCATCATGTAAAGAAAATTTAAAAAAAAATATTTTAGAGAGCAAATTAATTATAATTATTTTATAATTAAATACAAAAATTTCTTTTAATTGATTACCAAAAATATAAAAATTATCATAATAATTTTCTTCATAGTGTTTTTAATATCATTAATGAATTAATTAAATATTAAAAAATTATACATATGTCATAATTTATTTTATATTATTTAATACAATTGAATTAAATGCATCATAATTTTAATATTAATAGATTTTTAAGTTAGACATATTATAATCAAATATCATAATATTATTATGAAATAATATTTGATGTAATTTAATAATAAATGTACACTTATAAAATTCATATTTTTATCTATGCATACGATATTATTATCAAATATGATAAATCATAGTATAGATATATCAAATTCTTTAATAAAATAACTTTAAAATGTCTATTATACTTCTAATTATATTATTATGAAGTTTTTCTTACATTTCCATAAGTTTTTAACAATTTTAAGTCTACCGATATTTTTTTTCAAAATATCCGCCGATATATCTCCGATATATCCGTAAAATCGAAATATCGATATATCCGTGATTACCGATATTTTTTTCCTTGGATGAACTCAAACAAACAATGAAAAAAAATAAAAAAAAATAAAAAAACATCTTTTGGGGGTGATTCCGTAATAAAACAATGTACTTGCACATTCTATATGGCTGTTCTCTGCATTCCGTAATAAAACATCTTTTGTAGTACTAAACTTTCATGATGACTCTCAATTAAGCATGTTCTCGCACTTGGTAATCAAGAATTTCTTCTAGTTCTGCTTGATTTACGTGTATTTGAGCTCAACAAGCTAAGATCCTCGAGTGATCTCATGTGGCAATTAACGCGGTACCTTCACTAAGAAAACTGGCATTGAGTTTCCTTGATTGGACCCGGCCATGGATCTTGCCAGATGTTAAGTTATTAGGAAGCATAAGATATTAAGTTGTAAGGAAGTGGCTTGCATCAGATAAAACCATGTGTGAATTTGTGCATGAGCATCCAGAAATTTACATTCTGTTTCTGACCATGCATGGTATTGAAGTTAGATATGTGTTGTGTACTCTCATTGACAAACCAAAGCTTTATATTTAATTTTATTACAGAGAAATTCTTAACAAAAGCTGCAGCCTGTAAGCACCTAAGAAAGTGGGAAAACAACAATGCAAGTTACCAATTACTATGTTTAATCACATACACAAACACCATACCCTAAAATAGTAGTAAAACATACATGCATTGTCCGACTCTAGATGGAAGAAAGAAAAGAACCAGGACTTGGAGGTACTGGGATGTCTACAGTACCTTCCAACATCAGGAGAACCTTATTCATTGATGGACGAAGCGATGGCTCGTCAAGGATGCACCAAAGACCAACTTTAACCATCCTCTCCAATTGTCTCTTGTCCACCTCTTCATCGCCCACTAGTTTACCGAGCTCCCCAGCTTCGAAACAATGGTAGACCCACCCTTCAAGAATCGCTTCCTCTTCCGGGAGGCTCCAGTCTACATTCCTCCGACAACATATGGTCTCCAACAACAGAATTCCATAGCTGTATACATCCGCTTTAACTGTCACTGCCAGTTTGCGATGCCACTCAGGCGCAACATAGCCCCTTGTTCCTCTGATCCCGGTAAAGGTATTGGTCTGGTCATGCATCAGCAGCTTTGCTAATCCAAAGTCAGAAATTTTTGCACATCTATACTCATCCATGAGTATGTTTTGTGGTTTAATATCACAATGTATGATCTGTGTCTCACACTCTTCATGCAGATAGAGAATGCCTTTTGCTACGTTGAGTGCAATTCCCACTCTCTCAACCCAGCAAGGTTGTTTTGCAGGTGTGGAGCAAATCTGCAAGTGAGCCATTGCTCATGTATTCATATACCAAAAGCCTGTTTCTCCCGTCAAGGCAGTAACCCAGCAATCTGACGAGATTCCTGTGGTGTGTTCTCCCAAGTACTTTTAATTCATTCTGAAATTCTCTTTGCCATTCAGCCAACAACTTCTCTTGTTTATTGACTGCTACAATCCTCTGGCCGTTTGATATGGCTCCCTTATAAACAGTCCCAGAAGCTCCCTTACCAATCTCCTCCTTAAAACAGTTGGTAACCTTCTCAAGTTCCATGTAGGTAAATGATCGCAGAGCAACGTCTTCAGTCAATCCAACATTCCCAGTCTCTGAGATCTTCTTGTATGCCCATAGATTCTTTCTATGAATTAGAACTCCAGAAATGGCCAAGATAATGAGAGTAAAAGATGCTAATGAAACACTGATAACTAGGATGTCTGTCCGAAGCTCTTTCTTGCTTCCTTGTCGTGAAACTTCTGGGGAACCCACCTTCACAAAGAGTATGTTTGAATCACTTAGCGATCTTCTCCCAAGTCGCAAAGGAAGTCGTTGCTTTTTGCAACTTCCATCTTCAAACATGGCAGCTTCACAGTTACAGTCCTCCAAGCAGGCTTGTTCACAATCTTCTTGGGTTGATAATGATAGAGTGGAGTAGGAAGCATCTTCCCACCAGGTGTTCTCCAATGCTGACATGGTGTATCTGGTACTTCCATCCTTGCTTTTGCAAATATCTTCTTCGAAATTTCTTATGCAGCCCAGACTCCAGTTGCTTGCAACAACAAAATCAAATCCAGGAAGACATTCACAGCCAGGTCTGTCATCAAGCAGAACACAAAACCCATTAACCCCGCATAGACCCTTAGGAGCACACTTGTCGTTTGAAGACCTCCATAAAATTGACCAGCTGCCTTCTGACCCAAATCATGTGAGTACAGTTTGAAGATCCCATCCGGATCGATTCTCAGAAGATAGAGGTTTCCATTGTCATAACCTCCATCTGTTATATTCAATATATTGAAACCATTAGTATCGACCAAGTAAAGATGACCTCCACCATCAAGATGTAGGGTCACATTATCTCCTACTCCACCCGTATTTGTTGCATAATAAGCATATGTTGCAGTGTCTGGAGTTTTCACCGGGTATTGCACAAGGTTCCCATCATTTTGCATCTTCAGGCGAAACATTCCAGTTGAGGGGTTAGTTTCCGACACAATAGAAAACAGCTCTTTCCCTGCCGAGAGACGTTGACCTAGTAAAAGGGTATCGGTTGGGAGATCAAAACTCTGCCATACCATCTCCCCATCAGAATTATAGAGCACAAAATTTCCCGAATCCAGCATGGAAGCAGAAGAAGCTGAAGCAGAATTGACAATCTCCTTTTGCTGACCTTGCGTTTGCAACCTGAGCCTGCCTTCGCTAGTAAAGTGCAAGGTAGCGGTGCTGGGGACTGGGGGATCATCTCGGTTGGCTGTCCACACTATAGTTTTCTGGGGAATTCCGTTAAGAAAGATTCCTACATAATAGCCATCACCCTCCTTGTAGAATCCAAAGGCATATAGGCGGTTGGGTGACAGCCAAAAAGAGTTGGAAGTGGGTGTTAGAGAAGAACCTCGACTTATATTAGAACCTCTTTGTTGGGCTGCTGCTGCAACACAAAATGCGGAGAGAAGAAGAAACAGTAAAGTAGTTGAAGCCATTAGAGATCAGCTTTCTCTATCTTTTCTGTTTCCGCTCTTTCCCTCCAACAGTCGAGGTAATAAGTAAATAAGGGCTGGATTGCGCGTCTAGGAGAAATGAGAAGAATGGATGAGTCAAAGTCAAAGTATGCAAAGGAAAGTTTTTGGTGCCAAACGCTTTAGCGTGGTGTACGGCTCCCTGGTAAGTCCTTTCCTCATTTTCTTTGCCCTGAAATAGATTAAAGTGCATATAATGTGGTTTATTCATCTGTGCCATCAAACTGAAGAACAACTTTTGGAGATTTTACTAGATTTCACAAATCTGACATGTTGGATCTGCTTGATCTTCCCCAGAGAGCTATCTTCTGAAATGGTGGCCTAACCCTATTTCCTAGAATGGGTGGGCTGTTTTGATTTGGTGAATAAAGAGAATGATATCATATAAGTTCTTTGTCTGTATTTTGTTCTCACAATTTAGTGACAAAAAATCAATTTAACATTAGGTCAACATATTTTAAATTTAGTGACAAAAAATCAATTTAACATTAGCTTAACATATTTTATCTGAATTCTGTTAGGTATTAGGTAGCTAAAATGAAAATTGTATATTAGAATTTTCATAAAAAGATAGATGTCATTTGAACCAATGTCATGAGGATGACTAAGGACCGTATCACATGACGAGGAAGAAGGGTTTGAAGTATTGACTTCTTATGAGGATATTGAATAGTTTTGAGGTCATTCCTTGAATTTTAAAAAATTATCTTTTGAGAATTTTCCATCCTAATTTAAATAGAAAGAAAAGTAGGTTGACTTTAAGTTAAAATGACTCAATTTATATTCAATTTTAAAATATGCATACATACAACCATAAAATATGCATACATATAGAGAGAAAGAGAGAGAGTTAAAAATAGTTTTTCTTATCTTTTATAACAATATTTTTTTCTTCTTGTGCTTGTTTATTAGTTAAATATTTTATTTTATTTCTATTAATAAATAATTTGGACAATTCATAGATTGAACATTTATGAATCATCTTTTTTTTTTATTATTGAATCCTTTTGTTTTTTAATTTTAGCATTAGATTCATATACTTCTCCCAATCCAAATAATATAGTAAGATTTATTTTTCTTTAAGTATGGATGATCTTTAATTGACAAGCATGTCCTAAAAAAATACATTTTTCACATTACATTAAAAGTGTGTTTTTGAATGATTATATAAATGAAAAAAATATATGTTAAACAACTATCTAATTGCGTTAGCAATTATTTTTTAAATTCATATTTTTTATCAATCGACATGATATAATTAAATTTAATATTATAAATCATATTATATAGTAATTTTTTTAATAAAATAACTTTAAAATGTTTATTATATTTTTAATTTTATTTTTAAGATTTTTTCTTATATTTTCATAAACTTTGATTAGTCCATCGATATTTTATATTAAAATATCTATTGATATATCCGTAAAATTGAGTTTTCGACATATCTATCAAAATCGATATTTTCATTTTTGGTTTAAAGAAAATTCTAAGAATTTGGTGTAAAGGATTGGACAATTTTCTTTTAAAAAATTATATTTCAAAATAAGAAAAGTAAATACAACATTATTTACTAAAGTAAAGGATGATGCTAAATTTATTGTACAAATATGGTTTATAATATATATTTAGATGTACAAGTGAATAAGTTGATCAAGGTTTTTCAAAATGTATGTATAATGAATTTGAAATATTATGATATTCGATCCATACATGGATAAATAAAGTAATGACTTCATTATGCCTAGTAAAGGCAATGGATGTACTTGCACATCCTAATTAGGTTTGGTGGATGAACTCAAAGAAACAATAAAAGTAAATAAATAAATATTAAAAAAAAAAAAAAAAAAAAAAAAAAAAAAAAAAAAAACCTTCCTTATCAACCAAACAAATCATATGAGAATCTTATTCAACAAACTTAAGATGAAAGATGCAAATACCAACAAATTCATTCATTAAACATAACTAGGATATGCAAGGTGATCCCATTAACTCTACTAGGCATAATAAATGCAAGGTCATCATTTTATTTGATCATTGGCAGACCCAATATAATATTTAATTGTGTTCGTGTGCAAGACTTCATGTAACATCCTATATTTTTAAGTAAGAGTTTTTTTTTTTTTCATTTTTTGGTTAAAAGTTGATAATGCATTTAAAAAAATTATAAATATAATAACTAAAAATCTCTTATAATTTTAAAATAATTAAGAAAGTAAATATATATATATATAATGAACTAGCATGATTAATTTACAATAATGATAGGTAAATAACAAAAACAACTTTTGTACAATTAAAAAAATCACAGTAATATTTGAATTGCTTATATATAAGTAGAGTCGGTTAATAAGATGTAGTTAGATATGATGATATAGACATTTAATCAATAGAACTTAGTGAAATTTTTTTTACGATATTGAAATAAAGTTAAATAACATTTATAAAAAATGTTAACTATCCAAAACATGTGAGAATGAGTTTTGAATTACTATTTGACATTGTGTAGATGGTAAATTATGGTAAATATAAGAGTAAGAGTTAAATAATATTAAAATAAGTATTTTAAGTCAATTAGCAGTGATTTATAACAAAACATGGAGATAAAGCAATGATAAAAACATATTTTCAAGAAAAGTTAATATAGAATAAGAGTATAACATTAAATTGCAATAGCCTAAATTTTTTTAACAAACACAATTTGGGTAAATTTCTCCCAATTTTTATAGCCAATTATATTCTCCTTAAATTATAAGTTTCACAAATTCAAAATGTTGAATTTGATTTTGAAGAAACACTTTTCACTATGAATTTAATTTTATGACGTTATGAAATATGTCTCTTAAAAGAACACCTTTAGTATAAATTCAATTTTTTCAATAGATGATTGCTATAAAAATTGTGGAAGATACCTTTTGAAAATATAGATTTAGCATAAATTTGATTTTGTGGAATTGTAAAAGGTGTCTATTTAAGAGACACCTTTAATATAAATCCAATTTTATAGAATTACAAAAAAATATCTCTTCAAAAGACACCTTTAATATAAATTCAATTTTTTTTTAACATGTGTTATTAATATGAAAATTATAAAAGATGTTTTTTCAAGAGACACCTTCGTATAACAAAAAGTACCATAAATTTAAAAATATTTTGTAATATATTATATTTTAAAAAATTAATTTTAAACCGTACTTTTATAAAAAAAATCCTCCCATATATGGTTGTGTACCAATTTGAAACTTCACAAGTAAGGGCACATGGCTTTTGTCTAATTTATTATATACTTTTGAAGTATATTGCATGTTTTTGCAATTTTTGAAGTTCCATTTTAATTTTCCATATTGTATTAATAATTTTCTTCATTTCCTTTTTAAATTGTTACCTTGTTAATTTTTTTTTTCTATATTCCTTAAAGATATATTTTTCAATACTTATATTTTTATCCTCGGTTTTAGATTTGATTCCAAATAAAACACACTTCTGATTGAAAATAAAAATAAGAATCCATATCAAAATAGTACCAACATCTCAACTTCTAGATGAAATGCTTAGCCTGAAGGGATACTTGGATAATTGTAAGAACTTTCTTTAATAGTCTTAGGAAGAGAGGAAGCATTGGTATATCAACCGTAGAAACTGAATACAACATGGTTTCTTCGTTTGACTTTGATTCACTGGTAGGTCCTCTCTTAGACTTATTTGGATTTTTGTTATTTTACTAGGTATTTTATGATGATTAGTTTTTTTGTTAAACTAATAAATTACGAATCATTTAAATTAACTAGGGACTTGTGTGATTTGTATCCATACATCCATAAACCCTTCTTTTTCTTTTGTCATTGATAATTGTAGTCTACTAAACCTGAGGGGGATATCCTAATGGGAAGATTTGATATCTAGTTATTGCTGTTAGACACAAAAAAAAAAAAATCTAAATTCTCGAGTCCAACCAAGTTTTCCAAATACAAACATGCTTTTAGAAGAGCAGCTTTCTCTATCTTTTGCGTTAAAGACCCAAGCAATTTAAGGGCTGGATTGTACGCGTAGAAGAAATGAGAAGAGTAGATGAGTCGAAGTCTTGAGTCTCTTTTGCGTGGTTTACGTGGCTCTCTGGTAAGTCTTTTCATCATTATCGCTGCCTTGGAATAGATTAAACTGCGTGTAATCTGGTTCTTTAATCTGGGCCATCGGACTAAAGAACAACTTTGGAAATTTTACTAGATGTCACAAATCTGAAATGTTTGATCTTCAACATTTCATTCTTTGAGTCTCTCTATGATCGGGAAGCATTCAAAGTCCATAGAAATTGGTCCAATAACCAAAAACTTTTGCGTGGTCGTGGCTCTCTCTCCAGTCTATTTTCATCATTCTTGGGGTTGCTTTGGAATGAATTACAGTGCCTATAATATGATTCTGGTTCATCAATTAAACTGAAGAACCACTGTTCTGAGATTTTATTTACTAGATTTCACAAATCTAAAATGTTAGATCCTCTTGCTCTGCAGATATTGGAGGTTTCATATTGGTTTAGAAAAAGCTAAGATAATTCATTCGGATGTTGTCCAAGTATTGAAGGTTTGGAACTGTTACTTTTCCATGATGCTATCATATTTAAATAATATTGACACGCAATGCGACGTTTGGAAAATTTTGGGCAATCATTTTCAATATTGGAATAAGATTTAGGTTAGTTTTTTTCAACTTAAGTTTAATTTTGAGTTGGACCAAGGTTGGGTCAACCCAATCCTAACCAAAACCTAATTTAATGTTTTTATAACATTTATGATGTATATTATCCTATCTAATAATATTATTTTTCTTTTTAAATATTTAAGAAAATATCAAATTATATTATATTATATAATTTTTCATTATTTAGAAAAATATATAAATTTATTTTTAGTTTTTTGTTGCTATTTTAAAATTTTGACTTATTATTTAAATTTTCATATAAATATATATGAAATTTTATATATATATATATATATATATATATATATATATATATATATATATTATTAATAGATTTTGAATTGTGCAATATGATCAATCCTACAAATTCAAACTCAAACTCAATTAGAGTTTAAAAAAATGAGGTTAGATTGGGTATCTTAAGTTAAATGTCATGTTGGATTGGGTTGAGCAGGAGTTGATTTTTTTTTTTTTTTTTTTTTTTTTGTTATTCGAATTGAGATTGGATTAACCATAAATACAATCAACCCACCCTAATTCTAACCTTATTAATTATCTTGTACCCATCTCAAGATGAGAGCATGCTTGTCATGGTTTGAATGGGCTAAGAGGATCCCAACACAGTGAAATGGGTGTGGGGATCATTTTCTCATCTATACTTGTTCTTAACTATCATGTTCTTTTTTAATCAAAATGGTATCTCCAATACTTATTCCCATACCCATCAAAGAGGAAATAACATGAGTAGGATATAATTGCATTAGAGTATCTAGTACACGCCTATTGACTATACCTAGTTGTGAGGCACTTCATACTTCATGCTTATCTAGGTCAAGAATATGATCCGTGGAGTCAATTAGACTATGTGTACCTTGGTAATGGGGTTGTTCTACTTCCGCATCATGGGTAGACAAATTCTCTCTTAGTTCAAATTAATGTCTACATTCCAAAAGTCCACTAGGGAGATTTTGATTTCACATTAACAATTGATGGGAAAAGTAAGCTCAACAAAACTCTCTTCCTATCTTCACATTTATTTATATACCATATGGTTAATTATTTATTCTTCTAGGTATGCAAACCAAACTTTTAATTATAAGGAAAGAAGTGCTAGAGGGCTCATTAAGTCACTAAGATTAATCAATGCCCATCACTTTCCCCTTCATCTTCTCTACCTCCATTTTCTTTTACTGTATGAAGTCTCACTCTCCTTCACATTCTTTTATTCATTTTTTGAACAAATAAAAAATTAAAAAAGAAAACTTGAAAATGAAATAGCAACAACTATGATGTTGCTGGCATTATCGTGCAGCTATGGTAGTGCTGCCTAGTTGTAAGTCCATGTCGATTGCTTATCTTTTTCTTTTCATTATTTAGAGAAAAATGAAAATGAGAAAATCAAGAATCGAAGGGGACGGTAAGGTGCACAGTGAAGAAAATGAAGGGAAAAAGATGGAGATTGTAATTAAGGATTTTGGTCAAAGGAGGTGGGGCCCTGTGATTTGTAAATTTCCATGGTCTTTAGTTTAAAAACAGTGTATAAAAAAGTAGAAGGGTGTACAAATAGAATTGACTCAAAGATACAGTCTAAAAAGTCCTCTAAAAATTTGATAATTTGCACTATATGATCATGTTTGGTTTTGGCTCTAAGTGTGCTTCATCTATAGATGGTGCAAGTGGAAGTTTAAAAGGTGTCGAACAAACAATCCGCGAGAGGATTGAGGGTTTTGGTTTAGGCAAAACCCTAACTATATATTATATTTCATAATAGATCTCTTAATTATCTTTCTTAATGTTTTCTCAATTTCATTTTATTCTTGCTAAATTGCATAAAATGTGTTGTGTTGAGAGAGTGTTGATCTTTTTAGAATTGTAAGTGGTTTATTTTATCATATCTGTGAATGTTTAGTTAGGTTAGCAATTTCAGACAAAATTCTTAAATGTCTCCTAACTTAATTTTTCGAGTCCTTTCTTAGACTACTTGTTTAATGAAGATCAAGATATTGAATTTGTTAAGAGACCAAGGTATGCGGTTGAGGTTGTAGATGAATGAAATGGAATTAACCAAGTTTTTCAGATTATTTTCTTTTAAACTATTTGTTTCTAAAAAGAGTTAAAGGGGTTTTTTTGTCAAGTGTTTAGATGCCATGTTTCAAGATCAATCCAGATTTGGGTCAAATCAATCAAGTTTGTTTTTTCTTGATTCTTTCTTAGTCATTGGATTAAGGGCTTCTTTCATTTTGAAACATAAAATTGTTTCTTGTTTTGGAAAGGAGAGACCTCCCATCGTTCTTCTTCCCTCTTAAGCTCTCTCTATCCTTAATTAAAGGTGTTTGATTGCCAAGAAAATCCCCTTTTTCATTTTGATTTCCAAATTGTTTTCCAATTGATTTTCTTAAAAAAGAATGGGTTGATTATTCTTTCCATTCATCTCTCAATTTCCTATTTGGGTTTTGGGTAAAAACTCATTTTCTTCTTAATTATGCTTTATATAAAGGCCGCGATCAAGCTTGGTAAGGACTTCAAGTATATTCTAGTAGATAAAGGCATGTGATTGAACTAAGAAGGTGTTGGTCAAGTAGACCATGAAGGATTAGTAGACTTAAGTTAGATAAACTCTTGTACAAATTGGTTGTTCTTCATAGTAGAGTTTTTTATCATTGGTAGACTAGCCATTTTTTTATCTCTTAGGAGAGTTTCCACATAAAATATGTTGTCACTATCTTTCTTGCTCTTATTCTACTCTTTGACTTATTGTCAATTTTTAATATCATTTATCACTTAAGCATGTATGTTGAGAGAATGAAAAATGAGCTAAAATTGATGTGATTATCTTTTTGGATATTCTTAAATAATTTTTTTATTCATATTGTTAATGATATCAAGTAATTGGAAATGTATTAGGAAGATGAATGTTCTCATGAATTAATGTTGGGGAATATCTAAACACTTGCATATGACTTGCATTTATAAACTATTGGGAGAGTGTTGTTGTATTCATGTTTGTTTGTGATTTTTATTTTTTGTTGAATAGTTGTTAAAAAATAGGAATATAAATTTTGAGGATTCAAAGAGAAAGATAATATATGTTGGGGAACCTTTTGAATTTGTTTTAAAAACACTTATTCCCCCTTCTCTAAGTGCAGTGAGATTCACCTTCAGTGCCAATTTGGATGAAACATTGATTGGTTTTATTATGGTAGCTACAAATGTTGATAAAATGAACTATTATTAAAGCCCTAATTGGTTGGGACAGTGTTAAAATATTCAAAATTACATAATAATTCCATTGATGTATTATTGATAATGGCGATGAGATGCTTTTTAAGTTAACTGCTTTGAGAATCAGCCTTAGAAGTCTAGCTAATTTGGGAGAGTGTGTTCATATTTGCATGAGACTTGCATATCTTTAATCGTTGGGAGTGTTGCATATCATTGCTAGTTATGATCTTATTAGTTGCTTGAAAATGGATTAGGAAAAGGGAAGTGTTCATTTTTGTCTTTGCAATTTGTAAATGGCACCTATTCACCCCTCTAGGTCTAATCCATAATTTATATTCACCTTCAAGCACAATCCTCCAAAATACTTCCAAAGACCATCAACCCACAAACCTTGGTTTTCAAATGCTCAAGACCATCAACAAAAGATATAATATTGATTTTTACAGGAAAATTGAGGTAGATTAATTAATTCCATTTGTTTGATTTTATTATTACCTTGAAGCAAACAGTTCTCAATGTGAAACAAGCAAAAATTAATTCCTTATAAAAGTACAACCAAGAGAAAACATTAATGACAAAAAATTAATATAATATTTCACATCACATATAAAAAAATATTTCTAATACTATATATGTATGAGTTTTTAATTTTATAGATGATTTTTAAAGTTGTGAGTACCTCTTGAGTTGTAGGGCATTTGTTTAATCCTGCAATCTTTTGAAACACAATGAAAACGTAGAACGAACAATATTTATAATATTAGAAGCAAGCCATTACAACTAAAATAAGAATAAGATGTAAATTTTGCATCAATTGAAGTACTCTACATTAGACTCTAAATAGGCGGAAAGTGGGAAGGAATTACTCAACAATTAACTTAAGACAACAGGAGGGTATCTATCCATCTGTTTTATTTTGCACAGTGGGTCAAAGCCACACAGGAACATTATCCGATCCTAGACGGCACTATAATAAGTAGTAGAAGTACTGGGAGGTACAGCTATGTCTATAATACTGCCTTCCAACATCAGAAGAACCTTCTTTATTGAGGGACGAAGCAGCGGCTCATCCTGGATGCACCAAAGTCCCACTTTAACCATCCTCTCCAGTTCTCGTTTGTCCACCTCTTCACCATCCACTAGTTTACCCAGCTCACCTGCCTCAAAACAATAACTAACCCATTCCTTAAGACCAATTTCTTCGTCAAGAAGGCTCAAGGCGAAATTCTTTCGGCAACATATGATCTGCAACAGCATGATTCCAAAGCTGTACACGTCTACTTTAACTGTCACCGGATGGTTTTGGAACCACTCCGGTGCAATATAACCCTTTGTTCCTCGGATCTCAGCAAGGGTGCTGGTCTGACCATGCTTCAGCCTTTTTGCCAATCCAAAGCTACTAATTTTTGCACCCCCATACTCATCTAGAAGTATGTTCTGTGGTTTTATGTCGCAATGCATAATCTGAGTCTCACATTCTTCATGCAGATAGAGGATACCTCTTGCTACATTCTGAGCAATTCCCATCCTTTCATCCCAACGGGGCCATTTAGCTGGTGTGAATAGTAAATTTGCAAGGGAACCATTGCTTATATATTCATACACCAGAAATCTGTTTGGACCTTCAAAGCAATAACCCAGCAATTGGACCAGGTTCCGGTGATGTGTTCCCGCAAGTGCTTTCATCTCAGTACGAAACTCCTTTTCCCCTGTGGAGACGTTGAGTTTCTTTACCGCTACTAGCCTCTCCCCGTTTGACATGGCTCCCTTATAAACGGTACCAAATCCTCCCTTACCAAGCACTTCCGTAAAGCCATTGGTCACTTTTTTAAGCTCTTGGTAAGTAAATGATTGCAATGTGGCACCCTCTGTCAAACGCAAATTCTCTTGCTTAGATACTTTTTTCAATGTGCAGCCACGATTTCTGTAAATAAGAAGTCCAGATATCGCGAAGACAATGCATGCTAGAGCAAGAAGTGAACAGCTTATGATTAGGATGTCCTTTCGCCACTCTCTTTTGCTTTCTTTGGGTGCACGTCGGGTTGCGGTGGACGTGCCTACCTTGACAAAAGCTGTCGTTGCATCACTCAGCGATCTTCTTCCAAATCTCGAAGGAAGCTTTTGCTTTCTGCACTCGCTGTTTTTGAATAATGCAGCTTCACAATTGCAGTCTTCCAAGCAGGCTTCTATGCAGTTCTCTTTAGTTCTTGACGAAATGACCAAATATGAATCATCTTCCCACATGACACTCTGTAGTGATTCAATACTGTATTTGATGCTTCCATCGTTGTTCTTGCAGGCTTCTGCAACAAAGTTCCTTTCGCAGCCCCAACTTTTCTGGCTTTTATCAACAAAATCAAAGCCAGGGAGACAAGTGCAAACAGGCTCTTGATCCATTAAAGTGCAATAACTATTCAGGCCACACAAGCCTTTAGGATCGCATTTATCATTTGAGGATAACCATTCCACTGACCATTCGCTGCTCTGACCCAAACCCCGCGAATACAATCTGAAAATCCCATCCACATCAATTTTCATAAGATAGATTGTTTCTTCCTCTGGACCTCCTCCATCTGTTAGGTTCTTTATACTGAATCCGGCGGCATTGAGTAAGTACAGATAGCCATCAGCATCAAGATTTAGTGTTGTGTTATCTCCTTCTCTATGTGTGTCAGATGCCCAATAAGCATATTCAGCTACGTCTGGAACATTTGCTGGGTACTGTACAAGGTTTCCATCATGCTGCATCTTCAACCGGAACATACCAGTTGAGTAGTTTTTTTCTGAGACACTGGAGACGAGCTCTGCTCCCGCCTGGAGACGCTGACCTGGTAAAAGGGTGTCAGTTGGGTGATCAAAACTCTGCCATATGATCTCTTGTTTGGAATTATAGAGCACAAAATTCCCTGAATCGAGCATGGAAGCTGAGGAAGCATTCTGGTGGGGATCAATGATCGATATTTCCCGGCCTTGTGAGGTCTGCAAGACAAGCCCATGAACGGTGAATAGTAAGGTCACGTTGCTGGAGACTGGGGGTTCATCACGATTGGCTGTCCATACTACAGTGTTTTGGGGATTTCCGACAAGAATAATACCTATAGCAAATCCACCTTCTGCATGATAGAATCCAAAGGCAAAAAAACCAGAAGGTGAGAACCACGAAGAATCAGTGGTGGGGGTAAGAGAAGAGGTTTTGCTTATATTGGAGTGCCTTTGTTGAGCCGTTGTAATAGAAAAGGAAAAGAGAAGAAGTAGGAATATGAAGACAGCAGCCATGAGAAGAAAGGAACCTCTATTTCACTTGTTACTTGAATTTTGTTTTTTGGTTTTTTTCTAGAACACAACCAGAATCTGGCTATAATATAGGGAGACAAATGCGCTAAAGTTTCAGAAGGATAATTATGGACAAAAGTAACTCAATGTTCATTGTTTTGATTTTGAACCCAACCACTCCGAAGTCAATTCAATATAATCAAACGGGTCATGTACTCTACCGTGGAAAACAAACCTGAATAAGAAGAGTCAAACAAACCAATGACTACATTTGCCGTCTGGAATCATTGAATGAGAAGTCTATTGAAGACATATGAGTAGAAACTTCGTATAATTTTGCACTTCAAGAAAAAGAAGTCCCTCTTTCTATTTCGGAGTAACTTCCAATCTTGGAACATCATTTTGATTTTGAACTTCAGTTTTTTTGCTTTGTGCTGAACCACAGTACTGCTATTAAGATCAAAAAATAAAATAAAGGGCTGTAACTCTGAGGATAAGTTTGAATGTAAAAGTTTTTCATTCTGGTATGATTTTAGAATCATGCTATTGTTCTCATGAAGTGATCACGAGATCTAATGCATATTGTAAATTATTCTTCTCCTGGTTAATTTTCTTTTTATAGAAATATATGTTCACACAGCACATTCCTTCAAAAATGTAGTTAATAAAATTTCCACCTTCTTAAATGGGTAGAAACCGAGTCTCTTAGTAAAGGCGTACACAACAAGTAGAGAAAGATTGTGCGATTATTTCAAGTTTTTAGCGAGATATATAAAATATATACTAAATGAGGTATCCTACGTTAGCATGTTGGAAATAGTTTCTTTCTTTGAATCCAAAAATTTGAATATGAAATTTGCTCCAAAGCCATGGGAATCAAGGGTGCCAAGTTTTTGGTCTTTATGGGAATGAGGAAGCATAGAAAGACAACTCAATGGGAAATGTTCCCAAGTCCCTTAGCCATATCTTTAAAATTTTATGACCTTACAGTTAAAAGTATTTTGCTTTTTCATGGACTAAGGAACCCATAATCAAACTGAAGAAACTTTTTCAGAATTGGCGGTGAATAATAATCTGTAGCGCCTTTTGTTCATGAACTTTTGAACAGGAGTTATCACAGAAAAATAAAGTATTTGTAAGAGATATTATTCTTACAAACCCTCAAATTGGTTGGTGACTAGAGTCCCAAAAAAATTTCAGCCTTTGAGGGTTTCCAGTCAATTATCTATTCATCCAATGTACTCATGATGTGGAAGAAAATTTTTGGATCCTGGAAGTCATGCTGAGGTCAAATGGCGTGTTTGGCCAAACCCTTGAAACCCAGCGGTGGTGACATTTGAGAATGTACCACCCTTTTTTTTTTTTTTTTTTGGGGTATAAGCGGGATTTTTGTGTCATAATTTTTGTTAAAGAATTGGTCAAGTCAAATGTTGTCAAAAGTTAATTTGGAAATTGATCTATAAATCATGGTCAAAGTTTCAACCGTTGAATCTATAGAAACGATCACAGAAAACAAATTGTGAAAATAGAAATTTGAAATTATTAGCATTATGGAATTTGGAATTCTTGGATTTATTGATTAACTAGATTGAATTGTATGGGGCTGCCAAAGTGGCAGTCACATCATCATGGAGTGAAAATGAAGATGGCCTATATATAATTTGCAATATTATAAATTCCATTTCTTGACTATAAATAATATATTGCTTTGATCTTAATGGCATGAATTGTACTTTGGCAAGTATATGGGAAGTTTTTATACTTGATGCATCTTATAATACTTTATAAAGTCTAAGGGAGAAACATATGAAAGATTTTTAAAGAGAGAAAAAAATCTTTGCATGTAATGTCCCACATCATATAGGAAGAAAGTTTCCAATATTATATAAGTATAGAAATTAATTATTACATCAAAGTTGTTCACCAATTCCAATGTAGGAATTTGTTTGACTTCATAAGGGATGCCTATATATTTGGTTTCATGATCCCATGGAACAAAATGAGAATTGTGAAATCAAGATTTGGTTAATTTCGGTTTTAATGATAATAAAACAAGATTTTGAACTAATAATTATATTTCAAGTGTGGCTAAGCAAGATAATTTCCAAAGTAGCATTCACAAAGACAAAATTGAGTTAAAGGAAAATCAATAAGAAGAGGAAGACCTCAAAGAGAAGTGTTTTTCAAGACCTAAGCTTCATAGGATTTCTTTGTAAAGTTATTGGTGCATTAGGTTTTTTCATACATTATATTCTTTACTTATGCACCAAAATCATCAGAGTTATTTTGTTTTAAATCTTTTAAAATTGGATGATTTCATGTTTTCAATTAAAATCTTGTGTCAAATGTTTTTCAAACTTGTTTAAAAAGTTTTAAGTAGAAAAAAATGGTTATTGAGCCAACAATGGCTCAACCGATTGAACTAGATGAGGAACTAGTCAACCAATTCAACCCAACCAATCGAGGGGTGCAAAAACCTTCTCTTTTCCAAAACACATTTGTTCGACCAGTCAAGAGGCAGTCAAGGGGAGGTCGAGGTCCAACAATCACTTGTCATGCATTAAATGCCAATGGCTAGTGAATCAATTGAACCAAAGCTCGACTGAACGAACTCCCAACAACTAGTTAGGCTTTTTCCTCTACAAAAAGATTCTAATTTTCATTACTTAATGAGTTTAACCTTCCTAAGCCTTTCTTGAATATATTTTAGTTTTGGGAGAGTGTTTTTGAGTGCATCATTGTTCTAAAACTTGCATAACATTAGCGCACCTATCAATCCTAATTTATCTTATATCATTTAAACCTAAAGTTTTGTACTAGAATTTTATGAGATTATTTCTTATTCTTATTTGTAAATCTTTGAGAAAAAAAGTCCAAGTGTAAGGTATCATTTAAGGATTCTCAAGTGTGAGGTATTACTTAAGGGGGTTGTTCAAGAGTGAGATATCTATTGGGGATTATAAAGGGTACTTGGAGCCAAAAGTCTAAGAAAGTGACTTAGAACTATAATCCAATTGTATTGCTTGAAGGCTTGGTTTGAAAACCTTAAATTGGTAGAACCTCAAGCTTGGGATTAAACCTAGAAGAAAGTGGACATAGGTCAGGTTACGTCGAATCACTATAAAAATATTATGTTTGCATTCTCTCTTCCTTACTCTTTTACTTTTTATGCAATTATCTTTATATTGTTTTATTATATATTTGCATATAATTGTCTCTTATATTCACATAATTTAAATTTGTAAAAAGAAACCATCACCCTACTCGTCCCCTCTACCCCCTAGAGCGATTACCTTAGATTGAATTAGTCTATTTTTCTAATAATGACGTTTCTACATGAAAGGGTGTTTGTGATGCCCCATATCGGATAAGAGAAAGTTTCTCTTAACCTTGTAGACAACTTTTAAAGTTGTGAAGGTTTCTTTGAATCCAAAGCGAACAAGATCTACACAGTTAAGAACAAGTCGTTACATTGCAAGTTTTCATTCTTACTAGGCCAATGTGATTCTTCCATTCTAGTTAAATGTTTGACTCAATCGCATTGAAAAATGATTTCTAGATTAGTAACCTCAACTAGCTCGACTGGCCTGGGTTGAGCAATATCTAAGCCTCACATGTTTTGCTTTTGTTACTCCACCTACTGTCATGGTGGTATCAATTGATCAATGCATTTTTTAAAACAAAAAATACAATAATGTTAAATAATATTTATTGATATTTTTAAAAATATTTTCAAATCTATGATACTTTTTATATTATCAATTAATAACTATCTTTTAAAAAAATAACTTAATTTAAATACGAAAAATGCTTTTTTCAAAAGATAGCTTCAAAATCCAATTAAACATGTCTTTTAAAAATACAACTTTTAATTGAATTTCTCAAAAATGTCATAGATTTGAAAATACTTTCATGAGTGTCATTTTTTAGTAAATACGTTTTAGAAGTTTTTTTTTTTTTTTTTTTTTGTCTTTTTTTCAAAATCCCCTTCTTTCTAGGTCGGTCTTGTGTCACTCTCTTGAAGCTTCAATTCTGAAGGAATTTGAAGGAGGCGCTGATTGTCCAAACTTACCTAGTGAATTATCGTCTACCACATTAAAGCTTTGCAAGTCTAGTTTCCAACACGCCAAACAAATTTCAATGTGAGTTTTCTATAGAGAGACAGTGCCAAATAACTTAAGATTGTTTGTTTTCATAGACTACTGTGTTGAAGATTTTATTCTAATTCAAATCCTCTTTCGTTATGGTGAGAAGAAGTGTGGGAATTATGGTGGACGTGGCTGACATTTGTGATGCTTATCAACATAATGAAATTGTAGAACTAAAACTATCATACAAGAACTTCCAGCGAATGGTGGAGGAGATTCTTCATCAATTACCAATTAATATATGGAAATTGATGAAGCAATTTGAAGGCTCAATGAACAATCTTTCAACATTCTTTAATGTCCATTAATATCAAATGTTCCACTAGCTATTATTAAGTGTTGATTGAAGCAAGCCAACTGTTATTTGATTAAGGAGCGTTCATCATCAAAATGAAGTTTCTGTCTAATGTATTTTTTGCACTAAAAAGCTTTTGCAGGATAGAAATTTTATCGAAGGTTGTGTTATATATGGCATTGTGAAACTTGGCTCAACATAAACCTCGGTTGAAAGCGAAAAGCTGCCTTAAACTAGTGAACAACTTAATTAATCATCTTCTACTGAAGATAGAAGGGCTGAGAAAGAGAATGTGGTAGGTGATTGAAATGGGTTTGTTCAGATCTAGGTTGCTACATATATATTTTTTCCTACCATTCATTTGCATTTTAGAAGGTGAGCTACAAAGAGTAAAATTGGCCTATTAAAGTGCTTCATTATCAAACATTGAATTACCTTCAAATGCTACTCAATCAGCTTTCTGTATTTAAGACTTCTTTAGAAAACTATGGATTTGATTCAAACTCGGTTTCCCTCCAGTAGTAGTGCCAAAGTGGCAGCCATATCATCAGCAAATGTACACTAAAATGGCCTAGATACCCAGCCATATTATTAAGAATATTTCAAAGTTAGTTTCTTGATTTTCAGTAATACATTACTTGATTTTAAGGAGTGAATTATATTTAACTAATATTTTAGTCGGATATACACATATACAATCAGTGATTGAATGATAATCACATGATTTCAGGAATTTAAAAAAAAAATGCTTTTAATGGAAGAGTGAGAGTTTGATTTCGTAAAGATCTGTTGATTTCATGCTAGTTATTACAAGGCTGCTAGTTGTTGTACGTAAGGCTGAAACCGGTCTCTTGAATGGTGGTGTAGACTTGGACTTTGTTTTTGCACATTTTTAATATGGTTACCGTAGTGTTCATTTCATGCGTAATCAAGGAGATTTCATCTCTTAATTAATATGCCCCCTCAAGCTAGTGTCTGAACTTGAAAGAACACCCATCTTGCTCCTGAACTTTTGAAATGCATTCTTAACTAAAGGTTTTGTGAAAACATCAACAATTTGAGTTGATGATGAGATATATTGAGTGATAAGAGTGCTCAATGCTACCTTGTTTTGAACAAAATGATAATCTAACCCAATGTATTTAGAACAAACATGACACATTGGGTTAATAGACATGTAACGAGCACTAATATTATCACAAAATAATTGAGGAGGCATAGAAAACGAGATGCTAATATTAAAAATATATATATATATATTAACCAAGTGACTTCTACAATAGTGACCACCATCAAGTGGTATTGAGCCTTTTAACTTGACTGTGCAACAGTTTGTTGCTTCTTGGAGGACCAAAAGATGTAGTTTGCTCCTAGTAAGACACAAAAGCCAATGGTACTCCTCGAAGTAGGGCAACCTACCTAATTGGCATCACTAAAGGCATAAAGTGTTAGGATAGAATCTTAAAAAGCATGTCATGATGTAATGATAAACAAGTTCATTAATGTTTATGATTTTGATTTCCATTTACTATCCTATTTATGCATTATATTTGTACTAACCATTTAGGTCTACATCACTTGTATTGTACATAAATTGGGTACATTAGGAGTTATATGAAATATTCAAATTGTGGACTCCTTACAAGTTGATGAGTAGTTCATAGTTGATCCATAGACTTAAACAATGCAGATGAGGTTGTAGTGTACTACCTCTTGATCGGAAGGATGACTTGTCTTGATTATCAAGATGCGTATGCATTAATTTGTATAACTACACATTAGACAAGACATATATGGTAAATAATGAATAGGCTATTAGGTAGTTCAAACTTCACCAAGTTGATGTGTTGTATGATCGATCTCTCAACCTTGAGAAAATATTGAGTTAGTGTTGAGGTTTTTAGTGGTTTTAACATATAAGTAAGATCCTCAAGTGATCATATATTCTCTATGGATTAGGTTACTATTAATTAAAATATATGATAATAGGTATTTTCAAGATAGGCACTATATTATCTCATGTTTTTTAGAAAATACATTTTCTTCAGTAATTCTAAGGACATATGATCATAAAATCTATAGTTGTAGTAATTCTATTAGTAGAATTTGATATATATTTCTTATGAGTTAAAGTGTGTCAGTTAATCACATAATAGGCAAATCTAAGACTCAAGGATGGTTATAACTTTGAGAAGTTGATAACATCTACCTTGTTAAATTAGGAACATTGGTTTGTGGAGAGCTTACATGCAATGGTTAAAAGGTATAAAATCTAAGTTTTATATCTTAATTTAATATCATAAGATATTATAGTGCAATTGACTATTTGTAGTGGGATATTGAGTTAACTTTAGAATTAGATTCTAAAAGAGCCAATATTTTCCTATAGGTCCAAGTGGTCCCCACTTGAGCTCACATTCTTTGATGGTACATTGTTTGAGGGATATATGGGTTCTTTATTTATGTGTGTATAAGGACATTTTAATAAATATTTAAGGTTACACAAGATCTTATGAATGACCTTTCTAAATTGAACTGATTAATTAACTGAAACCTAATAAAGCTAATTAATTAATTCAAACTCTTAGATTCAGTGACCTAAGACCAAGATGGATACAAGTCACTTAAGCTCCCAGGTAAGTTTATAAAACTCCCTTAAGGGTTCATTCATCCAAGTTTCCAAAGAGAGAGCCCTAACAGAAAGAGAAGTCAACCTTTCTATAAGTTCCAAGATCTAAGAGAGAGTCATCAGGTAGAAGATCGTGAGGTATTCAAGATCTACATCATTCGCTTCATCAACTAGAAGTTGTTAGGACATTTAGTCTTGTTTTTGTATTAGTAATTTTATTCCTTTTAATGTTTAGTCATAAAAGTCTTTTTAGATAGTGATTGGCTCTCCATTGAAGATCAAGGGGTGTTGTTCACTCAATCGAGAAATCATATGTCTAAAAAGGTTTAACTTGTGGCAAGTTAGGCTCCTTTAAGGTATAAAGAGAATAATTTTGTTTTGAACTTAAAAAGATTTTAAATTATTATTTTAAAAAGGGCAGGACCACTCAAGTGGCCCGAAACGCTCAAGTGCTAAAGACCGCTTAAGCGAGCCACACTACTCAAGCGCTCAAGGCACTCAAGTGGTGTGTTAGTTGGCTTGAGTAGTCATGCTAATTCTTTCAAGATTTTTTCAAATAAATTCAATTTAGAACTCTTCCAAAATTGAAACTCTTCAAACTTTTTACCTATTTATGTAACTCATTATAACCCCTTTAAGAGTAGAGATCAAAAATAGATCATAGAGAAATCGTTAAAAGATTGGAGAGATTTCAAAAAGAGTCCCCTAGAAAGAAAGTCTAATGTATCACACCATTCCCAATCTCTCATTCAATTATTTGATCTTTGAATCTTGGGTTAAAGACCTTCATCTATTCAGTAAGGCTAAAGTATATTCACTAGAGCAATCAAAAATTACTACATTGCGGACGTGAATCAAGTTGTAGGTATTGAAAATTAAGTCTTTAGGATAAAACAGTCAAATAAATCTATATAACTTAACAACCAACAAACAAAAAACAATTTTCTATTTTTAAAAATAGAAAAGATAGTGTTTTCTAATAATATATTTTATTTTTTCATTTATTTTTATTTATTTTTTAAGATTTTTTTAAAAAATAATTATACAAATATGAAAAATGATTAAAAATAAAGTATAAAAGTTATTTTTAAAACAAAAGATAATTAAGAATATTTCAAGTTTTCAAATAGATAATTTTGTTTTATAAAATATTAGTTTTAAAAACTATTTTCAAAAACTATTTTCCAAAACATTTACCAAATACACCCTCAAATTCTTCCATCTTTTCATATTGGTCTTGTCCCACTAATTTATTCACTATATATATATATAAACTTCTAAAAGGATATTAGTTTACTTAACGTTAATGTTAAATAATTAAAGACGTTTTAGGAAAGGGATAAACACATTAACTTTTAATTGTGAATTAGATTATGATAAAAAAAATCTAGAATTTCGTAAGTATTGATACCAAGGATCAATCATTCCAATGGTCATTATAACAAAGAAAGGGGAATGGATTGAGAGCGAGCTCCTTGAATTTTGTATATTTTTAAAAGCCAATGCTGAGGAAATTCTGAATTGAGTGAATACAACAAAGTTTTCACAAAAAATAATAATAATAATAATAATTACTTAAAATTTATACACAGCAATAACTATATTAAACTTGTAATTATAAATACAATTTTAACTGTCTTAATTTGTAATTATATATTTTTTTTAATAGATAGAAATTGGGAAAGAAAGATTTTACGAACCCTACTAAACCGACAATCATAAAAATGAATCACTCCCATGATAGCAAGTACATGTAAGGCTATGTTTGATTCTTGAAAATTTTGAGGAAAAATGCAAGTGAAATTAAATGGAGAAAGAAAAAAAAAAGTGGAAAATAAAAAATAAATTTAAAGTTAATAAATTCTTTTTATTTGCTACTTCAAACACAATTCACTTATTTTAACTTATTGATATAAAGATTAAATAATTGAAAAAATACATTAACTTTTAATTAATTTTAATTATATCTTATTTTCTTTTATATTTTTTATAAGATAATCATATATAAGAAAATTATTTTCTTTAGTATTTTTTTCTTTTCTTATTATTTTTTAGGAACCAAATGTAACCTAAGTGTAACTTCATTGAATTTTTCATATTATTAATAAAAAATAAACATTTAGGTTAATTTGAATTGAGTGAATTTGCTAATTTATTGCAAGTTATATATAAAAGTTACATGCAAAATAACTGATATTAAACTTGTAGCTATAGATTATTTAAAAAAAAAAAATAGAAATTATGAAGCAAAACAAATTCTATTTATAAACTGAGAATCATAAAAATCTTCAAAAGCAATCTAGGACTTTGCAATTTGACTTCCTTGTATTAATAAAGCTGGTCAACCATGATTTACTGGTGCTTAATTTTCCTATCTAATGTAAACAAACTAGCACTCCTTAAGGATTGTTTCTATAGTAACCGAAACAACTTTTATGTATTATTGATATATAAAATTATCTAGAAGGGGTGATTAGGTAGGCCCTATCATATTTAAATTAAAATTTATAATTTTTATATTTATGTTATCATCTCAATTTTGATCATTAATTTTTATTATTGTTAACATTGAGAGTGAGTTATTTTAGGAGAATATGGAGTTCCGGTATAATAGAACCACATTTTCACTTCTATTATTTTTTATATATTTAATCAATTGAGGTGTTATAAAAGATGACTCTAAGTTAAAAAGGGAAAAAATAAATTTATCGTTATAATACATCTTTACTTTTTTATTTTGATGAGCACTTAGTGATAATTGGTTCGTGAAATTAAATTTTTTTCAACAATTTAATTTTGGAAGATCGTTGTATCTTGGGAGAAGATCGTTGTATCTTAAGATTTCATTCTCACATCTTAGGTTTTTTCTAATCCTTATCTTTTTCTTATTAATATAGTCTTTGATTTATTAATTAATTAATTATTATTATTTTGAGAATTTTATTGAAATTGGAAGTTGGGTATATCTAAATATCTTTTGTTTTGTTGAACCCTAATTGGATATCATCTTTAACAATACAGAGAGGCTTCCATAAACCTAAGTTCCTTATGGAACATATCTTCCCCATGTAAAATAAATTATCCAAATCAGTACTAGAGACTCAAATTATTCTAACTCTATTGCAAAAACTACTTCAAATTCAAAAAATAATAATAATAACAAGAAAATTCTTATCTTAGAAGTAAAAGAGTAATATTTGAAAAGAATTTTTGTATTCACTTTTTCACATATTTAGTTAATTGAAGACAATCCTAAGACATATGATGAAGTAATGAATTCTTTAGATGCTTTCTTTTGGAAAGAAGCAATAGATGGTGAAATGAATTCTATAACTAACAATAAGACTTGGTTTTAATTGATCTTCCACATAGTTGTAAAACAATTGAATGTAAATGGATTTTTAGAAAAAAAGTTAAAAACATATGGAACTATAGGAAAATTTGAAGCTAGAATTGTTACTAAGGGCTAGATATATATATATATATATATATATATATATATATATATATTTTATTATTTTTATAATTTTAAATTTTATTATGTTATTTTATTTATATTATTTTTATATTTACTATCATAATAAGCTATGTTAGTGTTGGTATTTTTAACTTTTTTTTAGAAGTAATTTACTATCTGATTTCAAATAATTTGTTTTTTTATTTTTTGTTGAATTATTATTTATTTCTTAAATTTTTTTATTGAATAAAAAAAGTCAAAATATTTTATTTTTTCTAAATGCAATAAGTAACACTTATATTTTTCTTTATATTTAAATACTTAATAAAAATAAAATATTAAAAAATACATAACTTAATACTTAATATTATTAAATATTATTTAATTTTAAATTCTATTTAAGATTAAGTAAAAGAAACAATTATTTTCCAATTTTTAAACGAAATAACACACTAATTAGCAGCGATTGCTCGCACCATCCTCTGATACTCTTTGTGCACATTTCTCATAAATTGTCCATTTCACATCGGAAGTTGACGGGGAAAATGGAATCCAAAAACAACAATGAGTTGAAGCCCATGGGTTGATCTAATTGCACAAAAAACAAAAAGAAAAAGAAAAAAATTTCATTACAAAACAAGGAATCTTCGTCTTAACCTTCAACCATTACTTTTATAATTCGATAAGCTCTTTCAAATAGAAAAAATTAAGATTTTTGGAATAACGAATCTTCATTTTGAGGAAGAGAGAGGAAGAGTGGGAATGTTAGCTTATTTGTAGTGGTCATATTTTATATGTAAATAAAATAAGATATGTTAATATTGTCATATTCACGATAGATTAGCATCTAAGAATAACAATAAAGTAATATTCATAATTAATTTATCTCTTATTTGAGTTTTGTTTATACACTAAATTATAAAATCAAATTTAGGTGATATTTATTTTCTAATTGAATAAAAAAGTCAAAATATTTGACTTTTTTTGTTCAGCTAAAAATTAATATTAGCCGATATAATTAAAATAAACTTATTATTTTATTTATATTGATTAATGTCAATAAATTACTTTTTACTTGAAAACTTATAATATTTAGGGATGATGTCCCATGTATTTACTCTTTTATTAAATTTAGGGTAAAACCATGAACACATTTTTTAGAGGTTACTACTTTTACTACACATAACTGTAATTTTACTTGTACTCATAGTTTTACTTAATTGCATAGTAGTAATTATAAGAAGTATTTTTAACCTCTATAATACTTAAATTTTTATCTTTTAAATGATAAAAATATTATAAAATTTTCTAAAATTACTATCAAGCGTGATTTTTTATAAGATAGTGTTTTTGAAAAAATCACTTATAATATTAAAAAATCACTTTTAGCAATTTAAAAAAAAAAAAAAAAAACCTTAATGAATAATTCTTTTAAAAAAATATTTTTATTAAAAATATTTTAAGTAGAATTAATGTCAAATATACTTAAAATATATTTGATAATAATTTTAAAATATATATCTAATTTTATTAATATTTAAAATATAAATATTTTAAAATATTAAAAAGATCAAAATCATAATCAAACAAAATTTCAAATAAGGAAGCGGGAAAGTATCCCTTATATTTTGGACTACCACTAAGCAATAATAAAGGACTTTTCTCAATAGTATGATAATTTAAAAAAGTTATGCTTAAATTATTGTAGTAGAAGAAGTTATTACAAATATATGGTAGTTTTTGCCACATAGAAGAGAGGAGATAGGAGAGAGGAGAGAGGGTGAACGGATAATTTTTTTTTAAACTAAAATCATCTTTTCGAATTTCAAAAGACGAAATCGTCTTTTCAAAAGACGATTTTAAAAAAATTTCAAAAGGGAAATCGTCTCTTCAAGAGACGAGTTCCCATGAAAAAAAAAATTCTCAAATTAAAAAAAAAAAAATTCCTCAAGGAACTCGTTTCTTGAAGAGACGAGTTCCTATGAAAAAAAAATATTTTTTAAAAGAAAATTCTCAAATTATTAAAAAAAATAAATATAAATAAAAATTCCTCAAATTATAAAAAAATAAAAAAAAATAAAAAATTCTATTGATCAGAGTAGTGATACAAATTTGTAGCTAATGGTGATGGAACAAGATGAATTGGGGGTGCCCCACACTTTTACCAAGTTTTAATTCCACTGGTGAAGCACACAATTAGGGCAAAAGCAACATGTGAAAGAGTGAGACACAGGGAATACAAGAAGTATCATTTAAAAGAGGAGAATGGAAATACCTTCATCAACGTCTACAGCAACCACAATCTTCTCCGGCAAAGGACGGAGTGGGAATCCAAGAAGTTTTCCATGGTGAGAGGCCCCATGCCCAGTTGGAAGTCCAGCGTCTGGAAGCCCAATTTCAAAATCACGGAGCACCTGCTGCTGGTAGGAATGGGCAAATGCCCCATGCCCATTCCTATCCACTCTCCTTTTATTAGAATCAGAGCAACCTCTCATACTCAATCCAATCCGGAAACCATTACTGGTACTAGCAGCGAGATTCTTGTTATTATTATGATTATTATAATCAAGGGAGATCTTCCCCATGAACGGCAAGCGGTCATTGAAGGTAGCAGTGTGAAGTAAACCATGCTGTTGCAGCAAAGAAGCCATGACAACCAGGCAGTGACGGTGATGGTGGTGGGGGTGTTTACCAAATATTTGAGCAAGAAACAAAAAGCGCACGCTTTGCCTTTTTTTCACGGGAACTCGTCTCTTGAAGAGACGAGTTCCCTTGAAGAAATTTTTCTTTTTTTTTTTTAATTTGGAAATTTTTTAAACAAAATATATATATTTTTTTCATCGGAACTCGTCTCTTGAGGATTTTTTTTTTTTTTTTTTTTTTTAATTTGGGAATTTTTAAAAATATATATATTTTTTTTCATGTTCAAGAGACGAGTTCCCTTGAGGAATTGTTTTTTTTTTTTTTTAAATAATTTGGGAATTTTTAAAAAAAATATATATATATATATATATATATATATTTAAATGGAACTCGTCTTATTTTTTTTTTTTTTTTTTAATTTGGGAATTTTTTTTTCCATGGGAACTCGTCTCTTGAAGAGACAAGTTCCCTTGAGGAATTTTTTTTCCTATTTTTATTTAAATTTTTTTTATTTGGAAATTTTTAATAATATATATATATTTTCATGGAACTCGTCTCTTGAAGAGACAAGTTCCTTTGATGAATTTTATTTTTTATTTTTTATTTTTTATAATTGAGAAATTTTTTTTTCATGGGAACTCATCTCTTGAAGAGACGAGTTCCCTTGAAGAATTTTTATTTTTTATTTTTTATTTTTTATAATTGGGGAATTTTTTTTTCATGGGAACTCGTCTCTTCAAGAGACGAGTTCCCTTGAGGATTTTTTTTTTATTTTTTTTATTTGGGAATTTTTAAAAAATATATATTTTTTTTTCATGGGAACTCGTCTCTTGAAGAGACGAGTTCCCTTGAGGAATTGTTTTTTTTTTTTATTTAAATAATTTGGGAATTTTTTTTTTAAAAAATATATATATATTTAAATGGAACTCGTCTTTTTTTTTTTTTTTTTTTTAATTTGGGAATTTTTTTTTCCATGGGAACTCGTCTCTTGAAGAGACGAGTTCCATTGAGGAATTATTTTTTTTATTTTATTTTATTTTATAATTTGAGAATTTTTTTAAATATATATATATATATATATATATAAGAGACGAGTTCCCTTGAGAAATTGTTTTTTTTTTTTTTTTTTTTTATATATAATTTTTAAAAAAAATTTTTTTTTTTTTCATGGAACTCATCTCTTCAAGAGACGAGTTCCTTTGAGAAAATTCCTTTTTTTTTATAAATGGTTTTTTCATGGAACTCGTCTCTTGAAGAGACGATTTTCCTTTTGAAATTTTTTTTAAATCGTCTATTGAAAAGACGATTTCGTCTTTTGAAATTTATCTTATCCGTTCACCCTCCTCTCTCCTAGGTGGCAAAAACTGTTATATATTTGTAATAACTTCTTCTACTACAATAATTTAAGCATAACTTTTTTAAATTACCGTACTATTGAGAAAAGTCCCAATAATAAAAGGCGTGAGGTCCATTTGTTACGGAGTTGTATCCGTCATTATCCTAATTGGATAAGGAATGGGAACAGATTTTCTACCGATCACATGCCTGTTAGG
This sequence comes from Vitis rotundifolia, assembly GCA_030254885.1. Classification (NCBI taxonomy): domain Eukaryota; kingdom Viridiplantae; phylum Streptophyta; class Magnoliopsida; order Vitales; family Vitaceae; genus Vitis; species Vitis rotundifolia. The sequence goes on from CM058154.1 coordinate 21,488,886, forward strand.
AAATCTTCATAAAACCCCAATAACAAGAAGCCACGATAGCGAGTTCAGAAATTTGGAAAAGCTAACCCAGCGTAACGCTAAAATTTTCTAGAAAAAGAGAGGTTTCCAGCGAGAGATACCTATAAATATAGGTCGTGTAGTAACTGGCAAATTTTCTATCAATAGAGACAGAGGGAGGTGGCTTCTGATTGAGTAATCGGACACTTGCTCGATTTTGTAGATCACGGTTAGGGTTAGGGTTTCGTATTTTGTGTTCGCTGTCGGATTCAGGCGGTGGCCGAAGGGAGGTAATTTTTTCTTTTTCTCTTTTTCGCAGGTAAATAAAGCACATAATTTTGTGTAAATGTTGGCTTCGAGATTTTCAAGATTTTCTTTCTTTTTTTTCTCTGTGTGTGTAATGCCCTTGTGTGGTGGTTTAGTGGTTGAAGAAGCTAGAATTTGGTGTTGTTTTCTGTTTGGTTGTGGGTGAAACTAGGGGGAAAGTAATGGAATTTTATTTATTTATTTCCTTTTTCTTTTCTTTTCCAGCAGTGGGAGTGACTCGAATGCATTCTGTTCTCGTGTTGTTTTCTTTTCTTTGTATTCTTTTTCTGGCAAAGCAAAACGGAGAATTAGTGTTCTAATTTGATTTGATTTTTTTTTTTTTGAATTGAATTGAGATTGTTTTACTGCTTTCATCCGATTTTTAAAATTTAAGTTGTTTTGTCACTTGTTTTTTCCTCCTTTTCTTTTTTTTTTTTTTTTTTTTGGTATTTTATGAATAAGCAAATGAAGAATTAAGGTTCTGATATGATTTTTCAATTTTGATTAGTTTAGTGCAGTTTCAAATGGGTTACTGGATTTTTAGATATTGAACTTTTATTACTGGAGACTGTGGTGATCACAGATTGAGCCATTGGAGCTCAGCTGATGGGCTTGGTAGGTGCTGAGAGTGGTGAAGAGGGTATAGGGCATTCAGAGCCACCTGACCCTGATGTTCTAGAGATTGATCCTACTTCACGGTACATTCGGGTAATATTTTCATTTTATTTTGGTTTATTTGTTGATTAGTGCTTACCCTATGTTTTGTTACTTTGTAATTTAGGAAAAGGAAATTTTGAATGTCAATGCTTCAGAGAATTGAAAATGCACATCAAATTAGCTAAAAATTTACTGCTTGCAGTTGAATTCATGTTTATGACTTTTATCCCAGCTCTGGAATTATGAAAATATAAGATTTAGAATTGATTAAAAAAAACCTTACCCGTGCAAACAGAACAATACTGTCTTGTTCTTATGACTTTGTTTTCTGTTTTTTTTTTTTTTTTTTTTGAATTGATTGTGGTTTTAACAGTACAAAGACATTCTCGGGAAAGGTGCATTCAAGACAGTGTATCCATTATTTTTGTTTCTCCAATAAACTTGGAGTTAATCTTGCTCTTTTATTGTGAATTTATTTAAATTTTTAGAAATTTGAGTTAATCTTGTTCATGGATTTCCATGCTTTCCTTAAATCTACTGTCATCATAGTTACAAGGCATTCGATCAAGTTGATGGAATTGAAGTGGCATGGAACCAAATTCGCATTGATGAGGTATTACAGTCACCAGATGAGCTGGAAAGGCTGTATTCTGAAGTGCATCTCTTGAAATCATTGAAGCATAAGAACATAATAAAGTTTTATAATTCATGGATTGATGATGGGAACAAGACTGTAAATATCATTACCGAGTTGTTCACCTCGGGTAGCCTTAGACAGTATGTTTTCCTTCTCCCGTGTCCTCCGGAAGTTCTTTTTTATTTTATTTATTTTATTTTTATTTTTTTTATGGTGAGATCAACCTTCTTGTTAGTGGATTCGATCTTTGATTTAGGTACCGTAAGAAGCATAAGAAGGTTGACATGAAGGCAGTCAAGGGATGGGCAAGGCAAATTTTGATGGGTTTGAACTACCTTCACAATCACAATCCGCCAATTATACATAGAGACCTGAAATGCGATAACATTTTTATTAATGGAAACCAAGGGGAAGTTAAAATAGGAGATCTTGGCCTAGCAACTGTCATGCAACAGGCTAGTGCAAGAACTGTGATAGGTATGTTCTATGCTTTCCTGTATTTAGACACTGATGATACCTTTTATGATACACATTGCGTAGTCCTTTTACAAGTGGATTTTCATTGTAGGCATTACTGATTCCAACAGGATTTTCATACACTGATGATTGCAGAGGGTTTTCTATAGATATATTTGATGTTCTTGTATTGGCCATAGTTTCCAAGTTTGCTTCTGTTTTACATGTTAGTATATGAATGTGGTCTTTGTAGGAACTCCTGAGTTCATGGCACCTGAGCTGTATGATGAGAATTACAATGAGTTAGCTGATATATATTCCTTTGGGATGTGCATGCTGGAGATGGTAACACTTGAGTATCCTTACAGTGAATGCAGGAACTCAGCTCAGATATACAAGAAGGTTTCAAATGTAAGTTTTTGAGAATAGTCAAATTTGGTAGTTGGACTTGTTGATTATTTGTAAGGTTGGTCTGTTTCCTGATTTTCAAGCCTTTACAGGGAATAAAACCTGCCGCCCTGTATAAAATAAAAGATCCAGAAGTTAAAATGTTTATAGAGAAGTGTCTAGTACCTGCATCTCAAAGATTGTCGGCAAAGGAGCTTCTGAATGATCCCTTCTTCCAAGTTGATGGATTGGCTAAGAATCATCCTTTGCAACTTCCTGATATTGTTATCCCGAAGACTGGAGCCTTTGGTGACCGCTGTGTGCTCTCAGAAGGACCTACCAGTCTACAGAATAGACCACTTGCAATGGATTTTGATGCTGTTGATGATGATGAGCTACCCATTATCACCTCTATGGATAATTCTGTTGATGGAGGGCCCTATTCATTATGCGTGGAGGTTCAAAGAGCAAAAGAAGGCAATTTTTTCCTGTTGAAAGGCGAGGGAAATGATGAGAACTCTATATCACTAATATTAAGAATAGCTGATCAGAATGGTAAATGAAGTGCTATTCGTGTCCAGTCATTTACTTAAATGTCAATCAATCACTGGGGAAATGTTTTTCTTTTATCGCAGGTCGCTTGAGAAATATCCATTTCATGTTCTACCTTGATAGTGATACAGCCCTCTCGGTTTCAAGTGAAATGGTGGAACAACTGGAACTAGCAGACCAGAATGTCATGTTCATTGCAGAGTTGATCGATTTGTTATTAATGAAGCTAATACCAGCCTGGAAACCTTGTGTCCCAATTGACCATCTGGTTGCTTTGAATAGAATGCAAACCTCTAATGGTCACCATGAGGACTTACAATGTCCAGAACATGGAGAGTGCTTGGTGGGATCATTCGAAGGTGTTTGTGAAACAGATAATCTTTTAAGCCCCCATGTCTACCCCAACTCAACTTCTTTTGAGGGATACATTGAGACGATGCAGGAAAACCCTAAACATTTGAGTCTTGATGAGATCAGGACTCATGCTGATTTAGGGCTTCCAAGCACAGCCACAGTAGAGGATCATGGTTCTGATATGTCGTATGTTTCTGCAACCTCAAATGAAGGAATTGATAAGAAGTACTCTCATAATGCATATCTCTCTGCAGAGTCAGGATGCATGGATTACGATGAGTATGGATTGAAAAGGGGAGTTAGACAACCCTTGTGGGCAGTGCAAACGAGTTCATGCAACCTTGACAAGGGAAAGGCTACAGACATCAGCAGCAATGGTGCAGTGACTTCTTCAGATTATCCAATTGATTCATCTTTGTCTGATCAGGTTGAAAGTGAGAACATGATATTGGAGCTGGAAATGATTGAGCTGCAATACCAGGAGGCAGTTAAGGAAATAGCCAAGAGAAGACAAGAAGCTATCAGGGAGACAAAGAAAAGGTTGTCACAGAAAAGGATAGAGTCAGTTATCTAGTCTTTTATTTTAGTTTTTTCTTTTGTGGATCTTCCTGGCAAGTGTAAAAAGTTTGTTTTTGGAAGAGAAAATTAATTGTAATAAATCATATTCTATATTCTATATATTTATATATGAAGAGTGGGTTTTTATTCTTAATTAAATTGGCTTGGGAAGCGGATTCCCTCTCTAAGGCAAGGAGATAATTCCAGAGACAATGATACTGACAGAGTTGGATGTAAAATATTGAGCTCTATCAATTACTTGTATGTTGTTACTGATTAGGACTATACTGCTACTTGTCTGTCATTTGGTAGTCAATATTGTAGCTAGAGCTTACATGAAATGTTGGAATTGTAAATTTTTACTGAATGTATTTTCCTGTTTTAATAGGCATAGTTTTGTCAGGCATGCATCCTTCGCTCACCCCCTTAAGGTTTCTTGGAACACTAATGCAAGTTACGATGACTATCATGACTTTCAAGATTAGTGATTCTGCAACGGTTACCTTTTCTACATCATCTTCTCCAAAGCACCCAGACACCATTGAAGAATAGGAGGGTCCTTATTGTTTAATCAAATAACAACTTTGAGGAGCTTATTAGATGCGAGTACAACCAAGCTTGGCTTTTGTAAGGTGATTTCTCTGTGCTTGATTTGTGTATCTTTTAAAAATTTCAATCTACCTATTAATGTTTCGTCTGTATGAAATAGTTAGATGCTTATACCTGTTCCTGAGTGAATCATCATGGTTGATAGAATTCGTTCCAATAGAGTTAATTAGCGGATCAATTGAAATTTTTCCTTAACATTGCTTACTTCTTTGACATGATTTTGTTTTTGATTGTTCGATAAACTTTTTGATAATTAATAAGTCTCTAAGATCATGCCTAATTCACATATTTGAGGGAAAAAAATAGAGAAGAAACACAAAAAGAAAGAGATGAGGAAAATTCATAAAATTTTTCTTTGCCCTATTAATGATGACCAAAGCACGAAATTTCCTAGAAATATCTCTAATATTTCCCGATTTTTTAAACCTTGCTAACAACAAAAGCTAGGTCTTATAACTTCTCATCATCATAGACATTATTCATTCTCCAATCACCTCTGCAACATCATTTTCCCATCCTTTATTGTAGTTAGAAAGGTTCCAAAAAAGTGAGCAAGATCTTTTTAATGAGGAAAAAAGTAAATAATTTCCTTTTCTATTTTCTTCAATATAATATAAGAAAAGAATATCTCTCATTTTGAGATCTAGGTTATAACACTAGTTTAAAATGAGACACCCTAATAACAATCTTATGATGTTAGGTTTTATTGTAGACAATGAAGGCAAAAGAAATGGAGAAACCAACATATGAGGGGATGAAAAAGGAAGTCTAAGATGTACTTGAAAATAGGAGTAGTGGAGGGCGAGAATTCAAACATTAATCTTTCTATTAATCCTATAGAGAAATCAAAACATGCTTTTCAAGTATCAAGGTTTGATGGCATTTCCATGGCATTAAAAAAGCAATAGAGAGAAAAAGAAAGTGAGAGAAAATAAGAAGTTATTTAAGAAGATTACCCACTTCAAGAGTCGCAAAAAGAACCTTTTTTTCCAAGGGGAGGCTAATAGGAAGATAAGTAGTTTGACTATCTTTCTATATCTTCTGTCAGTCTCCCAAAATGACTCTCAAGCTCCTAGAGTTTTAACTAAGGGAGTCACTTTGTAACTCAATATTTAAATTGAAAAAGACATATTTTCCCAAGGATGCAATGATAACTCTTCACAAACTGTTGTCACTATGATTCAAAAGCTATAAGTATGATTAAAGACATACTTACTTAATGAGTGAACTGTGTGTTATATTTCATGTCACATAATTAAAAAGGGGTGTAGCATGGTGAACATACAACATATTATTAAAGATGTACTTGCTTAATAAGTGAACCATGTGTCATCTTTCATGTCATGCAATTAAAAAGAGGTGCAGTGTGGTGAACATACAACGTGGATGAACACATCAACTTGATGTAACCTAAAAGTGAGGAATGCAAAAAGCTCAGATTGCAACATAGATTAAGTAGGTGACTCAAAGAAGGCAAAGTACTTCGGAACAAAGTACTCAAACTTCAACCCATATACTTTGTTCTCTTGTAAAAAGTTAGCACTTGACTACCACATCATTTAAAGTCATCTTCTAAGATATAATATAAATAGAAAATATATATATATAAAGGGAAAGCCTTTTACCATCACTTACAATAACAATTATCATTGAAGTATCATTGTGAGGGTGCTAAAATTCCTCACAACTACCAAGTAAAAAAATTATAGATCTCCTACCTTAAAATCAATGTGTTAAACTAGATGAATCATTAAGCTTACTTGGTTATCCTTAACATTGTATATTGTTCATCGATTTTGTGTCCTTTTGTCCTCTTTATTATTACCTTCTCTATGGATGACTAAAATGACTAATCTTTTTTTGATCTCCTCTTTTGCATTATTCATGGAATGGCTTGAACCTCTTTTACAACTCAATTATCTATTGTACTTCATGCCACAAACTACTAGAGTTGGTCTCTTCTTATATACAATTCAACACGTTTTAGACTAATGGCATCATTTCATGGTGTGTCTTGACACCTAATGATAGTCACAAAATTTTAACCAGTCATTTTCTAACAAATCTCTAGTAGGTATTGTTTACCATTTAAAATATTTAAACTTGTGTAATTCCTTTAAAATTTGATACTAAGGTGCATTCAAGGTCATGAAGTTGTCTTCCTCTTCGTTGATGACTTAAAGTGCTTGTATCATGCTTTTCCACTTTCTTGGTTCTTTTTTTGCTCTTTTTTTTCCAATTTCCCCTCATGAGCTATGATAGGGCTTGCTTGTGTCAACACCACCTCCTTAGACAAGGAAGCCAACAATTCCTCTTACTAGGTGGCATATTTATTAGTTTTTGTGAATAAATTTTCCTTGATGTTTGGCTTCTTATAACAAAGACTTGAATAAGTTATAGTTGACATATATAGTCATCATATCATTACATTCTTTTGCATGGAGCATGACTTAGCTAAATTAAGGAATGTGTTCCCAATAATTTCCTATTCGAAATTTTTAATGTTGAAAAGGAAATTGAACCCATCATTTAGCATGTGGAAGACACATATTGAGATGTGAACATCAAGCATTGTTTAGAAAAAGTTGATATGGATTTGGGCAATAAATGACAGAACCAAACCAATGCTAGTCCACTCAGATTGAATAGAAATATTTTGCAAAATAGAGCATCACTCCCTTAGCTAAAGCCAATGTACTTTCAGAAATTCATTGTGAGGATTTCTTCCTTTTTTGCCACACTATTATTTGAATGGTGACTCATTAACTTGATAATTACAATTAACTTACTATCACTTCCTTATTAGCTTTATATAAAAGATGATTTATTCTACTTATTTACTAATAATTGCATACATCATAAGCCTTAAATCATTACATTTGATCAATTTTGTCACTTAGATCCATTGTAAGGTAAAATGATGAGTTTGTGCAAGTTTTTCAAGAAAATAAAATGAAAACCATGTAGGAGAATTAGAATTAGGAAGAGATTTGAAACCCTTGATCTCACTTATTTCATAAGCCCCCCTTGTAAAGTACCCAATGCAACACTCATTAAAGCCAAAATATGTGCTCTAATGTACATGGTATGAGTTGTGCAACACAAAGTTCTAAATCACTCAACTTTGCTTAAATTGATGCTAAAACCCAAGCATTAGTACTAAGATCTACTTTGATCTTAATTTCATTGGGAAAAAAAGGAAAAAGAATGTAAAGAGAAACTTTGCCTTCAACCAAGGAAGGAAATGAAGGGTTTAGCAAGCAAAAATGAGAAGTGAGACTTATGGAAAAGTTGAGAGCTAAAGAAAAGCTAAAAGAGCAAGCCATGGGCATGACACTTGAGTGAGAAGACTTATGGAGATGATTAAGGAAGATGAAATCGTGTGGAAACAAGTTTAAACAAAAATCGAGAGAAAAGCAAAATAGTACAAATTGAATGAAACTAATCCTAACTTTGTGTTGCATTTGGAACACTTTCGAAGATCATGTAGAGCAAGCCACATATCATTTTGAAGCTTGGGAAGTAAGGAATCCAAAGCTTCAATTGGTTTGCAAATTAGTATTGAAACAAAGAAATTATGGTTAACTAAAGAAAGGAATACAAGGGTAGGAAGTGAAATCGAAACATTTTCAACTACAAAAATGTGACGACTTTTAAAGTTGAAAACTTTTTACTTGGAACATTATCATGAAGTTCCTACAAACTTCCCATGCTAAAATCCATGTTGAAAGTTTTGGCATGTACCTTGTTCAATTTTGAAATTAGCAAAAATCCTTAAAGATTTGCAAATTTTGACACTTCTCCAATCCTAAGTGGTCCCTAAACATTTGGAAATTATGATTTTATTATTCATAGTAACTTTAAGGTAAATTTTTGGAATAAGTGGTCAATAGGAACAAGTCACATGTTAAGTTTTTATCCGAACTATAAAAACTCTAAGAAGCATATGCAAGATTCAAGAGAAAAGTGCAACAAGACTTTTGGATTTTTTTTTTTTCACAAAGATCCTAGTTAAGTTCTTATTTGAGTTATTTTGCATATATTTCAAGCATTTGTGCTTCACATGAGGATGACTTAAGCTACCTAGCCTAGGAGACTCCTTTGAACCTCAAATCTTTCATAAAAGTCTTAATTTTTCTTAAAAACATTTTTAACTTTACCAATGTGCTTTAAAACTTGAAAATATTTCTTTATATTGGTTAAGTCTTAAATAAAAGCTAATCCAATTTCATATGAGTTGGTTGAAGAATGTTCAAAGCTAAAAAATTACTCAAACTTTCTAACTTATAGAGCATATGTCAATGACCACCATATGTGTCCACTTGCTTTTGTTTTGGTTTGATTTAGCTATATGGACAACCATGTGGTTATCTGCTTGCTAATGAGGATGACCATGTGATCATCCACTTGCTAATGTGGACAACCATTTGAACATCCACATTTGCCTTTTAGCTTTTAATGACTCTTTGTAATTCATTAAATGCTTACTAGTATGTGGATAATCATATGGATATTCGATTTTAGTGGACTTATTTCTAATGACTAGTTTGACTCTAAAACCTGTTTAAATTCAACCTTTGGTGCATTTAAAGAGCAACAAAAATATGAAAATCATATTTATTACTCATTAAAACTTCTTAATTCAAAGAAGTGCTTTATACTAGACATGTCCATCCTCATTAAAGAGCACTTACACTTGAGCCTCATCATTTTGTATACTACCCTTTGTACGAGTTTTCTTCATTTATTTTCTTTTGTATTTAAAAGAAATAGTGCATACTCCTTGGTTGATGTAAAACTCAATTGAAACCTAGAATCCAAGCGTACAAGACATTTAAGAACTTTGGTTGAGAAAGTTTTTGAGATAATGGAAGTATTTCCTAGTTTGGGAAGGAGTTAAAGGAAGTAGACATAGACAATTGTCAAACCACTATAAATCATTGGTTGTAATCTCTCTTGTTATTTAACTCCTCCATATATTGTTTCATTTTGCAATCATTCATTAATATTTGAATCATTGCTAGCATAGGAGGGCTTTTTTTTTTTTCTTTTTTCAAAAAAAAAAAAAAAAAAAGAAGTGGTTCACCCAAAAAATTGTTTTTTAACTTCAAAAAACATGTTTTGGTAAATTATAAACTAAAAGCAGAGTGTTAATTTTTTATTTTTTATTTGACAATAGGGTAATGTTTAAAATCAAATTTAAGTTGTTTTCACTTGCTTTTTCTTCTTTCTTTTTTTTGTAGAATGTCATAAGATGCAATTAAAAATTAAAAAGTACGGAGAATAAGTAATAAACATTGTACAATGCATTAGTTCCTAGTGCTTTTAGGGAGATTTTAGACTCATAAAATTGATTTTTTTAAAGAGAATTTCATTTATCAAAAGAATATAGAATTGGTTTTAAGAATTGCTTTCAAAAATCTGATTTTTGAGAACTTTTTTATTTATTATTATTTGGAAACCATTACCTAATTTCTTAACTTGCCCATAAAGGTTCTCTTCATTTTTTGTTTTTCTAGGCTGATTTGCTCCTCATTTTTAAAGTGAAATTTAGGTTTTGTGGGAGAAGTTTTTTTTTTTTGAAAAAACAAATTTTTAATGTTTTATAAAATAATAGTTTATTTGAAAACATGAAATGTTCTTAACCTATTTTTTATATTTTAAAAATAAATTTTACATGTAGTTCTTTATTTTAAATCATTCTTTCATATTTATATTTATATGATTAATTTTTAAAATAGATTTTACAAAATAAATGAAAACAACTAGAAGATGTTATTTGAAAATAGAATAAATATTAATTAAAAACACCTTATTTTCTGTTTTCTGTTTGGTAAATGCATTTTCTTTCTTTTTTTTTTTTTTTTTTCATTTTGGAGAATAGAAAATTTTTTTCGAAAAAAATTACCAAACAAATTCTTAGTGTTCAAATGATAATATTATCAAAGCCTTCTTAGAAACAATAAAAAATAAAAAACCATTTAACCACCTAAGTTTTGAACTATGGTCAAGTGGTTTTTATCAAATAACATCCTATAAAAACTCATAAATAGATTTCAAACTCTTTGAAGTGTTGTATTGAAGTTTTAAATATGTAAAAGGAAATGTTTAGATGGATAATTAGTGTAACAAAAAACAAAAAAAAATACTAATATAAGAAAGAGAAGAAAATAAATGACAAGCTCATTCTAAGAACAATTTCTTGAAGGTTCAAATTGTTGAATAAATGGAAAATTTTTAAAATTTAAAATTATATAAAATAATAGAACTTCTCATGCGAAAAAGTGGGCCCAATTTGGTAATTATTTTTTAAAATAATTTTTTGTTCTTTTAAAAAAAAGAAAAATACATTTGACAATTAAAAAATATAAAATAATTTTTTGTTTTTAAAAATAGAAAATATAACATTTTTATCTCATATAACATTTTATAGTTGTTTTTACTTATATTTTTTAAAATTATTTTTAAAAATAATTATATAAATATAAAGATTGATTAAAAATAAAGTTATATATATATTATTTTTTTAAATATAAAAAAATAGGTTAAAAATATTTTAGGCTTTTAAATAGATTTTTGTTTTATAAAATATTGGAAATCAGTTTAAATGAGACTAAAAACATTTTAGATTACATTTAATAAATAGTATTAAGTTTTAAAAATTAATATATAAAATAATATTTATAAACTTATGATGGTATCTATCAAAGAATCACGTTTAAATTACCCAACAATATTATTCTTCTTCCATATTTATTACAATTTTATTAAAGAAAAAACCAAAAACAAAAATAGAGTTGAATTGAATAAATAATACATTGTATATATTAATAATAAGCTCAAGTTAGATTTTATTTGAATCAACACTATCAATTTCCAATTTTTTTTGACATATTTATATATAAATTAATTGATTAAATCAGCTATAGTTATAATAAACTTTATTAATATGATTAAATAGGTGAATTTCCATTATATTTGCATGCATGACAAAAAAATAATTTATTTATTGAACAGATTATGTATATTGACATAAATTTGATTGAAGTATGATTCTACTTAATCAAATCCAGTGAAAAATATATTAGAATCGTGTTGATCTACCTTTAAACACATCATCTTCCTATTTTTAATTTAATATTTAAATAAAAAAAGATTTATAATATATATATATATATATATATATATATATATATATATGTCGTCATAATTAATAGAAAAAAAAAAAAACCAACTTATAGTTACAGGTAATTGAAATTCAGGGCGGTAAGTAAATGTGGCGGGAGTTTCAAAGGTGGCGCAAAATTTGAATAAAAACATATCCGAAAACCAAAAGAGAAGACAGAGAAACCCTACACAGCTACATCCAGATTCTGCACCGATAATGGTGAGAGACGACCCTCAGCTCAGCGCGGCCAAGCGTGCGTATCGGAATGCGTCGATGGAGGGAAATCGGCAGGAAGAGGCGAGGTGGGCCAACTTGATCGGCGACATATTCAAGAATAGAGGCGAGTACGTGGAAGCCCTAAAATGGCTCCGTATTGATTATGATATCTCCATGAAATACCTCCCTGAGAAGCAACTCCTTCCCACTTGCCAGTCCGTCGGTGAACTCCTCCTCCGTCTCGAGAATTTCAAGGATGCCCTTATTTATCAGGTAATTTGGGTTTCTGGTCTGTTTGGTTGGTGAGAAAGTGTGGGAAAATAAGAGATGACTGGGGGCTTTGTTTTCTGGGGTTTCGTTTATAATGAAAATTTAGGGCTCAATTGTTTATCACTTTGATTTAGGAGAGCACCGTAGGTTGTTTTGGGCGCTGAAAAGTGAAAAATTAATTGAGGCAATTAAATAATTTTCGCTTCTAGTGTATTTGATTGATGAGAAAGTGGGGAGAAAAGAAAAGAAAATTAAGGGTTTTGTTGTTGAATTTCAAATTAGAAAAATTTAGGTCTTTGAGACATGCTCATGTGGCAATGGGTTGGGTGGGGATCTGTGAGGTTTGTCTTGGATTCCCACGATCAGAAAGTCACTTATCACGAAAAATGAGAAGTTAAGGAATCAATATTTTTGGTGCTGAAGAGTAAAATAGAATCGGTGAGATTAGGCTGAACTGTTATGTTTGAATTGTTTGTTGAGGGTTTTGTGTTCTCGTGTTCTGGATAACACTAGAAATTTGAGATGGAAAACTTTAAACCTATATTTGACTAAAGAGAAAATGCAGGTTCATATGGTTATGAGAAACGAAACATCAGTGCTACTGAGCCAAATTATTGTGTTAGTGGAGGTTTCATATCCTCAGGGTCAAAGTACTAAAAGAAATTTGTGACCCAAAACTTTACCTTCTGTTTGGTTAATAAGAAAATGTAAGAGAAAGGGAAATGAAGTAGTTATGGAGGTTGAAAACCTAATACAGTCAAACCAAGTTATGTTGTTGGGTTCAGTTGAGTGGGGGGAGGAGGGTCTTTCTTTGTTTTAGTACTGAAAAATTTATGATTGAAAACTTCACACTCTGATCCGTTAATGATAGAATGTGGAAGTGGAAAACGAAATGTCCTGGAAAATGAGATCTTGACTCTATTGAGCCAAATGGCTACATTGGAGCTCAGTTGGATGCAGGTTTGTTTTCCTGTGGTCACATGTAATGGAAAGTTTTAGACTGGGAACTTTGTTCTCCATCTGGGTGGTGAGAATAAGTGGGGAAGTAAAATGAAAAGAGCAGTTGTGATGAATATCCCATTGCTTTGGTTTCTGAAAAAGTGAATAACATAATTAAGCCAAATAACTATTTTAGGCTCAGTTGAGTTGAAAGATTTTGTGGTCTATCAAATACTAGAAACTTTACAATCCTTTTCCCCCTAGTGTCTATGTTTTCTAAGCAACCAAATGAAGCATTAGTTCTAATTTTCCAGGAATCCTTTCATAGCTTCTTTCTAATTTTGCTTTAGTTCAGTTTTGATTTAATTCTGAATAGATTTTCTTTATACTGGTTCTTATTTTTTTTCTCTTTGGTTGTGAGAAAAAAGAGGAGAAAAAAAAATAATTGAAGATTATGAATATCACATTGTTCATTATTTTAGGACCAAGAGAAACAACACTCTCCACTTTTCTAAGCTTTATACAACTAGTTAGCTTACTTGATTTTGGTTTCTGGGGGTCCTATGAAATCAGTTTTATTAATTTTGCTTTCATTTTAAGCTTGGATCAGTGAACCTTACTGAATTAGAGTTGGATGCTCTATTGTTTTATTTGCTCATTTAAAAAAAATGTTTAGTAATTTTGGATATAAAGTCTTTTTCATTTTCTTTAAATGATTTCATATGTAACTTTTTTGTCATTTTTTTTACTGGCAGAAGAAGCATCTGGAGTTAGCCAAGGACACTAATGACCTTGTTGAGCAGCAAAGAGCCAGTACCCAACTTGGTCGAACTTATCATGAAATCTTTCTAAGATCGGATGATGACCACTACTCGGTTCGAAATGCCAAGAAGTATTTCAAGTCTGCCATGAGACTTGCTCAAACTCTCAAGGAGAACCCACCATCTAATAAATCTTCTTTCCTCAAGGAATTCATTGATGCACATAATAACATTGGAATGCTTGAAATGGATCTTGATCACTTAGAGGAAGCCCATAAGATTCTTACTAAGGGATTAAAGATATGTGATGAAGAAGAGGTGATTGATGATGATGATGGACGTAGTAGGCTCCACCACAACCTTGGACGTGTTTACATGGAGCTGAGGAAGTGGGATAAAGCTCGAGAGCACATTGAGAAGGATATCATAATCTGCAAGAGGATTGGGCATTTCCAAGGAGAGGCAAAGGGGTATATCAATCTTGGAGAATTGCATTACAGGGTACAAAAGTATGAGGAGGCAAATCTCTGCTATCAGAAGGCACTTGATCTAGCAAAATCCATGGAAGATGAGGATGCTTTGGTTAGTCAAATTGATGAGAACATTGTAACTGTAAAAAAAGCAATGAAAGTAATGGCTGAAATGCAGAAAGAAGAACAGAATCTCAAGAAGCTAGCAAGAAACATGGCCACAGCAAGAGGCACACCGGGTGAACGGAGATGCCTTCTGCAACAGAATGCATCTCTTGATCTTCTCATTGAAAAATCAAGCATGATTTTTGCATGGCTTAAAGTAAGTATTTGTACTATTCATTTTCTCCCTTATGGTCTTTCCAATTGCAGAATTCTTGGTTTCGAGAACTATTTTCTTAGGAGCATTCAAGTACAAGTGAAAATCTTAAGAAATACTTGTTTCTTTGTTTTAAACTATTGAAACTTTCCTCTATTTCATCATCTTTCTGCCTGGTTTGGCTGATTTTTTTGGATTGTGGTAACATGCTAGTTGCTAAAGTCACGGCCTTTTGTCTATGGTGGTGTTTGTTTTTTTACTTAATTCTAAATAGAACCTTAATGTTTAATAGTGTTAAATATTAGGTTGTTTGTTTTTATAGTATTTTATTTCTATTAAGTATTAAAAAATAAAAATAAAAACTAATATGTTAGTTTTTCTATTTAGAAAAAGTTACATATTTTTGTTTTTTATATTTAGTAAAAAGTTTATAATAAGTCATGAAAAAGTAAAAAAACAAACAACCTAAATTCTGAAAACAAATTGCTTTCAGCAAAAAGTCAAAAAAACAAACACCACCTATGTCTTTTCACCATGTGAAATATTTTGTAAATTTGTTATCCTCTATGTTAGATGGATTCCATCATAGGCGTTGAGAGAGAGAGAGAGAGAGAGAGAATCATAAACTTTTTGCTCTTGCTCCTTTTTGTAGGTAACTCAACTTAGCCTATTGGTTGCATTTGGGCTGGTTGGTTGGGTTGGAATCCAACTCCTCACTTTAGGTTGGGGATTTTCAACTCAACTTCGGACCTTTAAAATTCTGATGATGTTAACATAAAATGTTCAAATGCGTTGTTGCCAATTTTCCTAAAATCTTAAGCTTAAGGATTTGGGTTTACAATGTATATTATGTTCTTTAACACCCCACCTCATGTGCGGCCCCATTCTCGCATGTGGGGAGATATACATGCCCAAAGGCAAACAATTGCAAATAGCCCTTTTGGACTTAAAAATATGCTAATGGGGAAATAAATATGCAAATTATGGAGAGACAACTCCAACACATGACCTTTTGCCAAACAAAGTTCTAATACCATGTTGGACTACCAATTTTCCTAAAAGCTTAAACTTAAGGATTTGGGTTCATAATGTATATCATGTTCTTTAACATGTATACACTAGGTTGTGTTTGATATTAAGGCCTAGTTGGTAAAACCTTAAACCAAACTTAACCCTACATAAGGTTTGGTTGAAATTTCTCAACCTCATTTTGTGTTTCTTAGGCCAGGTTGGGCTTAGCCTGCCCTTCTTGGCATTAAAGTACAACATGTTTTTACCATATAGCTCTATCTAGGGCCATATCCTTTGAATGATAAACAGTCGCCTCCTTTCTCATCAAAGCAATCTATAATCTTCTTGGCCTCCCTATATTCTCTTCTATATTGGTTTGGTTGATTGTTCCTTGTTGTATATGGTTCAACTGTCATGAATGATTTTTCCTCGTAGTGTAGTCAATTAGTAATGTTTGACCTTCTTGCAAATGCGCTACTCTCTTGTTTCATTCTTCTTGAGTACTCACTTATCCAGTTCAATTTCCTCATTTTAGCTAAACTTATCATAGAATATGTGTTTGTTATTTTCTCAACATTTTATTGCATAACATAGGCTGATGACCGTTTCTTACCATCAATATTAAAGATGAACATGATTAAGTCAGTTTTTTATTCTTGGTTCCTTTGTTTTTTTTTGAGAAATATTATCAAAGATTAATTACATTGTTCTATAAGAACTAATTGGAATTTAATGGCCCAAATAATTAATGGTGATGATATTTTTCTGCACTAGACATGAGCCCAGGCCCTATGTTTCATTTTTAATAATAAATCAACTAATTATCCTATGAAGGAAAACACGTTTAAATACAAGTATCAATCTTGACCAATGTACAATTTTTTTCTAATTTTTTCCCTTTTGTGTAAAATGGATATTATAAAAACAAGAACAAGAATGCTATTTATGATTATTATTACGTTGATGGACACAAAAATTGGGGTGTAATTTGAAAAAGGGTTCAATGACTTAAATAGACATAGGGAGATGTCAATAAATGAAAAAACTTTTACA
The DNA here is from genome assembly GCA_030254885.1 of Vitis rotundifolia. NCBI lineage: Eukaryota > Viridiplantae > Streptophyta > Magnoliopsida > Vitales > Vitaceae > Vitis > Vitis rotundifolia. The sequence goes on from CM058154.1 coordinate 21,505,606, forward strand.
TAACAGAATTATTTTATTATATATATGCAAGAACAACAAAACAACGGTATTCCAGCAAGTCCACTGCGCTCTTGATTTTATGATACCAAGAATTTTAATTTAGGAAGATTTAGTGTGTCTAACATATATCCAAGGATTAAAAAGTTGGATTATATCAATGAAATTTTGCTGATTTTTCTGGATTGGTCATGCTTGATATGAAATATGAAGAAGATATTCGGATATTCAGTTGGATTGAATTTTGTCGCTTTTTTTTTTTTTTACTTCCCATAATTTTTCATTTTTTTTCTGAAATTATTGGTGATATTGCTGATTTTTCTGTGACATAAATCTGCCACATCAGCAATACATCATCTCTCCCCCACAATTGGTGCCCCATCGGCAGGATCTCATTATTCATTTCAAAATTCAAATGCAGAGAATGAAGTGGGCCTGACCCTAAGTTGAAGCAATGCACCTTGTGCAACTTGGTCTCATAAAATACATCATTTTTTTCTTTGTGATTTTTCTGTGTGATAAACAATTGTTTATGCAGAAAACATAAAATGAGGAGGGAACATTGGGCTTAAACTCAGGTTCTCCGGCTTGACAAAAGCATGTTACACCATTTGGGCAACTTTGCTGTTATAAATAAACACACACACACACACACACACACACACACATATATGTATAATAAAATTGTTAATTGTTGAAAATATAAAAACCTTCATAGTAGTATTCTTAATGAATTTTTTATGTTTTTTTATAATAATTAAATATAAAATAAATATAAATTTGTACTTAAAATTATAAACATTTCTAAACAAAAAAATTATATATTTATTTATTTATGTAATCATTCTTTAATATCTTTGAATATATCCAAATTAAATAAATCGTTATTTTAGTATTAACTATGCTTTCAAGTTCTATAAATTATTATTATAGAATGTGACAAATTATATCATATATATATTGTTTTTTTTTAATAAAAGAACTTTAATATATGTATTGTTACTTGGTTTATCCTTTATTAAAGTTTTTCCCAATATTTCATTGAGCTTTGATCAATTTCATCCTCCTAATAGTTTTTGTTTGAATCTTCATTTGATATTTTTGATATTTATGTAAAATCCAACTATTGATATTATGTAATTTCTGATATTTTAATCCTTTCACATATCCAAGCATACTACATGTCTCAAAACTAGCAAACCTCTTTTTGGATGTTTTATGTTACTTAGATTAGAATTAGAGGGATGTTGGGGTTCAATCCTTCTCTAGGAATGATGGCTCACTCATTTTGAAGTGTTCATGTAAAGTTTATCTTTTGTTACTATGGTTAGAAATGTGCCTTAATGGTGTTAGTGATGCAAATAGATATTCTCATATTGTACGTTATTCTTGCTTTCTAAGTTGAGCCACAATAGGATTATTGGTGCACTCAAGAGGCATATTGATTTTGCACTAAATAAATTCAGTTCATGTTTTTTTGAGGCTAAGAATTACACCATTTCTTATCATGAAATTTGTGGTTTAGCATCGTGAATTTGCCAAAAGGAAGAAGAGAATAGCAAATGAACTTTGTGACAAAGAAAAGCTTAGTGATTCATTTCTGGTTATTGGAGAGTCATACCAAAAGCTCAGAAACTTCGACAAAGCCCTTAAATGGTACACCAAAAGCTGGGAAACATACAAGTCAATCAACAATTTGGAGGTAAGCTTGGTGTTCATGCTGTGTATTACTAAGATGCCATTTATTGTGTTTTATAGTCATTGATAAAGATTAATTTACAGGTAAATTCTTTACTTATTGAAATTCAAGACCTAGAGATGACCTTGGTAATTGAGGCATCCCTTTGGTTTGAGGTTCTTGGAATTCAAATGTGGTTGGGTGAATCTGGGTTTAACAGTTGGTTTATAGATGCTCATCTTGTCAAGGAATATGGTTTATTATTTTATTAGATTCTCACTATGAATCAGTTGTGATTTCAGGGACAAGCATTGGCGAAGATTAATATTGGAGATGTATTGGACTCTGATGGTAATTGGGCAGGTGCCCTAGATGCATTTGAAGAGGGTTACAGGCATGTACCCATGATTCCTAATTAATACTCAATATCATTTGTTTGAATTGGCAGATCTAGGTTTGTTTGGGAGGAGGAATAGCTATAATTAGCTGCAAGGGTTCATGTGCAATTTGCATGGAGGTTTTCTTCACCATTTCACTTTACAATTTGCTTGGACATTGCTACTTTGCTGCTTTTTAAAAAGCATTACATACACTGCCCTGAGCAGACATTGGAAGTTTCCAATTCATAAGTTCCTATTATATTATAGAGTGTTACATGAATTGAAATCCAAGATTTGTATTTGTGTCTTCACCATTTTTCTAAAAGAAAGTTCCTTGAAACTATGGTGATAATCATATGCAAATACAATTTGATGGTCTCACAATTATGAATCATTTTGTTTTTTTTTAATAGACCTCACAATTATGAATCATAACACTGTAATAGTCGCATATGTTGTCCCTCTTTAGTCCATAGGCAACATTATACACATCCAAACTAGATCTGTGTTGGCTTTGCCAGAATTGCAAAATGGAAAAAAGAAGTGATTTTTGTGATTCCTATATGTTCCAAAACAATCCATGTGAAATATTCTAATCACAACTAGAAGTTATCCTTCCTTGTGAGTTGTGGATGGAGGCACCCTTGTTAAGTAGTAAATGCTTTTGAAACATTTCAATTTCTGATCATGCTGTCGTTTAATATTGCAGGATTGCTGTTCAAGCAAATCTTCCTTCTGTGCAGCTTTCTGCGCTTGAAAATATGCACTATAGTCACATGATAAGATTTGACAATGTTGAAGAGGCTAGGTAATCTTCTACATGCCTGCCGCATTAATCCTTGCACAAACTTTCTTTTTAACTTTGATCTAGTCACACCATGCTAATATTCTACTGATCTGTAACCTGGATCCCTCTGTTTTGTGGAACAACTATGTTTCCAAATATTACATTTGTGAACTTTGAAAACATTTTATTTCTTTTCTTATTCCTTCATTTTGGAAGGTAAAAAATAATGAACCAAAACCCATCCTTTGGAGCAAAAAGTGATCAAATTAGTGCAAATAGGATAGAAGTTTGCATGTAGATGGTCATTTTTATGAACATTTCATAATAGTGAGTGAGAAATTGTACATTCCATCCTGATCATAGCATTTTTCTTGGGAAGCAGTGTTCTACCTGCCCATTCCATTTCATATACTGTGGCAGTTTATTGAGCAACATTGCTTTGGTCTCTCTGGAATTTGAATTATTTTTTGGAAGTTATAGGAGTTGAAGTGTAACACGAGTTTAGATTAGACTAGGTTGTAACTTTAATGGGTTTAAAACTTGGTCACTTTTGAAAGTTTACTAATTTTAATAACTTTTTTGAACCTGAAACATATGTATCAAACTGCTGAAGGAAAGTTGCTCAACTGTAGGAGGTTGCAGTATTTAATTGACAAATTGAAGCAGTCTGAAAATGAAAAGCATGAAGGGAGAAATATTGGAGAGGACTGCTGCTCTGAAACTGATACAGAAGGGGATGATTGCTTATCCAATAGTAGGTCTGATCCAAGCTGTTCAGTAAAGAAGGGTAAATCCAAATCAGATCGTGGGGAATTTAAGGATGATGTACCTCTGATTTCACTTCTTCAAAGCAATAAAAAATTGCCCAAGCGGAACATGGCTCATGTAGACGAAGTCCTGCCAACTGGTGCCTCACACAAAAGTTCATCAACATCAACCAGTAATCAGCAAACAGTTGGCCGCAAACGTGTTCGGGTAGTCCTTTCTGATGATGAAGGCGAAATGCAGGATGAGGTGGCTTGCTCTAATTTTGAATGTGGAAGGCTTCATAAATGCCCAGTGGAGGATGTTGGTGCTACTGATGAATGTAAGTTATAATTTTTTAAATGATTTGAATTTTGAACTTCCATTATGAAAGCAACTGAGAATGACAAGTATTTCTACTTGATTGCAGTTAAAAATAGAACTGATCTGGCTAGTCCTGCTTCTGGATTTCAGGTAAGCACTAGCCTTCAAAAGTATTGTTTTCTAGTAGTGAAGTAGGTGACCGTCTTCTTAATTCTTGTGGTTTGGCAGGATGTTTCAGCAATTCCTTCTAAATGTGCTATCAGTTCATCTACTCCTATGATGCTAGAAGAAAGCACTAGTTCATATAAATCGAGGAGTCCTAACGTAACTGCTCAATTTGGCAAAAGCACTGTCAGAATTATTATTTCTTCCAATTTTGCTCTGAGTGGTTTTAAATATGATACTAATGTCTCTGAAAACCTGTTGCAGAAGCATAATGCTGCTGGTCTCAAGTTGCACACTTCTGAAGGTGCATATGGTGTGAGTGTTACTCATATTGACTTATTAAGATACTTCCATATTTTGTTTCTTAGTAATATTTGGTTGCACTAAATTATTATCATTATTGTTGTTAATCTTAGTACTTCTACCCCTCATACTGTATTTTTATTGTTATTATTATTGAAGGAATTGTCATATGCACATGATGTTTAGGCAGTTTTGCTTACGCATAACTCTGTTAATCCATATCATGACACATGGAATATATATGATGCTGCTGTTGTTCAAAATTGTGGTACTGGTAGCTTCCTTGATTGGATCCACACTGAAATCAACTTAGCAATGCATTGTATTATTTTCTAGAGTGATTTGGGTCTAAAACCAGACAGATCAATGGCTCTGATGTGTTGTAGGCCTGATTTTGATGTGTTGACTGTCAAGTGATTTCTGTATGTATGGGAGTGGATCCAAATATTTGAAATTTGTCATGATTTTTTATCACTCGTATGTAACACAATTTATGCATCATTATCTTATTCTTGCCTTTTGTCACATTGTTATCACCACTGCTATTATTTATATTTTGCTGATGTGTGACCTGTTGCACCAATTGCAGCAATATATAGCATTCAAAATTGAAAATGACCTGATACATGTAGAAGCAGCCCCATGTATGGTTGATGACATGCTGAGCATTGAGTCTCTGAAGGTTGAAGTTGCATGCTTATACTATCTACAACTTCCTGTAGACAAGAGGTCAAGGGGTAGGCAATTCTTGCCAAATTTTAAGTTCTCCAAGCTTCATATTACTAATCATCAAAATATTGGCATGCGCTGTATGCTTAACCAGTTGGATTAATGGTTTGTAGGCCTGTCTATTGATCAAAGTTAGATCCTAATTCAATCCGTTTTTCTGTTTGTCAGCAATTCTAATGATCTGTTTTTGATCTGAATCCACTTGAACTGATGACTAACAAATGTATTTGGATGTTGCTTGAGTTGATGTGTTAAAAACTCAGTCCTGTGATATGCAGAAAAGTAGAATTTTTGTAACATCTTATTATGCTTATAAATTAAACTTCTAACGCATTAGATGTTTTGACCTGCATATGCCATATTAATGTGCTTACTTTTCTGTGTGTGTATTATAATACACAAATAATTAATAAATATAGGATAAAATAGACTGTGTATTATATAATTTGAGTGTCTTCAAGTGGACCTGACTACCTGATCAGATCTTTGGTAATAGTCTAATTAGGATCTGGACTGTATTTTCCCAAGTCTGTTGCAATGGATCAGTTTGTGCATCAAAATGAACTTTTACTGCCCACCAATTCAAATCTAATCCATTTATAGGTTATGAATTTGCTGAGATCAATAAAAGAAATTAGTTGTGTTAGAATGCATGATTTACATGGTGGGTCAAATTTTACAAGCTTAAACTTTTAGGAAAATTGGTTGTCTAACATCGCATCAAAGCCTTGTTTGGTAGGAGATCATGTGTTTGAACTACATTGCATCTTTTGCTTCCCCACTTTATTAAGACCACTATAAGCCCAAAAGATTATTGTTTGTGGTTTTTTTATTTGTGGGCTTGTGTGTGCCTATGTGTCAGTTCAAAGTTTACCAGTGGATGCAAAGAAGTTGTAGATATATAAATACACATACATGTAAATCAAATACCTAGGGAGTTAATGGATTTGTGCTAGGAAAGATGGGTGTCCTTTAAGAAATATGTGGGCTGAACTAACAAATATTATGAATGATTGATTACTTGGCAATGTGTAAGCAAAGGATTTACTAAATAGGATTTTTTGTTCTTGAAGATGAATCTCACCTATGGATAACACCTAGAGGGAGGGTGAATATGTGTTTTGAAAATAATTTGAGATGGTATCTCACAAATGCATACAATTCTTCAGATTTTTTCAAATGTTTTGATTTTCTTTTTCAATCCTGCCAATAAGCAAGCAAAGCACACAAACAATATGGATGCACCAACACTCTCCCAACAAAATAGTCGACAATTCACATGCAAATGAGTCAACATTCCCCAACTAAGACAAATAAAATATTTCATCAGTTCAAATATTTTTCATCAACGTAATTCACATTTTCACATGTCCATTAACATCAAAATCAAAACAAGAATATTTCATTCTCTTTCAAAGCTTTTCAGCTCATAACCTCAATCTCTCAACAAAATAAATCAATGGAAAATTCATAAGCCAATGAAAAACTAATTAAAAGATAAGATAGAAATGAAGAGATAATGATACCAAAATTTTAACATTGAAAACCTTTAGAGAGATAAAAAACCACAAACCGCATATGATCAAAACATCCACTATGAAAAAAATTAACCTAGTACAAGGATTTACCAAGCCCAAGCCTTTGATCCTCTCCTAAACCATTTACCTAGAACCTTCAAACTTCAACTACCCACTTTCTTCTTCTAAAGCATACTTGGAATCCTCACCAAGCTTGATCTTGGCCTCTTCTTGAATCCACACAAGAAGAAATTTGGGTTTTTACCCTAAAATGATGAGTATGAGAGTAGGAATGAAATCCACTTTGAATCAACCCCTTTTAAAATAAATTTTCTCACTCAAAAATGATTTTCAACTCCAAACCCATAAAATTTTCTTTCAAACCAAACACCCCAAAAATTGGCAAGGAACATGAAGCACAAAGAGGGTTCCCTCTACTCTCACAACCACCTTGTACTCGTATGGAACTAGGGCTTAAATATTAGGGATTTAAAACCCATCAAATGGTTGAGATTTGTTTGGAAAATAATGAATCTCCGCAAGTGTAATCAAAGTTTGATCAATCAAACAAGACTAAACAAATTTGGGTTCAGCATAAATAATTAGCCTTTAGTTTGATCGATCATAAATCGGTCCAAATGTTTTAAACACAACGTTTTACACTCTTAAGTTTTAATTCCATTTTCCAATAAAAGGATAAAAATTTAAAACATGGTTGACTAAGGTTTGCTATCATTCATCACCTCAAAAACACTTACCATCTCCTCTAACAATCTTCAAACATGAACAATTTGGAAAGTGTAAGAGTCCAAGGGAGGATTTGAAGAGTATGAATTGAGAAAAACACAATAGGAATTTTGACCTAGAATTGCCAATATACAAATACTCTTACAGTTCTACATAGGATGTGCTGGGAACTGATATTATAATATGTGTTCCCACACCATTGAGGTTTTTCAAAGTACAAAAATCAACAAATACTTCGGTTGTTATACTTGTTTACTAATCAAGATAAATCATACATCATTTAGCCATCTTTCTAGTTGAGATTGCACTTTCAATGTCTTAGTGGTGCTGTTGCATGTGTATTGCTTCTAGTTCTGTTGCTCTGGAGTTGATTTGTTGTATTGTAAATGACCAAAGGGTGGGCTACTTGACCCAAATTATGGACTAGAGCCTACAAATATCTGTCAAATGTAACTTATGTGTGTATGCAAGGTTATGTCTTAAGGCTAGGGCCCTAGTTTACTTTTTCTGTGCATGCATGTGTTGCTTATGGGAGTGCATCCAGTTTATCAATGTGTTACCTCATGCACCTTATTATAGTCTCATGTGGTGTAAATCTCATAGAATTGAAAATTTAATGTTGTTGCAAATATTTAGTTGAAGTTGACCATAATATCTTACATGGTTTTACCCCATTACTTGTCAGTTGTCATGTTATGCTGTTATTGATTGTTTCCAGAATGATAACTTTCCTTTTTCTAAATGCTTCATTGCTATCCCCTCCTCTCTCTCTCACTCTAAAGGATCAACAACTATGTATTTTACCTTCAAAACCATCATTAATTAATATCAGAGTGTGCCTCATTAGGTCTATTGCCCATCATTCAGCACATGAGATGTGGAGGGAAAGCTTTGGAATCCTTTGAAGCAATTGGAACTTTTAAGGACGCTCTGGGAAATGGCTGGGTTGAAGTCTTCGTTGATGGTATGTGTAATGGGTTACTTTATTTCCATTCCATAAAGTTGTTTTTAGTCCTAAGATCCTTCTCTACAAAGAATAGTGACTTCTGGTGACTTGTCCTGATATGTCAGTTTGGGGTTATGTTTCTCACAGTATGTTGCCTTTGTGGAATGCTCATGAACTTCAAACTATTGATCAGGATTCATGCAGGGGGATGTGATGAAGTTTTAGACTAGTTGCTAACCTGAACCAGCCTTCATGCTTGGAATCAAAATTTGACCTTTAGCTTTGAGCAATATAAAAGTAGATTATAGTTCTTAACCAAATAACAACTTCTAAACTTTTATTTGTTGTTTGATAGATATTTTGTCTAGAAACTTGGGCTTATGTAAGTCAGTTCTTTTATGTTTGCAACTAATTTACTATTTTATGATAAGATATATCTCAACTAGTAAGGGGTTGGGGTGAGGATGTGGGAGGTTCCAAGCTCAATTCCCAAAAAGGGCAAAAAATATTACCTGTAAAAAATTGTACTTGTCCTAATCCCTTCCTTATATATTAAATGGTTAGATTGTTTACCTAATTCCTAATTGTTTCTTTAGTGTAGAGAAGATTGAATTTGTGTTACATTTGGTATTTCTACTACACCAAATCTCAATATCCTGATTCCCAAGTCAATTCCATTGATTCCTTATTATACTCGAATAGTTTTATGGGAAGATTTTTTGTTTTGCTTGGGTTTCATTTTTCTTCCTGATAGGTTTCATTTTAGTTCATAGTTGCTAGGTAACTTAATTTTGGGTAGGAGAATCTACCTCTATGGGTTGGAAAATGAAGTTGTAAATTTGCTAGCAGCTGGTAATAGAGTAGATTTGTTGATTTACTCAAGGAAGAAGCAGCAGAAATTAAAAAGATCCCATCTCTCTCTTGCGTGACAAGTCATCAATTTTAGAATTAGGTAATTTTGACCGTCTTCCCTCTTTTTTCTTTCTTTCTAATCCAATGTGATATAGATTTGAATATTTGTATTGCCATTAGAAAAAGGGTGAGAACTTGCACTGAATAACCTCTCAAATTTCTTATCTTTCCATAGACTTAGTTCCAATTATGGAGCTTTTACTACTAATTTGTCCCATGATTGCCACAATATGTATTAGATGCTTTAAAAGATCCTAAATGGAAAGAGGCAATTTTTTTTTAAAAGAAATGAGAACTTGACATAAGATGATACTCGAGAAATTGTGGATTTGCCTAAAGGGAAAAAAAAAGGATGTAAATGAGTGGTTTTCACCATTAAGTATAAGGTTGATGGTTCAATAGAGTGACATAAGATTAGATTAGTAGCCAAGGGGTATACACAAACCTATGAAATTGACTATCAAGAAACATTTACATCTATTCCAATTTACAAAAATTAATTCTGCTAGGGTTCTCTTATCTTTGACAACAAATTTTCATAGGCCACTACAACGATTTTATGTTAAAAAATGATTTTTTGCATGACACCTTGGAAGAGGAGGTTTATATAGATTTACCACTTGGTTTTAAAGACAACTCAAATGATAGGAAGGTCCATAAGTTGAGAAAATCTTTGTATGGATGAAACAACTTCTTAGAGCATGATTTGATGGGTTCACTAGGTCTACCCTTAAATTTGGATATTGCCGAAGGCAAGGGGATTGAATTTTGTTCATTAAACCCTCTTCACACTAGAAAATCATTCACTTAGGGTTTGTGTGGATGAAATACTTGTGATAGGCGATGATGTGGAAGAAATGACGAATCTAAAGAATCTTTTGGCAAAGGAATTTGAAATTAAAGACTTGAGAGCCATAAAATATTTTCCTAGGATGGAAGTGGCTAGGTCCACTAAAGGAATATTTGTTTCACAAAGAAAATATGATTTGGATTTGCTCAATGAGACCAAAATGATGAGTTTTAAAGCAAACAGATATTCCTATTGGCCCAAATCATATATTAGGAGCTAGCATAGAGGGAGTGCCAATGGAAAAGAAGAGATACCAAATATTGGTTGGGAAATTAATCTACCTTTCTTATATAAGACCTGATATAGCTTATGCTTTGAGCTTGGTAAGTCAACTCATGCATTAACTCTTAGAGTGTCACATGGAGCTTCTTTAAAGGATCCTAAGTACATTAAGTCTACGCTTGGAAAGGATTTATTATCCTCAAAAGAACAATCATTTGCAGGTTGAAGCTTGCAAGGATGCAAATTGGGCAGCGTTCATCATAGACCATAGGTCAACTTGTTATCCCACATTTATCGGAGGAAATTTATTCACTTGGAGAAGCAAAAAGCAACCTTTAATGGCAAGATCAAGTGTAGAAACAGATTTTCGTGAAATGGCTCAAAGAATATGTGAATTATTTTTACTCAAGATTCTTCTCATGGAATGAAGGATGGAACTCATTAAACTTATGAGGATATATTGTGAATAATAAGGTAACAATCAATATTGTACATAATTTGGTACAACATGACAAGACCAAACATGTTGAAGCTGACTGACATTTTGTTAATGATAAAACAAGAGCGAACAATTGCACACCATTTATTCCAACAAAGAAGCAATTGATTGATATCTTCACAAGGTACTTCAAGTCTTACATTCAAGTTTATAGTAAGCAAACTAACAATGGAAAATATCTTCAAACTAGGTTAAGGGGGAGTATTTGAATATTCCTAAATTAGTGGCTGATTTGTTTGCATGTATACTGATTTCTTTCCTTGGATTTTGTCTCTCCATTCATGTATAGCAATAGTTGAATAATTTATTTAGGAAGGCTTAGATAAGACAACATTCTTAGGAAGATATTAACTTTGATTGTCTACTTTATTTTTTCCTTGTTTATAATTGAGTGTATATAATACCTAATGTAATTGCTGAAAATGATAAGAAAGAGTATTCCAATTTTTACTCTCTTGAACTATAACTTCATTCAAAGTATGCAGAAATTATGAGATGAATTCTCTTTTTTTAAACATTTTCACTATAAATTCTGATTCGATCTCATGTCATTTCCTTCCTCCTGGTTTTCAGTCTGTTCCCTGGTTCCTATTCTTGACACGTTTCTACAATTTTGATACATTTTTCATGTTCTTTTTGTCACATTTAATATAATTGTTTGGCACTATTCTATGAAAATATTTTGCTTCTTGTTTATTAGAGATAAAAGATATGATTGGGAAAAGGAAATTAATAAGAGCTTAAACATTTAACGAAAATGTGGAAACTTGTAAGAAAATTAACTTAATAACAGAGGTGGAGAAACTTGCAAAGGAATTAGCTTTTGTTCCAGAGTAGCTTTTTATGGAACTCTTGGAAAAATGCAGAATGGAAAGTTGTGAATCCAAAATAATGAGGAAGAATTTCTAGATTCTGGGTGTTTCTTTCTGTTCAAGTGATGCGATTCATTCAATAGAGTGGTCTTTGGCTGTATGTGTGGGGTCCCAAATATAATCTTAGTGCAGTAAGCCTGTCAGTTTATAGGGTTTGGACGGGAGACTGGATGTCTAGATCCTATCGGCTAGACACAATGATGTGCCCCAGTTATATTCTTAGTGCATTAGGCATGTCAGCAGTTGGGTTTGGAGTTCATACCACCTGCATGTGGAGGGACACAGACAATAGTAGCAGCAGACAAAAGATTTGTGATAGCAGATACATAAATGGGGAGTAGTGGTGGGAGAGACTAACTCAAAACCAGGACCTCTAGCTTTGATACTATGTTGAGTTACTAGCTTTCCTAAAAGCTTAAATTGTTAAGATTTGAGCTAACACTGTGCATCAGGCTAACAATTCCTTATAGGCTCTATCTGATAAGATATTGTTAAGCTATCAATCAACCCAAAAGTTTCAGCTATTGGACTGGACTAAGAATGAATATCAAGCTAATTTGGGTCAAAGTTGTAAACTTGTAACACCTTGCCTAATAGGTTGTCTTTTTTGAGCTTGCATGTGCTACTTACTAAATAGGGGAAATAAACAATGTTGAAGTTCAAACTCATGATTTCCTATAAACTAAGGCTTTGGTATCATGTTAAGCTATCAATTAACCAAAAAACTTAGGGCCTATTTGGTTCATGTTTTCAAGAACTGTTTTTTGTTCTTGAAAACAAAAAACACAAAAAACTTGTTTGAGAAAGGGGGTGTGTTTTTGTTTTTTGTGTTTTCCGTGTTCTCAAAAACCACTTTTTTGAGAACAATAAAAAGATATTTTCATTGTTCAAAGAATAGATTGTTTTTTGTATTTTCTCTTCTTTCTTTTTGTGTTTTCCTAACTGTTTTTTGTGTTTCTACAAAGGTTAGCTCCACCCAACCACCACACCCTCACCCGCAAGCCCTTTCTTATTCCTTAAATTATTGAAATTAATATACTTACACATGGTTACAAAGTTATCCTTTGTTTGGGAAAATTATAACTGGTGTAAAAATTTCAAAATGGATTAATTTTTTTTTTTAATTTAAATGAATTGTGCATATGAAAATTATTTATATATTTATAATATCAAGTTAATGGAAGAAAATGCTTTATTAATTAAAAAAAAACTTTCAAACATGTTTTCTATTTTACTTATTTTAAAAATTTTTTTTATTAACTCAACCAAACATGGTTTTTTGTTTTTAAGAACAAAAACTGTTTTCTAGAATTTAGTTCCCAAACACTTTTTTTTTTTTTTTTTTTTTTGAAAACACAAATTTTTTTTCTTAAAAACTATTTTCTAGAACAATTTTCAAAAATAGCAACCAAATAGGCCCTTAAGTTAGGTAATAAACCAATGATGAATATCAAGCCAATTTGCTCCAAACAAATATAAAATTTGAAAGATGTCAACTTGAGAATTTGAAATTTTGCCTTAAAAAAGGGAAAGATAAACTTCAACATACAAATTGAGATTCATATGATAAAGTAAATACTTTCCTACACAGAATGACAAAGTTTATTGTGTTGGATAGAACTACATTTGCACTTGATTTATACAGATGCATAGTTGTTAAAAATTGACAATACATGATATGATACATTTTTTATGGAAATCGATATGTTTTGCAATCAATATCTTATTTCAAAGCACATCTTACAATATTACAATACAACGATAAATCCATCTTTAACCATTTTCTATATATATTTTTTTTTGGTTAAAAGAATTTATTGTGTTTGTTGTTTAAAATATATTAAAAGATTAAAAATTATTCATAAAAAGGAGAAATAGGTAAGATAATCTTTTTGTCAAATGCTATATTAGAAGTCAAGTAAGTTTATTTTTACAATAAATATTAGAGAATATTTTTTTGAATGGTTTGAATATTGACAATGAAAAGATGATGATTAATGAATAAAAATTTTTACTTAGGATATTAGATTATTTTTTTAACTTTTTTTTAGTGGAAAATGAATGATGACGAACCTGAAAAGCTAGAACTTTGAAGTCATATTTGGAACTAAAAATCATAACTAAAAATTGAAGAAGTTTATTTTGTGGATTATGTCATATTTTGATAATTTGAACTTGTCAAAACTTTAACATTCAATGTTTATGATATAATATAGTTTAACTTTTTAGATCTTTCTATCTTCCATAAATTTGGTTGTATATTACTTTACACTTCATACTTTCAATAGATATACACATATATACATATTTTTTCTCTTTATTTTTTATTATGTAAAAAACTTAGGATATACAACACGATACAAGATATTGAAAAATAAAAAAAAATGGTATATGATATGTTTTATGAGTAAACAACTATTTACATGTGGTTATTGGATAGACAACTTCAGTCCATTCCACTTTTTCCTCTTATTGCTTTGAACCAAACTGATCTGTTGACCAGACCACCAATCAGTGGCGCTAGTTGATTTTCATGATATTGGTGTAGAGTTGTAATGAGTTAGACCCTTCTAGAATACCGCTCTCAAAATAGTGACCGGATATAGGACCAAGTCTATACCAAGATGTTTAGATGGAAGCAACAATTGAAATTTTCAGTGGTTTACACTAGATATCTAATGTTGTCATCATTGATTGGGAAGAGAATTTGTGGGGTTATTGGTCAGTTGCATTGAAGTCAGACCTAAAGTGTTCTGACATAAAATGAAGGTGGCAGTCATTTGGAGAGATGGGTGCTTGGTAGAGAATGGTTGAATATCCCAAGTGGAAAGAATTGTATGTAGTGTGTGTTTGTAGGTTTTACCTTAAGATGATTTTGTAGAACTCTTGTGGAATTTTTTGGGAATCAATTTCTTTAGGTTTGAGAATTCTCATTCCTGTTGCAATTTAAGGAAGAATGACATCTTCCAATTTGGTTGCTGCCACAAAGTGTTGAGTAAATGGAGCAGAACAGTTGTTTGGAATACAATCCCAGCTAATAAAAAGTCTCTTAGTGTGCAAAAAGCACCATTTTAAAGCTCTCTACAAACTGGTGAATGGTAATGAGTCAAATGAATTTGTGGTGGTGTATCATATTTTCTTGTTCAGTGAAATGTGCATGTATTGGAAAATACTAATCTCTAAGGAAACTTTTCTAAGTGAATGTCATGGAATTGAACTAGATATATATAATTCTGGGATTGCTAATCTGCTGACACCAATAAGCATATTTAAAATGTCTTAAAGTTCACAGGTTTCTGATTATAAGTGTTAAGAAATTAGTGCCACTTCTGTCAAGTAGGAGCACATGGATTTCTCTGAGGCATTATAATTGCTCTACTCCATTGTTTCCAATTTTACTCTTTGCCATTATAATTTTCTGTATATTGATAACAAGTATCCAACTTTTACTTATTACCTTAACAGGATGGGTTCAAAAGCGATTGATAAAGCTGTATGTTGACTGCTGCAAGGAGTTGTCTGAGACTCCCAATATTAAGTTGCTTAAGAAACTGTACAATTTGGAGGTATGAATAGGCTATAGAGGTTTAATGTGTGCCATATTGCTAACCAATGTTGCTAAATATTATATTTTTGTCACATATATTCTAAGAACTCTTGGGAAAAGTAATTGGATTTTATACAGTTGTCATAAACTCTTGCTTGGAGGTCAAATAGTTCTGTTTATTTTTCTGTTTGTTTTCTGATTACCAGGTTTCAGAGGATGAAGTTATGGTGTCTGAATGTGACTTGCAAGATATATCAATAATGCCGTTACTGAATGCTTTGCATGTCCACAAGACCATTGCCATGTTAGACCTTTCTCACAATATGTTGGGTAA
Organism: Vitis rotundifolia; assembly: GCA_030254885.1. Taxonomy (NCBI): domain Eukaryota; kingdom Viridiplantae; phylum Streptophyta; class Magnoliopsida; order Vitales; family Vitaceae; genus Vitis; species Vitis rotundifolia. The sequence goes on from CM058154.1 coordinate 21,521,159, forward strand.
TGATATCTGGTTTCATGGCCATATGTTCTCTGATTGTGATGTGTTGGTTCTGGACTTAAAGGATATTACTCATCTCTTAAATGATAGCAGTTCTCCATGCATTTTTTCTGATTTTCTTTGGATAAATAGTATCTCTTACATTGAGTTTCTATCTCCCAGGGAATGGAACAATGGAGAAACTTCAACAGGTATTCATATCATCGGGCCAAAAATATGGTGGCTTGGCTTTGGATTTGCACTGCAATCGATTTGGTCCTACTACCTTGTTCCAGGTTTATGACCTAATTTTGCTACTGTTTTCATGTCTGCATGTTCAAAGCTTCATTTTTCTTGTTTTCTTTTTCAGTTAATTTAAAGGCTTCAGTTTTCTTCCTTTTCCTTGTTTTGTTTTCTCCCCTTTCTTTTTGTTGCCAGAGGGCAGCGCACGTCACATCATATAATGAAATTTGAACTTGATCCTGCACAATCCTTGGATGGATCTTGCAATCTCCCATTAGCGGGCACAATGTCAATGACTTTAATTCGCAAGCCTAGAAGTTAGAGGATTGATCTATGTAGTTTTATATGGATCCATTTGTTTCTTTTATGTGTTTAAGTACAAGGGCAAGATGTTCAAAATCTAGACAATTTGACACAAAACCTCCTAGAGATATGGTTTCAATTTTATCACATATGTAATTATGAATGTTTTTGAAAACAATTTTGAAAAACAGTTTTTGATAACTTTCTCTGATGTATTGTAGAACAAAAGTTTGTTTGGAAAGTTGAAATGTTCTTAACCTGTTCTTTATGTCTTTAAATATGTTTTAAAAATAACTTTTATCCATAGTGCTTTATTTTTAATTATTCTCCATATTTGTGTAGTCATTTTTTAAAGTAACTCTCATAAGACAAGTGAAAATAACTAAAAACAACTAAAATACGTTTTCTAAAATAATCATGTTTTTTGTTTTCTGGTTCCTAACGTGTTTTCTTGTTTTTGTGTTTTGAAGAATAGAAAACTGTTTTAAAATATAGTTGCTGAACAAGGCCCCTATGATTCTAGTGCTTTTATTATTGTATTTACTCGTTATTGACATAACTATAATGGGAAATGCCTTTCCAAGTGACTAAGTACAGGTTTATTACATATATGATCTCCAGATTTGTGAATGCCCTGTGCTATTTGCTCGATTGGAAGTGCTTAATATCTCTGGGAACCGTCTCACTGATGCATGTGGATCTTACCTTTCAACTATCTTGGAAAAGTGCAAAGGTAAAGTGGTTTTCCTGCTGTGCAGTTAATGCAAATGCTAGTTTTTTATCACCTGTATCAAATAATGTGCAACAGCACAACAGAAAAAATTGAATCACTAATTTTGCTTCTTTTTCATGGATCTGATATTTATTCAACTCAAATATTTGGAATACAGTTTTCATAAGTTTTCTGATACTAATTCAGTGTCAACAGTATCAATTTGTTAAATATGGTTGAATCTGGATTCTTCTATTGCAGGGATTTCGCTGTTTCTTTTGCTTATGGTTCTCTTTGTCTTGTAGCCCTTTATTGCTTGAATATAGAGCGGTGTTCTATCACGTCTAGAACTGTTCAGAAGGTTGCTGATGCACTTGATTCTCAATCTGTACTTGCACAGCTTTGTTTGGGTATTCTGGATTTATTAAATATCTCAATAACAATATTCAACAGGTTTCTTGTTATTTGCTTGGTAGGGTTTTTAATGCTCACTTCTTTAACAGGACATAACAATCCTATATCTGGAAATTCTATCATGAATCTGATGGGCAAACTTTCCACTTTAGAAAGGTGTAATTTCTTTTCAATCTTATTTCTGTTTTTTTGAGTCATGTGGCCTGTGAAAACAAAAATAAAAAAGATTGAAAATTTGCTTGTTTGCAGATTTTCAGAGCTGAATCTGAATGGTTTAAAGCTAAGCAAGACTGTAGTTGATAGCCTATGCCAACTTGCCAAATCCTCATGTTTATCAGGATTAATGCTTGGTGGTAGTAGTATTGGAACTGTGAGTGAAATTTCCTTTTTTCTATTGCTGTTCATTCATTGTTGGACTTCAGATGTGCTCCTGCCTCTTGTAGCGACTGAATGTTGATGATATTTGCAGGATGGTGCACTACAGTTGACTAAGTTCTTGTTCAGTGGGGCCCAAGAGCTTGTGAAACTTGACTTATCTTATTGTGGACTAACATCTGAGTACATTATCAATCTAAATGCTGAAGTTCCTATGGTTGGTGGTATTCTTGAGATAAACCTTGGAGGAAATCCCGTTATGCAAGAGGTTTGTTTTCTTGTCATTTTAGCTTTGATACAAATGAGTATTCTAATTTGACACTTGTTTTCTGTGCTCTTATAGTTGGTTTCTTAGGCAAGTAATATTAAGCTAGAGTGCACTGGATAGTTTAATTATTGAGATATGCGTCTTCGATATGCAACATTCTCTATGTTTCATGGACATTGATATGTGTTTGGTTGTAGGGTGTGTTTAGGTGTTAGGTTGTCTAAACGCCAAATCTTATTAGGTTGCATCTTAATGATCAAGATGTCCGTATTTTCTTCTCCAGTACACTAGTTAAGATGAAATGTAAGTATAACATGGTATGTCAGACAAGGGTATTCAGTATTCCACTCATATTAAAATATCCATGTAACAAAGAAGTTGATTAAGCAAGCATGCAGACAAACTTTTAGTGAAGAATTAATAATTCATCTATTCATAATGACACATGGCAGTAATCAAGTGCCATGTGTTGGTGATTAATAACATGTCACAAGGTGAAAATTACATGTGACATGAAGAAATGTGCATATTGCAAATTCAGAAAGCACTAACTTTTGAATGGAGGCACACTTCGTTAATGAACTCTTTTCCTTTATGCATCCCAATGCTTAACACTTGCTTGAATCATGAAAGCATTAGGGGACTCCTAAGATATTCCATAACTCAGTTTTGGATTCTCCTTGGAGGTGTTGCAGATTTTGCTGCCTAGACTGAGACTTGAGAATCTTTGTTTCTATCTGAGTGTAAGGACTAACTAAACAAATTGCATGTATTATCGCATAACTAAAGGGAGTACGCTCATCTTCTTATAAAAAGGCATGTTCATCAATGAGAGCCTTAAAATCTTTATGTAGTCTTAAACCTTTATTTGAGAATCAAAAGAAGATTTTAACTTAAAAAGAGTTAACTTTTAAGAAGTTAGTTAGAGATTTGAAAGACAGCATAGATAGTTCCTCATGAACCTTAAAAAATAGGACCTAGAGACTTAAAAGACTGGTCAGAGAGCTCCTAGCTAACCTTAAAATGGAGGATGCTTGAGAGTCAAAAGAATTCCATATGATCCTTTAAATTAAGAGGCTAGACTTGGAAGACAGTATAGATTCACTACCCTTAAGCGGTTAAACTATGCGGACTCATTCATCCTGTCACCTCATTATTGAATGGTTGGCATTACCACTGCATCACCATTATCATGATGTTAACAATGTGCCTCATCATTAACTACCTATTTAGCTATTCTAGCTCCCTCACCAATAGAATCCTAAAGCATTTACCAGTTACTGTTGAGGTGACTGATCAGAATGATTACTATCCATATTGCACGTCCAATTATGTCAAATCTGATATCCTTTTCCACCATCACTTTATTGATGATATCTATGCAAGAAGGAATAAACAGCAGATGCTTGCTTCAATCACTGAATAGAAATGCTGAGCATAAAATTTTTGAGATCATTCAGTTGCCACAGGAACCATTGTCTTGAAGTAATTCCATCTTCATCCCAACAAGGAGTTTCATGCTGATCAAACAGCTGTCATAACTGTGCACCTACTTCTCAAACACACAACCTTACCCCACTTAGACAGCAATGCTAGAGAGTAGTCACAATTCCAGCTCTGTTGGTCTTGCCATTTCAAATATGGGAGAATGAATAGAATTTTTTGTTTGTGTTTTGTTCTGAAAGTAAAATCGAAGTTGTATTATCTTGATCTATCACTATTACTGTAAAATTCAAATAGGGAATTGATTGGGTAAACAAGTCTACAATTAAGTGTGCATACCTCATTTCTCTTATCCCTTGTCAGTAAATATTCCTGGAGGCTGTAAAGTGCAGGTGGAAAGATTGGGATACAGTGTACCACATCTTGTATTTTCCCAGTTAAGGATGTCATACTCTTGGGCATGCTGATACTCATGATTGGAGGTGGCCTATTGATGTTCTCGCAAAAAGAAATGCTTCAATTTCTCTGAACAGTCTCAAAGAATGACTTTTCCAATGCAGAATACTTTCCTAATAGGCAAGTCTGGGTCAGTTTTGTTATTGCTCATGTAAAATCTGAAGCAAGGAAGCCACAACTTCAGTCCCTTGTCCCTTCGAAAGAGCCTTAGCTACTACATCTAGGTTGTGTTATAATGCATCTATTTCAAAATGCTAAGGCACTTGCTTTGGTGGAGGAATTCTAAAGAACAACTTTTGGAACTGCTATGAATAATATCGGAGCATATTACTCTAGCTACTGTATAAAGAAAAGAAAAAAATAAATACATCTCTACCTTTGTGGCTTAGATTTTATAGGCAGACACCTTTTGTATTATGCTGTCCTTAGCAAAGCAATGTGATGAATTGTAAGGTGTCATTGCTTCCTGTATTGAGAGCTTTAGGTGAGGGAAGCAGCACTTTTAGTTTGGGGGGGAGATGCGGTGAATCATGCTTGATTGTAGATGGAATTGACATACAACAAAATGTGGGTTTGTTTACATATCTAAAGATGGATTGCCTCATTCTTGATCATGATAGACAATGTTATTGGTGTCACGCCTTTGATTTGCCCAAGAAGGCTAATCAAAGAATGAGACGACAAGATGAATGCTATGTGGTATTAAAGCTTCTGCAAGTAAAGTTTAATAAAAGCCCCAGTAGTGACCTTGACCTAGTTTACAATACCTGCTATCCAATCTGGACAATATATAACAAGAAAATAATTGCTTGTAGATGAAATGTAACATTACTGAATCCTCCTTTACCCTCTAACGATACTTGTTGGATGTTGTTAATATGAAGTTTCAATATTTTTATTAAAACTGGTAACTCGACAAGTCGACATATGGGTGTCATCAGAAGTTTCTTTGATCATCAATGTAAAACTTCAAGCATGGTTGTACTTAGATTAGTCTAACACAACATATGAGAAAGTTAACCGTTTCATCATGTGTCTTTGGACAAGGCGTGTAGTTAGGAAAGTGCTTCCACAAGAAAATTTGAAGGAAGCAAGCATGTGGGTACCGTCCCAGAAGGCAGTTCATGAATAGCTGAATCATATTTAGCTGGTGGTAAGATCTCAAATACTTGGGAAGCTAGAGTGAAAATGAGCACTCTTGACCATGTTGATTACTACTGGAAATACTATAGGATGAAGTTTATACGATTTTTTGTGAAAAACATAATGCAATACCTAAATCAATATGAAAGCTATGAGAACATTGGTCTTCTTTGCTTTGGGATTAGATATTATCTTCTTAGCTTTATTCTTTTCCTAGGGAAATAAAAAGGTGAATTTTTGCTTGAAATTTGAATGCTCCATTCTGTGGAAAAGGCTGTTGCCTTGGTGAAGGGGATGTGCACTTTGAACATCTCATACTTGGAGCATTATAGAATGATTTTCCTATTAGGTCATTCAAGGATTGGTTCAAAAAAAATTTTCAGAATGAAGGTTAGTATGATTTAATGTTTTAATAAATATGCATATGGATTCAAAGAAGAAAAAGAATAAGAGGGCAAAAGCGTGTGTACACTGTAGATTCTGTGAGGTTAAAATGCAATTCCTTAAAAACTTAATACTGCAAAAAACAATTATTTCAGCACAATAATAAAAAAGCAACATGTTTGTGTCTGTTAAACTAATAATTCTCCCAATAGCTTAAACTACTAGGCCATGGTCCAAAAACATATCTGAAGCCAATTTAGCTAAAACCTTAATATCTTATTCCATGTGCAGCCTCTTCTTGCTCACACTCATGCTCTATAAATGGGCAATAAAAAGGCAATGGGGTATGGCCTCCAAAAGGGCAAAGCTGTGATATGATGTTGAGTTACTAATTGACCCCAAAATTTAGGTATGATGAGGCAACAATGCATATGGAGCCGACTTAAGCTAAAGCCTTAATAATGTCTAACACAAAAAAGTTTGACCAATAATCACAATTTTGTGTTCTGACATCAAATGAGTCTACCTTTGTGAGTTGTATGATAAAATGGTGAATTTTAGGTTAATGTTGAAACACAACAACAATGTGATAGATGACCTAGTAGTTCATCAATTTGTAATGGTACATGACAATAACTAAGCAATATGTTGCATGGGTTTGAGTGGGATTTTTTTTAAAAGATTATTTAAAAAAAAATATTATTAAAAAAAGTTGTTCGGAAAATAAATACAAAAATACGACATTTTTTGCTGCTTGTTTTATTTTTACATTGAACTCGTATTTTGGAAAGATGAGTTCACTTTTTTCATTGAATTCATCTTTTGTTGCATGGGTTCGGGTGGGATTTTTTTGAAGTTGTTTGGAAAATAAATACAAAAATACGACAATTTTTGTTGCCTGTTTTATTTTTACATTGAACTCATATTTTGGAAAGACGAGTTCACTTTTTATATTGAACTCGTCTTTTCAAAAGATGAATTTACTTCTTACAATCAAAGTATTTATATTAAGGGCAAATTCACTTTTTACATTCAAATTTTTATATTGAACTTGTCTTTTGAAAAAAAGAGTTCATTTTTTAACATTGAACTCATCTTTTGAAGTAGGAAGTACCCAACAAGGATCCTACATTCACAATTTTGTCAACATGGGTATGCTATGTGAAGTTGAAGAGTTTGTGTAAAGCAATGACTAAATGGCTTTAGCAAGATAAACAAAGATAATAACATGAAGATGAGTATATTTAAAGCAAATTTAACAAGAAGTGCTCTTAAAGTGGGAACTGATTGTCCCATGAATGAAATATCTGGTTAATAGCTTCTTTATCCTATGCACTTCAATAGAGTCCTGAACTTGAGCGAGTTAGGGAGATGGGACATTCTAGAAAATTATTGCCTATTTCCTCTGTTGAGATGTTACAGTAATGTCACCTCAATTGAAAGTGGGATGCTTCAAGGGTCTTGATTGGTTGCTGGAGTGAGGATTAAGTGAGCTAGTTATTTGGTCTATCCTGCAATCAAACCCAACCATGTTCTTTCCTTGGTCTTCTAAGGAGAGTCATGAAACAAAGCAAATTGTGATTTGTGAATAATCTTCCTCCTACCCTTGACATTCTGGGTATTTATTGATTGCCTAGGAATCTTCTAGTAATATCCTCATAGAGGAGAGATATCAAGCCTTAAAGCATTTATAAAGAGAACACGAATGAAATCCTAGGAGCTACTTTGAAACTGAAGAAGCTATATACTAGAAAAACAATTCAAAGAGCTCTTTGTAAAACCTTAAAACCAAGAGTGCCACAGATTCAATAGAGAATCTGGAAAGCTCATAATGACTGTTGCTACTGGAACCTTCAATTTGCTCCCCTTCAATTGCCTTGCTCTTTCTTCAAACCATGTATCCTCATCCTCCTACCACCTCATCATTGAAGAGTTGTGTCACCACTGCAGACTTACTTAACTGATAATACTTAGCTATATATCACCAAACCACACTAAAAGATTCTCAAATCTTCATCTTAATTCCCTGTGATTTCAAATAGCAATTGGTATCCAGCAAGGACACAATACTTACTATTGCAACTTTTTGATTGTTTCCTGCAAGATCTTCAGAATTATATTTTTAATTGGTCAGTAGTTTTCTAGCTGCTACTCTCTGATTGCGTTCTTTATTTTGGCCAGGCAAAGTTGATCTATAGAAATTCACCATGATCTAATACCATGACAGTGGTGGATATACGTTACTCAAATAATAATATTATATATGCTGTTTAATTGCAATACTTGTTATTTAGTAGTGGTAAAGCAAGAGTTATGAAATGCCTTGGTTGAGGCAAATTAGATATATTCATATAATTGAGTTTCTGCATTAACCATTTAAGGTATGTTATGGATGTAGGTTTTGAGAAACTTTTACTTTGGTTGTGGGGGTTTGGTGGATGCTCAACTCTCATTATATTGGGTCAGATATTAGTTCTCTTCTTGTTAGATATTTTCAACAAAAAAAGATGACTTCTACTTTGGTTGTTGGTTTCTTGTTGGATATTTAATTATCCTCTTTTAAATATTTCCATTTAATAGAGTTATCTATTGCAGGAAGCCTTAGCAAATTTGCTTCTTGTTCATTTTCCAGGACAACTAATCTCTACTAGATAAATTTATGAACCTTAAAAAATTTATCTAGTAGAGACTAGTTGTCCTGGAAAATGAACAAGAAGCCAATTTGCTAAGGTTCATGGTTTCCTGATATATATTTCTACTTAATGAAAATATGATGGGGAGTTGGGATAATCACGGCTATCCTTCTAAGCAAATTTTGAAAGCTCTTGGGCTGTTGGATATGTTCATTTAATGGATATTTGATAGGATTCTGAGGACTACCCTACTGAAAATTTTCTTGATTTCGTTGCATCTTTTCTTTTACTTCAAGTAGTGATATATATATATATATTTTCCTTGTGGTCATCTAACCTCCTCTTTTTGGCCCCTTTATTGATAACCTATCAAAAGAGATATTTTGCATTAAAAGTATTTCATTTTCTTGAGAGACTGAAGAGTTGATGAACACAGGGTGGCAGTGCATTAGCATCACTACTCATGAATCCTCGTTGTTGTCTCAAAGTTTTGGTACTTAACAACTGTCAGCTTGGCCTTGCTGGAGTTCTTCAAATAATTCAGGCACTAGCAGGTGAAAAACATTACAGTGGCGTTTGTTTGTTTGATTGTTTTTTTCCCTAAAATCTAAATAAATCTTAATTTAATTTAAGTGTAAATATCACTTAATAGTGTTGAGTGTTAAGTTTGTTTTTTTAATGTTTTATTTCTATTAAGTGTTAAGTAGTTTGTTTTATATATGCTCAAAATTTACATTTTAATGCATTAAGCCTAATTTGGCTTCAGTTTAGTACCTGAAAACTAACTCCTGAAGGACTGTTGATTTTGTTGTTTCTAACAGAGAATGACTCTCTGGAAGAACTCAATGTTGCTGGAAATGCCGATCTGGACAGACATTGCACTTCACAAAATAACTTAAAAGCGTTAGAAAGCTCAGAGACGTTACCGCAAATTCTCAATATTTCTGTTTCTTCCCCCAAGGTGTGCGTACTAAAGGAAGTTGCTGCTGCTCAAGAGGGTTCATGTATTATGAACACAGACTACAATCAGCTTGAGGTTGCCGATAGTGAAGATGATCCAATTACAGCAGAACCTGCTGCATCTTATGATGACAATTGCACGAGTTCATGTAAAAGGGGGCTTCAGTTTTCTGAGAGTGAATTCATTCAAGGGCTCTCAACTGCCATTGGCATGGCAAAGAAGTTGCAATTACTAGATCTTAGCAATAATGGTTTCTCAACTCAAGATACAGAAACAATATACACTGCATGGTCATTGGGTTCAAGATCTGGTTTGGCTCAGAGGCACATTAAGGAACAGACAGTCCATTTGTTGGTGCGGGGGCAGAAGTGTTGTGGAGTCAAACCCTGCTGCAAAAGAGACTGATGCTGCAGCAAGTCTGTTTGATTCACTTCTCCTTTAACTGGGATCCTCAGAAGCAACCTCACAAGTGATTGATACAAAATATGCTACTAGCAACTGTCAAACTGATATTGGAGTGCTTCACAGATCTTGGAGGAATGTACTTGGCTTATTTGTGTGTGTGTGTGTGTATATATATATATATATATATATATGTAGTACCCGCATGCCATGTTTTAAGAAGCTACTAACTGTCAAATAATTGTAGTTTATTGTTATCTAATTAGGCATTACAAAAGATAGGAAATTGATTGTTAGAGACTGATAGATAGGGTTATTAAACAAGAATTTGAATAAAGAAGGTGATACCAGTGAGTTTATTTATGAACTTGCCTTAGTAGCAGCTTGCTATCTATGCATTTTATTCCTTACGGTGTTAGTAGCGCCCTCCATAATGGTCTAGTCATGAAAGTCGTCATTTTCTCTATGCTATTTCCATAGACTCATAGCTCCACAACTCAAGTTAGGAAGAGGCTTGTAGAGCTGCATATGCTACCAAGCTCTAGTGTGGCACATGAACAACACTGGTTGCTATAAAATTCCTACATGGGTGGATTGATCTACAACTAGATACTAAAGCCTTGTTTGGGTTAGCTTCCTATTTTTTGTTTTAGTTGGAAGATGAAGTTAAGAGCCGAAGTAACAATTTTTAAAAGATAATATTAATATTTTAAAAGTTTTTTAAATATGAAAATATTTATTGCATAAATTGAAATAGAGCCTCTAAGAATTAGTACTTTTCTGATTTCTAAGTTCTTTTTGTTGGAAATGGTTTTTTATAAAATAAAAGTTTTTTAAGTTTGTAGCCCATTTAAATATTATTTTTCCTAAAATAAATGAAACGTGGGGTCACATCTCTTATGGAGTAACCACCCATGTCTACAAACATGAGGCATATTACTCAGTTGAAAACTACCTAAGTGTTCTTTGATGAGAAGAAGGGAAAAGAAAATACATATATATAGTATTAATTCTAGAAGTGGGATAAAGGGTCTCTTATCTACAAGAATAAGTCTTGTGAGTTCCATCAATGCATGGACATAAGGTTTTATAAGGACTAGCCAACTAATTCTTATTTTGTGTTAATCTGATTGGCATGACTGTAGGTACGATCTTTGATTTTCATTTTAATACTTGTAACTTCAGAGATTTTTATCTTACATTTGGTATCAGAGCCAAGGTTCTTTGGTTAGGATTTATATTCAATATTTATTGTCTTAAATTAATTAAGTTCTATTTTCATATATGATGAGAGAAATTTATCTCCATATTCATTGGGTATTTCTGATTTAATCCATACTGAGAAAATTCAGTAGACATTTCTCATACGGGATATTACGAGATGTTATGTTTTTCTAAAGTTTTTATGAGATTTATCTCAGAGTGGCTTATCTCATATTATCTGGTTACTTATCTTGTATTATCGTTGTCTGGCTATATATTACGATATTATGAGATTTATCTATGAGAGAAATGATAGATTTATCTATTAGAGAGATGTATCTATTAGAGATATATCTAGTCCTAGAATACATTTTTTGTTATGGTGGTTATTGGTTATATATCTCATCCTGGAATACATTTTTTGTTATGGTGGTTATTGGTTATCACATTGTTCTCATATTTATCTTTGGTTATCACGTTGTTCACATTTATCTCTTGTTTAATATAGTTCTCCTATTTATATACTAAATAGACTTGGACATGACTTCAAAGAAATAGATGTTACTATTAAAATAAAGATGTATCAATTTCTTTTAAAGAACTTAATCAGAAATTGGTAGATCATAAGTGATATCTTAAGTTACACACTAGCCAACAAGAAAATGTGCAAATGAAAACCTAATACAATTGAAAGAACTCTAACAACTTGAATAAAGGCAACATTTCCTATGGTAAGAAAGGAAATGACTATAATTTCAGGAATCAACATTTGAATAAAAAAAACACCACCAACCCTAATCATTTGAGAAAATTTTCGACTCAAGGAAATCATTTAAACCTTTTCAATCAAATTGGTGTCCTTAATATGAGAATCAAAATTAAACAATGCGTCAACTATGTGACAAGATTAGTTACTTGGCCAAAACTTCTCATTCTTAGCCCATTCTTTCACTTAAACCATGTGCTCATTCCATAGCCAACAGCTCCAATAGCCTTTGTTGGAACATGAACTTGAGCACTTTGCACCATATAACATCTAATATCCAAAATTTGTCTCTTCACTTAGGCTATAACGGCATTGGTGGCATTGCTATCAATGATGGTAATGGTGTTCTTATCTCACATATATACTTGTCCCATTAAGCTTATTATTCCTATCTTCATTTTTTAACTAAATGCTTTGTATATTTCTTTATATATATATATTGTTTGTTTCCCAATTTTGTAAAACATAATAACACCTACATTGAGTTCTTTCCTACTTTCTTTGTTGTAAAGGATCTGAAAATGAAAACTTCATTAGTCTAAGGCTAGAATAAATGGAGTCTATATGAATGGTTAACCTCTTATGTTACACTCCAGCCTTTGTCATATGCCTATGTTTCTAATAAAGTCACAATAAATCAATGGTATCATCATCTTGGCCACCCCGGTCCTTAAGTTCTTGAAAGTGTTGTATCTAGTAATACTTTTTCTATTACCAAAATGGAAAATCCAAATACGTGTAATTCGGATGATAAAAGTCACCATTTCTTTTTTGGTATTTCTTCTCTTCTTAGTAATATGTTGCTAGAAATAAATTCCATGGATGTCTAGGGACCTTTCCCTAATCACTTTATTTGACAACTCCTAGTAGTACATAATTTTTTTCAATTATTCTCTAAATACTCCTGAATTTATCCTTCAAGTTTGATGTCACCAAGATTTTTAAGGCAACCATAAAAACTATTTTAAGAAATCAATAAATGCATTATATTTTGATAGAGGAAGAGAATTTCAAGGATTAAATCCCACACTTTTCAAACATGGCATCCTACATCTTGTCTTTCTCTCTTACACTTCACAAATTAAGGGCTCATCTGAATTATGACATCGCCTTGTCATTTAAATGAGCTAACATTGCTTCATAACGCTTCCCTACCCCTTAAATTTTGGTTTGTAGCTTCCAAACAATGTCATATCTTATAAATCATCTTCCCACAACAATTTTGGAAAATTGGTCTTCTTTTGAAAAACTTTTTCAACATATCCCAAATTATCATAAACTCAAAGCATTCAACCACCCATGTCAACCTCGGCTTCGACCAAAAATAGATAATAAACTTTAAATATGATCCACACTGTGTATCCTTTTAGGATATTTCGGGTTACATAATTCCTATAAATGTTTTAACCCTGTTTCATCATGTAGTCTTTGTAGAAGATAAATTTTTGTACCAAAATATGGTCTTCCATGAGTCAAGAATTACTAATCATGTCCTTAAGTCTTGACCATTCCTTGATTCTACCACAAATCAAGCAAGCCTTCCTATTTTCTCATTTGAAACACCTAACCCTACTTCTGATTTTCCTATTTTAACTTTTTCAAGAATTTTCATATCAAAATATGGTCTTCCATGAGTCAAGAGTTACCAATCATGTCCTTTAAGTCTTGACCATTTCTTGATTTTGCCTCAAGTGAAAAAAGCCTTCCTATTATCTCAGTTGAAACATCTAACTCTACTTTTTATTCTCCTATTCTAACTCATTTCATTTGCACTTTGCCTCATCTGGGTTACATCTTAGCCAATGCCAACTTACCCACTTTAATAACCAATAAAGTCCTCAAATATCTTGATTATCAACTCATACAAGTAACTTAGACTCTTCCGAAACAAACAAGCTCATAGACAAGATCATTAAAGGTAAGTATTTCTTTACCCTCTCATTCACACACACAAATCCACTACCAGACCCACCACCGCAAAACATTGCCACATGATCTAAAAAGTATATTTTTAAATCATTTTTTTTTTTCTCACTGCCAACTTGCATTCCATACCTGGCTTTATCGATCCAACCACTCACATTCAAGCACAAAAACACTCTCAATGGTGTTTGGCTATGAGCAATGATTTTGATGCTCTTATTCATAACCAAATATAGACCCTTATTCGTCCTTCTAATACACGAAAAGTAGTTGATTGTAAATGGATTTTCAAGGTCAAGTAGAATCTAGATGGCACTATTGCTCGCCATAAAGCTTATTTAATGGTTATAGGTTTTCATCAACACCATATGATAGATTTTCATGTCATTTTCAATTCCATGGTTAAGCTTACCATTGTGAGACTTGTTCTTTCACTTGAATTTCAATTTAATTGATCATTTCATCAACTTGAAATCAAAGACACCCTTCTTCAAGAAATTCTTGACAATGTCTACATGCTACAACCTTTTGACTTTGTTGACAAACAATACCCTATCATGTTTGTAGGTTAAAGAAAAACCATTTATAGGCTTCGTTAAGCTTTAAGTGCATGGTGTCATGAATTGTGAAACTTTCTTATCAGTGATGACTTTATCAACTTTATTTCACACACCTCGCTTGTTTACGTTGACAATATCCTTGTCACTAGAAACAATTTGGAGGTAGCACATCAATTTATCACTTACTTATCTAATCAATTGTCTCTTAAATATCTTATACCATTGACTATTTTCAAGATAATGAGACTATTTGAACCACCAATGATCTTTTCCTCTCTCAACATAAATAGATTCATGATCTCTTGGAAAAAACTAAAATGCATAATGCAAAAGAAGTAACTAGGCCCCTTTTCACTATTAAGACTTTAAAATTGCATGATGGTGTCCTTCTTTCGAATGCTTCTCAATATCACCTAGTTGTAAGAGCCTTGCAATATTTAGTATTCACTTAACCTGATACTTCATTTGTTGTGAATAAATTGTCCCCATTTTTGCATCGTCCCTTATTGAATCACCAAGCAATATTTAAAAAGGTCCCTCCTTATCTCAAAAACACCATGCATCATGACATTCTCCTTCTCAAGTCTCTTAACATGTTCCTTTGTGCATTTTCAGACATTGACTAAGCTAGAAATGCTTATGACCACACTTTGACAACGACATACATTATTTTTCTTAGTACAAATCTAGTTAGTTGGAGTTTCACATAACAATTTCCCGTTGCTTGATCTTCTACCAAAGCTAAATATAGAGTTGTTGTTTCCACCATTGTCGAAATAAAGTGGCTTCAACTCCAACATCTAGTCATTCTTGTTATTTAGCACAACAACATCGAAACAACTTATCTTAGTGTCAACCCTATGTTTCACTCATGTATGAAGCATATGGCCTTTCACGTTCACTTTGTATGTGATCAAGTATCCAAGAAACTATTGTGTTTCATAGTTCACTCCATTGGCTAACTAGTTGACTCGTTAACAAAAGTACTTTCTCTTCAACAAAGAATCCAACATCGTACATAGAAAGATAAGTCTTTATGAAGGAACACCTATCTTGAGGGGGGAATAATAAGACATGTACGTCTAGCTCATCTACAACCAAGAAAAACTCATTTAAGCCTCCTTGAATATGAGCTTTCTTACTTAGTTCTTGCTAGCTTCTATTACCTTTATCATCTAGCTTCAATTGTGTATATAGTTAGACCATTGACCGTTTATATTATTTCTCTGTATAGTTCTATATATACTCTTGTAAATCAATGTAAATGATAAGAAAACATTATTCCTCCATCTTTGTGCTTGATTTTATCGTTATGTGGATAGGAGAAACAATTGAGTCATTTTGAACTAGTTTTATTTAGTCTATGAATTTCTAGCAATGATTGATTTGTTTTTCTTAAGTTTTTCTTGATTTGTAATTTATCTATTTATTTGGTAAGAAAATTACATAAAAAAAATATGGTTCTTCATAGAAATAAAGCAATATAGTAATTCTAGACTAATTTTTGTTCATAAACTCATAGTATAAATTGATTCAGTAAAATTGTTAGAGTTGTTAATAAATTCAAAGTATCAAATCTTACTTGATTTGATTTGAAACTTATTTACCTAGTGAAAAAATTCAAAAATTTATAGTTATATGTAAAGAACAAACTAAGAAAGTCATTCAAGATGAGTTTTGGTATGTGACCTTTTAATATTAATTGGGTCGATTTTGAGTTCTATGACTTTCTAGTATTAATTTGATCAATTTTTTAGTTTTAATTATTTTTAAAAATTAGTAAATCCTATGCATGCATTAAGTGTCACTTGACTTAAAATTTATTTGTTTAATAAAAAAAGCTCAGAGAAGTTAAAGAAAACGTATAATTCAAAAAGATTTCATATTTGAAGATATTCAATATTAGTTAGTGGTGAGGAATTAAATGAAATAACAAAGAGATCATGTTATATATATTTTTTTATTTATGATTTTTTTTTATTTCTTCATGTTTCCTTTTGTTTTTTAAAATAAATGAAAACAAGTTTTACTTATTCTTTGAAAATTGTTTACTATTTTCTTTTTTATATATATAACATTACTTTTAAAAAGTAACTGCTAAGCAGTGGTATAAATTTCTAAAAATAACTTTTTGTTTTAAAAACAAAAAACTAGTTTTAAATATCAGCACCAAACAGACCCTTATATTTCATGTTTTAAAAGGGGTAGCTGTTTTGATAATTGAATTGATAAAAACAACACCCAAAACGTTCCTCCCAAAAATAATGTCATCTCGCTATCAAATGCGGGCTTCACGACAATTGGGGTCTCTACTGTTGGACTGGCTGCAACTTGTGCGGTGTCTGGCTCCATTCATATCTAATAGAATATCAGACAAGCCTGCTGCATGGAAGACTCACTGACGCCCTTGTACCATACCCTGCCATATATCCTTTCTACACCCTGCACTTCCAGACAAGGCTATTTATCCAATCAACTATTTGTAGAATGATATAAAAGATTGGAGAATGGGAAAAAAAAACACTTCATCACAACTCCAATGCCTTATAATTTTCAAGACAATGCCATGAGAGGATCACATGGACAGTACCTTTAACACCATTTTCATTTACATACAATTAGATATCAAAAATTCATTTGTTCGTATTCTACAAGTAAAATAGGAGGTAGATTAAGATTTGAATCCAAACCATTGACTTGGGTGGCCTCAAATACGCTCTTGCATTGAATGTAATCATGTACTTTTCTTTTATCAAAACGGGCATTGATTTATGCCATGTCATGGTCCTTTTCCCTTAATTTGTGCCATAAAAGCCCCAACCCCCATAATGGATTGGGACAGTTCATTATCCCCTAAAGTTCTTGGAAGAGATGAAAGGTAAGTTTTAACATTATCTTAGCCTTTGAAAATGATTCATTGTTGAGAGTCTTAGGTTTAGAAACATTTGATTAATATGATAATAGGATCATATGATCCATATTTGCTGTTGATGAAAAAATGTTTGGGCCACAGTCCAGTACTGCAGTGATCATGATTCAAATTCTAACTCTTTTTTAGAGGTTTGGGAAGCTTTTTGGGTTTTTTAATTTACTTTTTGCCATAAAACAGGGGACATATTGAGTAGCATCGTGGTCTCGGTCAATGGAGCTTCAAGCAATATTTCCATCAAGGGTCCCCTTATTGAATTCTAAACAAGATTGAATAAGATATGAAGGGCATCACATGGTGCCCAGAGTTAATATCATATTGACTATTCTGTATTCTATTTTTGAAAAATTTAGTGTAAGATTTGTGTGTTCAGTGCACCGACAACCAACAAGTCTCTTTACATTTCCAAAGAAGAAAGAAAAGGAGAGAAAAACAAAATTCAATGCAGAAAGCCCGAATTTTCAAAGGAAGGTTCCTACATATTGAATTTTTAGTTGCATGCATGGAGACTTTTGGTGCCACTTTGACCATGCCCAAATGGGTTCCAACCCACTTCTCAATATGACTAGAGAAGTTCCATTTCCAAACCAATTTTGAGGTTGTTGATTTTCTTGAAATGGGGATGGGGATGGGGTTGGTGTTAAATAATTATTAATAAGTTTGTATGTATTTAGTAGTTCATTTTATGGTCGTAATTATATCTAATCAAGATCGACTAACATACATGGAGATATCTCTACAAAAGAAAAAATCGAGATAATTAAAAACGATATTAATAATAATAATAATGATAATGACTCTCATCATTTTTAGAGAAAAAGAAGAAAAAGCGATGATTGAAGATGTGAGGTGGAAATTGGTATTAGGGTAAAAAAAAAAAAAAAAAAAAAAACTGCTAGAAAATGATTTTGCAATAAGCTCATACATCCATTGAATTTGTACCACCATGAGAAATGATACATTATTAATTACACATCCAATACTACCCCTTGTGGAAGAAAGGTGAATCTCTTGAGCCAAAAGGTGTAGAAAAGGGGGGGATGTTGCTCTCAGGAATAAAAGATGGCTGTCTTCATTGCATTCACTCCAAATTATGAAAATACACCGAAAAATGGATTGCCCAAACACTAGCTAAGTCATAATACAGAAAATAGATTGCCCACACACTACCCAAATCATAATTTCCATGAATGAAGAATTCTAATCATAATACAATATGCCCCATTCTGCAAAAAACTATCAAATACCCACCTTTCGGTCCAATCAAATGGAGCCTCTCACATTATTTCCAAACTTTGGATCCATCAAGACATCCTTTGGAGAGCCCAAAATAAAGGGTTAATACCACCTTTAGAGTTCTTTTGCCATGATGAATGCAGAGAAAAAACTTCCCAGTACTTACTCATTTCACTTCACTGTATTCTTTTTAAAAGCTATACACTGTTGTCATCATTATATGATGAGATTACAGATGGCTAATTATTTCGACCGAAAATGGCAAGTATTGGATTGGAATTTTGGATGAAGAAGATGGGAAATTTTTCAGTATAAAATTATTAGTTTGGTAAAGTGGGAAATTATAATTAATTCAAAGGGACGTGAGAAATGTTATAATTAACCAATATAGGGACATGGATAATGGTGAAACTCATTATTAAATGCTGTATCTAATCAAAGAGAATACGTACATCACTGCACCCCATGACACATGAGATCATCTTTCCTGAAATCAATGGCAGTGTACAGTTTATTGAGATGAAGAAGATCTTTCATTCTCTCACTCACTCATATTTTATGATTTGGTGTGATTGCTGGTGAATGATTGTATATAATGGTCATTATTCCACCTAAAGATCAATATTATAATAAGTAATTGATTTGAGTAAATAATTCATCTGCCCAACAGAAGGGGCTTCTGAATATCCATGGATGTTCATGTGATGGATGAGAAGGGAAAAGGAAGAATTTCACAGAGAGATAAGCTGAAAATTTGCATGTATTATATCTTCTGTGTACAATAAGTTTATAAGTCATAACCCCACAAACATAGAAAACATAATAGGCTGACTCAAAAACAAATGAAAAAGAAGGGAAAAAGGGAAAACTAGAACTTGTGTGATGTGTCAAACTAGTGATGTTTGATTTCTACATTTTAATGCACACCAAAAAATTTAGATTAAACCAACCAGTTGATCATCTCCACGAGTATGGAAGAGAGACAACACATACCCATATATAACATCTCCTGAAGCAAACCCTTGTCATGAAAGCTCAAAAAATGAATACAACAACTCCATTTACAGTGCCCATCAACGCTTGATTGTTATAATAAGAAAAAGAAGCAAAGCCCATGTCACCTTTTGTTCAAAAAAAGGGAAAAAAAAAGTCTCTGCAAGTGGACTTCAAGGTGATCTCCAGCTTTGCAAGCCAATGTCATTGTGTTTCCTTGAGGGACCTGAAGCTGGAATTGGTAGTGCCCTTGGCAAGAACCCTAAGAAGTGGCCTGAATTGTGAGACCTGGGCTTCAATTTGAAAACTTGAGAGCTTCTTGAGCCATGGCAGTGACCAGCAATGAAGAAGAAGAGCAAAAACAACCAAAGTAGTAGCACTGCAGGTCTTTTACTAAGACCCATCTTGCAGAAACTATGGAGAGACGATAGAGGTAGAGGTGGTGTAGTAATTGTTGAGATGGGGGTTTGAGGAGAAAAAGGCGGAGAGAGCAAGAAACATGGGCAAATTGAATGCAGAATCGTGCGTTTAAGATTGAGCCGTTGGGGTGTGTGTTGGTGTGAGGGAGGAGAGAGTGAAAGACTTAAAAGAAATCAGATGCTTCCACAAGTAATAACGCTGGAAGCAGAAAGTTGAAAAGCTTGAAAAGAAGCTTTTCAAAGAGAGAGGGAGAGGGAGAGGGAGAGGGGGAGAGAGGGGGAGAGAGATTGATAAATAAAAGAAGTGATGGAAAAAAAGGGCTCTCTCTTTGTGAAATGCCAAGAAAAGAAAGGAAAGCATGGAAAAAGTAGGGTAAGGGGGTAATGTCAAGTTGCGGTTAGGTGAGTGTGTGGACCCACTTCACATTAATGGCCGACTAAGGAATTGGAACTGTAGTTTTAGACCCCCCTCGTAACAGCAAAACTTGTCCCTCCACACGACCCATTCCTCAATTAAAGGCCTTTGCACTCACTGCCAATATGCAACAACAGTGAGTAAACAAATCTCTGTCCTTTCTCTCAAATACTCAGTAGTACTCCTACTAGCTAGCTACTACTTGCTACCACTCACCTCCATCTCCGATTCTCCATACCCTACCACTTCAATGCCTACTATTCCTCTTTTCAAGGGAGGTAGACACAGAGAGATAGAGAGAGAGAGGATGAACAGTGAAGAAAAAGAGCCCTTCCACCCCCATGTTCATGGTCATGTCCCTTGTCCCATGTCCATGTCCCATGACCCCACTTTATGACATTTAGAGTTGTAACAATACATGAAGACACGTCCCTTGAAAAAGAGACCTACTTCCACTGCTGGATTGAAAGTGAACTTCAGATTGCAACATGGAGAAGATTATTAAACTACATATATCTATCTATATATATATATATATATATATTTCACAAGGCCCCCACCTCGCCTCCTGATCACTGTTTTTGCTTGCACAAAGAAACTTGCAAAAGTTTTCAGAAGCCATTTAGTACCTCCTGGTTTCTTGTTTAATCGTACTCTTATCCCAATTATTGTGTAAATCCAGCATCACTCCCTAAGAAAATAGTGTAACGAAGAAGATGGTCAAAACTCAGAAGCCATGTGCCCTTCTGCATTCAACATTGGTTCATTAAGATTTTTCATCAATTTCAACTCATGTTTGTGAACACATCATTTTGACACACTTCTACAGGAATATGATCCCACTGTTGTTGCATATGTCATTCACGCGTTAGTAGGTGAAGTTGGCTTACCAGATCAACTGGGGTTTGCTACCGTACTCCATAACAATGCCAGCCTGTTTTCAATTACTTCTTACACTCTCAAGATATTTGATCCTTCTCAAAGAACAACAAAAAATGCAAGGACTGATTTGAGAAAACCCACTCAATTCCTCATAGAACCTCACATAAAATAAACCTTAATCAGAAGCTCTAGTCATACTCATAATAATCTTCTCTTAGGGGATTAAAGGGTTTGGTATAAAGAAAAATTGACCATTCGTTGGAATAGTACATTCAATGGATGATAGTGGGAGACGTGGTGGCCATGGGCTAAGAAGAAGCTCAGATGGGTCATTCCTTTTCATTTAAACTACATTTATGGATGCTAAAGTCAATATAGGAGGGCAAAAGGTCGAAATATACAGTAACAGTTGATTGATTGAATTACAAGGACTCGTAAAATGGTCCCACGGGCATTGAAATATTTTACTAAGGCTGGGCCCGTTGATGTGTGTGTGGTAAAGGTCAAAACATACAACCTGTTAGGTCACATGTTTTCTCATCCCTTTATAGCTTTTTTGATCTGGGGTTGATACAATTTGTGGGAAAAAGATTTAGCTCCCACCCGTTTGGTTCTCAAGAAAATAAAGAGAAAATGGGATACGGTAGGGTTTGGTACTAAAGAAAACGTTAAAAAATGGAATTGAGGAATGGATTCTGAAAACTACAATTCTCTTTGGTACCTTGCTCTTACATTCAAGACGTACAAGGGAGAAATAAATTAATCATGACAGAGGACTTGTTTGGACGTCTACTGAGTACTGAGTAGTCAATATCTCTGTCGTTTTGAAGGTAAAAAATTGTCGTTTTTGTTTGCCCCCTACCACCTCTACTGACAACATGAGAATTGCTACAGAATTTCATAAATTCATCTCAATTTTTATTATATACCTACTATTGTTTGATATGTTGTATTTATTGTTGTTTCCTAGATTTGGTTTTATTTCCTTCACAACCATACATTTGTACAAGAGAATAGTTTATAAAAAAGACTGGGATTTATTGAATTTTCATGGACTGTACCCAACTATGCCCTATTGTGGAAAGAAAAATAAATAAATATAAACAAATTATTTCAAAACTGATACATGATCATAAGTAAGTAAAATGAAAGAAAAAATTTAAAACTTATTTATTAAAATTACTTTTTTTTGTTTAATTTTAATTATTTTTCAATGAGAGATTTAATTTGTAGACTTTGTTTAATTGGATCATTTAACCGTGTTTTTTAAACTTAATTTTAAAATTTGATTTTTATTTATTAATTTAGATAAAGTTTTTTTAAAATAAGTTTTAGAAAACATAATTGGACCTATTTTTTTTCTTTTGTTTTTAAAAATAGGTGAAAACAACTTTTCCTTATTTTTTAAAAATTATTCTTTATTTTATTTTGTTTTTAAAAAGTATTTCCAAAAAACAATGACCAAATAGTGTTAAAAAGTTTTTAAAATATTTTTTTATTTTTAAAAATAAAAAATTGTTTTTAAATCACACCACCTTTTTTATAAAAAAAAAACGGTTGTTATTTTTAAAAATAGGTAAAAACAACTTTTTCTTGTTTTTTAAAAATTATTCTTTATTTTATTTAAAAAAAAAAAAAGTATTTCCAAAAAACAATGACCAAATAGTGTTAAAAAGTTTTTAAAATATTTTTTATTTTTAAAAATAAAAAATTATTTTTAAATCACACGACTTTAAAAAAAAAACGGTTGAAAACAACTCTTTTTGTTTTCTAAAAATTATTCTTTATTTTATTTTATTTTTAAAAATTATTTTCAAAAAAGAATGACCAAATAATATTAAAAATTTTTAAAAATAAATTTCTATTTTTTTTTATAAAAAAAAAAACCATTTTTAAATGATACGGACCAAACATATTGTTAGTTTGTAGACTTTATTTAGTATGTTCATTTTTTCCTTTTAAAAAAAAATTGATGAAAATAATTCATACTTATTCTTTAAAAATTATTGATTATTTCTTTTTATTTTTTTAATTTTGTTTTCATAACAAGGCCAAATAGTATTAACAATTTTTAAAATAGATTTTTTATTTTAAAAAATAAAAAATTGTTTTTAAACCACAGCCTCAAAGATTTTAAGAAATCAATCATTTTTTTATTTCATTTTTTTTCTCTTTTTTCTATCATTGACAATTTATTATTATTATTATTTGAATTCTTGGAATTTTGGGGAGTATATTCTTGGTCCCATATTGCAACCTGCCAAATAAAACGACAAAAAAAAAACAAAAAAACAAAACAAAACAAAAAACAAAAAGACTCATTTTGGAGCTCAGCTGGTAAAAGGTAAAAAAGGTAAAAAGGGGAAAGTGAAAGTATATATATATATAAATTAAATAATAAATAAATAAAAGGAAGAAGCATGAAGAGGAAGAAGCCTCTCTCCTACACCAAGTACTAGTGAAATTTGGAAGTGTTCAACCTTGGAACGGCCCAACATGAGAGAAAATTCAGGGCCCATTATCATTTCAGAGCCATTTATGAAAGCCCTCTTTCTTCTAATTTAATATAACCGTCAAAGATTTCATTAATCATACTAATTAGCGGGAAAATGTTCCCATCATTGCTCTCCCCAAAATTATTATGTTTTATTTATGCCCCTACATATATAATACTATTTATGTCACTTCATGCGACTTAGACTTGACTCTTGAGACATGGGCAACAAATAATTTAAAAAAAAAAAAAAAGAAAAAAAAAAAAGAAAAAAAAAAGGAAGGAAGTGGAGTAGGGGAGAGGTGAGGTGATTGGCGATGGATCCTCATAAAGTCTGTGGTTTCATCGCATCTGAAATTTCAATACGCCACCCGCCTCCTAGAAAATCCCAATACCAAACCCCACCTCCACTATCAATAATGATGTAAACATTTAAAATTAAAAATATATATCAAAGTGTTAGAGACACACGAAGGGTTTGGTAATCATGAATGATGATGGAGTTGATTGTACGGTACAACCGGCCAAAACACTTGAAAAGCTTCACCAGCCTTTGTAGCCTTTGACCGTTGACTCCTCTGTCCCCCTCTTTCTCTCTCTCTCCACCATTAATTATGCTTCCATCTTGTCTATTGCTGTACGTGGGGTCTACTGGTTTCTTTCCGTAAAGGAAACCAATTTGATTGGTTGAGGAAGGTTGGGCTGCCTCTGGTCCTGGCTCTGGATTGGTTCCCTCGGGTTAATTGTTAACATCAACTCACGTGTTCTCCTTTCATTTTTCTATTTTCAAATCTTCAATTATGGTTGAGTCTTACTATTTTCATCTGCATGTATATACAGACAACTTTGCAGGAGTGATTTCATTATATTTCCCCCTTTTATTAATCTTAAGTTCATTAGGATTTTTTGGGATTTGAAATGTTATTTTTTGTCTAAGAATTTAATTTTTATTAAAATTATATTTTAATTATACATATATCCCCCTAATAATTAGTTTTTGTTGTGCTAAATTATTATTATTATTATTATTATTATTATTATTATTTTATAATAAAAATAATTTTTTTTTCAAATATGTTGTAAATATTTAAAATAATTAAGAGCATTTATGTAAAAAAATTGACTACTCTTCAAATAAAAACATGAGTAGGTGTAAATTAAATAATTATGAGGAGTATTTTATTTTTTTTAACCAATTATTTCTTAATAAAACCACGCCTTTAAGAAGATTGGAAGTATAGACGACAAAAAAAATGTTTAACATATGATGGTAATAATACTAACAAAGAAGTAGAAAAAGTAAAAATAAAAAAAGGGCTTGACTACAAACTTTAAGAAAATAATTTGAGCTTCTTTAGATAAAGAAAATGAAAAGAGTTTTCAATTATTTTTCATAGATATTAGCTTTTGTTAATAAGATGATATCTAATGACAAAAATATTTTATAAGAGAAAAATCATCTAACCTAAATGATATGATTCGAGTATAAGGCAATAGTAACAACAAAAAAAAATAAAAAGATAAAAAATAAAAAATTGATAAATCTTAATACCATGATGATGGATGAATTAGTTGGTTTCTTGCAAGCCCATGAACAAGTCTTATGTGGAATGTCTTAAATTAAGGTAAAAGAAGCAAAGTGAACTAAGTTAAAAAGAAGAGTTTCAAGATAATGCTGGAATTTCTAGATTAAACAAGAAATGAGAAGAATATAATATTTTAACTCAATGAAATAACAAATCTTATGTTGGAAGTTATAATTAGAAATATATATATATATATATAATATAAGTCCAAATGTAAAGCTAGAAGATTGAATATGAGAATTTTTAGGCAAATACTATAAAAAATAAAGGTGAGAATATAAAGACCTTATGATTGGCTTATGCATGGTGCTATAGAGGAAGAAAATAGAAGTACAAGTTTTTGTATACAAGTTGCTATAATCATATAAGTGGTAAAAATACATATTTTTAAATTAAATGAGACTTCTAATTTAAAGGTAAAGTTTGGGGATGACACAACAATACTAATAATGGATAAAGACAAGTTACATCAAATTAAAGGAGCGACTTCAATGTTTATTGCCAATGTGGTATATGTTCTAAGTCTTCATCTAAATCTATTGAGTATGAGGCAAGTTTCAAACAAATGATAATAATATGTAGACTTATAAGGATGTATATATGTATTATTAAAGATGATCGAAAATGACAAAAAGTAAAGGTAAAAATGACAGAAAATTGTTTATTCTTGTTAGATATCAATTGTGGAAATTTACCTTATTTTAATTCTATAATTGATGATAAAAAGTAGTTGTGTTTTGGAAGACTAAAATTACTTACTATTGAGAAAATGATTTTGAGGTTGCCTTTTATTAATTCTCAAAATAAAGCTCATGAATACGTGTTTTGGAAAAGAATAATAAAAACCATTGAGCCAAGAAGCCCCTCAAGTTAATTCATTTAGATTTATGTTTGGTGAAAGTTTTTTCAAATAGAGATCGTGTAAAATTTTCAAAAATTTTAAAGCTTTTGTGGTAAAACAAAATGAAAGTCTTATTAAAATTTTGATAATAGATATGGACATTAAATATATTGTCTATGATGATATTTTGAAAATAAAAAAATGTGGAATTGAGTCATAGTTGACTGTAAGATACACTTGGCAACAAAACAAAATTGCAAAGAAAAATAAATAAAAGAATTATATTTATAGTAAGATGTATGTTGTACTTAAAATAATTGCTTAAAAATTTTTAGGCCGAGATAATCTCTTATGCAATTTGTTTATTAAATAGGGGTATTACTAAAAGTGTTTATAGAAAGGCCTCACAAGATGTTTGGAGTGATAGGAAGCCTAATATTGGTCATCTAAAGGTATTTGGTTATATAACATATACTTATATGCCTAATCCATTTTGAAAGAAACTTAATAAAAAAGTGAGAAATGCATTTTTATTAATTACAATCGGGTGATTAAAGACTATAAATTATATAATCCATAAACTAAGAAAATTATCGTCAATTGGTTTATAATTTTTTATGAGCAACCATTATAGTAAAAGTAATTCTCATAGTAGCAACAAGTGAAATAGAAGCATTGTTGATTATCTTGCAATGAAAAAAAATCATCAAGTGTTAGCATTAATATAGAAAAGAAAAATGAATCAAAGTTTGTAGTCTATTAGTGCATTAATTATGATTTCATGTCCTATAGCGATATTCAAGGTGTGCTCAGCTTTACTGTCTCACCTCCATGTTTACAAGATTATAAGGTTAATTCTAAGATATCAATTAGTGACGTCAAATAAGTGTAGAAAACCAATTACAAGTCAATTGATTTTTAGATGAGATGTGAGTCTTTGGTCTTAAAAAAAATATTATATAGATTGAAATAAGCACTGAGAGCATAGCATACATGCATGCATTGATTCATATTTTGTTAAAAATGGATTTCAAAGATGCCCTTATAAATACATTTTATATGTAAAATCTAATTTTAAAAAATGGATTTCAAAGACATCCTTATAAACACATTTTATGTCAAATCTAATTTTTAAGGTGACATTCTCATTATATGTTTATATATGGATGATTTAATTATTACTATTTATAATTTAAAAATGATTGTATAATTTAAAGAAGTGATGATTAGTCCATTTGAGATGACAAATATGAGATTGATGTTTTACTTTCTTGGGATTGAAGTAATTCCAACAAATTATAGCATCTTCAATTTTCAAAAGTAGGTAAATGATATTCACAAAAACTTTAAAATGGAATCATACAAGCCTATTTTACTTCGATTGAAGAATTTTTTAAGTTAGAAAACAATAACTCAATCGAATTTTTTAATTCTACAAATTTTTGAAGAATGATTGGAAGTTTGAGTTATTTAACTTCTATAAGACCATATGTATGCATAAATTCTCTATGCTAGTTTTACTAGTAAGTAATAACATATCCTACAATATATCAGGCACACAAAGTGTTGATATCTTTTTTTTATATGTTAACAAAATTGAGGTTGTTGGATATATATATATTGGACAAATGATGTATAAAAGCTTAAAAGCTTTTAAAGGTTTTACATTTAATCTTGGTTTAAAGGTTTTTTGTCTTTTTTTCTATTATCGAAGAAACAACAAGTGGTTGCTATATGAACAATAAAAGTCAAATATACTACTACTACTAGTGGTGCTACTCAAGTAGTATGGTTGCATTGAATCCTTTCTGATTTGAAGCATACTTAAGAAATTCATGCATTTTTTTTGTGCATGTGATAGTAATTTAGAAAATACATTGATCAAGAATCTAATTTTTTGTGAAAGAAGCAAATATATTGCCATCAAATATCATTATATTGGTGAATTAGTGAAAGATAAAGAAAATATGTTTGAAAGACAATGAACTTATGCCCAAGTATTGTTCTTCTAAAAATTTGCACATATTTTCTAAAACTAATTAGGGTAAAAACATTGTTCAAATTGAAGAAGATGATAGATATTGATTAAATTTAAAGAGCTTGATTCAAGGAGACAATGTACAAATTCCAATTAACCAAGACTGTGTTTCCTTATTTTATTAATATTTTAGTTATTAGTTTTCTTAAGACTTGGAACTCTAGTGTTTTTAGGAATTTGGTTTTTCTTAGAATTTGTTTTTTTAATTGTTCCTATATGTCCTAAAAAATTATAGAAAATGATAGGATAATTTTTTGCCTTGTAATTTTTTGTTTTTTTTTTCATAGTTTTTTTTAAAAAAAAAAAAAATTGTGTAAAAATTTCTTATGCTAGAATTAATTAATTATTTATTAAAAAATTTAATTTAATAAGTGGTTTTCTTTTTTTTCGTATCCTAGAATGGAAACACATTAGGTCATCCACACAATGACAAACCTTTTATTTGAATTTGGAGTTGTTGATTTTTTTTTTTTAAAGGAAAAACAAAATAAGAAAGTAGATATTTAGTGGCTCTCAAAATGGAAAGACAAAATCTATGAACAAATGATAGATTTTTTATGTCAAGTTACCTAGTGCGAAGGTGTTAGACACCTTACTAAGCCTAAATAAATTCAATATCTCTTAAGTAAGTCAAAGAAATTTTGACATTTCACTAATCATTTAATGGATTCAAAGCAAAAAAAAATAAAAATGTGTGCAATATATGTAATACAACAAAAGAATATGACATACAATGGTGGATTACAAAAATAGATGAGAAATATGTGAATTATATGCATGAATGAAACTTAAGATTGGTCCATGATGTTAAATAGGATCATGAACGTATGCAACTAAGATCTTAGGGCACTTGTTCTAAGTATAGCAAAAGCATATAGATTTAAAAAGAAAAGAAAAAAAAAAGAACTTTAGATTTAGGTGCTAAAAGACATACATTTGAATCTAGATGTTCTAACCTCCTACTTCAATTGGTGTAGAGATCTTAAAAACCAGATGTCTTCCATTTAATGATTCTATCTTTAATCTTTGGCAAGTGTAGAGCGGCTACACACCTAGAAGAAGAGAAGATGGCCAAACTTTTCTTTTTCCAGAAGATGGAAAAGCATAGTGTCTAACTTTAAACTATAAAAAAGTTTATATAACCTTTTTTATAGGCTTAAGTGACTTAGGTTTAATGTAGGCTTCAGAATCTAGCACACCGAATCATAATTAATTAGTTAACATTAATGGGTTTCAATAAATTAATTTCTAATCTAGAAACCCAAATAAATAATCCTAAAGTTCTTGTGCAACCTTGCATTTTTACCAAAATGCCCTTAAACACGCATATGAATAATTAAACCCTAATTTCCCTTAAATCTTTATATCAATAAAGACTATGAACTTGAGAAGGGACCACTATACCCCAAAGGAAAATACTAGTTCCCTCATAATCCAATTTTGAGTTGACTTAACATTTTACTAAAGAAAGTCAACTACACACTAATATCCTATAATATTACATCAAGATAAAATTGATTAAATTGGATTTAATCAATTTCTCAACTGCACTCTAATTTTGAGTAGATTATATGTAAACTCTTAATGAATTGGTGTTCTTAATCTAATGAGGTAATAACTATCAACCTTTCAAGATTACCTTTATGATTCTTTAGTATCATATCTTCTTATTTTGTTATCAACTAACACACTCCAACTCATAGATATAGAATTTCTTATTTATGAAAATAAATCATTTTCATTTATTATTTTCACTCATCTTTCTCCTTACTCAGAATAAGACAAATATTTGATGTAATTTCAAATTTGTAAAAACTAGATGTATTTAATTGAATCTTGAGAAAAAATAATTGAAATTAACCCAAGATAAAAAGAAAATGTGTTTTATGATGCTTAGTTGTGCTGAGGACTAGGCGTGTAAACAAGGTTGGTTGGATCTATGTTCTTATAAAATTTCATTGAATCGATTGGCTTGTTCATGCCTAACAAAGAATCAAAGTAACCTTTATATTTCTTGGAAAGCCAAACCAAACCAATTCTTTAAACATTAGATCGTGCTTTAACATTAATTGGGTCATTGAATTCTCAACAAGATAAACAAAAACCACTAAAACACAGATCTTCAAAACAAAATCACACACTCAAAACTATTACACAAAGCTTTATGGCCCATTCACCCTTTATTTGGTTCTCAAGGGAGAAAAAAAAAAAAAAAAAAAAAAAACCACTAAAAGAAAATTTCCAACCAAACAATAAATGAGGCAAAAGAATTGAAGGTTGAAAACTTCAAAAGCACAATTTCAAATTACAAGTTAGGGTTAGGTCGGTGGTACCCTTTTCCCTTTGTCTCTCAAAATAATACCCTTTTAAGTAGGATGCATAAAAGGTCGGTGCGGATAATTCAATTCACATCAATTCATTGTTTCCCAACTAAACATCGAATTGATATGAAATTTTTTTTCTTTCGAAATCCAACCAAACACCTCTAAATGAAAAGGCCATACCAATTGAATCAGTTTGGAGTGATTCAAGTTGGTTTGAGAAGCTTGTGTGCTTGAACTAACCCCCCTACCGAAGAAAATCCCATTCCTAACTTCACTTTTGCTAAGTGATGGATGGTGATTTGATGCCAAAAGACTTTGGTATTTAAAAAGTGGTAACCATTTTTTATCATATCTATCCATCACTTGTCACATAGTATGAGTGGTGAAAGTAATGGTATGCTTAGCACTATCTTATGTTTATGTTTATTTTGGTAATGGAGGTGGTAGTTCAAGTACTTCCATCGTGGAAAGTCATGCAAAATAGTTTTAAAATTTATCCTCTTAACCTTTACTTAAGATAGTTCATGCTGTTTTTCCTCATTTAGTTTTAGCTATAGGTTTGGGTTACATAATTTATTTAGCCTTTTTTCTAGGCTTGTAAGATCATTAGGTATCAAGTCATATCGAGCTTTACCTCACATCCTATCGTAGAGGAAAGAACAAAAAAAATTATGCTTGACTTTTAGCTTTTATAATTATCACAAGATAAAATATAAAATTTTATATTCGTTTAGCCATATTTTTAGAAATTGTTTTTAAAGTAAAAATAAAAAATAATTTTTAAAAATAAATTTCAAAAAATATAGTTAAACAGAGTCATATTTTTCTTTTATTTTCAAAAATTAGTAAAAATAATTTTTACTTGTTATCTAAAAATTATTCTCTATATTTTACTGTCTTTTTAAATTATTTCCCGAAAACAATAGTTAAATAGTATTAGAAATTTTTTTAAAAAAATTATTTTTAAATCACACTTGGCTCTTAGCTTTTTTTATTTTTTATTTTCTCTTAATTTTGGAATAAAAACTGCTATTATGCTTGAGAATTGCTTTTGAGATAGAAAGAGCATATTAACTTCAAAAAAAAAAAAAGGAAAAAAAAAATGGATAGTCTCTCAAAACTTTGTGAAAATGATAGGCCCAGATGGAAGCGCATCCCTCTCAAGACCAGGCCATTTAAAAATTAAAACCTCATAGCCCATTCGTCCATTTCTCATTTTCCATCCATCTCACAAGGAAAAAACGTAGAAAAGAAGAAAGCATCGAGAGGAGGTTAGTCTTTCATATTTCCAAAACAAAGGCTTCTCACTCAGAAGTTTGTAAAACAAAGCCCCCACAAGCCATCCCTCTAATTTTAGGCTCTGTGTCGTCCCCACTATTTGTTTCTCATAAAGATGGAAAAGTGTGTACATTTAGCAAGTCAACTTTTCAATTAACTTGTTGCTTTCACTCAACAAATC
Source organism: Vitis rotundifolia (assembly GCA_030254885.1). NCBI lineage: Eukaryota > Viridiplantae > Streptophyta > Magnoliopsida > Vitales > Vitaceae > Vitis > Vitis rotundifolia. The sequence goes on from CM058154.1 coordinate 21,552,940, forward strand.
CCTGGATTCCACCAAATTAGGCTTTGCTTTCTTGCTTTTACAAGGCTTTGGTATTGGGTCTTGCCTATGAAATACTAAAATCCATATTTAAAAGTCAAATACAAATTTGAAAGATGGTTGGATGGCATCTCAAGACATAAACCCCACACTTTCTAATATTATTGACCTAAAAATTTTAACAACCACATTTTTAAAATATAAAATTTAATTTTATCGGGTCGGACTATAATACTAAAGAGATTTTTTTGTCAAAAAGTACGATCAATCAAATAAGTTCGTTTTATATTAGTCGGGTTTTTTTATAACTTCATCTTATTATTTGTATCAATCATCATTAATTTATTTTGGATTTAGTCACTTAGCAACAAATACAATGACCGGTTGTGGTTGTATTTCTGGTAAAGACTAGGGAAGATTGAAAAGGCAATTAATGTAATAAGTAGAAGAATAATAAATGGATTTGCGCAGTGATTGCTAATGGAGTATATAGTTTGATAGTGGAAAAATTCGGTTAGGGAAGACCATTTCATCGTGCCATGCACAATCAATATGAAGTGATGTACACGAAACAATATATGGAAATGGGGAAATGGGTAAGCAATCATGCTACCACCCCTCCATGTCCACGTCCACGTCCACGTCCCTGTCCGAGTATTTATCCCAATATTCCAAGTTATCAATGTAATGAGTAATGACTAACCCATCATCTCAAACACAACCTATGATTTAGCTATGCCTTTTTAGGGATTTTGAAATTTGGGGATTTTGAAAAATAAAATATAGTTTAAATCATTACGTTTGAAATTTTATTTTTGAATTGACATGGCTTGTGACGAGTAAAATAAAAAGGGGTTTTAAAAAAAATAAAAATAAATTCCGTTTAAATACTAAATTTTAGCATTATCATTTAAAAAATTAACTTTAAATTTTGAAATTTATCCTAAAGTAATTTTAATTATTATATATAGCATGTTCATAATGTCTACATTTATTAGAAAGTTTTTTAGGGTTCTATTATAGCTTTTTAAATATTTAAAAATTTTATCTTAATTTATAGTTTAACTAATTACAAGTATGGGTGTTTGCTGAAACTTAACGAGTTCAGTTGACTTTAAGTTAAATTATACTTAAGTTTATAGTAAAATAAATCAAGTAACAATAAAGGTAGTGGAATAGTAAAATAAAAATAAAAATAATAAGGGTAAATTAAGGTAAAAATGTAAAATAAATATATAGACTTAAAAATAAAGTAATTATTTTTATTGATTACTTAAAATTATTTTTTATTTTAAGTTACACCATTAAGTTATTTTACCAAACGTATTTAACTTATTAAATGACTTAAATTAAGTTATTAAGTCGGTTATTAAATTGATTTATCAAACACCCATTAAAAATTACTTTTTTAAAATAAAGAAAAAGTAAAATAGATTTTAATTTTTATGCATTAAATGGAAATTATATATACAAATGCATTAAGAGAAATGCTAGGATAACAAAGCCATGTAGTTTTGATGATTGAATATACATTAAGCACTATAGGTTACACAAAAATTAATAAAAATAAAATGATTAAAGTAAGGGGCCTATTGAGTGGTTGGTATTAATCCATTATGATTTTAACAAATAATACCCATAGTAATAATAATAAAGTTGTAAACTAATGATCATATTTTTAGGGAGTGGAGCATCATATATTCATTAATTACTTCAAGGTAGCCTTTAAGTATAACAATAATGAATTTCCAATGGAATCCCCTTTTCTAGCATACCATCAATGTGGGCGTGCCATGAATTTTGCTTTATCCCAAGTTTGGTGATTCAATCAATTTCAATTTCACGTGTACCCTTTCTTTGGTATTAAAATAATATTAAGGATAGCGTAAAAAAAAATGCAAAATTAATTAAAATTACTGTATTTTTAATTTATTTTTATTTTTATTTTTTTAAAGTTATTTAATTAAAATGGTCAAATCTAATCCTCCATTATTTGTTGATAAAAATATCCTCATTTTTTTATAATAATAATTCTTTTTTAAAAAAACTTATATGTAAATATTTAAAAAAATTAAGAATATTCATGTAAAAAATAAGTTATATAGGAATTATTTCATCCATATCCACCAATTAATTTCTTTCTTTTTTTAAATCAAATATAATTAAAATTAATTAAAAAATAAGTGTTTTAAAATTATTTAATATTTTTTTTTCTTCTATTTTTTTTTTTTTTTTCAAAATAAAAGTTTGAATGGAATTGTATTCAATCATGACAATAAAAAAAATATATATATATATTCCCTTCCCCTTTGGCTTTCTCTGTCCTTATCCCTTTTGTTCACAATTTCTACATGGGTAAAGCCAAATTTTTTTAGGTTGAAGTAATCACTTTTTGTTAGCAAGAAGATAAAACACAAGTGAGAAACGAAGCCACCAAATTCAAACTTTGGATATGGATGTGGATCACAAAGAAAATTCAAAAGCAATTCAAAATCAAAGTAAAAAAGATCACACAACTCCAAGTCAAAAAAAATGTGAATATCATGTGGAATGAAGGTAGAGAAAAACAAAGCAAGAAAAAGGATATCCATAGCACATACAAGAAACCTCTGTTCAAACTTAGAAGCTTCAAACTTGGAAACTCCAACATCAAAAATTGCCTAATTCTGATTATATAAATATATAAAACAAGTGGTCAAGTACCAAAACACTTGTCCTAATTAACTTACCTTTTTTTATAAAAATAAAATAAAATAAAATTGAGAAAATGGAATTTTGATGAGTCCATATTCCTGGGCCCACGGGTGGTGGAGGGAGTGGTTCTGTGGTTGCCCCTGATATGAAGTTAGAAAAAACCACAAAATTTGACTTACAAATCAGCTACAGCGAGGCATTGGCGTATGGTGCAGAACCACCAAATTGGACTTTTTGGGGCAATTAGGTAGGTCAATTTCATAAAGTAGCCTCCTTTGTCTTTGAAATTTTTGGCTTTCCCAATCCCCTCTTCCATCATAATAATACCTCTAATAGTATACACACTAATGTCGTAATCAAACCTGTCTCTACGTACTTTGAAATTTGGACTACATTATGATATTCTCATTCACTCCTTTTCTACCCAACTTGTATTTTAATTTTTCATATACATATATTTTCAATTGGGTACACTCCAAAGTGGAAAATAATTGAATTTTCATAATATTTTACCCTAATCGGGCTTGGGTATTTGTACCATGACGATATAAACTATATAGTAGGTATATTTGGAAGAATAAAATAAGAGGGGGAAAAGAAAAGAAAATTCACCGTTCTAGACTCAATTAATGGAAATGGGAATCAATTGAAGCAACACCATGTGTAGGCGTACTGGAGGTTGACGTGAGAATGAGTACCACATTTATGTTTATGTCAGCATTTGATCCGGTTCATTAATACACTTATTTTATTTTTGACTTTCTTTCAATTACTTGTTCCATCAGCCTTTACATTGGATAGTATTTCTAAATAATAAAAAAGATAATTAAAATAAAACATAATTTTATCATTTTACAAATATATAAACTTTTAATAAAACTAAATAAAGGAAAAATTGGATTCCACAAGAGATTGAATGAAGACGCTTTTTATTTCCACACGATTTTCTTTGTGTTTAAGTAAAACACGGCATGAATCGACTAGCAATGCCTTTTCTCCCATTCAAAAGGATTGGTAGTCAACTAAATTCACTGCCAAATTTCAATTCCAAACTGCCCCCAGTTGAAAGATGAAAGGTAAAAAGGAAGAAAACCCAATTACCATTAGGGCCAAAGCAGAGGGTGTCAGAAGAAAGCTGAGTTCTGAGTTGGGGAGTTCAGAAGGGTTGTCCTATTACTAGGAAATACTAGTCACTTTCGGTGCTATTATAGTAGGGTTCCTCCGCATTGGGATCTGTAAAACCAACCTGCTCACTTCTCTATTCATATTCCATCAAATTATTACTCCTAAGTCCAACTCCCTATTCATCTTCAATGTATCAATTTCTGCCCTACAGTGCGTGAACCTTGGGATGGAACCAGGCCTTTAATTTAATTGACCGCCAGTTGGGCCTAGAAAAATATTTAGATGGGGGAGCGGAAGAATTAAAATCCAAAGGACAAGAGTAGGGCTGAGGGCGTACCAATAAAATAAAAGGGAAAATATAAAAAGAAAAACCCCGTAAATCAATGGTTTGTGCACCTTGTGATGTAATCCACCGACCAACCGAACCCTCGGTGGTCCCCACTTCCCCCACAAATACTCCTCATTGCTCTGTGGCCCCCACGATTCTCCCTCATTTCCACCACTCCCCCCTCCTTAAATCCCAACCCTCCATCCCCGTCGTGATTCACGACCGCCACTCTGATCCCCCCATCTCACGGCCCTCAACCCCACGATCCTCTCTGCACGGTCAACACTCGAATAAAAATAACTTAAAATAATAGCTCCCCCTTTGACCAAAGACCAAAGCTGTAGAATATAATAATAATAAAAAAATATTACCAGAAAAAAGTACCTTTTGCTTGCGTCATCAAAGCTTTGACTCTGTTTCTCTCTCTTCTTAAATCCTCCCGTCTCTGCCCTTTTTCTCTGTTCTTCTTCTTCTCCTCCTGCTCTACTGCTCTTCCAGCAAAATAATTCTGTGCTTTCGCAAAAGTTGAAGATGGTGAGGGACAACTTGTTTATTACAGTTCCCAGCCTTTTCCGCTGCCCGATATCTCTGGACGTCATGAAGTCTCCTGTGAGTCTCTGCACCGGCGTCACCTATGATCGCTCGAGCATTCAGAGGTGGCTCGACAACGGCAACAACACTTGTCCGGCCACTATGCAGGTGCTCCACAGTAAGGACTTTGTGCCCAACCACACCCTACAACGCCTCATCCAGATCTGGTCCAACTCGGTCCGCCACCGCTCCAACTCGCCCGACTCCCCCATCCAACTCGTTCCCTCTCTGTCCCCAGACCAAGCGAGGGACCTGATTAAAGAAATCGAAAGCAAGCCAGAGGACTGTCTCGAATGTATGTCGAAGATTATTTGTTTCGCGAGAGAGTCCGAGGAAAGCCGCAAGTTTCTTGCGAGAATTGATGGATTCGTGTCGTTGCTGGTTGATTTTCTCGGCAGCGGCAATGCTAATTTCCTTGCGCTTGAACAAGTGGTGAGGGTTTTGGACATGATTATAAGTGAGCACGAAGATCATAAGCAGCTGGCGAATTCGATGCTGAAGAGTGATCGCGATTGCTTGTCTTCAATCCTCCTCGTTTTGCAACAAGGAAGCGCGGAATCGAGAATCGCATCTGCTAGGGTTTTGGAGTCGATCGCAACCGATGCTGAATCGAAGCTCTTGATAGCCGAAAAGGATGGATTATTTTCCGAATTGATTCGCATAATGAGCACCGAGACCGATCCTACAATGATAGAATCAACCTTGTCTTGCTTGATCGCAGTATCAATGCCGAGACGCATCCGACCAAAAATCGTGAGACTCGGCGTCGTCAAGCAACTCACGAAATTATTATCCGATCCCAACTGGAGCGTTTCGGTGACCGAGAAGGCTCTGAAACTGCTGGAAATGGCATCATCGTGCAAAGAAGGAAAATCCGAGATATGTGAGAACTCCGAGTGCGTATCTGCCATAGTGCAGAAGATGTTGAAGGTGTCGAGCACGGCGACGGAGCACGCCGTGACGATACTGTGGAGCGTGTGCTATTTGTCAAGAGACGACAGGGCTCAGAGCACGGTCACCCAGAACAACGGATTGACCAAGATTTTGGTACTTATGCAGAGCAATTGCTCGCCGGCGGTGAGGCAACTGGCCGGAGATTTGTTGAAAATATTCAGAGTGAGCTCCAAATCGTGTCTGTCAAGCTATGATACCAAAACAACCCATATCATGCCTTTTTGATTCGTCCATCACTGATTTTCTTCCTCTCTTTCTCTATTGAATGAGACAGAGACGGAGACGGAGACGGAGACGGAGATGGAGATGGAGATGGAAAGAGAGAAAGACAAGCTTGTATATGCAAAGACAAATTTTGTTAACCAATAGAAGAAAGAATTCATTTGATTTTGTTTACATGTCTGTTTCTTCCATTTCAGTTTCTTGCCTTTTTGTTCGATACATGGGAAAAAAACGGCTGAAAACTCTGTTCTAATCTCTTACTCAAAACCCTTCCTTTTTCAACAAAATTACATCTCAATTATGCAGTATAATTCATGCAAATGGCCCTTCTCCCTTGTCTTGAAAGATCTTTGGAAATATTACTTTTAGAGAGAAAAAAGAAAAAAAGAAAAATGAACGGCTAATACTGAGAATCAAATGGGTCAGTGCTTTAGTGCAATTATTTTTTTAGAGAAGCAAAGAAAAAATTTGGGGTAAGACCGTAAGACAGAGAAAGACAAGGTGCCGCAATTGCTGAAACGGTTGCTTTGTATTATATAAACCATTGTAGCTTTCCCTTTCACTTAAAAATTGGTTTGGTCACCGGAAGGCAGTAGCAGTAGCAATTGCTGAAAGGGATTGGAATCATATCACAAAAAGAGAAAATAAATGGAGAGATGGTCCAGATGGATAGCTAGGTTTGACCCCTCCAGATCTCTAATCCCCCCAACCAATATAGAAAACCCGAAAGATAAGGGCCAGACACACAAAAGTAACGGATACATGAATGGGTTGGCTGTTTCCTACTCCATTATCTTTTCAGTGTACTGAGTGGTTTGGAAGGCCAAGGATTGGCTCCATTATCTTTTATGGCTTCTTGTGCTCTGGGTTTGGCAAGGGCATTGGATCCAGTGTGACTGAGAGTGAGCATTGCCCGGAAACTAAGAATATTAAACAGGAGTTGGGTGGTGTGGATGGAGTGCGAGTGGAAGGAGTGATGATGGGAATGGGGTAGAATGTTGGGTCAAAATGGACACCTCACGTGAGCTTTTGGGTTGGGAACTCCTGCTTGCTTTAAGCAATGCCCAATGGTTGGACGTGCGAGTGGGAGCACCTTCATCATTGTTTTCTTTCTTGGCCAACTTATTTGCTATATTTGTGTTGGATCTTTAGGTGGAACCCTTTTTTTTTTGTTTAAGGGGGTGTTTTTTCCAAATTTATGGTTCCTTATATAAGAAGAAATATCTCACAAAAGATATTTTTTTGTGTCACAGACATTAACATTGAGGTGGAGAATGCATAAAATTTTAAATTTCGTTCCATTTGCTACATGAAACATGTATAAAAGGAAATCCTATAATTTTTTTTATTTAATTAAAAATAATTTATTTATATCATTAAACACAATTAAAATAAATTTATTATTAATAGGTTTGGCCTAAAAGACTATCCGCTCTAGACTCTCGAGGAGCGCTAGGAGTATTAAGAACTTATCTAGTTCAAGCATTCAAGTCAATTTAATCGCAAAATTTTTTGACCGAATTAATTATGTTAGATAATATTAATAAATAATTTTTAATTAAATAAAAAAAATTAAAATATTTAACTTTTGATATTCAACTACCAAAAACAATCACCTTTGTAAAAGTAAAACAAACTTTTCTCGATTTGTAAACACACCCCTTTCACATTTTTAAAAAGAAACACCGACCCAGCGCCAAAATCTAGAAATCAAAGAGAAATTGAGGTGGAGATTTTGTAAATTTTGGTCTTTCGTGAAAGGGACGTGTGGCGGGGTGGGGCATAGATATTGGATAGGAGGACATAATTTCCAGTTTGAAGAAACATTCATCACACGTAATTCAATTGATAAGACAATGTTGATTGTGTGCAAAACAAAAAAAACAAAAAAATTGTACCACCATTTGACATGTCAGAGGCAGAGGTGCCCCCAGTCTTCTCCAACTCCCACTTTCTCTCGCTAATTCCCTAATCATCTCCCCTCCCTGCTGGATCTTATCCATTTCCCTTTGCTTTACCACTAATTATGTTTCCCAATGCCACCTCCAACACTCTCAATTATTTCCTTCCTTTCTTTACACTTTTGTTTCAAATGTTATTATATGCTATTAAAGGCAAATCTAGGGGTAATCTTAGGTTATGCTTATTTGATTATATTTTAAAATAAAAGAGATATCCATATCCAACTCACAAAATCTTAACTTTCCTAATCCACCCTGCATTCAATTTTCCAATTAAAGTACAATTAGGATAAATTTGAATTGATTTTCAAATCCACAAACCCCTCTGACTTTGCACTGCCTCATGGGCTGGGTCTCAAGAAAATGGTCTAGGAGGGTGGGGAAAAGCTAGGCCCATTTTTAGAAGTGGGTGAAGAAATGTGTCACTGTTGAAGGCCCCATGGGCCTATGTCAGAAGGTCCATGGAGAAGCATCATTTACGGTGTCACCCATTTATATAAATAAAAGCCATAAATTGCATAGTGAGAATATTATTTTTACAAAATATAGATTAGTTTTGGAGGTGTGAGTGAGGACAGCAACCACTTTTTTGTAGGATTGGGATAAGGTGATTTTTTTTTTTTTTTTTTTTAACCCCGTCTAATGAGAGGAGTTTGAAATTTAAATAAATTAGTTAGGGATTTTTTTTGAAAACTCGGGACGGGTTCAAGATGGGGTTCAGGTATTACCTTGTCTCACCCTTTCCCACCATAATTACATATAAAATTAATTTAATTTAATTTTAACTTTCTTATTTTTAATATATAATAATAATAATAAAATAATTTTTAATAAAATAGGTTATAAAAAATTATAATATTTTAATTATTTTATCAAATATATTTATTTTAATGTAATTAAAAAAAATTAAAATTTTAAAATTTTTCAAAAAAAAGTTTAAACGAGATGAGTGTGGGTTTGAGAAATTTGCATACTTATCTGGTTCTACCTCACTCGGTTTAATTTTTTTAATAGAACGGGAATGAGAATTATTTTGAATAAACAAGTCAAGGTTGGGATAGGGTGGCATGTCCGAACCCGCCCCATTGTTATCCTATTCTTTTAAGCCAACTTTTTTATTTGCTAACATGTTGTATCTTTTAGTAGAATAAATATTTTATTTTACATAGGCCAAACAATGAACTAGAAAATAGAGAAAAGGAAAAATAATTCTATTTGTCATTAGTTAATATATTTAGATTATATTTTAGAATGGAAATAAGAATAAAAATTTATTATTATGAAAACCAAATATCACTCTTATGAATTTGATTCTTCTTGTCTATGTGATATGATAATTCATCTTTATTTTTATTTTATTTTTGATCGTATTTTTATATATCACATATAGTAAAACTCTTGTAAAATAATACTTCTAAACAAAGAGGAATAATTAATTTTAATGGGAATATTGATTTATCAATGAAAGAATATTTATTAATTTATCCATATATAAACATTTATTAATTCATCTAAATGAATAATTAGTAATTTAGAAAAAGTATATAAAGTGCTTGTACATGGAAAAAAATATAAATACCAAATATAGTGTATGCATTGAGGTTAAAACTAAGAAATAGAAATTATAAAAAGTTGCTTAAATATTTCATCAATTATTAATTTATATTTCTTTGGGTTTTTAAGGATTTTTTTTTTAAATTATTATCTTTTATATATTTAGTGAGATTATTAATTTAATACATTGTCCTAATTGAGACCAAAAGATTTTATAGTTTAAATAAGGTTATTAATTTATTTAACATTTATTAATCTAGATTTTATTGTGCACCATCAACATTTCATTTGTGGTCCTATGAAAAAGGGTTGTAAGATTAGCTTATTTTTATAATACATTTTTTTTTTTATAATATATGGTTTTAACTTTAATTTTAACCATCTAAAGCTAACATAAAAAAAAATAAAAATAGAATATTCTTATGTTGGATACCAAAATTTCAAGAGGCATGAGGTTCATATAAACATCAATTGTCTAAATGCTACCAAGTAAATTGGTGGTTATTTTGAAAATTTTTATTAATTCTTTACTTAAAATAAGTCAAATTATCAATAATTTATACAATTTGGCTGAGAAATGAATTTATTATTAATTAACAAAATTGCTATCAATAGAAGTTAGATACAATTGATAAAGATTCTATTTTTAATCATTTTCTTTCTTATTTCTTAATCTAATTTAGAGATTTTTTTAATTTTTTCTTTTTTGAAAAATAGTTACCAAATATGAAACCAACAAAATAAGAATCAATTAATTTAGATAATAAATAAGTTCAAAATAAATTCATGAGTTTTAAAAACAAAAATAAATGCTCAATCATATGACACTTGACTTATTTACATATAATATGGGAATATTAAAATAAAAGTTACAAGTAGGACAAGTATATTCCAAGCAATTGTAATTGCCCAAAAGAATAAAATAAAAAATAAAAATCCAACCAACTGGACCAGGAGGATTGGGTTGGGTCCCAAGAATATGAATCCAGTAAAAAAACACCCTAGGCCCAAATTTCAGAAATGGGGTGGAAAATTTTCTTACTGATATAGGCCTCATGGGCCTCTGTTAGAATATAAGTCACAACCCAAAAACCCAAAGCATTTTAAGCATGCAGGAGCATAGTTCATCATATAAATACAATTTAACATATGAAAATTTACTTAAATGTCTATAAATTCATTAATTTTTTAGGTCAAAAAATTATTATCTTGTTATATTTTTAATAAGCTTTAAGTCATCAATTTTAGAAATACAAACTATAAATTGCATATTGAAAAATATTGTTTGAAAAAAAAAAAAAACCTTGCAAAATCTATATCATATTTTTTTTCCTACCAACTTTCTTATTTGCTAATATGTTGTATTTTTTCAACTAATATACTTTTATTTATTTATAAAAAAAGAAAGAAAAAAGAGAGAAGTGGCTCAAACTCAATTCACACACAAGTCGGCTCAACTCATTAAGAACTTGTTCAATTGTATTGGAATTGAGCCCCTAAAAACAATACATGATATAATAAAGTCAGACTTAATTATTCCTAGAAAATTAACTTTTTAAAAAAAAAATTATCAAATTAACGTATTTATTTTTTATATTTTAATTGATATTATAAATTTATTTTTTAACATCCACATTAAAAGCATTATATATACATAAAATAACTACGAAATATTTACTATAAAAAAAGTAAGTCATGAATGTAGAGCTCTAGTTGTAAAAGAAACTAATAAATAAGATAAAAGAAATTTAAAATTTAAAAGTAAGTTAATTTTTTTTGAATTAGTGTTTAGAGTTATTTATGTTATTAAGGTATTTTATCAAATATATTTAATCTACTTAATGATTTATATTAAATTATTAAATCACGTTACCTTAACTTACTAATTATTGCTTTATATTTTAATGAAACAAGGAACTAGATAAGAAAGTTTTTTACCACCAAGGTCGGATTAAATACTAGGACTTTAAGCATCCAATATAGGCTATGTTTGGTTATGCAAAATCTAAGGGAAAAATAAAAGAAAAGTAAAAGCAAAAGAAAAATAAAAATTGATTTGAAGTTAATAAATTAATTTTATATATTACTTTAAACTTATATCGGTTGATTTAATTCTTCTATATAAAGATTAAATAATTTGAAAATGTACAAATTTCTAATTAATTTAAATTACCTTTGATTTTCTTCCCTATTTTTCATAATAAAGCCAAATATAATAAAATAATTTTTCTTAGTAATTTTTTTCTTACTGGAAAACCTATATATATGTATAGGAACGTTGGGCTCCATTGCGCTTTCAATTGAAATGGGTTTCATTCGTTATAGGGCCAATGAAAATGTAGTCAAGTCCATCTACTTACCAGTAAGCCCAATTTGTACATTTCCGTTAGTCTTTTACGGGCTGATAAAAAAGCTAGGCCCATTTTCAAAAATTGGGTAGAAAACCTTCTTACTGATAAAGGCACCCAAGGCCTCAAACGCCAATGCTTGTCATATGGATAAGTGTTTTTGACAATGTTTTTTTAGTAATGTGTTATATTTTAGAAAATTGATTTTGGAACAACAACCCACCAAACACTAAGGCTATGTTTGATTCCCGAAAAATACTAGGAAAAGAAAAAAAAATGTTAAGAAAAATAGTTTTTTCATGTTTCATTTCACTATAACAAATATAAAAGAAAATCAAATATAATTAAAATTAATTTAAAATTTATATATTTTTAAATTATTTAATGTTCTTATATTGTAGATAAATAAGTAAAATGAGTTTGAAGAAACGTATAAAAATAATTTATTAAATTTAATTTTTTTTCTTCTACTTTCCTTTCTATTTTCTTTCCTTAACATTTTCCCTTAAATTTTCCAAGAACCAAACATAGTCTATGTAATTTTTTATATCTTTAACATTAATTGTTTTAAAAATAAAAAATATAAATTTTATATGTAGTTCCAGACATTAGGAAGAACATTTAAACTTTCAAAAATCACTCTTAACCTAAGCTCAACATTAATATAAAAAATATAATATATATACGATAATATTTTTTTAATGAAAATAAAAGAATACTTGATCTATTAGTTGGTTAATAAAACATATATTAAGTGTGTATTTGATAGTAATTTTAGGAAGTGTTTCTGATCATTTTTATACTTGAAAGATAAAAAATTTTAAGTATTAAAAAGACTAAAAACACTTTTTAAAATTACTACCAAACGTACTATAAGAAACCTTTGTCAGGCTTTGCTCCGGCTGCTCTAGGCTTGAAGGCCCAAAGCCCAGCCCATAAGAGTTAAAGTCATTGTATCGTCTCTAACTAATATCATTCTTCCAATTTTCATAAAATGAAAAAGGAATATATGGGAAGATATCAGTACCTTTAAGACTGATGTTGATGATTGAAAACAATTAGAGTATGACAATAAATGGGGACCATACATAGAGCTTTTAGAAGACTTGTATTGAAATATCTCAAACTACCTAACGTGGAGAAAAGGTGAGGAAAAAAGGAAAAACATGAAAGCATCATCACTGTTTGAAGCAGAGGAATGTCACTGTTTGAATAAGAGGAATGTGGCATAGGGTGACAGGGAATGATGTCCAAGGCATATTAATGCTACTGCCATTCTCTTAATATCACACCCAAAGTAGAAATCTATTTATAGCCTTTTGGTTTATAAAGCGTGATGTTATGAAGTTTCTGAAACTAGGAGATAGCCTCCAGCTTTGGGCATGGTCCTCCTCCTCCATCTTCCTCTCACACTAGGCATTTAGGGACTGACCGCTACAAGTCTATGAACATTCGATAACACTTCAAGTTCCCTCAACTATGAGGATTTTATCTTTTCATTGAAATAATGAACTCCCTCTATTGAGGCCAAGAGAATGCTTAATATCTATTGAGTATTTGAAGACCAAGAGAGCTAGTATGTGTATGGAATCCCAGACCACGTAGTTCCTATCCCAAGATCAAGTTAGGCACATGGATCACTTCTTAGGGCATCTAGATCCTAGCAACAAAAACAAAAGCACATTTCTAAACAATAAAGGATCTAAATTAATGGATTAGAAAACTTTACCACCAATTTGGATGTTCCTAAAATTTTTCCTTTTGGTGAAGAATCAAACAATGTTGTCGAAAGCCTTGTAGACCCAAGATTTTTTGCCCAATAACTCTACCTCAAACCTTAGCACTTCAGCAATGGGGGTTTTAGAAAGTGGACACTAGAGCTTTCTTTCTTTGGATGGTGGAAAAAAACAAAATGATAAAACCCTAACCCTTAAGCACTGCAAAAACATATTTCTTTAAATATTGCACTACAAAAGTTTCTCTAAATCATCAACATAATCTCTACTCTTCTAGGGCAAGATTGAAAAATAGATCTTGTTTGTCAACCAAGAAAATCTATGGACTATCCTAGAATCTTGATTTCTCTTTAAACTACTTAAAAAGAAAATTACAAATCTAAAACTACATTCTATAAAAGAGAAATCTCTCAACTTTTAACATGACAAGCTATTTATAAACATATGAGCAACTCCTTGTCCAATCATAGCCTAAAATAAACACGACCAAATTTAATGAGATTGTTACAGTTTAGATCATTGTTGACAACTAAGAACCAAATTGATACCAACTTTGCATCCTTGATTCTAGAAGGCTCTATTGAATTATGAACCAATACACTTCAATAACCAAAGATATATCTTTATGTATCGAAGCATATATCGCATATCAAAATGCATTTGTAGAATTCCTTGCTTAAATTGATACCCAGTGATACCCAACTCCTATGTCAAAATAAATTCTTCAACTAGTATTGAGTTCACTATTTGTCAGATAGCAAAATGGATAACTACCAATGTACATTGATGATGGATTGTTATATCACAATGTCTCAAAATGTACCTCAATAAAGGTACTACAACTCCTCATAATCAATAATTTTGGAAGTGTATTAAAATATAAAAACCAATACCACTGAGGTATTAAAATCTTCTTCATTCCTTCTCTCGTTACAATGAATATGTCGAAATGCTCAACATTGCTTTTTCGACAATTATCAAAATGGTGATCTTGCTTTACTTAACTTCTCTATAATTGCTTTCAATTATCTTAATCTAACTTGCTTTGTAGACTATTGAGAAAGCTATTAGAAATGAATTAATTCTGCATCAATTCTCATTAACTTTCAATATTAGTTCATGAATAGAGACTATGCACAATTATATTGTAAAATGATTGAATTAAGTGTAAAACATTCATAATATGTCATCAATTAAACCTCTAAAACTATGCATTTTACACTCAAGTCAACAAAGCTCATCATCATTTTGATCAAAATCAATAGTCTTGATAGCTTGAACAAAATGCATGTTCTAGGAGTGAGATGCTTGTTTTAATCTATAAATGGATTTATGCAACTTGCACACAAGGTGCTCTTGGCCCTTTGATATGAATCCGTCTGGTTGCATCATATAGATGCTCTCTTCAAGATCACCGTTTACAAATGTTGTCTTGACTCTTGATATCCATTTGTTGTCATATCCCATAAATGAGATGTGCCACAATGGATAGAAGTATTTTGATGGATTTGAGAATGACTACTGGTGAGAAAGACTCCTTATAGTCGAAACTAGGTTTTTAACTATAACCCTTTGCTATAAGCTTGGCCTTATATATCTAAGATTTTTTATCTACCCCTCTTTTGTAGACCCACTTGTACCCTTTGAGTTTTATCCCTTCAAGTGTTTCTATAAGATCTCAAACTCTATTAAAATACATAGATTCTAACTTTACTTCCATAGCTCCTTACCATAAATAAACAACATCACTACTCATTACTTCATTATAATCCATAGGGTTGGTCTCATGTTTCCCTACAATGGCCTTAAAAGATTGTCCAAAACACATGAACCCATTTAATTGTAAAAAAACTCTAACACTACAACAAGGCTCTTGTATGCTGAAACTGCTAGGAATGGTAGATGTAGAAACCTTTGGATTCAGAGTCTTCTGTGCTAATATGAGTGTCTTCAAGTTCTCTTCAATCTATATCATGTTTCACCTTATTACTTGTTATTGACATATCTTCGTACACTTACCATATTGTTTTCTTCTAGAAATCTAACATTTTTGCTAACAGATATCTTCTAGCTAAACTTACTATAAAAGTAATGCCCTCTAGTTCCTTTTGTGTAGCCTATAAACTGACAAACCTCATATTTTGCTTCCAACTTATCTACCTTTGGCTTCAACATGTGTCTTGAACACCCCCAATTACGAATGTGTCATAGACTATGTTTTGCGGTTTGTTTACATCTCTGTGGGGGTCAAAGGTATTGACTTGAAAGGTACTAGATTAAGTAGGTAAGTCATAGTCTCCAAGGCATATCCCTAAAAAAATATAGGAAGTGATGAGAAACTCATCATAAATCTCACCATGTTTATCAATGCTCGATTCCTTCTTTACGCTACTCCATTTTCCTATTGAGTTCCAGGTGCACTCAATTGGGATATAATCTCAAGCTCTTTAAGGAAAGAAACAAATTGAGTGGACATAAAGTTGTCATCTTGATCAAATCGAATTGCCTTGATATGTTTACCAAATTGGTTTTCCAATTTCACCTTAAATTCAATAAATTTATCCAATGCATTATATTACCTATGGATTAGGTAAATATATTCAAACTTAGAGTAATCATATGTATAGGGGATGAAATATTCATACCCTCCTGTGCATGGACATTAAAAGTCCTACATGTGTTAGTATGCAATAAACTTAGACAATTTTTGAGTTCTAGAAGACAACTATCATCTATGAGGGCAAGATTTCTCATTGCTTGCATAACAATCCTCACTTTGAAAGCCAAAGCCAAGTACATTTTCCTATCATTCAATCTTCTCTTTAGCTAAAACCTTGAAAGAATTACAGATATGGTTGGTAGCCTTAGAATCTATCCACTAAGAGTTAGTGGAATCCACCACTAAACATGATTCAACTGAAAGTGAATGATGCATAATTTATTTTTTCTTCATGAATTCTAGACACTCATTTTTCCAACGGTTTTTTCCCCCCACAAACAAAGCACTTACACTTTTCTTTACTCTTCTTGCCTTTAGCCTTATACCTTTTTTTTTTTTTTTTTTTTATGGTCTTCAAGCTTTTTTTCTTCATTTTACTAGAAAAACTTGAAGAACTTTTTATTGTAAAATAAACGTCTTTCTAGTTCTTGAGAATCCCCTTATTCATTTGGAGTTCCCTCATCAAATCAAGTAAGCTCATCACTCACTTATTCATATTATACTTAAGCATGAATTGCTTAAAAAAATTTGATAAGGTCTTTAAGGCCATGTCAACTCAGGTTTCCTCATCGATCTCAACTCCAAGGATCTCCATTTTGTTAAAGAGTTTGATCATACAAACCATATTATTTTTAACAAAAGGAACTCTTGACATGCCCATACCACCAAGCATCCCATGCAAACTGAGGACAATATTGAAAAATGATATTACTCTTGATACCACTTGAAAAACCATCGAAAATCCTATAGGGAACACCTAGAAGGTGGAGATGGTGAATGGGTGATTTAAAAAAATTTAAATAAAAATTATATGTTATACCAAAACTTTATCTCAATAGATATTAGGGGTGTCCCAAATAACTATATGGGTTATACCTAAAATCTTTAGGTATATAAAAATATGATTTTATTTTTTATTTTTAAGGATACTCTACAATTTGTTAGGGATAAAATAATATAATTGTTAATATCCAAAATATACCCGAGAAATGTTAGGGAAAACAATAATTGGTTATATGTATAACAACCATAACCTCTAAGATGACCAATCTAACAACCTCAATAACCAACTAACCAATTAAAAGGTTATCAATATCATCAACTAGAATATAAGTAGTAATAAAACGATATGTAATGAGGTACAAGATTTTTACGTGGAAAACCCCTACAAATTGTGGAGATAAAAAATCTCGAGATCTAAGATCTACCAATCTAAATTCACTATTTGAAATCAAATTACACAAATTTATTCGACTATTTTACCCTAAAAACTTATTGTCTAGCACCTATAACTTGATCCACATCTGCGATGCAACAACTCTTTATTGCTCCCTAATAGATCCTTCGGCCACTCCGAAAGGATTAAGGTCTTTAACCCATGATTTAAAGATTCAAATCCTTGAATGAGAAATCGGGAATGGTGTGACAATTAGACTCTCTCAAGGAGTCCTTTTCGTAAAAATAAGAGGTTTCTAAACTCTAAGATCTCTATGATCTCCGATCTCTTAGCTCGAATCTCTTACCCTTAAGGGGTTATAAGAGAAACATTTATAGGCTAAAGCTAAAGAGTCCCGATATCTTAAGTTTTCAAAATAGAGTTTGAATGAAATTTATCTAAAATTTGTTTCTAAACTCAACAAGACTATTATGACCACTTGCATAGACTTAGATTGCTTGAGCCAAATTAACCGCTTGAGTGGCCCCTATTTTTTTTTTGAAAAATCATTTAAAAACATTTTAAGTCTAAAAATGATATTGAACCTTTTTATATCTCAAATAAGCCTTATATGCCACAAGCCATACTTTTTTAGAGTTACTTGTGACTTTCCGGTTTGATGAACAACAACCCTTGATCTTTAATGAAGAGCAAGTCACTATCTAAAAAGACTTCTATGACCAAACATTTATTGAAAAAAAATTGTCAACATATAAACAAGACTCAATATCCTAACAAATATCACAAGCTATTTCATAGACATGTGTTGATGTTACAATACTTTATCCAAAGAAAAAAGTATGATGCACTTGGTCTCCTAACCTGTCTTATTCTAACTATGATATGTGTTCCTCTTCTTTTGTGTGGAATATTCATTAAGAGAACTAGGAGCAAAATCTTATGTTACCCATTTTAGCTTATCTGAAGTGAGTACCATGCCTAGCTTTTTTTTCCAATCCACATAACTTGGTTTGATCAATTTATTAGTAGTAAGAATAATAGTAATCCAATTATATGACACAATATCTATAACATAAATAAAACCATGCATTAATTAATTGATCATTCATAACAAATCAAGTATAAATTTAGCAAAAATGTAAAGTTCTCATAACTATATATTTATTTGCAAAGCATCCTAGTATCATAAGATTCAAGCCCATGGTAGGTAAGTCATGACCTTATTATTAGTTAGACCCTCTCAAATTGATCTCTTTGCTTTAGTTAAACTCATGGTAGCATACCTTTTGTTTGGCCCTTAAACTATGCAAGTGGGACTGTGGTGAGTAAAGAATCCCATCATTAGAGTGGTTGTTTCCATTTTAGACATGTCTAGTCTAGTCCATATAGAGAGTTCATATATCTTAATTCCTTGAACCCAACCCACTATTGGAGTAGTGATGAACCAAATCAATATGAACTTGATAATGGAGGCTATGGGTTTTGCTAAGGCCCTCTACTGCTTAATCTTTCAGAAAAGAAAGACTTTAATTAGTTTTGGCAAACCTTTCTTAAAATAAATTCTATATTATAAGATTTTTCAAAATCCATTATTTATTTTCTAAATTGGAACATTTGTACTAAAATATAATTTCTCTCATATTTCTTGTCCTTGAACTATCCTTATCCATAAAAGTCCTTTCTCTTTTAGGGAGAAGAGTTTGAAGGACTTATTGTTATCCTTGTTCTCTTTGGGAGAAGAGCTTAGAGAACTACCTATTCCAAATCAAAAGGATGGTTCTAAAAGAAATTAAAATGTATAATTAGCAATATTCAATTTACATAAATAACTTTGGAAAATACCTTTTCATGCTAATTTATTTTCTTTAAAAAATCCAAAATTATTATTTTTCAATATTTAATTTTTTTTTTCCTAACTCATGTACTATACCAAATATACACAAAATGAAATAATAATAAAATAAAATATCCCCCATAGCCTTGGTGATCCTATTGCAAAAATCTTGGTAACTTGATTTGGATTGAATTTAAATTTGCTAAAAATAAAACCTACAACCATAAATAAGGTTAGATTAGAAAACCCTAATCCATTACAATTATATAAAAAAAAAAACCCAAAACTTCTCTTGTTTCTTTCTTATTGCCATTTACAGTGAGCGTCGGTGGGACAGCTTGAATGCACTTTGAGTATTGGAAAGCCGCTTGAGCTCTTGTGATTCGTTGGAAGACTGTTTAAGCACCAATCTAAGTGGTCAAGTGTTGTTACCTGCATCTTCGACCTAAGATTGCTTCCTTCATGGCTTTCGGCCAATTTTTTTTATCGAATAACTTACCTTTTATGGTTGGTTTCTCCATATCAGACATATTGGAATTACTAGAATGTTTTTTTTTTTTTTTTTTTTTTTCTCTCTATCTTTTGGCTTATATGGATGAGAAAAATAATATTTTTTACATCCAAGCAAAAATCCTAGGCTCCTTGAAACTAGAGCATACAACCTATCCTATGCTCTTAATTGCAGAGCTTACAACCTAATCTAAAGAGAAAACAAACATAATCACAAAAATAACCATCATATTCAATAGATGAACTAATAATAATCATACATTCATCCTTGGGACAATGGGATGAAAAACATAACCCTGAAAAATAGAGTTAGTATGTCTTAGAATGGATCTAACATGTAAAAACCTATCCTAGAACTTTGATACTAGTTGTTGGAAAATCTAGATCACTTTATTTCTTGGCCTTAGATCATATGGGGTGCATGCAACTATCCTTAAGCTTCTCTAGATCTAATATAATGAAAAACTATGGCTATAAAAAGCACAAAATATATTAGATTTAGAGATGAGAATTAGAAAAAAGATTTTGTATTGTGACAATCAGAGTGCTATTCATTTAGCAAAGAATCCTATTTATCATGATAGGACAAGGTATATACATGTTTGATATCATTATATTTGATTGGCTTTAGAAGATGGAATTTTAACTCTTGAGAAAACTAAAGGGTGTCAGAATCCAACTGATGATATGCTAACAAAGATAGTCTCAGTAGAGAAATACTGCTTAATATGTATTGTTAGCTTATCTAATATGCATTGTTAGCTTATCTATGCTAACAAAGATAGTCTTAGTAGATAAATACTGCTTAATATGTATTGTTAGCTTATCTAATATGCATTGTTAGCTTATCTATGTTAACTCATTAAGTAATAGGAATGTAACTTAGCGAGTTTAACTCAATCCAACCCAATTTTGGGTAGGTTTAGGCAACCTTTTTGTAATTTGGATTCAGTTTGAGGAAAAAAAAAAAAACCTAACGTAATTGATTTTGAATAATGCGAACAAAATATTTATTACAATAAAAATATTGTGGGTACAATCTCAAATATAATATTTTTTACAGAAAAATATTTTTTCTCTGATTCTTTCGCTTTGACCACAACTTGAAGAACGACGATGACATTTTCTTGATTTCGGAGATCAATCGAGGGCCGTAAGTGGCTTATTCCCGAATGAACTCATTGAATGATGAAGAATGCATGTAGCAATTCTTTTGCTTTCTTTTGTTGTGAAGCCTCTTTTCCCATACGAAATCGCCTTTGGATTTTCTCCCTAAGATTTTCCTTTTTGGATTTTTTTTATTTATGAATTTCTCTTCTCCTTCTTGAAAAAAGACACCTCTATTTATAGGTGAAGATAGAGAATTTAAATTTCAAATTCTGAAATTTTAGTTGCTTAATTCAAATGATTTAGTCCCTTATTAAAATAATAATAATAATAATTTTCTTCTTATTATTATTAGCCTTTTTATAGTTGGATATTAGGTTTTTTTTTTTTTTTTTTTTTTGAAGGAAACTTATCCATAAGAGGATATCTATTTTTTTTTCATTTTGAAGACCAAATTAGTGGTAATTTAATCCACTAAAATTTTTACATCTACAAATGTAAGGCAAATCTATATATTTTATACAAGAGATTTTACTTTTACATAAAAGTTTTCAATAAAAACAAAAAATAAAAGGAGCATCCTAACTACAAATAAAGTTGTGAGTAAAATTAGTAATTTAACCTTAATATCATTCATTTTCTCTAATTCTCTCGAGAATGTTGTATAAATTTAAAATAACCGTATTGTTCTACTTACTGCTTCCTCTATGGGAAACAATATAATTTAAAGTGTATTTGATAATAATTTTAAGTAGTGTTTTTAGTCTTCTTTTTTATATTTGAAAATTTTTGTATTTCAAATATTAAAAAGACTAAAAACACTTTCTACAACTACTGTTAACTTTTAATATTTGCCTAAAAACATCATGCTTTGCATGGAAAATGAAATCCAAAATATATTTTACTGATGTCAAGTGGGTTCCAATAATTAATTTCATACCCTTCTTGTTTATTCTAATAATATCTTTACAACTTATAAAGTGGTAGATTAAAATCTAATAATAAAAACTATTTGGGTCATCAAATTTTAATATAAAGCATGCTCATTATTGGAGACCCAACCAAATAAAAGTAAAGATGATAATATTTTATATTCTTTTACTTATCCAATAATTGATCAGACTAATCTTGATATCTCACAAGATTTAGATTGAGTAGAGGGTATCACAGCATGGGGACCATATAATTTTCCTTAGAGATATATTAATGAAGTCTCTCAACCAGTAACATGTTCCAACCAGGAGGAATATGTGTCACTGTTCTAACCAGAGGAATAATGTGGCATTGGGAAGTATGTCTTGAGGTATATTATTGTGACTCTGATTCTCTTAATTTCAAACCCAAACTAGAAATCTATTCATAGCCTTTTTGATTTGTCCTTTCCACCGATAGGATTCTCAAACTATAATCTTTCTGAAATTATCATAAGATACATAGCCTGAAACCCTTGGTCCCCCTCCACCCAGTTTGTACTGTGCCAAAACTACAGTGGTTTAGAGGCTGGCCACTAGATGGGCTCCACATCACCACTATGCATGTCCTTTGTTTCTTTACAAAGTGACATTCGCTCATCCGGAAATTAATAATCATTATTAACAAAGCCCATGCGGTTGGTATTACAAGCCACCAATGGGTGGTACGTACTCCCTCACGTTCATCAATGATATAAGAAAGGGTATAGGAATGGGAATTAGAATAGATGAATCACAGAAGTATGAGTTTTGAAATTCAAGGCCTCAAATGGAGCGGGCTGGAGAAAGTGATCTCTCTACTTTGATTCATGAGAAACTTCTGATAATGGGTAAGTTGGGGGCCCAACCCACATTTCTGAAACCTATCAAATATATTCCCATGCAAATACTCAACCAATTGGTTGAGGAGATGATGGCATGGCCCATGTTTGGAACAGTTTGTAGGGTTAGAAAATAAAACCCCAGGACAAAAATAAATTTAAAAATATTAGAATAATTATTTCTAATGTATTCAGTCATGTATTGTATAAGAATTCTATAATGGGTATTGGTCTAAAAAAAATTAAAAAAAAAAAAAAAAAAAAAAAAAACCCATCAAGAATTTGGTTGGAAATTGAAAATTTCAAACTATTTAATTCCATAAGTTCTGATGAAATGAGGATTGTATTAATGATCGAGATGACAGACCAAATGGGGACCATATGAAACCCCACAACTACAAATTAAAATGGAGAAAATAAAGAAGGTAAAAAGAGAAAGGAAAACAACATGGAACAATTATCACTGTTCCAACCTGGGGAATGCCACTGTGAAATAATGGAGAAACATGTATGACTGTTTGAACCTGAGGAATGTGGCATAGGGAAGCATAGTCTAAGGTATATTACTGTTGAATTGAAGCCCAAAACAGAACAGTATTCATAGCCTTTATGTTTGTTTGTTTGTACTTTGTACCCATCAAAATAATTCTGATATTACGAGCTTCCTCAACCCATAAGATTAGACTCCAGCATGGTCCCTCTCCTCCATTGTACTGTGGCCTCGGGCATGCACACCTACAGTGTCGTACAGACTGACTACTGTATGGGCTCCACACCGAAATTATTCATGTCTCTCTTTTCTCTTTGTAAAGTGTCATTTTTCCTATGGAGTCTGTGAAAGGTATTCAATTTCCATGTGCTCGGCTGAATCCAATGAACAGAAGAATGGATATCCTGAAAGGTTATCCAGGACCACTGCGACCTACGTACACTATTAAACAGATTGCCTTTTCACACAACTTACAATAATGAATGTGAAGGTAAAAAATTATTAAATAAAAAACTAAAAAATATGTTACTGTCAAATTTTGAATTTTTTTTATTTTAGCTGTTAAAGTTTGACGACCTGAGTTTTATTTGGTCTGATCCAAAAAACTCGTAATATGATATATATGATAAAATTATAATTATGAGATTTTTTGGATGATTTATTGTTATCTAATCCTGTAACCCACCGTTAATTCCATTGGGGGTGTAGGAGTTTTGCCCCCATAGTATAGACCTAGTTGGTTCAACCCGAAAAGCTCATAATATAATATATGTGATAAAATTATAATTATGAGATTTTTTAGGGAGTTTGTGGTTGCCCTGTAACCCACCACTAATTCTATTAGGGGTGTAGGAGTTTTATCCTCGTGGTATAGATTTGTTTTGTTAATTACTCTCATACACATACAAATATATAATAATTTTAGAATTATGATGATTATACTTCTGTTATAGCCACTAACATCTCTTCTCTCTTGTATCGATCTTTTGATATAGTAGATTTCTTTCTCCTCTATTATTTGCTTTTTTAATTTAGGGTTTTTTTTGCATAAATTTGTGTGCTATGATTCTATTTTATTTTATTTATTTATTGTTTATTGTTTATTCTGGTTATTGTGTAACATTAGCTTTATGTAATTTTGTAATTCATCTTCATTTTTATTATTGAGCAAAGAGAAAATTCAGATGAATTGACCGCCAAGAATCAGCCTCTCAAAATTCATAAAGCATGTTGGTACACCACCTACATTGGTCCACAATGGACCAGTGGATGCGATTTGCATCCTTCATTCATGAAATAATAACTATAGGCCAATACAATGGTTTCATGTTAGGTGAAAGCATAAAATATAGTATCACTTAAAATATGTATTAGGTCCAAAAATAAATCAAATAAAATGTTATGATATATAATCAGAACGGCCACGTCTCCATACCAAAAGCATATTTGAAAAGGCCCCATAACGTGCGCATTACTCTTTCATATATATATATATATATATATATATATATGCATATATAGATGAGTTGCCTTGAAGGATCCCCAAGCTTGAAACCCTAGGAGTCAACCACCACACCCCTAGTTTGAACACAATAGAGGAGGGAGGGAGTATTTAAAATGCTTGCCGCTGCTATAGCTAAAAAAAAGTGTTCACATATGTTATTTGTCTTTCTTATGGCAATGATTCGATGAGAGAAATATGAACCACCGTGTGCCACGACCACTTGGAAAGACTATAATATTAGGTCAATCAAAGTATGCAAATTTTTAAAGATGCCATGTATCTTTTAGCATATATTATAGCATGTACATGGAGGGATATTTAAAATTTTCATTGGTACAACTGTAGCTTTCGGGTACGTCCTGATCCAATAAAGGCTAGAGTTGTGTTTGGCTGGTTGCTAAGAAAATGTGTGTGGAGTAGTGTCTCTCCTTATCTTGAAAGTGTAGTATTCCATTTGAGGTTGAAAATGAAAACTATGGTTCAATGTTCCAAAAATGATATGGTGAGATATTGATAGAAGTGTGAAGATATTGGAAAAAGGCAGAAGCTTATGTAGGGTTTGGTGATGGTACCAAATCATCCCTCGTGCCATGTAGGTGGGGTTCATTATTAGACCCCATAAAGGGCCAGCATCCCCATTACACTGAGGGTACAAATGTACCTCATTGTGATGCCCTTGCTAGACTGTGTCAAATGGAACATATATGCAAAAGCCTATCTTATCCCAAGAGAAAATTCAACCTTTGAGGTGAACTTAAATGTTTCTTGTTCATGTACCAAAAGATCTGAAATGATAGAATTTGCAGGTTATAAATTCATTCGGATGATTTAGGAGAGAGGATTACCAAGGATGATAAAATATGTCCTGGATCTTTTTTCGGGTGATAAGTTTTCCCTGAACTCTGAGTGAAGATAGTGCCATTTGGAGGTACTTTTTATTCGAGGTGAATCAAACTTTTAGTCCTTTTAAGATCTATTGTTTAAGAGTGAAAATGAAAATAGGTAACATTTAAAGAAATAATTTTAATTAGGGTTTTAAACTGGTGATGATATTTGAACACTAAAATTAATTAGAATGTGGAGAATTCTGTGGATATGATTAAGTAGATAAGCTAAATATATGATCACATGGTGTCATTGACCATAGATCAATCCCACATGAATAATTAAACTAGTTAAGGATCTCCAAATCTTGAAACTCTCTAATTAAACCATGATTAAATGGAGGCAATGTGATAAATGGACCACTGGGGATGTCCACCAAGAGAGGCTGATCAGTGCCAGTGCAGCAATTCAAAAAAACAATAAGAAAAGAAGGTTGAAAAAGGGCTGGGAATGGGCCACATAGAGGAGGAGGATGAGATAAGCACTAATGGCAAGTGAATGGTTGAGACTTGGGGGAATGTGCAATCAAAGTCAAATTCTATGGTAAGTCAGGTGAGTCTCAAGCAAAACGAACAAGTGACCATGTGAGTGGGGTCTAAGATTTCAATCAAATATTTCAAAAAAAAAGAAAAACCCTGCACAGCCCTAGATTTAGTCAGTGTGAGAGAAGAATACATGCCTAACTGTTCCATTACAATTATTATAGCTATGTTTCTTTGCATTGCTGCCCCTATTTCTTGGGTTTTTGCTGATTATCCCTTTCTCCCTTCTAATTTTCATTTATTCCTTCATCTTACATCTATTCTTACACTTACATATATATGTTGTAAGAAAGTACATCTACATTCCATTTTCTTTTTCTTTGGTATAATTAATACTTCACCGGTTTAGTTACTAGGTTTGCTTATATTTCATCATGGAGTAATTAAAAAAATCCCCTTCTAATGTCCTTTTTTTTTTTTCCTTTTAAAGATACCATCGAGTAAGGATTATCATATTTTTGTGACATAATATCACTTTGTAATCTAAAAATATTTTTAAATTTAGAAAACAGTTTCTTAATAATAGTGTCATTGTATTTGTCAAAAATCAAATCCACCAATTCTCATTTATAAATCATTATTTGCTATATATATAACCCTTTTGTAGGGATTTACGTGAAAAAAAAATCAAAATAATGATGATAATAAGAGTTTGTTTGATAGGGATTTTTTTAATTGCTTTTAAGTTAAAAAATGTTCCTAAAAAATACATTAGGTACTATTTAGTAAAATTTAAGAAATATTTTTAAAATTTAAAAAAATCATTTTTAGTATTAAAAAATCATTTGTAATGTTTTAAGTAAAAACACTGAATAAATAATTTTCCTAAAAATATTTCTAAAAATGCACTTTTAGTTAATATTTTTGTAAAAAAAAAAAAAAAAAACTAAAAGTGAAAAATGTTGTCTTCACAAAAGACATTTCAAGTAGAAATATTACCAAATGCACTTTTAGTTAATGTTGTCATAGAAAACTGAAAGTGGAAAATGTTGTCATTGGAAACTTGTCATCTTATGAACATAGAAATGCACCTTTAAATTTACAAAGATGACTAGGAAATCAATAGAAGATTTGGTGGAAACATGCTCCAAAAGAAGTACTAAGTAAACAAGTTGTGCTTCTTAGATGTATCGATGGCCTAAAGGTTGTCTTTCAATGAAAATGAAAGATATTGGTCACAATATTTGAGAGCCAAACTAGAAAATAAGAAGATTGCCCATATAATTAATCTCTAAAGTACAAATTCCCATGACAAGCTTGCATGCGTTCTTATTTCAAATACAAAGTCTGTCAATGTCATAATAGAAATCACTCAAAACATTTTGCTGAACAGCTCAAATCCACATTAAACAAGTTGTGCTTCTTAGATGTAAAGATGACCTAAAGGTTGTCTTTCAATGAAAATGAAAGATATTGGTCACAATATTTGAGAGCCAAACTAGACAATAAGAAGATTGCCCCCATATAATTAATCTATAAAGTACAAAGTCCCATAACAAGCTTGCATGCGTTCTTTAAGTCATCACTAAAAGCAAAAATATGTGTCTCTGTGTGAGTGTGTGTGTGTGTGATTAAGCTTGTTGGAAAGGAGGGTGTGGCTGGAAGAAATCTAAACAATGGAGACACCTAATTGTAAAAGTTGTAAAGGAATTCATTAAGAAATGTAAAGGGCACAAGTGCAATAAGGCATGTATAAAATAAAAAGATACTGTGACAGTATAATAAAGGTAAGGCTCTAAGGGATTGAGATTTGGATTAAAAATAAGGGAGTGCAACTTTTGGCTTTAAATGAGAGGAAATCGAGAGAAGATCGAGCGGAGATATGCCCCTTAACAACTAGAGACCAAGTGATGCTTAGGTGGTTATTTGGCTACTGACCTGTCCTCAAAAGTTTCCATATTTTATATTCCATTAATATACGTATATCAGTAAGTTGAATTGAGTTGTGACCACAGACGACTTTGTATTGTCATCATCATCATCATCCCCATCATCATTTCTCCTCCTCTTTCTTCCCAATATGCAGCACACGTATATATTTCCACAACTTGCTTTTCAGAGACATTGTGACTTTGCTTGGAGGTCAGTTTTCATTCCCTTTTCTCTTCTACGGGAACTTGCTTACATTTCTTTCACTAGAATTTTGTTATTTCATGTGGGAATCTGTGTGCTTTCTTGATGATCTCAAGTGGTGTGGGTTTTTGTTTCTTGCTGGATATCTTTTCATTATCATTTGCTTAGACTTTGGTCTCATGATGATGACTTGATTTTATAGCTTTCCCATGTTGGGTTTTGGATTTCTTTTCCTTTTCTTTTCTTTTCTTTTCTTTTCTTTTTTGATATATGCTAGTGTTTGGATTGCCGCTCATATCCATCATTAAACTGCATGAATGCCTATGATTATAGACCTCTCTCTCTAGGTAGCACTACTGAGTTAAGTTTTTTTTGCTTAATTTGTTTTATTTTCCATTCACCTATGTGCTTGTTTGTTTGTCGAGAAAACAAAGGAAAGAAAAAGAAAATAAATCTGAAAAATTAAAATTTTGCTATAATTTGTGGCCTCATGCACATCTCTTTTCCATCTCTTGATTTTTCCCACAATACATTATTGATTAGAATAGCAACACCAATAATTGACTAGTGATTTCAATTATGGATGAATTTATATGCTGCACCACTTGCATCACAAGTGGGAAAATTTCAGCCTCTGATTTTGGAAATGAAACTTTTAAAAAAAAAAAAAAAAAATTCAACTCTTTAGTGATATCTCTTTGCTATTTTGATTCCTCACATCAATTTTTCTTTTTTTTTCTAATTTATTTAAGAATTTACTTATTTGTTAATTAAATTTAGGAAATTTAGAATTTACAATCAATAGAAATTAAGCAAAAACTTTAAGCTATAATGGTACATAGTCAGGAAAACCATTTCCTATGGGTGTTTCCATGGATAGGGAGCATTGGAATTCTCATTCCTCTCCAAGTTTCCTGGCACAAAGCTCAAAAACCAGGAGACCTTATGGAATATTTTCCATCCTAAGTAATAATATTTATATCAGTGCATGTGGCATAGTTTCTTATGCCACATTCTGAAGCATAGTCTTGTTTTCTTAACCAAAATATATATATATATATATATATATATATATATATAAGATTTATAATAAAAAAATTAAATTTTATTTTTTATAAAAGAATTTAAAAATTTTACTAAATGTTTATAAAGAAATAACTTTCAAATATTAAAAATGTTTCTAATCCTTTAAAATTATTTTTACATAGATATTATCTTTATGAAAAAATTAAGACTTTATTAAAAATAATATTATAATTAACATGGTTTTAAATATTTTATAAAAATAATTTATTTCACCCACTTTAAAACTATTACTGAGAAATTCATTTCACTCTTAGTCTCCTTTTCCATTATTATTTTTTTAATTTCTTAAATTTTGTGGTGTAATTTATTTAATATATTATATTAAACATTTAAATATAAAACATAAAATCATTTTAGATTTTTAGTAAAATTTAATACTTATTAGTTAATGATTTAAGTTGATTTTAAATTAAATTATATTTAAATTATTAACTTAAAATTTATTTTTAATTTATTAAATTAATATATTTATTTTTATAAATTAAAATTAGGGTAAAAAAATATCAAGTAATAGTAGAGGTAGTGAAATAATAAAATAGCTAGTAAAAATAATTAGGATAAATGAGAGTAAAAAAATAAAATAATAATTTAATTTTAATAATTAATTATTTAATTAAATATATTTAATTTACTTAATAATTTAAATTAAATTAAATTATTAAGTCATAGTTAATTTAGTTTATTATGAGCAAATATTTATCTCACAAAGATGCCCCAATTACAACTTAAAATATTTATCCAAAATATTTGTTCAAAAGAAGCGTAGGAGTGTTATTCACGCGCTAAGAAAGTGCGTGTGTGGATAGTGATGGCTCGGTGAGGCAAGAGTGGACTTCACGGTCGTCCGTACTCTGAAGTTCGGAACGTGTGAGGCGATCAGCCATGCTCTTGTCTCGCATTAGTACACGCGCTCATGAGGGTCGTGTGAGTAAAGGTGTATGCAGGCGAGTGATGTTACATTACAACTTACAGACTTACAGTACAGCAGAGCTTGTTAGCAATCATCCCATGGGATAAAGATTTAACATTTTAACCCAAAAAGATGATATGGAAAAAGGGGAGAGGTCAAAGCGAACCAGATAGTGAGGGAGGTGGGTAGGGACCCACCATGATCACCTCACAAGTCACAACAACCATAACAGTAGCCTCTAGACTGTGACACTAGGCTTCTTCTTCTTTGTCTCTTTGTTTTATTTTTATTATTTTTATTATAATAATCAAAATTTTGGAAGATACTGCTTCTATTATTCGATCCATGGTCCATTCTTGAAAATCACAGTCACTGGACTATGATCCATCTTATCGTCTCTCTCACATCCCACCACATCACATTACATTCCAATCACAATCTCTTTCTCTCTCTCTCTATTTCTCTTTCTATATGTTCTTTCACCTCCAACACACAAACCAATCTCACCATCTTTCAACTCTGCCACACCCTCCACTTGTCCGTACGATTCCACCCTTCTGTTTCTGTTCTCTTCTGTTGCCTCTCTTCCGAAAGAACCCCAAATGTAATGTGAAGATTCTGAGTTTCTTTCTACCTTTGCGTTGAAAAATAAAGCTGGAATTCGAGTCACGTGAGTTTCTTCTTTTGGTTCTTGAACCATATTATCACTTTTGGAAACCAAAATAAATAAGAAAAGAACGAAAGGGAAAAGTGGTAGCTTTGGGTTTCGTTTTGGTGTTTAATTCTCTGCAAATTTTCAAATGGGTATGAAAGCTCCGTGTGAATGAGAATGGAAACAGGGGCATCAGAGGCAGACCTCCTTTTATGGCCATAGCAATTGGTAGTTGGGTGGCACACATGATACTCGTATATATATGTATCATATGTTGCGATACACACAAATGTATTCAGTTCCAAACTTGGGAATCCAAAGCCACCCAGAATCAACCCAAAAATGAACCCTCTCTGCTCTGGATTATCCGCCAACAGCAAACCCACAAATTCGGAAATATGTAATTTTGTTGTAAAAAACAAAAAGGACCTAGATTCAGAATCAGAGCTGAGCGCTTGGTTAGAGGCTTTAATGGTGGTGGGAGGACCCCAGTAGACACGTGGTGGTGTTAATTAAGGGATTCTGAAACGACAGATAGCTTTCACTAGGTGAGGCTATCACTCTCTCTACACTCTGGCAGGAGCAGCTACGCCGTTGTAGGGTACCATACTAGTAGTAGTAGTAGTCACAGCCTGTATGGTTCGTTTTCCACTTTATGTTTCTTGTAATTCGCCATTAATGCTTTTAGAAAATTGCTTCAGAAAGCGTACCACTGAGTCTGTACGGTCCCAATGCACTCCTATATATCTATAAGACCATTACTTTATGCGTTCTGAACCCTCTCTATTCTTACCATACCGCCAATTGGTGAAAAATTTTCAGGTTTGTGTTTCAATTTCTTGAATTGGGCTTCTGAATTTGTGTCAATTTTGGATTTTCTCAATCGGGTTTGCGGGATTTGATTGGTTTAGCTTGGGTTTGACGTGGGAATTTGGTTAGTTAATTGGATTTGTTGTTGAAATCTTTGCTCAATCACTTGTGTTGCAGAGATTAAGTTAAAGAAGTTATTGAGATTTTGGAGAAACCAAAAGAGTTTGCAAAAGAAGCACAACACAAGCGTCTTGTTTCCCGGGCCGCGCCGCTCGTGTTTGTCGCTCGTGCGCTGCAAAATCTTCACCGAAACCCAGATCTCGAGAGCCCCTACATTACGGCTTCAGTTGATGAGGTGTTAGGGGGTGCGCATGTTTACAATTCTGCACACCCCTCCTCTTTGTTCTTCTCCATCACCTTTCCTTTCTCCGCCATTTTCTCCCTGCAATGCCAACCCTTTAATTTATAGTGGGTTCAATGCAGAGCACTTGGAGGTGTTGTGGTGTTGTGGCTTTGTTTTTATATGTGTTTATGCGCGAACTTTGACCTTTGGAGGTGTTGCACAAGCCACAATCATAGGGGGGTCGGTAATTATGTTGAATTGTGCTGTTGCTTTGCATTGAAATCGAGGTACAGTCTTCGAACCTTGAAGCTTTGGTCTCTGTTTCTGGCATTTGATTATTCTGCGATTTCTGGGTCTTGGGTATTCTTTTTATATCTGTATTGGGATCCCAATTGGAGCTTTAGAATATGCCAAGAACGCTAGTCATTGCTATTGTCATGAGATTATTGGTTCTTCATGGTTAGTTCCTCGTTCCCACCCCTGCATTTGAAAACCCATTTTTTATTTCTATATTAGTTTAATTGCTTGCTGTGGGTGGCGTCTTGTTTTTTGGCTTATTTAGTGAGTGAAACTCGGTCCGTGAATTGGGGTTTGGTTGGGATATAAAGGGTTCTGAGTGTTGAATGATACATAGAGGTGGTGATAGGAGATTGGTTTTTGATGTGGAATATTGGTACTGAAAGACATGTTGAGGTCTGATGAGGGAGAAGATGATGTGTTCTTTGATTCTATGGATCACCTGTCATGTGAAGAGTCTGTTCGTGCTAAAGAGGAGTTAGGCTGTGGTAAGTTGGATTATGAAATTTGGAGGAATGAGCCACGGAGTGTTAGGGAAAGAAGGGAAAGTTTTCTACGCGGAATGGGGTTTGTTGAATTTGTTCCTGAGCATGACAAGGCCTTTGGAAACCCTCCAGAGATGGTGGAATTGGAAAGGATTACAGAATGCAGTGGAGCAGTCTCGAGTTCTTCGGTTTCATCGATTAATTGTACTGAGGAAAATTCAGCTTGTAGCGGAAGAGAAGGGGATGTTGGAGCCAATTGTATGGTTGATGCATTGAACCAACAGCAGTCAGAGAAACAGAATATAGATTTTGAGGGGGAGACTCGGGGGCTTTTGCCTTCTGCCCAAGAGTTTGAATGTAGTGAAGGGCAGGCTTGTGTAGAAGGATGCAAGAATCTTGATATGGATAAGAAAACAAGGAGTTGGTGGAAACGCTTCATAAGCAAGAAGAAAGGAAGAGATGCTGCCTCTGCATCTCAGGTTTCAAAGCAAACTTCTGAAACACCCAAGATAAATCAAATGAAGGTGAGGCAAAACAAGAAGAGGTGCATGGAATTCACTGCACTCTGTATTGGACAAGAGATTCAAGCTCACAAGGGCTTCATCTGGACGATGAAATTTAGTCCAGATGGCCAGTATCTGGCCAGTGGTGGCGAAGACGGCGTGGTTCGCATATGGTGTGTTACATCAACAGATGCCTCTTGCAAATATCTTTCCACCGAAGGTAATTTTGGTTGTGAAGTTAAAGATGGCAAGTCCAGTTTTGGGAGGAAAAAGCCAAGTTATGCTCCAGTTGTTATCCCTGATAAGATTTTTCAGATTGAGGAGTCGCCACTGCAAGAGTTCCATGGCCATACCAGTGATGTCTTGGATCTGGCTTGGTCCAATTCTAATGTGAGTTAATCCAGCTGAAACTTTACAATTTTGTGTTACAGAATTATCTTTGTATTTAAACCTTTTTTGGGTCCATGTTGAATCTAGTGCTAAACTTACTTTTGGTTGCAGTCTCTCCTTTCCTCTTCCATGGATAAAACTGTTCGGTTATGGCAAGTGGGGCATGATGAATGTCTTAATGTTTTCAGACACAATAACTATGGTAAGTATGATAAGATTCAAATGTTACATCTTCCTATTTCAGTATTTTTCTTTCTTGTTTTTGTTTTCATGACTATTTGAAATGGTTCCTTATTTCCCTCTAATCCATATCATAGATGTTGTGAAGACTGGAATATAATTTGGTTTCCTTTTTGGATGTAACCAGTGACATGCATTCAGTTCAATCCTGTTGATGACAATTATTTCATAAGCGGTTCCATAGATGGAAAAGTTCGAATTTGGGGAGTGTCAGAGAGGCGAGTTGTTGATTGGGCTGATGTTCGAGATGTGATAACGGCTATATGTTACCAGCCAGATGGAAAAGTATGATTCTCAGTTAGCAATCTCACCATGAATTGCATTGCTGTTATTTTTGTTGGCATGATGGTAATATTTTGTATTCTTATATGCAAACAGGGCTTCATAGTTGGTTCTATAACTGGCACTTGCTGCTTTTACAATGCATCAGGTATGTGCTTCTTTTGTGCAGCAAGAGTCATTAATTTATATCAAAGGTCAATAGTTCTTTTTCCCCTATAGCACCCTAAATTTGTTTATGGTGTTACAGGCAACCATCTTCAGCTGGATGCAAAGGTAAACTTCCATGGTAGAAAGAAAACCTCTGGCAACAAGATTACTGGCATACAGGTTTTGCACATGAAGCCTTATTATTGTAAATATTATGCTCACTTAATTTCGGTAATATATTGACATAAGAGTGTCTTCCTATCCTTGCAGTTTTCACAGGAAGAATCTCAAAAGGTTATGATAACTTCAGAAGATTCCAAGCTTCGGATTCTTGATGGGATTGATGTTGTCCACAAATACAAAGGTATGCATCCTTTCTCCTTAGTGGAGTTCTGTTTTGTTTCCTTTTCAGTCATGTCATATTTCAGTACTTTTAACCCTAGGAATGTTCCATAAATGCAAGTCTAGCGAATATCATAATATTAAGAACAGATCTCAGGACTGTTTGCTTTCCAACATTGCAAGTCATTTCCTGGTTTCTGATTTTTTGGATTTCAATGGACCTTCTGACTACTTATTTTCAACCACTCTTTAGAGGCCATTTAGCATATGTAGTCAGCTGCCTATGAAATAAAAACTACAATGTACATAAATATGACTCGTATTTTGGGTTCTTAGGTCTTTCTTTTTGACTTTAGGCTGGCATGAAATCTCTAACATGGTTATAAGTAAGCGTTTACCTTCATAAATGCCTTGAAACATGGTTAGAAGTATTGACTTTGCAGCTCGGTTATCTCATAATTGAATAAAACATTATTCATGGATACAGTTTGTCTCATGTGCATGTATACTAGAATTTCTCACAGTAATCATGAAACAACCCACCCTATTTAGTAATTTACGCGTATACATTGCATCTGAATACCTTGAAAATATCACTGAGGTTTAAGTAATATTGCTTTTCTCTAAGCCTTTACAGCTGTAATCAATGGATGAACATTGTCAGCATTTAGCTTTATGCATGATCTCTTATTCTTGGTTATCAATGCCGTAGTTTTCTCATTTTAATAATATGCATATTACTACACATACAGTGTATCCGAGCTCATTTGATTAAATAACAAGGTTTTGACAAACTTGCGTTGCTTTAACCTATACTTAGAAGGTTGAGTTCTAATAACACTTAGCTTTATACACGTGTTTTTCTTCATTCTCGGCTATCAATTGAATATTTGGTGAACATGCTGAAATCTTTGTTAATATTTAATTGTTTATTGAATATCACAGGGCTTCGAAAGTCAGGAAGTCAGATGTCAGCTTCATTTACTTCGACTGGGAGACATATAGTCTCGGTTGGGGAGGACTCTCGTGTGTATGTATGGAACTATGATGGCTTTTGTTCCCAGTCATCTAAACAAATGAAATCTGTCCAGTCCTGTGAGCATTTCTTCTTTGAAGGTGTCTCTGTTGCAATACCTTGGTCAGACACTGGAGCAGAGAAGGGCTTAGGTAGTGACAGTCTCAGGCAAAGTCCGCCAACACAGGACCACCTAGAGGCTGCTTCCAGGATCAGAGATTCCGAACGGTTTTCTCTTGGTAATTGGTTCTCCATGGATGGCTCATGTAGAGGTGGAGCAACATGGCCTGAAGAGAAACTTCCCCTATGGGGTGCACCAGAACATGATCATCACCGCCATGACCATCAGCAGCAGCAACAGCACAACAATTTCCAGAACCATAATCACCCAGCTCTTTCTGAGGCGTGGGGCTTAGTGATTGCTACAGCAGGTTGGGATGGAACAATCAGGACATTCCACAACTACGGATTGCCAGTCAGGCTTTAGAATTGCATGGATCACATGGCGACTCAGAATCAGTGGACATATAAAGTTGACAATGTGATATGCATGCAATTGCGAGCATTGCCATTCATCGATGAAGGTCATATGCTAGGAAGCTATGAAGTTTAGCAGATGTAAATGTGTCCATGGTGTCTAGTTCCTGATATCAGCCTGTATCTTCCTGTCCCAAGCATATTCAAATTTGGGCAAAAGATGTTCAAGTCTTTTGCCCTCCTTGTTTAGTTTCTCTTTCATTTAAGTCATCAGGATCGAGCAGCCCAGATAGTGGATGCTGGCCATGATATTTTCATTTAGTTTCATTTTTCTGTGAGTAATACCTAACTTTTGACAAACAAAAAGGAGAAATACAGAAGGTGATTAAAGAAATGGCATTGAATTCTTGTGCTACTCTCTGCTTCCATTGTCTGCTCCTCTTATACTCGGTTGTTGCTTGAATAAGTAATTTAGTTTAGGTGTAACCAGTTGACAGCTTTGTACTTTGTTTTTTGAGATGGTCGTTTTACCAAATCCTTTGCATGTCACAAGCTGTAAGCAAGAGAGACACTATAGTTTTGATTTCCTATCTTTTCATAACTTATTTTCATTATTTGTAGTTAGATGATATATATATATATATATATTTTTTTTTTTTATTTTTTTTTTTGTAAAATTTTCAAGATTTAGATAAAAGAAATAAAATATGTATTTTCATATGATGAATGGATAAAAATATAGCAATCGATATTAAAATATTCTTCCAGCAAAAATATAAAATGATAACTTTTCAAATAAATAAGTCAAATTTTAAGGTGTTTGGTAAAACTTAATATTTATTAATTAATGGTTTAAGTTGATTTTAAGTTAAATTATACTTGTTAACTGAAAATTTATTCTTTAATTCTTATTTTAAGTATTAAGATTGTTTGATAAAATTAATTTAAAATTTATTCTGAACATCAAATTGATATATTTATTCTCACAAATTATAATTAGGGTAAAGAAGATCAAAATAATAATAGAGGTTATGAAGTAATAAAAGAGATCAGAAGATAACTAAAACAAATGATGATAAAAAAAAGTAACATAATATATTAACTTAAAAATAAATTAATTATTTTCACTTAGTACTTAAAATTATTTTTTATTTTAAGTCATATTATTAAGTTGTTTTTTTTTTTTTTTTTACTTTTTTATTTTATTTTATTTTTATAAAATTTTCAAGATTTAGATAAAGAAATAAAATATGTATTTTCATATGATAAATGGATAAAAATATAGCAAACGATAATAAAATATTTTTCCTATAAAAATATAAAAATCACAACCTTTTAAATAAATAAGTTAAATAATAAAGTATTTAATAAAACTTAATATTTATTATTTAATAATTTAAATTAATTTTAAGTTAAATTATACTCATCAATTAAAAATTTATCCTTTAATTCTTATTTTAAATATTAAAATTATTTAATATGACTAACTTAAAATTTATTCCAAACATCAAATCGATATATTTAGTTGTGCTTACTCTATTCCTACTCAATTGAGGTTTCCGATTGGAATGAATATATTTACATAATTGTGATCATATCCTAATTCCTTTTTAAGTTTGAATTAATATACCAATCAGAGAATAGGATTCAAAATTCAAAATTGGAAGTTTCCTTTTAGGAGGCTGCTCCTTCCTCTATTTGAGAGTGGGGACTGCGGCGTGACTCTTCGTACACCGCTTTCCGATTCTCAAAAAAGTTTACGTGGTATGAATTCTCAGTCCCTTCGCTTCTACCTTTTCTCATTCTTCTCGTGATTAGCCTTCTCCTTTTGTTAAAAAGCTTTCTCTTTTCCAGTTATGATTCATCTCTGCTACTTTTCTCTCTCTTTTTCCTTGGGATTTCTTTGCATTGATCATAAAGATATTGTTGTGTAAAGTTCCCTACATCCTTGGGACTGGGTTTTTGGGCGCTTGAAAACTGTGGATGGAATCTTTGCTTTAGAGGATTTCTAGGAATACTTGGGAAAATTCGTGGGTTTTTTCTTGGGATTTAGGGAAAAAAAAAATCATGATTTAAATCTTTTCAACCAAGTCTGAAGTCCGATCCCAGAGAAAGCAGGACATATCATGATTTTTTGAAGCATCCCATGATTCTTGAAAAGCGTTAGATTACTATAATTTAGATACAATGAAACCTCCTTTCCATAAATTTCTCTGTTCTGTTCTATTTTTTCATTTAAAAAAAAAAAAAAAATCTTTGATTTATCTTTTTGAACTTCTTGAAGTGAACCCAGGGTTTGATTATTATAGGGTTTGAAGTCTTTTTTTTTTTTTTTTTTTTGGGGATTATCTTACCTCTTTTAACCAAATATTTCTATAATTATGGTACAATGATATCTTTTTCCCATAAATTTGTCTGTTTTGTTGTCTTTTCCTCTTTATTTATGTAACCTTTGATTTGTTTTTTTAAGTCTTTTATTTTAATCTTTTTCTTCTTTTATATATATGTATATATATATTTTTTTTCTTTCCATATTTAAGGTTATTTGAAAAGTTTTCCAAAACTTATATTTTAATATATATTTTTTATTTCTTTATTAATATTTATACTTAAAGTATTTAAAATTTTATAATCACAAAAATATTAAATAATATATATTAAAATATATCATATATTAAATATATAAACATATTTTCCATATACTAGTGTCTTTTTAAGTAATGTTATGCATATAACTTTTTTAATTCTTTTCTTTTTTTCAAGTTGAAATTAATTTTCAATTAAAATACTTTGTTTAACAAATGTGTCATGTGTCTAAACTTACATTTCATTGTTTTGTATATTAGTTTCATTCTTTTCTACTTGGTTTTATTTGTTTGTATCATATATTTTGGTCATTTTTTTTAATACCATGTCTCATATATTTGTATCTTCATCCAACTACTTATAAGAAAAGATATTACAAATCCGATAGATATTGAATTGGTACCCTAGACTTTTAATGTGATTTGGTTGGATATGGAGAGTTCATGTTGTACACTAGGAATTGGTGACATTAGTTTAAGATAAAACAAGGGTTGTTAAATTTATGCTAAGAAATTAATCGCAACTTGTTAAATTATTAAAAATAACTTTCTTAATTGTTGTTGTAGATGGTTGTTTGTCAAACTTGTGGTGATGAAGGCAAGTTGAAACTTCTTACTTATTGTTCCCGATGCCAAGTATCTGCTAAGCACCGGTATGCTTTGAACTAGATTGATGAATTGTTTTAGCATATTGAGTCATTAACACATTTTTTATATTCAAAATGGTTTTATGTATTGTAATTAGGAGGTATATGAAAATTGAGTTATTATTATTATTATTATTATTATTATCATCATCATCATCGTCGTCGTCATCAGCATCATCATCATCATTGTATGCTTTGGTTAGGCCAACAACTCCACCATAGGCTACTTTACTTCTAGCTTCTATAGCGGCCCTTTCACTTTGGTGTTGTTGTAGTTTATATTGGTATTGAATAAGCATATCAAACAAAGGCAATCAGCATAAGCCCTTTTCTACTCTAGGAAGAGCAACAAACTTTAGAAATGAGGGGTAGAATTATAGACACAAGTTTTTTCCACATGAAAAGGGAATGTTTTCTTGCAATAGAAGCATAAGCAAATTATTGGAGAATGAAGGTCAATTTGCTTTATAAAAGAAAGATATTAATGAACTTATATGAAATAGTTTCATAGGATTCAACCAATTGTCTTGATTATGAGATTTCAATAGTGTTTTTTCTTTCTATCCTGAATCATGTCTCTTTCTCCTAAGACTAAGAGCAGTAAATGAAAAAGTCAAATTGTATGTCGTACTTATACAGAAAATTATGATCAAATGTTACTCTATCAATCCCCATCTACTTCAAAGATCTCTCTTGAAACATTTTTGAAATACAAAAGTTCAATATCTTCCTTTTAATATATGAATTAGTCAAGATTCTTTTGTACAAAATAACAAGTAGCATAAATTTTTTTTGTTTAGAGAGAATCTAAGGTGAGCTGAAAGGGAGAAGGTTTTATTTATATAATAGCAATATATATTTAATAAGGCTTCAATCTAGAAGTATCATTTTCCTAGCTTTCATAGTAAGGCCTTATTCGAGAAGTATCATTTTCTTAGCTTTCATATTAAGGCCTCGTTTGAGAAGTACTATTTTCCTAGCTTTCATTTTAAGACCTTGCTTGAGATAACAATAATAATAATGCCTCGTTCAAGAAGTATTGTTTTCCTAGCTTTCATATTAAGGCCTCAAATAATAATACCTCGTTCGGGATGCCTTGTTCGAGAAATACGATTTTCCTAGCTTTCACATATAAGGCCTTGTTTAAGACAACTTCTTGTTTTGACATTATTTTGAAGCTAAAGCCTAAGTCATGATTTTTAAAGGACAATATTGGTATTATAAAAGTTTTAATAAGCATAAAAAAATTTCTTACATAAGTCAAAGTAGAGCTTCTACAAGAAGCAATATTTATTGGTTTCTATATTAAACTCATTGAAAAAAAATTAGCCAAATAGGCCTATAAACTCTTATTGAACTTAAACATAGCTTTTGGTTTGATCTAAATAAGGCCTAATCTTTTATTGAAGCCATAAGACCTTTTAATAAAATTAGTTAGATCTGTACACAAGTTCTTATTTAGTTAAAAAGAAAAAAAAAAGAGATTATGACTTCTTAGAAAGTAATTTTTGAACAAGGCCTTAATGCTTTGACTTTCTATATTACATGACCAACTCATGCTTTCAATGTTTAAACCTTAAATAGTCTATTTCCATATTCTATTGCTTATACTATATTTCAACATGCTAATTAAGTTATACTTAGTGTTTTCATTACTCAGGTATTGTTTAGAAAAGATGCCAAGAGCTCGAGAGGAAAAAGTCACTTGGATGTGTGAAGAATGTTCTAAGGCTAGTCCAAACACATGCAGAAAAAGTGAACGCGTACGTTTAAGAGTGGAGCAAGCAACTAAAGCTAAAATAGATAAGAAAAAACGAAAGGGCATGAAGTTCATTGCAACTAAGGCACAAGTTCTTTTGGATGAAAATAAAGCCAATCAACTAATGAATGATCTTTCTGTCCCAAATAAGGAGATTGGGAATCACAATTATTTCAATGAAACTCATGGGAATCAAGGACATATAAAAAGAAGAAGATTAGTCCTCCAAGAAGATGAGAATGGTTTTGATGAGGAGTCTAAATCAGTTAAAGCTTCTCAAATAGGTTTCAATGATCATGATAATAAGTTGATTATTGATGATTCTTATTTCTTAAATAATGAGATAGGGAATCATTATTTTTTTAATAGTATTTCTAAGAAAGAGTTTAGAAAACCAAAAAACAAGTTGACCCTCCAAGATAAGGGTAGTCCTGATAAGGATGTCTATGATGGTATGTTGAATGTCACTTACACTCTACCATTCTTGGAATCACATAACAACATCTTTGCACAACCAACAATTCATCCAATTTGGAGGTCAGTTTTTTTTTCTTTCGCTTTATTTTGTTTTGCTATGTTCTAACACCATAATTAGCTAGAGAATCAAGTATACATAGAGGTATACTTGATTTGTTTATCATTGAACCATATTTTAAAAAACATGAAATATATTTTGCTAACCTCAGTTTTTGTTTAACTATCGTAACAGGGGGTGCTTTAGTATAAAAAATGAGAAACATGAAACCATTATTCGACTTGTGGCCCATCTGTCAAGTAAAGCTTGCCCTAAAGTGTTTTATGTAGCAAGTACACTTCAACCAACAATTAATGTTCAAATTTTGCCCAAATTTGATACATGGCCTAGTAGTTTCCAAATGTCACCACCTACAGATGGTGATATTGGTCTTTATTTTTTTCCGCAACATGAAAGGTATTCTTTTCTTGCTTTTAGTTAATGTCATTTCTAAATTTGAAGTATTTTCTAATTTTTCTTATTTTAATTTTATTATTACTTTTACACAGGGATGAAAAAGTTTTTGACATGCTATTGGATGAAATAATTAACCTTAAGTTGGCTCTTAAGGCAATGATAAGTAATATCGAGCTTTTGGTTTTTTCTTCTCAAGAATTGCCACAACAACATTGGAGTAAGTTTATATAACTTTTTATAGTTTTTAACTTTCCATCGTTTTTGTTATTAATGAGAAAATTTTATCTCCTCACTAAATTTTAATATCCCAATCTAATTGATTTGCAGGATTTCTAAGGAAATATTATTTATGGGGTGTCTTTAGGGTAAAGCAAGTTCATTCCTAGT
This sequence comes from Vitis rotundifolia, assembly GCA_030254885.1. Lineage (NCBI taxonomy): Eukaryota > Viridiplantae > Streptophyta > Magnoliopsida > Vitales > Vitaceae > Vitis > Vitis rotundifolia. The sequence goes on from CM058154.1 coordinate 21,595,371, forward strand.
AGGTTATGTCATGCTTTCCAGAATTAGAAATAAGATTGGGAAAGTGGAGAAGGAAAATTTTTAGAATTGAATAGATTGCTTGTATAGTCCTTGAAGCACAAAGTACTGGTGTTCATCCTAAAATGTAAGCTTATATTATGGATCAACATGAATAGAAGAATGTACAGCTAACAAGTGATGTGTGTCAACATATAAGCATCAAGAAAAAAAGGTTTATGAATATGGCTTCTTATGGAAGAGAAGTCAATGAAGAAAATGGAGAATGCAAGCATGACTATAATTGCACTCCACTCTTGAATTAATGTGGAAGGAAATTTCTCATCACAATAAATGTTGGGTAGGGTATTAGTGCCACATATGACAATTGCAAAGAGTAGTAACGACTATGCGTTTGTATTACTTATGATTTGGACCAAAAAGTGTCTATTTTGGAACTTTAATTTTTAAAGAATATTAAGTTGTGCTTTATTAAAGTTTCTTTAACCTTTTTTTTTTATCAAAATTTATATTGTTTTTATAATGGCCTACTCTTAACAATTTAGATATTGTCTATTTTGAACCTAAAGAGTCATCATCTCTTTAAAATACATTTACATGGTTAAAAAGAGTTTATACAAATATAATGTTAGAAACTTTTTCTCCTAGCTAATGTTGGATATTACAATCATCTCCCATGCAAACACAATTTCCTAAGCAAACCTCACATCGTGTTCCAAGATTGGTTTTGATACCATTTGCAATTGCTTGCTCCAAATTGTGTAAATACTACCCATTCTTGGCCTTAAGTGCCTTCATCGATTTAAAATGTTTTCACATGGTTAAAAGGAGTTCATACATGTATAGTGTCAACAACTTTTTCTCCCATTGTTGTTGGATGTCATAGTTTTTCTAGATTGGAGTACGTTATGCTTGATTACAACTCAATTGATCTAAAGAATCAACCTTAATCAATAAGTAGATATTTTGTTAATCAATCTCTTTTATGGCAACTCTATTACAAATCCTTGATTTCAAATTATCTCCTCTCAAGGATCAATGAAATCAAATATTTCAAGAAGAGTTTTGGAATTAATGAATCATCTTGATGAACACAAAAAATAAAGGTTATTACTAAAGAATTCATTTCTCCCCAATATGCATTCATTAATTCCTATCTTAAGAAATAAAATGAATGACATGATAGTAACATATGTGCGAGGAATTTTTAAATCCAAAATTTAAAACTCTAAAACCAAATTGAATCAATACCAATTTACCATAATGAAGTGTTGATCAAGTTTGAATCCTTTAGCTAAATTGAAAAATCAATTACTTATTAGAAACGTCTCAAATTCTTATTTAGTATATATTATATATGTATATATAGTAGAGTATTTTATATATTGATATTTCCTTTTAAAATCAATTCCCTTATAGAATAGGGAAGGGTTCTAAGAATATTTTTATAAATATTTTGAGAGAGAAAAATTATTAGATGAAAATGGACTTGTAAAGTCTATGTCAAAAAGATAAATACAAGGGGAAGAGTGGGACATCTAATAGAGAGAAAGACTTATGGTTTATGATGAAAATACAAAGAGTAAGAAAACGTCAACTTTTTTAAGGCTTAGTAATTGTATTTATCTTTTTGTAATTTGTAATATTCTTTATGATATAATATAATGACTATCTCATTTTTTAGGTACAAGCATGGTTGGCTAAACCATGTTGAAATCCCATGTATTGTTTTATATAGATTGATTTTTACTATTTTATTTTGCACCAACAAATGGAATTAAAGCTTCTATTGACATAACACAATTCATATTGTTAATAATTATCTATATTTTTTCAATTGATGTAGAAAGTTACTAACAAATCTATTGATGAAATAAGAGAATAATTATTGACATTACTGTTTATAACTAAAGTAAAAATGAACTAATTAATTGACAAAAAAACTCTTTAGTTAATCATTATGACCTTATTTATGGACAAGTCTGATTAGGTAGTAAAAGGTTAGAACATAGTTCCCTAGGTTAGGTCTAGACACACACTCTCTAATGAATTTTAAGTGTAGTCTAGAATCTTTCTTATTGATGTCACCCTCTTCTTTTAAACCTTTCAGCTATATTTGTATAAAACTGTTCTAAAACTCAATCTTTATTCTACTTTGCATTTTGTAAACTCCTTTATACTAATTCTTTTTTGCAATTCACAAATCATGTTATCCATGCTTCAACTACTATAATCATACCACTTTCACTTGTTTATATGAATCATTATACTAAATTCTTAATCTTCACAATTCTTATGAACATATTTGCATCAAGCTAAAACATGGTTAGCATCTTTTTTACTTTCTTCAACTAAACTATCTTAATCTCCAAAAATTTGCCTTTTAGAATGTCTATAAAGGACAAATGCTTTGCAAAAATCCATTAATATAGTTGCGCAACACACAAAAGTGTTTTTCACAAAATTAAATAACTAATTTTCATAAACTCTAATTTCATCAACTATATAATCTATTTACTTTTGCAAAATTCATATAACATCTTCACAAACCATGAAACATCCTATTTTTGTCTTTACAACTTTCATACGATAGTTTCCTAAATTATGAAACTCTTTCCTAATTTCTTTACATTCACAACTCAATGAAGAGTGACTAAGATGAGGGTAATCAACTCACTCAAAAAAAAAAAAAAAAAAAAAAAAAAAATCTAAATGAACTCAAATGAAGGGAGTACACCCTAGATGAAACTCAAAGAAGGGATGCTAAGCCGAAATGAAGGGATGTCACAAATGAAACTGAAATGATAGCAAACTCAAGACTAAGATGAGATGAACAACTCCAGGTTGTGGGCTTTGAATGCCTAAGAGAGATCGCGATCTGCAACTCTAAGTCAAACCACTAATGGGCGACTGAGATAAGTGTGATCAACTCACTAAAAAAGAAGATCTAAATGAACTCGAAGGAAAGGAGTATGCCCTGGATGACACAAATGAACTTGAAAGAAGGACATTCTAAACAAACTTAAAGGAGGGTGAATGCATTGAATGAACTTGAAGAAGGGAATGCACTAAACAAACTCAATAATGGTGAATGACCTAAATGAACTCCATGAAGGGAGATGCCTTAAACAAACTTAATGAAAGTGAATGCCCTAAATTAACTCAATGAAGGGCGATGCTCTAAACAAACTCAATGAAGGAGCATGCCTTAAACAAACTTAATGAAGGAGGATGCCCTTAACAAACTTAATGAAGGGGAATACCCTAAACAAACTCTATGAAGGAAGATGCTCTAAACGAACTCAATGAAGGAGAATAACCTAAACAAACTTGATGAAGGGGAATGCCCTAAACAAACTCAATGAAAGGGGATATCCAAAACAAACTTGATGAAAGAAGAGTATGGGGTCTGCAATCAAGAACACTTAAAAGAAAAATAGAAACAAAGGAATGTGATTTGTAGCTAAAAACAACTAAAAAGACTCAAAAGAATGAGCAAATGAGATAATGAACTCAATGGAAAGGGAAATGTGCTCTAAATGATAACTCGTAGGAATCAGCAAATGAATCAAGCAACCATGGAATCGAAAAGATCTAATAATCTCAATGAAGGGAGTGTGCCCCATTATGCAAGGGTGATTGATAAGATTCACTAAATGACAATCTGCTAGGAAAAATAACTAAAGTTGACAAATCATTTACCAGAATAAAATTGCAAGGAGGTATGCCCTATTATAGGATAATGATCAATCATGTCTTCGGGTCTATTTTGCACAACATGTTGTTAAAATGGTTGCAAACTCATGTCTAAACTCATATGTAAATATCAATTATCAATGATGCTAAACTTTGCATATCTCAAAGGTATCTTGATAGTGAATCTAAGACATGACCTAATACTAAAAAATCATTGTCACTAAAAACTTTATCACAAAAACATGAAACTTTGCCTAATACTCAAACCACACTTACCAACATGCAACCTAGAATACTCTATTGAGAAAAATGTGATGTTGATAAAATGCTCTTCCAAAGATGATATCAATACTAAACACTATAATGAAATATTAGTATGCTACTAAAAAAAATCTACTGATGAGAAGGAACTAAACTAATCCACTATACTGAAGGAATGAGCATCATCGCCTATCTAACTAGCTCAAAATACTCCTCAAGTAACTACAGTAATCAAAACATGATGACATCCCTCAAGGAAGTCACCTTGGGTGTTTGTATTAACAAGAAGTGATAACATTTTCCAAGATTAAGATTAGATTAAGTGTTGTAAAAATTAAGGATTAGCAGGGTTAGCATGTTTCATGTATAAACATATTTGTTGCTTTATGAGGGGAAGATGGTGAAATGCATGTAAATATTTTAATGCTCTTCAACCTTACTAAACTGAAGAGAATACTCTTACTTTAATCACTTTTTTTTTTAAATTTTTTTGATCATTTTATTAGGTGGAAAATATTTGTATGATGGAAGGACCGAAGAGAAAAAAATATTCATACCCGACATTTAGTTCACAATGCATGTGTGGTTGTTATAGTTGCAATTGCATTAAGGGTTTTTCTTCCTCAAGTTGAAATATCATTGTCAAGTTTAATCTTGTTATCTTGAGATCAAACATTGAAGTTGCAAAAATTGGCATCAAAATTATCAATGATGTTTACAATGCCAACCACAAAAGTAATTTTATCAAATTGAACGGTTTAAGACATAATTATATTATAATTATTTACCAAAAACAATATTTATAACTTAGCACAAACCTTTTTTAAAAATAGAGAATTAAAAAAAAATATTTTAGTTAACAAAATTTTTACATTGAACTCATCTATTAAAAATATAAGTTTTTGATTTTATATTAAATTTTTTCGTTGAAAGGACAAGTTTTGAATTTTTCACTCATCTCATCTTTTCAAAAGGCGACTTTGCGCTGAATCAGTTCATTAGAAAATGGGGCCGTTTTGCGGAAACCTGCTTTTGGGTGGCTAAAAAAAATCATTCCATGCCGTAAATGACCCTAAAATAAATACAAGATGGCGCCATACACCTGCAACATTTCTGTCTACCTTCCCGAGATATTTTCTTACAATTTTCTTTTCTCCAGACAACGACAGTTATTCTCAAAATAAATAAATAAAACCCAAGAAAAGATAGAAAACAAAAGGAAATTCTTTTATCTTTTCTGAAAGAGGAAAAGAGGGTAGCAAGGTTTACAGGCAACACTACGCGTAGAGTCTCTGTTCTGGTTTTCGTGAACATTAGTCATTGTTTCTGATGGCAATCTTTGCTTCTCTAGTCCCCATTAGCTCTTCTTCACATTCAATCTTTTCTTCTTCTTTGTTGGCTCTGTGTCCTCTGAAGGTTGACCACGGTAGGGCGATGAATTATCGGCGCACAAATGGGCGGTTTGTGATTAACTGTTCGTCTTCTGAAATGGGTCCCATCAACGACTCTATGAATCTCAGGTATCGGTGGTGAATGATTCTCTGCTTTTCTCTCGTAGATTGTTTCTGAACTCGGAAACGAGTGGTGGGTACAGGGTGTTTGTGGAAATGTGTGTTTGACCTCTTTGGAGTACTGTTAGAAATTGGGTTTTGGTTTGTTTAGTTTCTGGGAAAATGTAGGTAAGGGAGGGAACATAAACATTTTGACTTCTTTTTTTGGTTCTTTGGGAGATGGGAAAACTAAAACCTCCACAACAGTGTGGAGCATGCGATTCAAAATGGTGGATTTTATTTTATTTTCTTGGAGCTTTCTTGGAATCTTTTTTTAATCTTAAAATGTTCTTGGTAGCGAAACATATGGGCAGGTTTTGTGAAAGATGTTGATAATTGAGCGATTGTTTTGGGTTATGGTTCTTGAATATTATGTTCAATGCGTGGTTGTTTTCGTTTGGCAAGTATCTCAATGTTGAAAGAATTGAGAAAGAAAAATCATCTAAAGCAGTGTGATACAAAACGAGTATGTAGTTCCTATTTGAAAATGAAGTCTTGTGCAGTTCCTTGACCACTATAGGGGGTGGCACAAAAGTTTCATTGCCAAGAGCAATGAAGGAATGTTCATGACTTTGGTGGATGGTTTGAGCTTTTTAGAAGCGAAGGGATTTCTGGATAACCACAATGTGGGTCTGCCAAGTAGATTTGAACTGCTTTAGTGATGTTGGGGATAACTTAAAAAATGCTCAAGCCAAGCTTGTACTCAATCTTGGATTGAGATATTTGGTGAAATGCATTAGATTCTATTTTGTCCTGCAGTGCATCAGTTATTCCAAACATGTTAGGAGCATGTTTGGAAATTGTTTTTAAAATTGGTTTTTTGTTCTTTAGAACAGAAAATAGTTTTCCAACTTTAAAGTACTTTCTTGGCAAACCTAAGGAAAACAGTCTTTTGAAAATTTGATTTGAAAACAAGGTGGATTTTGAGAACAAAATTTAAGTTATTTCAGGTGTTTTTTGTAGAGTGTTATGAGAAACAATTGGAAACAAGGAGAATAGCACACGAACTTTTGTATTCTATATAAGTGGAGAACTGTTTTTAAAATCTAATCTAAAAAATGCTGTGCCTATAAAGAATTTTTGGTTTAAATTTAAGATTAGCTGGATCAACTGATGTGCTTCAGATACATCTCCTTGATATTTGACCTATCAAGTGGACTTCATGTCAAGAAGACGATAGATGATTGCTATTGGAACCTTTTATATAGGAAGCCAAGAAAACTGCATTGATAACACAAGTTTACCTTTTGAAAGAAAAATTTTGTAATGTTTATCCTGAATTACTTATGGTGGAATGTGTTTACATCTCTTGTTAATGGTTTACTTGATTGACAAGGTGGTGAACTCTCTATTATGTTCTACCTATTGTCTGGGCTGTATCAAATGGTAATACTTGGAAACTTGGCATGATATTCCTATTTATTGATGATATTACAAGTTATTGTTGCTAGGCTAGCATGATAACCTAGGTGCTAAATGAAGCATATACTGTTGATTTTATAGAATTCTGGTATCTTTTTGTCTTGTTTTATATAGCGTGTGATGCCTCATTCCAACATAACTCTGCTGTGTTACAATAGGCTGGTTAGGTTGCCTTTTAATAGCTTGTTATTGCTATGGAAAAGAGTATGTGCTGTAATTTCTGCATCTGTGATGTATGGCTCCTCCTATTGGGTGATTGAACACCATCCTCTGCAACCTATTTGTTCTGAATTCTATTTGTTACATGAGACACCATATCTCCTTTATTTTTCTAGTCTTTTTTTCCTCTTATTCTGGAAATCTGATCTTACAAGTAACTTCTAGTACCGATGCTGCAACAGTAGTTATTTTCCATGAAAATGAGAATATGTAGAGGTGGATTTTGAATTGGTGTCACTACTTTAAAATGATAAAGGTAGGGTTAGATAGTATTTGGAGCATCTAGAAACTGGAGGGCAAGAGGCTTCAGATTTTTTCCTTGGTTTTTGTGAAACTATGAAATTTATTCAGAAATTTCTAAGAATTAAATGGATCCTCGATCCATATCACTTAGGATTAGCTGCTTGAATCCCTTTTTGTCATCTTAGCTCTGTCAATAGAATCCTCTGTTTCATTCTAGGCATTCTTGTCATCTCTCAGCCACAACCCATAAATATTCTGGCCAACTTTTGTCCCTTTTGGTGTCTTCAACTCACATCAAATCCTTCCTCCATAATAGGGTGTTCAAAGGTCTTCATTATACATGACTGAAACCTTCTTAAGCAATTTCTCTTCCCCTTGTCCTCAATTGGTGCCACTTCTAACATTATTATGGATGCACTCATTTCTTTTTCTCTTACCTCATGCTGTATCTCATCCATATTATCATTCTCATTTCTACTTCTCTCATTTTTCTATAGCATGTTGTTTCTTAAACTGTGCAAAATTTTGTACGGCTACTTCACCTTATAGCCATCATTAAAATTTTTCATTTCACGCGAGAGGCATTCCTTTGATAATGTAATATTTCAAATGAACTTTGTCACTTATTCCTTTGACTTGAAAGGGCATGCAACTAAGTAATTGAGCAATTAACCCAAGCATGAGTTATTGCAAAATATTTGGAGAAAATTTCTACCACACAATGATTGTAGCAATAGGCCATTATAAAGTTTAACTACTAGCTAGATGAGATACTAAGCCTATGGGAAAGGACTCAAGAAAAATAATCAATTGAAGAGAACGGTTTTGAGCCATCAACTCAAATAGTTGCCCTATACATTTTGTACAAAACAAGTGTAGCAAGGTAATTTTATCGTGGGCCATCAAGCAAAAGGTCTAATGGAAGACCTCCATCACGGTATGAACATAGAGGGACTGAATAGTTTCAAGCAAGGCAATGATGTGACGAAAGGTACCTTGAAGTTCCTGAAATTTTGGGAAAATTGAATCCAACATCATTTCTTGATTTGTTAATGTTCATAGAATATTACTTTGATTGGTTGCTATCCCCAAAACTATCAAATTTTGTTAGCAAAATTGGGAGCAAAATTGAGTATAAGCGCTATAGAACTAGCCAACCACATATAGACACATGGAACAAGATAAGTTGAAGCACTCAAACCCCCTATTGAGTAGCATGGGTTGACGACACCTCTAGTCTAGTAAATTCTATTTTTCTTTGAAAAGGGTTTTGATGAATTCGTATGGTGTGATGTCTTGCCAATATATTCTTTTTGGAAAAGCATGACTTTTTGACCAACAGGTTCAGCATGATGGCTATGAAAATACTCACACTCTTGTGCACAATGAATATGTTCACAAATGGAGGAATCAAAAGAGAAACGCTGGAAAAAGGTGCTCATTATGCATATATTTGGAAGGGAAAGCATGGACAGAAATTTCGATGAAAGAACTAAGAAGGAGCAAATTTTGCAAAAGTTAAAGCTTAAAGGTTTTCAAGTGAAAAAGATCAAAGTATTTGTGGTGCTAATCAAGTTGGTGGTTAGGCTCCATATGGGCTGAGGTGTTAGATAGGGCAGCAAGGCTTGTTCTGGGACAATTTTGGATATATATTGTTTTGTGGCATTTTGTGGTGGACATATTGCTTGGAATATAAAAGCAGCAAAAAAAAGAAAGGCAGCCACTGCTATATCAATGCAAAAGTATGTCAACTAGTGGCTATTAAGAAAGTAGTTTAGAGTTGTGATTCCAACTTGAGTCAGTGGAGGGTGTTTCAGGTTCTTACTTGGTCCAGTCAATATACCAGAAAAGAAAATATGATCATATACAAATATGACTCTATACTTGTAAGAACTATTAACATATATGTGTTTACATGTTACATTATGTTCAAAAGTTCTAACTTTCAAGTTTATCATCATTCTCCTAGAAGGAAAAGAACTTAAAAACACTTATATATTAGGCACAAGTCTTCTTTTTTCATTCAAAATCATTTAAATTAAATAACATATGTTTCATTTGAATGATGCCTTCTCAATAGTCATTGAAACATTAATCACACTTCTTCATGTAAAATATTTCCACACACTCTTCTCTCTTTTCTTTTTCCATGTATTTTCAACTTTAAATTACCTTTTGGAACAATCAAGGTTAAAATAGTGCATTTTAAGAGATAGAAAAGAATTCATTTCCTTCTATTCATCTGTTTTTGCTGCATGTTTAATTTTGATGAATATGCCATTTATGCTGCCTTTGCTGAATGTTAAATTTTCCATATGAGGATTCACTAACCCTGAGGAACTAAAAGAATGTATTTTCTTTGAGTCATCTCCTTGCAATCAAGTTTAATGAAACAGAAGTGTTATTTAGTTGTTGGAAGGATATTGTGATGAATCTTCTCACATGATTTTATGTTAAATTATTTTTCTTGTGAACCAATTAGGTATCTCAGCTACTAATGTTTGGTTTTTCCCACTTTGTTACTTCACTTTTTGTAACAGGCAGTCACAACTATCTTCCATGACTCCTCTTGGGGTGACTATGAATGATGCTGGCATGTCCAAACCATCATGTAAGTGGCAAAGGGTGTTGCTTAAAGTAAGTGGTGAAGCACTTGCAGGAGATCATACACAGAATATTGACCCAAAGGTTGGAATATGAACATAATGATATGTTTATGCTCTGAAGTATCTTTCTTCACCCTTGATAGTGTTGAAATATCATATTTATGCTATGATACAGATTACGATGGCAATTGCAAGGGAAGTTGCATCTGTGACTCGGCTTGGCATTGAGGTAAATCTTCAACGCCTATTTCTGGATATATCTTATTCATGTTGTTTTCATTTTTTTTCTTTTTTTTTTTCTTTTTCATTTTTCCAATATCTTTTCTGTGGTTGCATCATCACAATTTTTGGGCAGTTTGTCAAGCATGTCATGTGGTTATAAGCATAGCGAGAAAACTTGGGTTCAGGAATTGTTATGTAATTCATTGGGAAAATGTTGGAATATAGAAAGCAAAAAAAAAAAAAATTGAGTAGAGAAAACCGTTCCTATTGGGGGAAAAAGAAGCAGAACTGGTTGTTATATGATTAGTTTCCATGTTTGCCACATTCCCTTATTTGTGCATTATTAATTACATGGGGAATTCTGTCATGGTGTTAGGACATGCAATCAGACTTGTATGAACTAAAGAATTGGAAGCTTCATTGTTAACTTTCTTTATATGGTATCTTAATCATTGTTGATAGATGCTTCAGGTTGCAATTGTGGTTGGTGGGGGAAATATTTTTCGTGGATCCTCTTGGGCAGGAAGTGGTGGCCTTGATCGTTCTTCTGCTGATTACATTGGGTATTCCTTTTGTTTGGGTTTTATTTAATGCATTTTATCTTATTGGACAGCTAGTTAATTTTTGGAATATTGTGGTATTCCTTTTATTTAGGTTTTATTTACTGCATTTTTATCTCATCCTGGCACTAGTTCGTATGCTTGGAGTGGTTTTGTATTCTTTTATTTGGGTTTTATTTAAGGGAAAAGTATGATCAGATGTAGCAGCATGAAAATATTAGAAAATATGTGATTACTTTTCACCTTTTTAATCAAAAAAGGACTAAAACATATTTTATTTCATATGAGGAATTTAGTCCCTGAAAATTACATTTATGACCTGTTGAATAATGAGAAACTTTCAATTCGCAGAAGTAAAATGCTATATCAAAAAAATTGTCATGTCAAGTAACCACTCATTAACCTAAGATATCATCCACAATATTTGTATTATGAAACCCTAAAATCATAACTTTTTGTACTTCTTTTCTTATCTTCTCTTAGCCTTCTCAAAGAACCTCATTCTCTTCAAATCTTGTCTTCACTATCTCAAGTAACTTCCTTCTCTTTAATTGTCTCCTCTTAACATATTCAATCATTATTTTTTAATTTTAATTTTTTTACTTTATATCCACAACCATGAACCAACATTAACCCCCATTAGTTTCCCAAGAAAATAAAAAGCCCAATTCATTCACTTATTTTTATACCAAACAACAAAAAACAACCTTATCAATGTAATCAACATTATCAAACAGCCAAAAACACTTCAACATTATCATCTAACAAATTAAAAGACAAAAGACACCATATAAAAAGGCAAATTAAAACAAACAACAAAAGATAAAAAGGGGTCTGATTCATGCCATGAAGAAATATTAGAGAAGGAAAGGAATGAAGGATCCCAACTTGCTAGTTCGTTCTTAAGCTTTCTATGCCTTAATGTAGGACAACTCTAGGATGGTTGGCTACAATCAAATAGGTGGGCTAGGATCTTTATTTTTTTAGTGTTTAAGAGGAGGAACAAAGGATAAAGTTTATGGTAAAGAATAAAATAAAAAATATAGAGTACTAAGATGCGAAGAAGAGGAGATAAAAACCTTAGTGTCTCACTAAGAACTTTTAAGAGTCTCACCTAGAAGAAAATCAATGGAGTCTCATCATTGATAATTGCAACACTTGCAAAAATACTAATACTATTTAATCACCGATCAATTACTTTGGCTTACATCAATTAGCCTTTTTTATAGATCTCTTTAAGAAATCCAAAGTCTATTAGGCTTCTAATAACCTATTATGATTCTAATTCTAATTCTTCTATAACCTAATTATGATTCTAGTTGTTGGCTACTCCTAATTTAACTCCAAGAAAGACTAATCTTAATTTAATTCCAAGTAATACTAATTCTCCTTCTTGATATATATCTTGGAGATTCATCCTCATCAATTCTCCTTGACTTGAAAAAAACTCGACCTTGAGTTTAGGTGATTTTCCACAATCAATTGAAATCCTAGACAATGCCTTCCACCCTCTTTTTCTTCATTAACTCTTCGCCATAGTAACATAGGATCTCAAGATCTCATGAACTCGTTTAATTTCATGCAAGACAAGTACCAAACTTCGAAAAACTTTCCAATGTTGTAAAACAAGTTGATAGTTCTCAAAATAATTCTGTGTTATTAGCAAGCTCGTCGAGACTTACCTCCCACACTATTCTTGTAAGCTATCTTGTGGAAGAATAAGATTCTTGAAGTCTTTATATTCAAAAGAGATTTTAGCAATTCTTATTATCTCATAGGATTCTTCATGTTTGCCACCAATCATGATAATGTTTTGCCTTGAAAAGTTAAGCACCGATTCTTTTGAAGCTTTTACAACTTCTTTAAGCTCTCCTACAAGTTGTTATAGGGTTGGTTCCATCACCTCTTGCATTCTAGATTCATCATTGATGATTTCTTCCTCCTTACTAGTAACTTCAAATTGCTTCTTAGTAGGAGTATTTGATAGCTCTTCTAGTTTCAAGGATGTTAATTTTTCCTGTGGTTGCTTAAGTGGTGCAATTTCCTTCATTGATGGAGGATCTTCTTATGCCCATTGCATACAAGTGTGTAAGTGTTCTCATATCCATCATGTTGGACTCTTTGATCAAAAAGTCATGGTCTTCCAAGCACAATATGGGCAGCTTTCATTAACAAAATATCACACTATATCGATAACTCAAAATTATTAGTAAAATTATATGTCACTAGACAATGAGAACGCACCAAAATAGATGCGTTATTTACCCATGCCATTTGATAGGGATTTGAATGCTCCACTATCTTAAGATTAAGCTTTTCTACAAGTTCCTTTGAAGCTAGGTTGGAAGTCCTACCACCATCAATAATCATAATACATTATCTTCCTTGGCAAGCAACACAAATTTGGAAGATGTTAGTACGTTGCCAATCCTTCTTTTCATTTAGCCTTGATATGTTCACTAACGGTTGCATGAAAAAGTTGTAGCCTTAATTACATATGCCTTCAAGCCAAGAACTTTTGGTTCTGATAGCAAAATTGATGTAGGACAACCTTAAGATGGTTGCCTACAATCAAAAAGGTGGGCTAGGGTTTTTATTTTATTTTTAGGGTTTAAGGAGAAGGACAAGGGATAAAGTTTATGGTAGAGAAATTAAAAATAAAAAATAAAAAATAAAAAATATAGAGAAAGAAGATATGAAGAAGATATAGAAACCTTACAGTTTCACTAAGACATTTTAAGAGTCTCACTTATAGTTTTTCATTATTGAGAATTGTAATACTTGCAAAAAAACTAATATTATTTAATTACCTGATCAGTTACTTTGGTTTATATTAATTAGCCTTATTTATAGGCTTCTCTAGGAAATCCAAAGTCTAGTAAGATTCTAATAACCTATTATGACTCTAATTTTAATTCTTTCATGATCTAATTCTGATTCTAATTATCGGTTACTCCTAGTTTAACTCCAACAGATACTAATCCTAATTTAATTCCAAGCAATACTAATTCTACTTTTCTGTTTATTTAATGCATTCTATCTCTTGTGGAACTTGTTTAGTTACTTGCAGAGTAGTTTTATGCATGTAAAGATTTTTTTCCAATTTTTACCAAGTGATTTGCAACTGAAACAGTCATGTGCACTAAACTCTTTGTTAGTTCTCTGTGTGTGTGTATTTTGGGTGGGTGGGTTGTGGTGTGATTTGTTAAGGTTATTACTGGATCCAGGAGCACTTGGACCCTTTGATGCTCATGGGAAGCTATACTGTTAAAAGATTAAAAGTTTGAACTCCTAGATGTAGAATAGTGGTTTGAAGTTTGAAAGTCTGGTGTTTCTTGATTTGCGTGTTGTATGGAGGACACCTGTTGTGTATCTTTCCTTTTAACTTATGTAACTGTAATTTGGGGTAGAACCTTGATGTTGGAATTTTTTAGGATGTTGGCTACTGTTATGAATGCTATATTTCTTCAAGCAACAATGGAGAGCATTGGCATCCCAACTCGTGTCCAGACTGCATTCCGAATGTCTGAAGTTGCAGAGCCATATATACGTAGAAGGGCTATTAGGCATTTGGAGAAAGGAAGGGTCGTGATTTTTGCTGCTGGAACTGGAAATCCATTCTTCACAACCGATACTGCTGCAGCCCTTCGTTGTGCAGAAAGTAAGGTTATCATTTGTATCGTATTGTATTTATTCAAATGGGGGTGGCTTCAACACCATCCAAATGACTGGCCGTTTTGAATTTCTTGAAAATTTTCTAAATTTTAAAATAGCCCATAATCTTCAAGAAAATAAAGTCAACTCTTTTGATAAATAATAGCTAGTGAATTAATATTATCTAATAATTTTTTCAGAGCCAAATTTGGTCCATGGTAATTACTAAATATATTACCTGATAGTTAATTGTCTCTTTGAAATTTGCACATTCTGGCCATGATATTAAGTTTGAGGGTGATTAAAAAAAATTATTACTACCTATTGGATGCTTTGCCCAATAAAATTTTCAACCAATTAAATCAATTGGTTGAGCTAATCGCTTCACCCACTTAAATGTCATGATTATTCAATAAAAATAAGTCTGCACACTTCTCCTTAACTTCTTATCCTTTTTTCTTTTGGAGTGTTGATCCAAACTTGAGTTCATGATAGGGGGCTATACATTATCCTAGACTCAAGTCTAGGAGGTCATTCTGTTTCCTCCTTTCCCTCCTTTCTTATCCCATTCTTTTCTTTTTCGCATTTTTCTTCCTCCCTTCTACAACACACAACACATTTATTGTCTCTTTCAGCTCCAATATAAGTAGTTTTTTGTGCCTTGGGTAAACAAATATGTGCTTCTTGTATGAAGGTTTTGAAATATTACATCAAGAAATGTAAACAAATTCCCCCTCCTTCCTCCCTCCAACCTTTTGTGTACAGAAAGTTGTATATTTGTAACTTCTTTGTTAATGAAAAGTGGAAGAGACTTTTAATATTTAATTATTCTATTAATGAATAATTTTGTGTTTCTCATGTGACTAGTTAGTGGTGGATTGACTCTATGAAGTTTGTATTTTATCTGGCAAAAGTAATTCATCATGTGGAATTTGCTAGTTGTTGTGAACTGATATTGGCATTTTTTTGTTGATCTAGTTAATGCAGAGGTTGTGCTGAAAGCTACGAATGTTGATGGGGTTTTCGATGATGACCCCAGGCGTAACCCAAATGCTCGTCTCCTTGATACTCTTACTTATCAGGATGTGTTGTCCAGAGATCTTTCAGTGATGGACATGACAGCCGTTACTTTGTGCCAAGAAAACAACATCCCTGGTAAGGCTGCATAAACTGTACTTCATTTAACCCAATCTTATTTCTTGCAATGACTAGAACTAATTATAGAGTGGTACATTCACTTGATTGAATAGAGTTTGCACTTGAGGTTTTTGATTTTTTATTTAATTTTTGTTATTTTTGTGTGATGTAGTTGTTGTCTTCAATGTAACCAAATCGGGTAACATCTCGAGAGCCATTTTGGGAGAGAGGGTTGGTACTTTGGTTGGAGGACCTTGGGTTTCAACAACGGCAAGGACATGAGACGAGTTACAGTAGGCTGATGGGGGTGGCGCATTCTATTGCAATTCAGATTTGTGAATTTCAGGATGAATTGTTGCTGAATCAGATAAGTTTTAGGCCCCATTTCAGAAAGTGACTCAGATTTTTGCATGTGAAGACTGACCACAAAATACAGATGACTGGTTTTGATTTTTCTTATATCACAGATTAGGACTTTTTTTTTTTTCTTTTTGAAGCTAAGAGTGTAAATATTTGTTAGGAAGACTTACATGTGTGAACCCTCTCTAAAAGCCTCTCTATTATTCATCTAGAAAGGATTACATGGGTGCGTTTGATTTTTGCTTGAGGGGTTGAAGTTCATCAATGATGTATTTTGAATGCTATTCCAGAAAATTTAAATCTTTTGGCAGTATATGTATTTTCTCCTTTCCATGGGTGGAAGAGAATGATGAAAGAAACTTGAAACTTTGAATCTCCCAAACTAAAACTATTTGCATGATTGTTTTGCTATGTTTTTGTCGGGATCTAACACTGATCATCATTTTCAGGACCTTACAGATTACAATTGGCTTCTCGGTGGTTGGTGAATTTCTTTTGAGTCATAGAGTTGGACAAATGAAGCAAAGCTTATTGAGAAATCCTAGAGAATCCACCCACTTGGTCTGTCCAATGAAAGCATTTTTCAAATTCACTACTTGGGTCGGCTTGGCTCGTGCCTTTTTGAACATGTTCAGGATAAACGCGTTCAGACTCTTTCTGCCCCTCGAAACACTTTCCTTAAATTCCAGCCTCCACTTTCCTATGTTGAACCCAATCATGCTCTAATCATATGATTCGTAAGAACCCCACATCCAATCAATTACCAACAACAATATAATTGGACTTTTTTCTTACAAAAAAATAAAAATAAAAAATAAAAAACCACCCTTTTAACAGCAGAAATTGTGTAGTTAACAGAGAGAAATAATTGGCAATAAAAAAACTAGATGAGAATAGTCCTTGTACATGTATATTGATTGAATGATTTCACAAGAGAAAAAGTGAGCTCTGCAGCCTTGCGGGCCCCAAAATTATAAAGCCCATTTAATATTCCACAACCACACCAACCCCCCATTGGCAATATCACCATCAAAATCAAAGTGCCCAAAAAAGCTTTTTTTTTTTTTTGGTTCTGAATCACTCGTAGCTACAAAATTACAATTACAATTACAATTACAGGAAAATTAATATGAAAATTGTGCCAAAAAGTCAGTCAATTTGTTCTAGAAATATACTAAAAGTCCAAGAAGCTGAGGAAGTCTGGTGATAGGGTCGGCGAAATTATCGGAGCTGAGAGCAAATTCGAAGGGCTTGAAATGAAGCTACTTCCCTGTAAGAAATGGTTTAAATCTTGCAATACCGAGAGGGTTTGTGGGTCCGGTGCCGGAGAGAAGAACCCTGGAGGGATCGGAGGGAGTGTCGCCGGCGCCGGCGACAAAATCCCCGGAATTTGACCCACCTCAACCCCTTCCACCATACCCATAACGCCGACGCCCCCTCGATCTCTCTCTTTCGGGGGGCTAGTCTTCTCTATCGAAGCCAGACGCGCAGCAGGGGAAAGATCGCCGGCGCCGGAGGCGGCGAGGTCACTGGCGGAGGGCGACGTGGCGTAGTTCCCGGTCAGGCGCTGGACCACTGATAGGAAGTCGTTGACGGTGGTGTGGATGACCTTGGGCGAGATGGTGTAGATGATCACCGGTTCGCGGTTTTGATTCTCTGGCGGCGGTGGAGCAGTTTGTCGATGCGCGGGAGGAGGAGCAGTCGGCGGCTTCTTGATCTTGTGGGAGTCCTTGCTGACTTTGAGCGGCGCCGGACGAGGGCCTTGGATTTGGAGCTCTCTCCGCTGCGGGGAAGGGCCGTCACCGCCGGAAGAGAAGAAGTCCGGCGGGTTCATCATGATAGATGGGCTGGAGAGAGGAGGGAGAAAGTGGGAAGATAAGACGAAAATGGGCATGTATTGTTATTATTCAGTCCACCAAATAAAATCAATTTATGAGAGCCGCTGCTGACTCTGCCTTAGTGTTTGGCCGTGAAGTCAATGCTCCTCTCTTCCTCTTACATTTGTCTTTTATTAATTTAATAACTTTAGCACTTCGCCCACGGATGAAGTGCTTTATATACACCCAATAATTTCATCAAATATATCAAGTATATGGAAATCTGCGTTTATTTTCGTTGAGAAAAATAATATTAAAAAATGTGCTTTTATTGGGGTGAAGTGAAAGAAGATCTCCAAGACAACTTTTTAATTATCAATTTATCAAAATTGAAATTGGTAATGGTCAAGTTTTGAAGTAATTTGGAAATTTTCACTTTAAGACTATCGGTTTAAAGTTGATTGTACTCAAGGTCGAATCAGTATTTGAAATGAAGTGATGAAAATGACAGTTCTTTTTATAATTTTATGAAAGTTCTGTAATTGGGGGGCTAAGTCTTGTTTATTAACAAATTTAGGGGGTAATCAATTGGATTTTAAATGCGATGGGACAAAGTGTAAGATATGCTAAAGGTTTAGGAGGTGAAATGTATTAAACCCGAGAATTTAAAACAAATCCCTATAATATATTCTTATCTTGTAGCTATAAAATAATCAAATTTCTATAATCAAAGAGCTCGTTATGATAACTACAAATATGCTTATTACTTATGGAAATTAAAACACTCAATCTCTTAAATAAAGGCTTAATTAGAATCAAATCTGAAACGTGGAAATCTTTAAATATACTTATCAACAATCAACACTACACCTCAAGTTTGAGCATAAATGTCTCTAATGCCTAAATATGACCTTGAAAGTCCCTTTTGACATTCATTTTGTTAAAATATTTGCTAGATAATTTTCGGTCTTTGCAAAAGAAGTACAAATTAGTCATTCAATCAACTTTTCCTTGGCAAAGTGTCTACCCACTTTAACATATTTAGTGCAATCATAATGGACCAAATTGTGGGTAATGCTAGTGGCAACTTTGTTATAATAGAAAAGCTTTATTGAACCCTTCAAATTAAAGCCCATTCCCTTTAATAAGGACTTCAACCATAACATCTCACATATACCATGAGTCATGGCTCCGAATTTTGCTTCAACACTTGATCTATCTACAACAGATTGTTTCTTGCTACACCGTATGACTAAATTCCCTTCCACAAATGTCCAATATCTTGAAGTCGATCTTTTGTCCATTGGAAATCCTACCTAATTAGCATTTATATATCTCTTTATTTCCAAATTATCATATTTAGAAAATAGTAAACCTTTACCAAAAACAAATTTTAAATACTTAAAATTTTTGTGTAAAACCAATATGGGTGTTTCATAAGAAAAATGCATGAATTGATTTACCACACTCACTATAAAGGTTATATCAAATTGAGGATGGACCAAAAATATCAACTTCCTAACTAATCTCTAGTATTACTCTTTGTCTACAGGTGTATCTTATAGACTTTCACCTAATTTGTGATTTGATTCAATACGAATATCAACAGGCTTATAATCCAACATTCTAGTTTCATCAAATAAGTCCAAATATATTTCCTTTGAGAAACAAAGATCCTATGCTTCGACCTAGCAACTTTGATACCTAGAAAATATCATAAATTACTAAGGTCTTTGATCTCAAATTCTATTGTCAAATATGTTTTTAGTTTCCTCATGTCCTTATCATCATTACCTATCACACAATATCATCTACACACATGAACAAAGCAATAATCTTCCATTTGAGTGCATGTTTGAGAAAAAGAGTGCGATCACACTGGTTTTGATAGTATCCATACTTTGTCAAAACCTAAGTAAATTTATTAAACCAAGCTCTAAGTGATTGCTTGAGTCCATCGAAGGAATTTCTTAATTTACATACCTTACCCCCTTTTATTGGGTTAACAAAGCCAAGAGGAAAGTCCATATATACTTCTTATAAGGATAAAACTCTTAAAAGCAAGACATAATATAATAAAGTTAAAATTGATTTTTCATATTCTATCAAATGATTGCATTAAGATTTATCTAAGGATTTAGACCATCATCACTTGTCTTATATATGACTTAAGTGCATTAGGAGTTTTATAGAAGATCTAACTCATAAGTTATTTGTAGATTGATAACTTGTTCACAACTGGTTCATAGACTTAGACAATCCATCTAAGACTATAGTGTAGTACCCCCTAAATGGAAGGATGACTTGTTTTGGTCTTTGGGATGAGTTTCTCATTGTAAGTACACTAATGTGTATGGTTACACATTAGATAAAACATATAGTAAATCATGACATTAGCGATCAAGGAGTCATGATTAACCAAGTTACTATGTTGTATGAACTCTCAACCTTAAGAGAATATTGAGCTAGTACTAAGGTCTTCAATGACTTTGACCAATAGGTGAGATTCTAAAGTGATCATATATTCTTTATAGATTGGATCAATATTTATTAAGGTTGGTAACAATAGGTATTCTTAAGAAAGGCACCATGATATCTCATGAGCTACATTGCATTTCTTTGAGTAAATTTAAGGACTTATGATCACAAAATTTGTACTGTCACAATAATTCCTTTAGTGGAATTTGACATATCCTCTTAGCCAGTTTGTGTTAGGATAAAACTTTTAAAATCATGACATGATGTAACATTTATCGAATTTATTATTTAATAATAAGATTCCAATTTCCCTATTTTATTTATCCTATTCATGCATTACACTTTCTAATCATTCTAACTTAGCATATTTTGCATTGTATATGATTTTGGTGCATTATATATTGCATGGAAGATCTAAGTCATAGGTTCCTTACAAGTAGGTAATTTATTCACATCTAATTCATGTATTAAGGCCACTCATTTAAGGTTATAATGCACCATCTCTTAATTGAAGGAATGATTAATGTTGGTTATCAAGATGGGCTTCACATGGTGAGTGCTTCAATGTGTATGGTTACACATTGGACATGCCCTATGATGAGTCGTGACATTAACTATTAGGTAGTCATGATTTCACCAAGCTAAGATATAGTATAGACTCTTAATCTTGTGAGGATATTAAGTTTGTGTTGAAGTCTTTTGTGACTTTGACTTATAGGTGAAACCTTAAAGTGGTCATATATTCCCTATGGATTGAATCATTATTGTTAGAGTTTGGTGATAATAGATATTCTCAATAAAGGTACCATGATATCTTATGAGTTCAAGATAAGTGTCCCTTAAGTGATCCTAAGGACATTTGATTAAGAAATCCATAATTATAATAGTTCTTTTATAGGAATTTGACACATGCTCTAGATGAGTTAGAGCATGTCAATTGATCACATAATAGAACCACTTGTGACTCAAGGATTATAGATGTAACCTTGAACAGTTGATAGCGTTCACTTTATTTGATTATGGACACAACTCATAGGGAGCTTGCATATAGTGGATAGCAAGTCACGAACCTAAGTTCTTATATCTCATGGTAATATCATGGGATACTGGAGTATAGTTGACTCTTTGTAGTGAGATATTAAGTCAACTTTAGAATTGGATTATGAAGCAGCTACTATTTTCCTATAGTCCCTAATGGTCCCCACTCGAGCTCTTATTTGTTGATGACACATTCATTAAAGAGTACTTGAGTTCTCTATTCACATGTGTGCATAAGAGCATTTTGGTAAATATACAAGGTTGCATAGGAACTTGTGAATTGTCTCTCTCAATTAGGTTAATTGATTAATTAGAGACTAATAGAACTAATTGATTAATTATAAACTAATAGAGCTAATTAATCAATTAAAACCCAAGTAGGTTGGATAAAATAACCCAAACCCAAAATAAACTCAAGTCACTTAAGCCCACTGGAAGCTTTTATAACCCTACTTAAGGGGTTAAGATTAGTATTCTAATTCAGTCCAAAGAGCGGAGAGGCTTAACAACCACCCCTTTGTGAGACCTTCACATTCTCCCATGCTTGGATTCAAGGAGAAAAAGAAATCATGGTAAAAGGCTTCTGGGTTTGTGAAATCTACAACATGCACGACACATCTTCACCGAGATGATCTCATTTGGGAATATTTAAATTTAAGATAAAACACTCTAAACCTCTAAATCTAAAATTTTTATTTAATAGGAAATAATACTTTCATTTAATACGAAAATGAAGATTAATGTTCGTAGTTCCATGACAATTGAGGATGAAAAAAGACCATCTAGATTAGAAAATATTGGTACCATGACATACAATTTGCATAATATTAATAGGCATGTCTCTTAAGAAAAATAATATATGTATAACATTGATTAATAATAGAATGTGTGTTATTAACAAATAATTTGTTAATTATAAATATCATAGTTTTAAAAAATAAATTAACTAAGAAATTCATTACAAAGATTAAAAATATTTTATAATAAAAAATAGTAAATAAAATTATAAATAATTGTAAAATTAATATTTTATTTTTATATTATAACCATATTATAATTAAAATTAATCAAGATTTAAAAAATTAAAAGTTAAAAGTTAAAGCAATCAAAAGGTATTTTAAAATAATATAATTATAAATTTAAATTTTTAAATAGGTTAAATGAATTAAAATTGTATTAACAAGTTAAACAGGTATGGATTAGTATCATGTTAATGTATTAGAATTATATTAATTAGTTATTCATATCAATTTATGCATAATTCAACTTAATTCATTTATTAAATGAGTTAAAAGGAGTATTGTTGTGTTATATGTAATAAACAAGCATCGTTCGTTCAAGTCATTATGACACAATTATTAAACAAATTGTATATAAATTGAGTAAATTTTTATTATTTCTTACTTTAACATGACACATACTCGACACAATACAACATATTGTCACCATAATTGTGGTGATGCAAATCTTATTTTTTGAAAGGATTGGTTTTCTTATAAAATAAATACCGATTTACTTTTTATATTGAACTCATTTTTTCAAAAAGACAAGATTGATATTATTTTCACATTAAACTTATCTTTTTCAAAAATGAGTTTATTATTATTTTTACATTCAAACTGTCTTTTGAAAATTTGAGACGAGATTAAACTAAGATAAGTTTAATATAAAAAAAAATACTAAATTTTATTTTTAAAAATGAGTTGTAAAAATATTATGCTTGTCTTTTGAAAAGATAATTTCAAGGGAAAAAAGTGTTTACACACAATCACGTAAAGATAATCATAAAATAAGAACCCTTTAAAAATAATTCAAGTTTCATGCACTCACCGGTCTAAGGAAGTACCTAAAATGGTAAAAGATAATACATATATCATTAAAAAAATAATACCTAATGGTCAAAGATAATACTTTTGAATAAAAAGTGTATAAAATTCTAATTATTTTTACATCATCTTAGGTATTACCTTTGATCACAAATGAAAAGTAAGTGCATGAAATCCTAATCGTCAAAGTGTATATCAAACTTTTATATTGAATTTAGGGAAAAAAAAATGTATACTTTTGACCATTTTAAGTACTATTTTTGATCGATGAGTAAATAAAATTTGAATTATTTTTAGGTACTACATTACTTTCATGAAATCCTAATTGTCAAAATTTTATGTATGTATTTTCATGTAATAGCCTCACCAATTAAAGGTAGTAGGCAAGTGTTGTTGACTTAAACTCATTTTTTTCTCTTTTACATAAAAATTAAATAATTTTAAAAAATACAAGTTTGTAATTATATCTTAATTTTATTTAATTTTCTTTCATACTTTTTATGATAAATCAAACAAAATAATTTTTATTAATATTTTTCTAGAGTCAAACATAACATTAATATTTAATGATGAAAATGATTTTAAGTTAAATTATATTAAAGTTGTTGATTTAATATTTACTATTTAAATTTAGATTGTTTGACAAAGCAACTTTAATTTTTTTTCTAAATTATTAATTTGATATAATTATCCTCTTTGGTATTAAATAACAAGACTATCAAAGCTAAACATAAGTAAAACAAATGATATTAATTATTTTGACTTATTTTTTAAATCATTTTTAACTTGTAATATCAAATTATTTTATCAAAATACTACTTAATGATATAAATTAAGAAAATATTTTATTAAAGAGCTAAGTTTATTTTATTAAAAGGTTCATTGCAAACCTAATTTTGGAAATCTAACATTTCATTATTTTTTGACCTCATTTTGACAAAAATGCCCTTATTATCTTTCTTATAAAAATAAAAATTTTTCTTAAAACATAATGTAAATACTTGAAATAGTTAAGGACATTTATGTCAAAATTGGGCTACTCTTCAAACAAAAACATGAGTGGTGATAAAGTCACAAATATAAAGATTATTTCATCTCTTTTAATCAATTAATTCTTTTATAATCTCACATTATTTTCAATTTTACGAGACATCATCTTACTCATTAAATCATATTAGTATATTACAAAGTCATTAAATATAATTATGCTTAAAAGATTAGTAAAATATTTGAAAAATAAAGCAAAGCCAACACAAAAATTTGCTAATTGCACCGACATGATAATGTAGCTTTGTAAATTATTTAGAACTCCTTGTCCAAAAATAAATAAATAAAGATCACTCCAAAAAATAAGTATACAAAATGATGTAAAGTGGCTAAGACTTTCGGGATAAATTCATGACTTTACTTTTAGTTGGAAGTTAAAGTTGAAGTTGAAGTAATATTTTCAAAGTTTTATATTGGTATTTTAAAGATTTTATTAAATATGAAAAGAAAATTATATAAGTCAAAAAAGAGTTTTTATAAGAAACAAAAATATAATATTTTTAAATAAAATTAATCATACAAACATGAAAATAATTTTTTAGCTTAAAAAATGCTTTTAGATTCTTAAAACCCATTCAAACAAAGCTTAAAACTTCTTATCAAAAATAATTATTTAACAGATTAAAGATTAATAAACTATTTTAAAATGTAGGAAAAATATAATAAATATTTTATTTTTTTTAAATTATTAGTAAAATTCTTAAGATTAAAGAAAACTAATTAAAACTTAAAAAATTTGCAAACTTTATATCAATACTAAAGTTTTGAAAATTTTATTTGAAAGATTAGTAGATAAAAATTATTAGTAAAAATTTTGTAGATTTGAATTTGATTGGGAAAAAAAATTAAAAAATAAAAAAAATTAAATGTAAGATAAAAAATTTAAAAAAAAAACTCGCCGTTGCCGGGGATCGAACCCGGGTCACCCGCGTGACAGGCGGGAATACTCACCACTATACTACAACGACTTGATGTTTGATGTTTGAAATATTTTTTATATATTTAAATTTAAATTGTAGGGATTGGTCTTTGTTGATGATCCTGGCAATCTACCCTCAGTATCAACTGATTGGCCTGAAAAATAGGGGTTTTTTGAATGAGTTGTTCAGGTACTGAAATCATACTTTGATGAATTACTATATTGGTATTTAGCACTAATGCTATTGTCTTCAAATATAACGAAATTGTTTGACATGATTCATTGAAAAATAATTAACAGTGAAGGGGAAAGTCATGTTTGGTTTCTTCTTTGAATTATTGATGATTTTAGGTTAGTATTTGATTGTTGAATATGCGGATGTAGATTACTCTTGCTGAAGAGCCATGACCAATGCAGTATCTTGTAAGTTTGCAAACAAGTTTATGTGCTTCTTTTTAATATGATATTTGTTTTTTTTTTTACTTAGTTCTGAATAGAATTTAATATTAAATAGTATTTAATATTACTAAGTATTAGGTTATTTATTTTTTTAATATTTTATTTTTATTAAATATTAAAAATAAAGAAAAATATAAATTTTTTTTTTATTCAATTAAGAATTTTAATAATAAATTAACAAAAGGAGGAAAAACAACAATTTGAACAAAATTATTTTTTAAAACAAACGTCACCTAGGTTTTTGGAAAAGGAATTAGTCTCCCATCAATAATGCTTGTCACCTTTATCTATCAAATAAATAAATAAATAAATAATGCTTGTCACCTTGTTCTTTTTCTGGTGGAAAACAACTTCAATCACTTTATCATAAAAGCAACCAAATGAGTAATAAGGATGGGCCTTTTCACAATTTGATAAGTAGAGAATATCAAAGAATACAAAATGAAAAATGCAGGGTCATCTTTTGGGTTGGGAAAAATTCAAAACTAAATATTAGAGTTTATTTGACAATTGTTTTCAAAAATAGTTTTTTGAAATAGTTTTAAAAATTATTCTTTAATGTTTTGTAAAATAAATATTTGTTTGAGAACCTGAAATATTTTTAACATTTTTTTTAATGTTTAAATATGTTTTAAAAATAGTTTTTATATGTATCGTCTTATTTTTTTATCATTTTTTATATTTATGTAATTATTTTTTTAAACACTATTTAAAAAATAAGTAAAAATAATTGAAAATAACTAAAGTATATTCTTTAGGGGTTACAAGTTAGGGTTTCTATGTCTTGTCATTTTTTTCCTACAGTCCAAAGAGAGAACCCTAACCTTCACTATCTCAATATCTAAACATAAGAAAAAGTTATCGCACAGAAGATCATGGTGTTTACGAGATCCATTACAACTTTGGAGTTATCTACATCGATTAGAATCAATTTGGGAACATTCAGATCAAAGATATGTGACTGTATTATCTAAATCTATGATTTTTTTTTTTTGTAATAGTATTGGTTTTTAAATACTTGATTTTCTACCGTGATAGATTTAGAGAGCCTATAATAGATTTTCATGCACTCTATGAGATCCAAGGCATGAGAATAGAGTGATTCAAGGTTCCCAACACTTTTATCCATAGTCTTGAGTTGTTTATTTCCCCTTTTCATCTTTAAGAGCTTTCAAATCAAACCTTAGCTTTCTTTAGTCGTCATTTGACCCTAAGTCGCTGCCTTATCACCAAGTCGCTGCCCTATCACCGGTTTCCTTTCTTTCCTTCTTTCATCTTTTGTTTACCCATTCTTTCTCCCTTTTGATTCCATGATCCTTGGATTTCCTTATAGATATATGTTCTAACTACTCCTTTAATAGAGCCCTTTTTGAGTCTTGTGCAGATATTTCATCTTTCCCCTTATTCATTTGATGAGTTATATTTCATGTCTTACATGAGTGCATGTTATAATAAGACAAATCTGTTGGTCTTTCTTATTTCTTAATGAAGCCCACTTCATTTCATTCATACACACTCATTTTCACTTGTGGACTTTATTGAAGAAGTACATATTTATAGTTCTTAAAATTTATCCCAAGCTCATATCATTTAAATTGTTAACCTAATATTCAAAACTCATTCATTTCTATATTTTTGGAAGTCTATTTTATACCCATTTTGATGCTAAATCCTAGCCATCCATTTCACATTTTATTGTCTTTCATATCCTATTCTTGCTCCTCTAAAGTCCCACATCCCTTTTTCTTCTAATTTCCCTTTTTCACCCCATCTTTCTTTTCCTTCAACCATCATCCATTATAACCTTGTGCTTCTTCATTTTTTCTTTCATTTTTCTTTTTTCCTTCCTCTTACCCACACCTCCACCCATCACCCCCCAAGCGTTGACGTCGTCATTGCTAGCAACATCATCTTCGATGCAGCTGTAATCACTATCAGCTGTCGTATCGTCAACACCATCCACACACCACATCTTTCTTTCTCTTCTCTCTCTCTCTCTCTCTCTCTCTCTCTCTCTCTCTCTCTCTCATTCCTTTTTTCCATCTATTTCCATTCTCCACTGCCAACCCAGATCATCACATGCCCCCGTAGTCGTTAGCCTTCATTGTCCTCACCACATCGCCAGCTCCACCAGTGTCACCACCTTCCCTGATATCGTCTTGCATTGGCATCGCCCAAATTAACCATCCCACAAACCCTTACTTTCTCTCTTTATGCCTCTTTCTCTCTCATTTCCTCCACTATATCGTGCAACCATTGCCATTACACTGACTGCTACCACTCTTATCGCCACTTACCATGCATCCTTCCATCCTTAGGGTCTCAAAATAGAAGGTAAATTTTATTGATCTTAATCTACAAAGTAGAAATTTGTGAACTTGGGCTTGATGTTGATTAACGTTGATTACATATAGGCTTGCATATTTGCCTATGGGTTAGTACTTCATTTCACTTGGGCATGGTTTTGAATTTAATTGGATATGGGTCTTGATTGCTTTAGGCTTTTCATTTAGGTCTTAGGCTTTAGATTATGGGCTTGTTATTATTGACTTTAGGCTTGTTTACTTCATGTGAGCCTTAGGCTCCTTGTTTAAATCTTAATTTAGACTTATTATTTGTTTTAGACTTGCTATTTGGATTTATGTCATTTTAGGCTTGAGACATTAATTCTTTTTAGGTTTGCTTTCATTTGGCACATGGGCTTATTACATTGTGGGCTTTATGTTGAGAACGAAAAAAGCCATATCGTGTAAATAAAAACTGCAAAAATATTTTTAATAAAACCTGTAAAAAAAAATTAATTTTAATTAAACTATAAAATATTTTATTTTGATAAACTGAAACCATTTTGCCTTCTTTTAATAAAACTTCAAAATTGTTTCTTTTAAAATAAAACTATAAAAATATTTTTTTAAACAAAACTACAAAATCATTTTTTATATTTTTATATATAAAAATTATAAAATCACATTTTAAAAAAATCATTTTCTAAAAAATAAAACCGTAAAAATGCAAAGTCAATTAATGAATAAAACTAAAAAATCATTTCTTAAATAAAACTTAAAAACAATTTTAAATACAACTGCCAAATTAATCTTTTAAAAACAAACACCACCTTAGTTCAAACATTTTTTTTTCAAAAAATGGCTCAAGTTTTATTTTTTATTTTATTTTTCTTTAAAAAATAAATAAAAATAAATGACAATTTCAAAATTTTAAAAATATTTTTTTCCCAAATAAAATGAATTTTATCATGAAGTGGAAATGCACTTGAAAAAATATAGGTTCACAACTTTTCAAAAATATTAATTAAATTAAAAATTAATAATAAATGTATACTCATATGTCTCATAAATTATATGATGTTGAATCTTATTAAATTTTCCTATGACGCGGAGATTATATATGATGATAAATAAGTGTTTTTAACGTTATTTTTGAACAATAAATATTATTACGTTTGCATATTATGCGGAGATTATCTAATTAATAAATTTTTATTTATGCATCTTTAATAATAATATCATAATAAATTATATTAATAAATGTAATTAATTATTATTATAAATAAGTGATATTATAGGTAAATAAATTGATTAATTGATTAAAAGAGATGAGAAGATCCTAAATTTATAAAACTAATCTCTTTCATTTTTGAATTTGAAAAATAACCTTTTTTTTACATAAATACCCTTTATCATTTTTATTATTTACATGTGTGTTTTAAAACAAAATGTTATTTTTGCACAAAAAAAAAGAACATTTTTTATCCAAAATGGGAATTTTTTTGGGTAAAAAAAAAAAAAGATTAGATTTACAATTTCATATTTATTTTGTCCCTCCTAATTGATTATCCCTAAAAAGTAATAATTTATTATAATTACTAATTATTTGGATATAAAGGAAAATAGTTGGAAAAAAAAAAAAAAAACAAAAGTAGACAAACTTGTCCTACTTTGACATATGGCCTTTATAGCAATTTGTATGTGTAGGTACACTAATCTTACCCCACTTGTCTTCATGTTTTATGTCTATGCATTATTAATATTTAGTAATTCCTTTAAAACTTTATGTATCATCTATCCACATTCTTTATATATATATATAGTTTACTTTTTAAAATTACATTGTTAATTTTTTTATTAATTTTTTAAGTTTCATCCAAAAACTTTATCTTTTTTTTTTTGTTAATTTTTATGATTTTATCAAAATCTTTATTGATATTTTTATAAAATTAAACCATTGATTTAAGAGTTCGTTTAATAGTAAATTTATCAAGTGTTTTTAAATATTTTAGCATTGAAATTTTTTTATCTTTTAAGTATTAAAAAAATTAAAAATACTTTTTAAAATCACTATTGTTTAGTACTCTAAGGGTTCGTTTACTAGTGATTTTAGGAAACATTTATAATATTTTTAATACTTAAAATTTTTTATTTTTCAAGTATTAAATAGGTTAAAAATATTTTTCAAAATCACTACTAAATGCACTCTAAATCCCATAATTTCATAATAATCGTTACCATTTTTATGACTTTGAGGAAGGCAAAACATGGGAAATTGGATTGCTTGGCCTCTAGCTAAAATCAGATTCCTTGTGACAAGTAGCAAGACCACCAGAAGAAAAATAGTAAAAAGAAAGACATGGGACTGGAAATCCTATCTACCAACCAAGAAAAAGTGGAAAAACCAGTACAATTATGAAATATGATAAAGGCAAAAGGAAAAGAGTTAGAGAATCAAGTAGCGTGCACTTATTTACTATATGACCCACCCCACATATTTGAATCTAATCACAACATGAAACACAATGGACTTGACTTCCAAGTAAGAATATTATCTTCCCCAACAGTCTTAAGTATGAATTTAAATTGCTTTTGTCAGACTTTGGGCCAAATGTTGTGAAGCATGGACCACACTACAAGTGTTTCTTGAATGATCAAGGAAAAGAAAAAGAGAAAAAGGAAGAAGATTGAGAATAAGCAGAGTACAAAGGGAAAGGATGACAGCTTAATTATCATCTCATCTTCTAGAGGAAGGATATTGTATTAAGGCATGTCTATAAAGGCCTAGTCATGCTTGGAAGTTGGAAGTATTATCATCCCACAAACCAAATATCTCTGCTGATACTGCCTTGGAAGAATTGAAGTAAGTGATATTAATTTCATGTCTCCATTCATTTGGATTGAATTTAGCATATTTTGTTTTATTTATTTATTGTATTTGTTCATATGTTTTAATGGGAGTGCAATGATTGGAATATGATGCAAATCATGTGAAAAAGAAAATTTGTACAATAGTAAAACAAACAAAAGTGATAAATTGAGGCTATGTTTGACAATACTTTTCAACAATAGTTTTTTATTATTAATAATAAAAAAATTATTGTTTAATAATAAAAAAATTATTATTTATTTTTTTAAAAATAAAAAATAAAATATTTTCAAAGAATATCTTTCAATATTATTTTTAATTATTTTTTTAAAATTATTTTTAAAAATAATTATACAAATATGTAAAATTATTATAAATAAAGAACGATATGAAAATTATTTTTAAAAATATTAAAATGAAATTAAAAATATTTCAAATTTGTTTGTTTATTGTACAAAAGATGAATAGTTTTTTAAAATGGTCCTAAAAAACTGTTTTTCAAAATATTAAAAATGGTAATTTTATTGATTTGCCCTTTTTAAAATAAAAAAAATGACATATTGTTATTAAATTAGAAAATAATTATAAAAAACAATAATAATACATGTATGATATTAAGGTTTAGCATGGGTTTTGGCCGTCACTGGCTGCATAGTACACTACAAATTTCTTCGATCGTTGCTACAACCCCAAATCCAAGCAACCCTTTGATTTCACTTCTCTTTCTCAAACTGACCGAAAGAACCACAATCCAGATTACAGACCTTGAAATCACTAATGCGGAAGAAAGAGCAAACCAATCCCTTGATGGGTTCTGGGTTACTATTCATTAGAGTCCAACACCACTACCACCAATATGCAGCTCTTTCTGCTCCTCAATCCCCCCCAAAAGACCTGGATGATGATGTTTTTGGTCCAATGGGTGGAGTCGTAGTGGGTGATTATAGGTTGCTGAAGATGAAGGCCATCTGGGCTCTCAGTGGAAGTTCAGATGGAATTTCAGAAGATTTTGATGGTGGAAGGTGCGGATGTGAGGTGGGATAATTTGTTTCTCTGTTCTTAAATAATGCGCGTCTCTCAGAAAAGCTGCAATTGGGATTGTAGGCAGTGAAGAGAGCCAGACTTAAAACTTCAGAAGAAGTAATTGTAAATTTTCTCATAGAATAATGTCCTAGGTTTTGGTACTCGATCTGTGTTGTAGATTTTGTAAGGGAAGAGAATGGAGAAGCGTAGGTTTTCCTGATCATATTCTTTTATGCTTGAATTTACATTTACATTGCAGATTTTGTACGGGTAGATACGGAGAATAGATAGAAAATGCTAATTTTCTCTATGTTTCTTTGTAAGTTTTTGAAACATTATCATGGCTAGTATATACCAGTAGTGTGATCCTAGTAGTTGTTATCCTCTATTCATTTCTCATGTATGAGTTTTATGGATAGTAGCACTCATTGTTCATCCTTTCTCATCTGAAATGGTAGTTATATGGGTAAGGGGTTTCTATTTTCAGTCTACGAGGTGACATTTGTATTTGGTGTTTTGAGGAGAAAGGGGGAAATTTTTTTTATCTGAAACCAACAAAAGTAGCAAGCATAATTTTCAAAATGCACTAATATGGTACTATCAAGGAAGTAGATTTTTCCCTCACCTTGAAAATGGAGGAAATTGAGTTGTAGTTTTCGTTATCATAAGTCCTTCCAGTATAAATTAGAATACTTGTTTTCTCTAAGTATGTTCCACTAATCATCCTTACTCATTGTTTGCTCATAGTGCTGATGGGGGCAAAAAGTTTGGCACTGATGGGGATTGTTCCCGAAGAACTTACAGAGGAGAATTATGAGAACTGGAAAGCATGTTTACGGAATTATTTAATTGGGCAAGGTCTTTGGGATGTTGTCTCAGGTGTGGACCCTAAACCTGCAAAAACTACTGGTGAAAAAGGAGAAACTGAAGCATTTGAGACTTGGAGAAAGAAGAATGCAATGGCTTTACATGCAATACAAATGTCATGTGGATCACATGCACTGGTCAACATCAGGGAAACAGATTCAGCTAAATTCGCTTGGGATCACTTGGTTGAATTGCGCCACCATCGAACTCAACACTCACCACCCCTAGTTCAACACCCTAAGTATGACCAAGGTAATTCCTCACCACAATAACAATATATATATTGAAAGTTTAGAGAAAAAATTGTTCCTTCACTCTTATTGAAGTTTAGGATTATGACATATATATAGGACGAGGAAAGAGTAAAAAAGGATACGGTTGTACAAATAATTACTAAACTGAACATATAAAAACTGAAAACTAAATTAGGATATAATCTTAAATTTAAAAACATTGACTCAACTAATTTTGTCTCCTAATTTACTCCACTAAATCCGATCATAACATCCCCTAATTTACAATACTAAATCCAATCACCTACATATTTATAGTTAATGATTTTCCACACCCCCCCTTAAGTTGGCAAAAAATGTTTGACATTTGTAGCTTGCTTACTAGAACTTCGAACAACTGCTTCTAAAGGCCCTTTTGCTAGCCATTTTTTTGTAGGAACATATGACATATAGACTAGACCTCTCTCAATCAAATGAGTTCACAAATTCCATGAGCAACGACTTGAAACTCAACTTCTGTACTACTTTGAGCAACACCATTTTGTTTCTTGCTTCTTTAAGTTACCAAGTTCCCTCCAACAAAGGTGCTATAATTTGAAGTTGATTTTCTATCCTTGTTATCTCCTGCCTTTTCAACATTAGTATATGCCTCAATTTGCATATGCCCCTTTTTCTTGAATAGTAATCATTTTCCTAAGCATCCTTTTAGATATTTTAGAACTTGATACATGACTTCAAAACAATCTTTGGTAGGTGAGTGCATGAACTGGCTGACCATACTAATTGAACACTCTATATCAAGACGTGTATGTGATAAGCATGTAAGTATACCCACCAAATGCTGATAGTATCCTTTATCCACACTTTGAGCTTCTGCCCTAATTTCCTGTTAGGATCAATTAATGTATTAGTTGGCTTGCAACCTAACATTCCTGTTTTTTAAAGCAAATCTAGAGTATGTTTTCATTGAGAAACAAATATACCACTTTGAGACCTAAGAACTTTCATATTGAGGAAGTATAAAATGAGTAAGATCTTTAATTTCAAATTCTTTAGCAAGTTCCCCCTTTAATTGCTCTAATTCCATAAGGTTATCACCTGTTAAGATGATATCATCTACATATACTCTCAAGATGACAATCTTACTATCACCAGAATGTTTGTAAAACACAGTGTGATTGGTCTAACTTTGCATATACCTAAGATTCTGAATAAATTTTGTGAAACAATTAAACCATGTTGTTAGAGACTGGTTCAACCCATAGAGAGATCTCTTCAATTTATGCTCATCAACCTTATACTTGACAGTGAATGCCCACTTGCATCCTATTGGTGTCTTTAATCTTGGAAAACTCACCAAATCCCAAGTTCCATTCATTTCAGGAGCCCTCATTTCCTCCATGATTGCTTCTCTCCACTAAAAAATAACTAGAGCAACTTATACAGATTTTGGAATCTCCATAGAAGACATAGTCGTAAAGACTTTACAATAATTAAACAACCTATGGTACGGCACATATTTAGAAATAGGATGCATGGGACAAGATCTAGTTCCTTTCCTAAAGGCAACGAGAATATCTAGGTCATTTGAAACATTAAAATTTGTATTTGAAGAGAAATTAGGTAAAACTATACCTTCCTAGGTCCTTATAACCGGTTCTAACTTTTGGATAGTGGTAGGAGTATGACTTTCTAGATTACCTCGATGATTTCTCCTTCTTGTGTAGAACAAAAGCTTAGTTTGAGGTTTTATATCTAGTGGTTCTCCCTCTGTCAACAACTCTTCATAGTTTGGGACAATAGAACTTGGCTGAGAGTTTTCTGATGCAACAAGACTCGAACTAGAAGAATGTGAAAGAATAGGAAGAGTGTTTTTAATAAAGTAGGGTTGATTTTGAAAGAAGTTACATCCATGCTAACAAAAATTTTCCTAGAGATAAGATCATAACACTTACACCCCTTTTGTATAGCTGAATATCCCACAAAAAGACACTTCAGTGCACAAGGATCAAGCTTAGTTCTAGTTCTTTATGAATATGAACAAACGCATTATTCCCAAAAAATTTTAGTGGAATAGAGGAAAATATTTTTATATGAGAATAAACCTTGGAAAAATGATTAAGATGAGTTTCAAAACTAAGAATTTTAGTCCACATTCTGTTAATTAAATAAGAAGTTGTGAGTGCAACTTCTCCCTAAAAACTCTTAGGTGCCCCTGATGTAAACATGATGAGTTTAATAACCTCCATTAAGTGGTGGTTTTTTCTTCCATAATCCCATTTTGTTTTGGGATATCGAGAATGTATGATCCCATTTTCAAGCAAATAATATCCAAGAATAAAGTTAAAATATTACTTTCCATTATTAGTCTAAAGTACTTGAATTTAAGTTTGAAATTGTGTTTTTATTTTTTGATCAAAGAAATTGTGTTTTTATCATAGCATGGAAAATTTAAAAACCTTTTTTCCTTTGATTTTTCCTTCAACAAATAAACCAACAAACTCTAGTATGGTTATCCATGAAAGTAATAAACTACCTAGTTCTTGTAAAGGTTGTCACATGTGAAGGTCCCCAAACGTATATCAATGTGAAAAGTCTAGATTTTTTATAAGGTCATGTAGGAAAGTAGACATGCTGATGTTTAGATAATTGACATACTTCACATTGAAACAAGAAAGGATTTTTATCCTTAAACAAAGATGGAAACAATTGTTTTAAATATCAAACGCTAGGATAACTTAACCTATAGTGTCATAACATTATTTGATGTTCAGAAGAAAAAAAAAAAAAAAACCCATTATTACTCACAACTTGAGCTTATCTACTCTTGGTAGGATCCTTAACAAGTTAATATAGTCCATCGATCTCCTTAGCACTGTCAATTGTCCTTCTTGAGCATCGTCCTAAAATTCACAATAAGATGGGAAAACTGCACAATTCATGTCTCTTGTTACTTGTTTGTTCACTAATAGAAAGAAGATTGCATGAAAGATTAGGGACATGAAGGACTGATTCTAAAGTCAAAATTTTTTAAATTGGGACTGAATCCTTTCCTGCAACAAATAAAAAGGATCCATTTGCAAATTTGATTTTCTAGTTACCTAGACAAGGAGAATATGTAGAAAACAAATTCGACAAGCTTGTCGTATGATCAAAAGCTCTAGAATTTGTGATCCATGGTGTAAAATTTCCAGAATGAACACTTAAACTACTAAAAGAATTACCTATTTGTGCTAAAGAATAGGATGGTAAAGAGTTAGAAAATGGTGGCTGATTGAATAACCTATACAAGTGTTCTAGCTGCCCTTTACTGAATGGAGATGCTCTGCTTATGGTTATTGGACTCTTTATCGCAGCTTGTATGCCTTGGTCATTTCTCTCGTGAAATCTGCCACTGTTTTTCCAATTCTATGGCTTCCCATGTAGCTTCCAACAAGTGTCTTTGGTGTGCCATGGTTTGTTACATTGATCCAACCATATCTTCCCTTTGCTTCTTATCTTCTTTGGGTTCCCTTGACCAACAACATTGACAACTTTAGTTGTAGTAGAAGTAAGTTTTGAGTTCTCTGTGATGGTAGTTGAAGAAAAATCTGTCTTCTTTGGGTTTTCTTAACCAACAACATTAACAACTTCAGTTGCAATAGAAGTAAGTTTTGAGTTCTTTTTTTTTTATAAGTAAAATCAATTGTATTAAGAAAGCCAAAAGAAGTACACCTAAAGTATACACGATGTATACAAGGCTAAAAGGCCAAAAATGAGAAGGAAAACACAAAAACCATCACCTTACTTACACCTCAACCAATCAATGAAATCATGTAGAGACCATGAGCTAGAGCTTACATTAACCTTGACCCAATCTAAAAACATGTACAAAAAGGACCGTAAAATAGCTTGGTTTGTTAGTTTGACGTCTTCAAAGGCTCTTCCATTTCTCTCTGTCTATAAGGTCCAGAATAAACACAATGGGGCTGCATTCCACATTTTTTCCCTTTTCTTCCCAACAAAAGAGTTGTGCCAACTAAGTAAGGAATCCTTGATAGAAAAGGACATGACCCATTGAACACCAAAAAGAGCAAAGATGAGTTGCCAAATCATGGTTGCCTTAGAATAGTGAAGAAGCAAATGGTTTGCTGATTCTTCTTTAGCTTTGCATAGAAAACACCTATCTGGTAAAGACCAACCCCTCCTTTTTAGTTGATCCATAGTTAGAATTCTCCCCCAAAAAGCTTTCCAAGAAAAAAAGCTGACCTTCTTCGATACCTAAGGATTCCAAACAATGCTTAAAGGGAACTCTCTAGCATTGCAAGGAACTAGGGAGGAGCAAAAGGACTTGACAATGAAAAGGCCTTTCTTTGATATCCAACAATTCATGACATCCTCATCATCCCTTCTAAGCTCTTGTTTGTTTAATCTTCTAAATAGAGCTCCCACCTTTCTTATTTCCCAACCATTATTGTGCCTTGTGAAATCAGGGTTCCAATTACCCACTTCCCCTATCCCATCCCACAACTAGGCAACCCAAGATTCTCTAGAGGAGGCTAACCAGTGCCAGCTTGGAAAATCCTCTTTCAAGGAATTCTCTCCACACCACCTATCCTTCCAAAACCATACTCTTCAACCATTCCCTACCTTAAAAGCCGCCCTTTTGCTAAACTCCATCCACCCATTCCTAATGGCCTTCCAAAGACCCACCCTATGACTTTCCCGTGAAGCACCAGAACACTAACCTCCCTCTTCCTCTCCATATTTCCCTATAATCACCTATTTCCAAAAAGACTCGTTCGCAAAAGCAAACCTCCAACATCATTTTCCAAAAAGAGCCTTATTCAACAAGGAAAGATTTTTGATGCCCAAGCCCTTGTCCTTTTTCTCCATGCAAACAATAAACCAATTTACCAAATGAGGCCTATTCTGGAGTTTGCTTCCTCGCCCAAAGAAAGTCTCTTTGGATTTTCTTCAACCTTAAGCACACCTTGCGGGGAATGACAAATAAGGACGTAAAGTGGATTGGGAGGCTATAAAGAGTGCTCTTTACCAAAGCCAATCTCCTTCCTTTTGATAAGTATTGTCTCTTCCATAAAGTGAGTTGCTTTTGAAATCTCTCCTCTATCACATCCCAAACACGAGGGGACTTGAAAGTGGCTTCTAAAGGGAGGCCTAAATAACAAGAGTGAATAGAACCCACTTTAAAACCCAACACCCTAGCCAATTCCTCAAAATTAGAAACCTCCCTCACATAAATCAACTTGCTTTTATGAAAATTGATCATTAACTCGAAAACTACCTCAAACCACATGAAAGCCCAACTCAGAACCTCCACATGCTCCTTACTTGTGTCACAAAACTTAAGGTAGCATTAGCAAACCTCCTCTCTTCTTTGCTTGATTGTGTGGTTTTTGATTGACCTTTATTGTATTTGGGCCTCCCATTAGGGGGGAAACCAAAATTGATTTCCTTTTGGGACCCTTTGCTGGATAGAGTCTCTAAGAGGTTGGATGGTTGGAAAAAAGCTTTCTTATCCTTTGGTAGTAGAATCACCCTAATTCAGTCTTCTTTGTTGCATATGTCGAGTTACTTTCTTTTTCTTTTCAAGATCCCAGTTTCAATAGCTTTGAGGATTTAGAAATTACAAAGAGATTTTCTTTGGTCAAGTTGTGGGGAAGGTAAAAAGGATCATCTGGCTAGTTGGGACTTAGTTTGTAAGCTAAAGGAAGTTGGTGGATTAGGGTTGGGGAAAATTTCTTTGAGGAATCAAGCTTTGTTAAGGAAGTGGCTTTGGAGGTACCTTAAAGAAAGTACTACCCTTTAGAATAAGGTCATCTTGAGTATCAGTGGGATACATTCTAATGGATGAGAAGCCAACAATAAAGTCAAATGGTCTCATCGTTGCCTCTGGAAGACCATTGCACATTTACTCCAAGTTTTTTCTACACACACTTGTTTTGTGGCGGGTGATGGATCCATAATATGTTTTTGGGAAGATTTGTGGTAGGGGACCAACCTTTGTGTTTACAATTTCTAGGTCTTTTTAGAGTCACCACTACTAAAAATTATCCGATCTCAGCTATCCTTGGTAATAACAATTCATTGTCTTGAGATCTCACCTTTCCTTACAATCTAACCGATACAGAGATTAAGGATCTTGAAAGATTATTATCTTCACCATCCGATTTCCATCTATCTCCTTATATTCCAGATGTGGGATCTTAGGTACCATCCTCTTAAGGAGTTTTCTTAATTAAATCGTTTTTTCAGCCTTATCCTTTTCTCTAAACTCAATCCCCTTCTACCCAACTAATTTTTTGTGGAAATCAAAAGTTCCATCTAAGGTCAAGGCCTTTGCATGGTTAGTGGCACTTAAGAAGGTAAATACGAACAAGATGCTACAATTGAGAAGACGTTTCAAGGCCCTTAGTCTTGATTGGTGCATCCTGTGTAAGAGTAGTGAGATGATTGATCATCTTTTATTGCATTGTTCAATTACTTTGGGATTTTGGCATAGGATTTTTTCACAGGTTGGGATGGAATGGGTTCCGCTAGGCAGTATTTGTGATATGATGATGATCTCCTTCAAGTGTTTTGGTAATTCAAATAGAGGTAGAGCTCTTTGGAGGATAGCATGTCTAATGGGGGAAAGCCTTTTAAAGTTTATTCAATGAGGAAATGGAAGACCTAAGTAAACTTTAAGTAAGATTAATATTAATTAGAATTAAAATTAGGATTGGTATTTATAGGAGTCCAATTAGGATTAGCTAGTTGAGTTGTAATATAATTAGAATTTGAGTCATGGTAAGTTATTAGAGTCTTAGTAGACTTTGAATGTTATAATTAGAATTAGAATCATAATAGGTTATTGGAGTCCTAGTAGACTTTGGATTTCTTAGAGAAGCCTATAAATAGGCTAATCAATGTAAATCAAAGGGATGATTTGATATTAATAATATTATATTTTCTTTCATTGCAAGGTTGCAACCCTTTATGGTGAGACTCCATTGATTTTCTTCTAGGTGAGACTCCTAGAAGGCCTTAGTGAGACTCTAAGGTTTTCCATCTTTTCTTCATTGTTTCTTTTTTTTCTCTATTTCTCATCTTCTAATTTTCTCTACCATAAAATTTATTCCTTGTTCCTCTCTTTACACCTTAAAAATAAAACCCTAGTCCACCTACTCTTGAGTGTAGGCAACCATCTTAGGGTTGTCCTACATCAATGTCTCTCTTTGTTGTGGATTGTGTGGAGAGAGAGGAATGCTCAAATTTTTTAGAATACTTGGAGGACGTTGGATTCGTCGTGGGATTTGCTTAATTTTTTTGTTTCTTTTTAGGCTTACTGTACATACATTTTTAAACTCTACCCTTTAAGTGTTATTCAACTTAGTTGGCTCTTGATTTGTACACATTAGGGTTAGGTTATAGGGGCTGGCGTTGTTATACTTTTATAGGCCATTTGTCCTTATTGTATAGCCTTCCTTGTTTTGTGGAGGTTTACTTAGTTACTTTTGATTACGTTTGTACATCATGAGGAAGACCTCTTATCCTTCTCATGTTTTTATTATCTATGAATACATTTGTTTGTTTATGATAAAAGAAAAAAAATGCCCTCATTTTTTCTCCCATTAGTCAAGAAGCCCTCTAGAAAGCCTCCTTGCAAAGCCGTCTTCAAAATGCAAGAAAGTGCCTTCATTGCTAAAATGAAGAGGAAAGGAGAAAGAAGATTTCCCAATCTTAGGCCCCTAGAACTTTGGAAAAAGCTAATTGGGTAACCATTTAACAAAATTGAGAAACAAACGGTAGAAAAACACAACCTCATCCAACTTACCCACTTAGCCCCAAACCCCATTTTTTCCATGATTGCCATCAAGAAACCCCAATTCACATGATTGTAAGCCTTTTCAATGTCTATCTTGCAAATAATTCCACCCTTAGGGCTTTTCAATCTTGAGTCTAAGGCCTCATTTGCAATAAGGACTACATCTAAAATTTGTCTACCTTCAACGAAGTTTTGAGTTCTTTGTGATGGTAGTTGAAGAAAAGCCTCCCATCATGACTGATTTGTGGCTTTCTTCCCTTCGAACTTTGACAAACACTTCTCAAATAGAGGGTAAGGGCTCTTTACCAAGGATTCATCTATGAACTTCATCTAATTCTTTATTTAGCCTAATAAGAAACTCAAATACTCTCTTTCTCCATCAGCTTCTTAAAATAGACATTATCTGCCACACATGTCCATTCAAATCCATAAAATAGGTTCAATTCTTGCCAAAGACCTTTCAAGATGTTGTGATATTTAGTCACACCTTGGTTTAATACAATCCTTTCTTACCTATCAGGAAAAAAAAAAAGTCACACCTTGATTTTCTTACTTTGCCTCATGGATCTTTAATTTCAACTCAAGGATTTGAGCTGAATTCCTAAAATCGGATGAAGTCTCCATAACTGCTTCTTGGAGCTCTTTTGCCATTGGCAGAAACCTGTAGTTCTGACCTATCTTAGGCTCCATAGAATTCACTACTAGGCCATGATCATTGAGTTTTTTGAGTCCCATGTGTGAAAGCCTGGATCATTCTCTTTTTGGGCTTTTGTTGCTTTGGTTAGATATCCTAGTTTCCCTTTCCCACAAATAAACAATTTAATGGACTGAGACTATCTAAAAAAATTCAGTCCATTCAGTTTATGAGTGGTGATGTGCAATGAAGAATTGTCACCGATGCCATGAGGTGAGGTGAGGCTTGGAATGGAGGCATTGATACTAGTTGTGAAGAATCTCCAAAATTCTCCTCCTTGATGACTTCAAATATCAACTCCTACCATCAACCTAATCAATTATAGGAAAAAAAAATTGGTAGTTGAGACTAGAAACAAATGTATCAATTCTAGTAGGAACCTGACTCCGATACCATGAAAGTAAAGAGAAAAAAATTGTTCCTCTAATCTAATTAAAGTTTAGTATTACAACATATATATAGGACTATTGGGTGTAAAAAAATGGGAGAGAGAGAGCGAGCGTGTTAGCGAGCGCAAAGAGAGAGAAAATCATTTGGGGATCCGGAAGAGCTCGAAGGGGCGTAGTTTCGGAGTGGAATCGAAGGTGTTTGAGATCAATGTAGATGAGAAGAAAGGAAGACCGCAAGCTATTATTGTGGAAAGGAAGAGAGGAATCTCTTCTTGGGTCAGATTGGGACTGACGAGTCTAGGGTTCCTACTGGAAAGCCTGACTCAGTGCATTAAAGAAGTGAAAGTTGGGAGATGGGAAATGAGCTGGAAGGAAAATGGGAGATCTAACTCCTTGGTGCGA
The DNA here is from genome assembly GCA_030254885.1 of Vitis rotundifolia. Classification (NCBI taxonomy): domain Eukaryota; kingdom Viridiplantae; phylum Streptophyta; class Magnoliopsida; order Vitales; family Vitaceae; genus Vitis; species Vitis rotundifolia. Next base: position 21,637,451 of record CM058154.1, read on the forward strand.
GATGAGAATTGGGGGTGGGGGTGGGGGGTGCTTTCTCCGGTTAGGTGTTGTGGATCTGGAGAAGAAGAGTTACAACATCTTCATCCCGAAAGGTAGAGAAAAAATGGGAGGCTAGTTTACTATGGCGGAGATGTTACGGAGTTTGGGAGTAGTCATTGGAAGAAAGGAAAGAAAGCAGGACGAGACGCTTTCGCTAAAACCTAGTTTGGAAAAGACCTATGCGGAGGTGGTTAAGCTGCCAAGGAGCAGAGGTAGAGATTTAGTCAAGGTGGAGGTAAGAGAGAAGGAAATTAGCAGAAATTTGAAAAAATTGGATCATTGCCTCGTTGGATTTTGGAACCCTAGTTTAGCGAGAGGAGAAGATTTGGAAATTTGGGGATTCTATTGGCAAAAGCTTGGGGGTTGAAAGGTAAACTAGGGTTGGCAAAGATGGAAAAGGGTAAGGTGCTGTTGGAATTTGAATTGTTGGTCAAAGCTAAGCGAGTGCTCAACTTTGGGAAGATATTGGTTGGAGGGTTTCTTTTGCGTTTGGAGAGTTGGAGCCCTAAGACGGGGTGCTTGGTTGAAGGAGAGAAAAGAAGTGAGGGTTGGGTAAGAATTATGGGGTTACCAGTCTTCTTATGGGATTCGATCATTTTGAGAAGGGTGGGGAAGGAGTGCGGGGGCTTTTTAGCGGTCGATTCCCAGACGGAGAAATTGGAGGAATTACAGTGGGCTCGAATTTTGGTGAAGACGAACGACGAAGACCTACCTAACACACTGGAGATCTGGGTCGAAGAGGTCTGCAACTCCTTAATTCTATGGTGGGAGATTAGGCCGTCAATGAAGAAGATTCTGTCCGACAGTCGAGGGAAGACAATCAGTTCAAGAGATGAGGTCGGGGGTGATGTTAATGCACACGCTGGCTAGCGCGTGGTGGAAAAGGAAGGCGACGCGAGCCTTGAGGTCCTGCAGCAACTAGCCGAAGGGATGTGGGGGCAGGCGAGCAGGTCGGGGCGTCAAGTGGACCCAAAATGGGTCGGTGGCCCAGCCCCCTGAAGGTCTTAAGCTGTTGAGTGGGCCTCCTAAGCCAAGCCCTGTAGTGGATCCAAGGAATCTTAAGTTGGCAGATGGACTCTCTAAGCCAGGCCCAGTAGTGATTTTAAATTCAAAAGGGGCTGTAGTGGCTGAAGATGGGCCAGTGTCGTTAAAGGGCTTTTGGTGGGCTGGCGAAGAGGAGATGAACACAGCCACTAGGACAGACGACTTGGATTCAAGCCCAGGCCCTTCTTAGCCTCCTCTAGTGGACAGTGCCCAGATTGATTTGACCCATTCTTTGGCCTGGTCTGGCCCAAGCAACTGGAGGAACTCAGATTCAAAGTTTATTAAACTCTGGGTGATGGAAGGTTTGAGAAAGCAGCTAGCAAAAGAACAACAGACAGTGGAGAGGTTGAAGACCAATCATGCCTTAATTGGAGAAGCTATGAGGTATGGGAACATTTTTGCTTCTTGGGAAAAAAGGGTTTCTGGGTCCTCTCCATCTCTTTCTTTTCCTTTTGGTCGGACTCCATTGGGGGAGTATTACGACTATTCTGGGGCAGTTTGTGAGGCAGTTCAGGGGGAAACACTGTTGTGTATGGTCATTGCTTCTGGGATTACAGAGGGTGCACCCATGACATGTTGGGATTTGATAGAGGTGAATAATGGTAGCAATAAGGAAAGAAGAGTGGAGTTGTGTTAAGCTCAATCTGAGCCACAGGAAGATAAGGGTTGGGAGGAGAATAGCTGGGAGGAAAGCAGCCTAGCAAGGTTCAACAAATTTTTGGGCTTCTCGACAGAGGGGTTGGAGAAGGATATTCTAGTTTTTTTTATTAAAATCAAAAAAAGAAGGGAGAGAATTCATAGTAAAGGTTTATTGGAGAAATCAAAATTTGAAAGGGAGCTAAAGAGATTAGAGTGCTCAATTAACTATGAGGGAGGGAAAAAACAAAAATGCCCCATGCAGGGAAGAGGGTGTCAACTCACGGAAGTCTAATGAAGATCAGATTGTTGAGTTGGAATGTGCGTGGAGCAAATGACAGCTCTAAAAGGAACTTAATACAGGCTCTCATAAGAAGTTAGAGGGTGGATTTATTTTGTCTTCAGGAGACAAAAATTCATGCAATGACTGAGGGTGTGGTGAGGAGTTTGGGCATTGGGAGATTTTTAGATTGGGAGGCTTTAGATGCTTTTGGTTCAGCTGGAGGAATTTTGATTTGTTGGGATAAAAGGATATTGGAAGTGCTAGCTTTGGAGGTGGGTCAATTTTCAGTCTCTTGTAGGTTCAAGAATGTGGAAGATGGGTTTGTCTGGATGTTCACAGGAGTATATGGACCGTGCACTAGAGAGGAAAGTGAATGTTTATGGGAAAAGCTAGGGGCGATCAAAGGAATTTGGGAAAACCCCTGGTGTTTAGGGGGTGATTTTAATATCATCCTTTTTCAAAGGGAAAAGAGTAGGTAGGGGAGGTTAACAACAGCGACGAGAAGGTTTGCCCAGATTGTTGATGAGTTAGGGCTAGTAGATTTAACTTTGTAAGAGGGATTGATCACTTGGAATGAGGGACAGAATAATCAGTCTTGGACTAGATTGGACAGATTTCTAGTGACTCAGAATTAACTTGACCAATTCAGTGGAGTCCTTCAGAGCAGGCTGCCTAGACCTACCTCAGATCATTTCCCTATTTTGTTAGAGGGTGGTGTGTTAAGGAGAGGACCTTCCCCTTTTAGATTTGAAAATATGTGGCTCAAAGTTGAAGGCTTGAAGGATCTCCTATGGAGCTGGTGGCAAGGGACTGTTGTAAGAGGCAGTGCCAGTTTTAGACTGGTTACTAAGTTGAAGGAGGTTAAACAAAAAATCAGATCTTGGAATAAGGATGTTTTTGGAAGGCTGGAATTTAATAAAAATTTAACTCTTCAACAAGTAGAGTTTTGGGATTTGGTGGAAAGTGAGAGGAGTCTATCAGAAGAGGAAACAGAGATGAAAAAGAAAGCAAAGGAAAATTATAAAAAGTGAGTCTTATTGGAAGAAATTCATTGGAGACAACTTTCAAGGGAAATATGGTTAAAGGAAGGGGATAGGAACATCGGTTTCTTTCACCGGATGACAAATGCCCATCGTAGAAATAACTCTTTGGATAAAATTAAGATAAATGGGGTGTGGCCGATTGAGGAGCAAGATGTGAGGGACGAGGTAGCTAACGCCTTTCATCAACTGCTATCAAAAATTTAGATTGGAAAGCTGATATTGAGGGGCTGCATCTCGATCATCTAAGTCTCCAAGAAGTTGAGAGTTGGAGCTACCTTTCTTTGAGGAAGAAATCCGATTTGCTTTGATGGAAATGAGAGGTGATAAAGCCCCAGACTCGGATGGATTCACAGTGGCTTTTTGGTAAGCTTGTTGGGACTTTGTGAAGGAGGAGATCTTGGAACTATTTAAGGATTTTTATGATCAAAGTTCCTTTGTCAAAAGCCTAAATACCACTTTTTTGGTGCTACTCCTAAAGAAAGGAGGTGCTGAGGACCTTGGGGATTTCTGGCCTATAAGCTTGTTAGGGGGATTGTATAAGCTATTGGCTAAGGTGTTGGCAAATAGGCTTAAGAAGGTGTTAGAAAAAGTGGTTTCTGTTGATCAAAATGCGTTTGTGATGGGTAGACAGATCTTGGATGCTTCTCTAATAGCAAACGAGGTGATTGATTCCTGACAAAAAAAAAAAGAGAAAGGACTAATCTGTAAATTGGATATTGAAAAAGCATATGACAACATCAATTGACACTTTCTGATGAGGGTTATGCAAAAGATGGGCTTTGGGTCAAAGTGGATGGGATGGATGTGGAGATGCATTTCAACAACCAAGTTTTCTGTCTTGGTTAATGGGGTGTCGGCAGGGTTCTTTTCGAGCTCCAAGGGGCTGTGTCAAGGAGACCTTTTATCTCCTTACCTCTTTGTTATGGGAATGAAAGTGCTGAGTGTTCTCATAAGAAGGGCTGTTGATGGGGGCTTTGTCTCAAGGTGCAGAATTCGGGGAAGAGGAAGGACGGAAATGAATATTTCTCATTTGCTTTTTGCTGATGATACAGTTGTTTTCTGTGAGGCAAAGAAAGAGAATCTAACTTATTTGAGCTGGACTTTGTTTTGGTTTGAAGCTGCATCTAGCTTAAGAATTAACTTGGCTAAAAGTGAAATCATTCCAGTTAGTGAGGTGGAAGAGGTTGAGGAAATGGCAGTGGAGTTAGGGTGTAGGGTGGGGTCTTTGTCCTCATCTTACTTGGGTCTGCCCTTAGGGGCCCATCATAAATCACTTTCTGTGTGGGATGGGGTGGAAGAGAGAGTGCGGAGGAGATTAGAGCTTTGGAAAAGACAATATATTTCCAAAGGTAGAAGAATCACTCTCATAAAGAGCACGATGGCTAGTATGCCCCTCTACCAGATGTCTCTTTCGAATGCCTAAGTTGTTGCAAGACGACTAGAAAAATTATAAAGAGATTTTCTATGGAGAGAGGGAAACTTGGAGAGGAAAGCCTACTTAATTAAATGGGAGGTGGTGTGTGCAGATAAGGAGAAAGGTGGACTAGGCATACGGAAGCTAGCACTTTTGAACAAGGCCTTGCTTGGTAAATGGATTTGGAGATTTGCCCGTGAAAAGGAAAACATTTGGAAGAAGGTGATTTCGGTGAAGTATGGGCAAGAGGGCCTTGGTTGGAGGACAAATAAGGCTAATGAGACGTTTGGAGTGGGGGTTTGGATGGAGATTTTGAAGGAAACAAACTGGTGTTGGGAAAATATAGAGTTCAAAGTGGGTAATGGTACTAAAGTTAGATTCTGGACTGATCATTGGTGTGGCATTATAGCGTTGTCCCAAAGCTTCCCCCAATTATACGCCTTGGCTGTCCATAGGAATGCAACGGTGGATGAAGTGTGGGATTCGAATTTTGGTAAGGGAGGATGGGATCTAAGATTTATTAGAGCTTTTAATGATTGAGAGCTAGATTTGGTAGGAGACTTGCTAACTATTTTGAGGGGCTACAGGCTAACTTTAGAGGTAGATTCAGTTACTTGGAAGGGTGGGGGAAATGGAAAGTTTCGTGTTAAGGAAGCGTACAACCTGCTGATTGTTCCCAATGCCATTGCCTTTTCGAAGAATTGCATTTGAATGGATAGAGTCCCAACTAAAGTTGCCTTTTTTGCTTGGAAGGCTACGTGGGGGAAGGTTCTTACCCTAGATAGACTCCAAAGAAGAGGGTGGCAGCTCCTAAACCGTTGTTTTTTGTGTGGCTGTGAAGAAGAAACTATAAATCATATTCCTTTACACTGTATAGTGGTCAGAGTCCTTTGGGAGATTGTCCTTGCCTTGTTTGGCATTCAGTGGGTGTTCCCAGAAATGGTAAAAGAGGTGTTATTTAGTTGGAGGGGCCCTTTTGTGGGCAAAAAAAGGAAAAAGATTTGGAATTCCATTCCGTTGTGTATTTTTTGGACGGTTTTGGAAGGAAAAGAACAGATTAGCTTTTAGGGAGGGTTCTTTAGCAGTACAGAAACTCAAAAATTCTTTTGTATGTAACTTGTGGAGTTGGGTTAGAATGTATATTGGAGAAGAGTCCTTAAGCTAGAAAGAATGTTACTTTTTTAAATGCAAGAAAGAATGTTACTTTTAAATGCTACACTCAAACAATTAACATCTTCATCTGTGTTTTAGTTAAACCTCTGGGGATCCACGAGTCTGACAATTAAATTTGTAAATTGTTGCTAATTTTACATATTACAGTAAATACAGCGTAGTCTGGATCCACTTTAGCTTTTGCTACTTTCACTAGCTCTGTCCTGTTTATTTATGCTAATCAAATTACATATTTTATTAGCAAAGAATAGATGCTGTAAAATGGAGTGGATTCAGGGCTTTCTTAAATAAGCAATTAGGATTAAATAGGAGGGTCTTCTTCTCTAAGAAAGGAAGAAAGAAAAGAAACTCAAATCATTAAAGTCATTGTAAAAGAACAAAATCTTGCAGAGACTCTAGAGTTGCAGAAATATAAAACCTTATTCGATGCTGTGGACAATGGTGATTGGAGGACTACAAAAGCAGTCCTTGATGATGATCATAATGCTGTAAGAGCAATAATTTCGCCTACTAAGGAGACAGCTCTTCATGTTGCAATTTTGGCTGGGCATGTGCATATTGTCAAGGAGTTAGTGAAGTTGATGACCCCAAAGGACTTGGAATTGATAAGCGGACTTGGTGAGACAGCCCTTACTACTGCTGCTATCAGCGGAATCACAGAGATGGCAGACGCCATAGTTAAAATGCATGCTGGAGCAGTCAGTGTTGGAAATGAACATGGCCAAATACCTGTTATTGTGGCTTCTTTTTATGACCAAAAAGATATGGTGCGTTATCTTTACAGTGTGACTCCAATTGAAGAGCTAAGCCCAGAAAAAGGCACAAATGGTGCCACCCTCCTTAATTTTCTGGTCTCTGCAAACATATATGGTGAGCATATTCATAAGCATTTATATTCTTCTCTTTTTCAGACTCTCATATTGCATGACCTTAATTCTTTCTGTTTTCTGCTATAGATATTGCTTTGCATCTACTGAAACATCACCGACAACTTGGTTTCATTGAAGATTACTATGGGAAACTTACCATGAGAATATTAGCTCAAAAACCATCTGCATTTCCAAGTGGAAGTAAGCTTGTGTTTTGGGAACGATGGATCTACTCACGTGAGTTACTCTTTTCAATCAGCACCTTGAATGGCTTCTCTCAATTATCTTGCAAAAACACTCAACATGTTCTCTCTAATTAACATGGATGAGACCCACATCAGCCAAATTAATAAGTGTTTCTACTGGCCATTATGGATGATGTTCATTGCTTTTCTTAATTCAGAGTACAAAGGACCCTCATTTATTCATTGTCATTTACCTACTAATGCAATAAGAATAGCATGTAATTTCATCCAACCCATGAATCATCCCTGGCAAGCATAACAAACATATTCGCCCAACTACCATTTTGATTGTTTGAGAGATTGAGACCACAAATCAATCAATTTTTTTTTCTCCTCTTATTCAATAGTGAAACCAATTAACAAATATCTGAATGATTATTTTTAAATCCCTCCACCTAAGTTTGTATCCAATTTCCAACAATCTCAAATGCATATGAAGTTTGAGGGGTTTTTTTCTTGTTTTTTTGTTTCTTTCTTCCTTCCTTCCTTTCTTTTTTTTTATTTTTTATTTTTTTTGTTAGCAACCAAGCTCAGAGTACTATGGCAAAGTGATTGAGAAGATGGCAAGACATCTTGAGCTACTTCATTCCATGAACAAATTTTAAACTGTCAGTGAGCCTACACTTAGTGGCCTATCTAGAATAATAAGATAAGGTTACACTTTTGGCTAGTGCCTGTTGATACAATGTCGTTTTGTTGTAATTCTGACTATGAAACCCCCCTACCCAATGTGTATAACGTGTCCATCTGAAAAAAGGAGAGTGTATAAACCTTTCCTGAAACCTTCTATGTCTGCAAGGTACAAACATGAAATTTTCCAAGCTCATGAATAGTTGGCATTTCATTTTCTGTCATTATTGACTGAAAGTTTTTCTGCTGCAGTTATACATATAAAACCATTTGATGAACAATATCAAGAGCATGAACAACCCCATCGGGCACCAGCTGACGAAGACAACCCTGAAAGTTCTCGGCAGGGCCAACATCTTATTGGCCAAGGTATGCTAGATCTCTTTGTCTTCTCTCTCCTCATGAGATTGGTAATGCAAAAAAACTGGCATACTTTAAGTGATGGTTTTTAACTATTTAATTTAACAAATTTCTCTAAATGTTTTTCTTTAATACTAACCATGTTAGACAAGATAAAATCAACCAATTAAATATTCTCTAATCAATTTTTTACCAGTATGCCTATTAGGACACCAAAGGCCTTTACCCTTCCATCTGATACCCCCTTTAATTTTTTGATAAATAATAAGGATGTATTAAAGACAATGGTTTGAGGAATGAAATGAGTTATTCTTTGCTCATAGATGCAAATTACATATATTTACACACACGATAAGTTTGATAATTACAACAAATACAAACCTCTATAATTTTGGTCTATATATATATATATATATATATATATTTATCATAAACAAACATATGTATTAATTAAGAATGAATAAAACATGAGAATGATGAGAAATCCTCTCCATGATATACAAACTTGATAAAAAAGACCTAATGAAATCTCTACTATACAAGGAGGCCTATACAAAAGGTACAAAAAAGCATATACAAGTATAACATCTCGACTTTGTAGGCCTAACCCTAGGGTGTACATATTGAAGCCAACTAAGCTAAATTACACTCGAAGGATAGGGTTTATAGATGTATATACAATAAGCCCAAAAAGAAACATAGAAATGAAGCAAATTCCACATCATCTTTGGCGTCTTCCAAGTGTCTTTGAAAATCCTAACGTTCCTTTCTCTCCATAAAATCCACAACAAAGAGAGACACGATCTTCCAAAGAGTCTTACCTCTAATAGAGTTCCTAAAGCACTCGAAAGAAATCACCATCATATTGCAAATACTGTTGATTGAACCCATGCCATCCTAGCCTATGAGAATACCCCATGCCACAATCCCAAAGTAATTGGACAATGTAAGAAAAGATGATCAATCGTCTCTTTACTCCTACATAGGATGCACCAATCAAGGCTAAGAGCTTTGAAAGACCTTCTCAACTATAGCATGTCATTGATATTTACCTTCTTTTATGCCACTAACTAGGCAAAGGCCATAACCTTAGAGGGGACTCTTGATTTCTACAAAAAAATAATTGGGTGGAAAGGAACAAAATCTGAGAAATTAGACAAGGCTAAAAGAAAATATTCTACTGAAAATACTCTTGAAGAGGACGGTGCCTAAACTTTCGCAATTGTAACAAAAGGAGTCAAATGTACATGGGAAAGTAAAGACGTTAGTATTTCAAGATCCTCAATCTCCACATTAGTTAGATTCTAGCGAAAGACAAAGAAGTGTCATTACTCAAGATGACTAAAATGGAAAGGTTTTAATTGTGGTGACTCTAAAGAGTCTTGGAAATTGTAAGCATAAAGGTTGATCTTCCCATCACAAATCTTCCCAAAAACGAATTTTAGTCCCATCACCCATAATAAAGCTAGTGTGTGTAGAAAAAACTTGGAGAATATTTGTAATGGTCTTCCAAGGGCAGTGATGTGACCATTTAACTATATTGTTAGTGTTCCATCCATTAGGATGTGTCCTATAGATGCTCAAGATAACTTGATGCCAAATAACTGAACTTTTTTTAGGGTACCTCCAAAGTCACTTCCCTAATAAAGTTTGGTTCCTCAGAGTAATTTTCCTAAATCCCGACCCGCCAAACTCCTTAAGCGTGCACATTATGTCCCAACTACCCAAATGATCCCTTTTACCCTTCCCAAAGCCCAACCATAAAAAATCTCGTTGTATTTTTTCAATCCTTGAAGCTATTGAAGCTAGAATCTTGAAAAGAGATTAAAAGTAGCTCGGGATGTACAATAAACAAAACTAAATTAGGGTAATTCTATCCCCAAAGGCAAAAGAACTTTTTTCCAACCATCCAATCTCCTAGAGACTAGTCAACACTGGATCTCAAAAGGAAATCGATTTTGGGTTCCTTTTAAGGGAAGACCTAAATACATTAAAAGCCACCCAGAGACTACACAATCAAACAATGAAGCCAACTTAGTGGTTTGATCTTGACTAATGTTGATTCTAGGAAGAGTGCTTTTATTTAGATTGATCCTTAGCCTTGACAGATGCCTAAACACCAACAAAATTAGCTTAAAAGATTATAGCTCTTCCAAGGAAGCTCTAAAAAAATGATGGTGTTGTCAACAAATTGTAAATGAGACACTTTGGTCCTATTTGTAGCCTAAACACATGACAATTGAGGTGTTTAAGCCTATCCTGGTTAGAGGTTTGGCTGCTACTTGAATCATAACAAAATGTATGAAGTTGTAGTCTTTCTAGTGTTTCTTTATGGACTTACTATCCAAGAGTCTTATTTTTTATTTTTTTATTTTTTTATTTTTGATAGGAAACGACAAAGGGATATATTGATAGAAAACGAAGTACAAGAGAAGGATGAGGAATCCTCCCACCAAAGAAAAACTAAACTACAAGAAAACAAATACAAGAAAATACAAAGTAAAAACAAGCAATCTCTCTAGATTAGACCAACCCATTGGAATTACACACCGCTAACCAATCAAGTTGTAACACGTTAAGGGGAGTCCCCTTAAAAACCTTGGAACAAAAAGCCCAAAGAGAAGCAAGGAAATGAATAAAATCCAAAAAATTCTCTGAATTCCTTACTTTATCCTAAAAAATCCTCACATTTCTTTCCCGCCACACAACCCAAATTAAAGCGTTGCACGCAGCTTGCCACAAAATTATCCCTCTCTTAGATAAACCAAAACCGTTAAAATTGGTGGACAGCATGTCAGAGATGCTCCTTAGGGGAACCCAATCCGTCTTGGCTAATTGAAATAATCTGTGCCACAACCCCATTGTCAAAGAGCAATGTAGAAAAACATGATCTGCTGATTCTCCATGCTTTATGCACAACTTACAAATATCAGGATTAAGAGCTTTGTAGGGTCTTCTCAATTGTAGCAAATCATTAGTATTTACCTTCTTGTGTGTCACTAACCAAACAAAGGACTTGATTTTGAAAGGGACTTGAGAATTTCAAACGAACTTAGAAGGGAAAACTGGAGGAAAACCAGAAAATTAGAATAAGGCAAGAAAGAAATATTTGAGTGTAAAAAGTCCTAAAGAAGATAAAGATCAGGATCTCGCATCTGAAATCGAAGGTGATAAATGCAAACAATCAAGTGACCGCATGAGGCCTTCTAAATCTTTTATCTCATAATCGGAAAGGTTACAACGAAAATTAAAGTTTCAAGAGAAGGAATAAGTAGGACCGAGAATTGAAGAAATATGAATATTGTTATCCGTGACTACTCTAAATAGTCTTGGATATTGGAATCCCAAAGGTCCCCCCCCCCCCCCCCACCACAAGTCTTCCCAGAACCGAATTCTTTCCCCATCTCCTACCACAAACCGAGTAAACTTGGAAAACTCCTGGGAGACTTGTGCAATAGCCTTCCAAGGACAACGATGTGACCATCTGACTATAGTGTTGGCATCCTAACCATTGGAGTGTGATCCATAAATGCTTAAAATAACCTAATGCCACAGAACTATCCAAGAGTCTTATCACTTGATCATCTTGTTCTAAACTCATGGTTTGTTCAAGTGTCTTAATGGTGTAATCTGAGGAAAACTTAAAAGTTTCGTTCTTGCAAATTTCTTGCTTAGACTAGAAAAAGTCTTTAAATTTGAAGAAAGCTAGGAGCTTTGCCCTTTCAAGAACTGTCTAATCCCTCCCTTTCCAATTAATACCAAAAAAGACACAATGGAGCTAGTCTTCAAACTTTACTTCTACTTTGCACAAACGTCCACTTGAAACACCTGGGTATTCTTAAGAAAACGAACTTAGAACCAAGAGATCCCAAGCAGATAAAATACCAAAGCTCACATATGACTCACAACCTTGTGGCAGAGAGAATGTGATTCATCAATTCCACCCTTTTGCATGAAAACAAAAAAAAGAAAAAAAAAAGAAAAAAAAAAAAAATTAACCTATCAAAAAAAAAAAAAATCAATTCCACCCTTTTGCATAAGTAGCACCAGTTCACTAGAGCACAATCCCTTCACCTTATCAGGTCAAAGTATCTCTTGCAAACTGCTTTCGATGCAAAAATAAAATAAAATTGATAAATAAATAAAGCCTTTGGACACAAAAAGCCCCACACTGCAGACACCAAAAAGAAGGGAAAAAAAAAGAGAGATTTTATCATTGCTATATATATATATATATATATATATATATATATATATATATATATTAACTTTTGAATAAATTCTCTCATGCTAGATTTTTTGTCTTTACATCCTGTAAAATCATTTTTTTCTCCTATGAACTTATAAAGCATAATTGTCTATAAATCATTGTACATGAATCCCATTCTAAGTTTTCACTTCAACAACTCTAAGCTGTCTAAACTGGTTATTGCAGTTCCTAGTTGGTGGCATGGATTGATTTTGAGGCTTTTAATAAACTTTGGTATGAAACACTACTTCTTGTATTGTACAATTCACAAGAATATTGATCTATAGTATGAAATGAAATACTAATCAGCATTAGTTACAGTCCCAGATTTCAAGCATATATATGAGACAAAGTGGGTGCACGTTGGATCTTCTCAACTCCTTGATTGCATTTTTGAGGAAATACCAAATTTGACAATGGAATCTCTTCAAATGTCTGGGATGGATCATGCAATTTACGATGCCATCAAGCATGGAATTGTTGAGTTTGTTGTCAAACTGATGAAACAAGATCATGAATCAATTTGGAGAAAAGGTATAAAAGGCAGAACAATGTTTTCACATGCAATTGTTCTACGCCAAGAAAAGATCTTTAGCCTAATGTATGGGTTGGGTATAAAGAAGAACATAGTAGCACGTCGACATGATATCTTTCATAACAACATTTTACATCTTGCTGGAAAGTTATCTCCTCCCTCTCAGCTTGATCGTGTCTCAGGTGCAGCTTTGCAGATGCAAAGGGAACTACAATGGTTTAAGGTGATCCCAGCTATCTTACTATTTAAAAAAGAAAAAAGAAAAAGGAAAAAAGAATCACAAAGAGTTCTGCTTAGTAAGTTAAATATTTGTATTCCATCTTGTTTACTAACATTTCTTTTATGCAATCCTGATAGGAAGTGGAGAGCATGGTACAAGCAAAATATAAAGAAGAGTTCAATGAATATCATAAAACACCAAGTACTGTGTTTACTGAGGAACATGCAACATTGATGAAAGAAGGGGAAAGCTGGATGAAGAGTACTGCTGCATCATGTATGGTTGTGGCCACTCTCATTGCTGCCCTCATGTTTACCACAGCATTTACACTTCCTGGTGGGACTAAAAGTGATACCGGCATCCCTGTATTTATTGGACATGGTGCATTTATGGTTTTTATTGTGGCTGATTCTCTGTCACTATTCTCTTCATCCACCTCTGTGTTGATGTTCTTAGGAATACTCACGTCGCGCTATGCAGAGGAAGATTTCCTCAAGTCTTTGCCCAACAAATTGATTATCGGTCTTTCCTCACTTTTCTTCTCACTGTTGAGCATGATGGTAGCCTTTGGCTCTGCCATTTATGTTGTTCTTAGTCACCGAATAGCTTGGGTGTCAATTCCACTCATTGTTCTTGCCTGCATTCCAATTACCTTTTTTGCTTTATTGCAATTTCCTCTTCTTGTTGAGATTGTCATGTGCACGTATGGGCGTAGCATATTCGACAAGCCAACAAAACTTCCGTACTAAGTATTTTTGGTTGTACCGCTCATTGCATCACTTCTTGGGTCTGTGGGAGGCAGGCTATTCTTGTTCATGAGTATTTTGTTTTCCTTTTTCAAATCTACTACTAGATATGCTACATAACTTGCTCAAATTATTCTCTGTTTTCATGATATGACTCTGCAGGGCATTGTGATATGATATTTACCTTTTAGTGCACCCCTTAAATGGTTTCTTCTTGTCTCTCTATTGTGAAAGATATAGCAAGTATTATTTGGGTTCTAACGAGATAGTTATCAGTTTGACACTTTTAATTCTTCTTGAAGCCGAAGGACATCGACTCTGCTTTTGGTGGATTTGGGAACTGCCTAAAGGATTATCATCAAAAGTTCCGCTACTGTGCAGGCTGTCAATTGCTATCAATGGAGGATTGATTCCTTCTCCTTTCGACCTAATTCAGGGGTCCAAATCTGAAGCTGGCAGGCTCATTGAACATTTAGTCTTAGAGGCAAAATATGAGGTTATATCCTTGTGTTTCAGTAAGCCCGGGTGAGAATAGCATATCTAGAGAGAATTGAGAACATGTGCAGATGACCACGCACTACACCACCATTCTCAACCTACCAAAACAATGTGGCTCAAACATAACCTTTTCTACTTTTCCACAGGAGGAAACTAGCTATGCGTAACAAGACACAAATTTTGGTTGTGGGTTGGTGGGTAGGTGGGTTTTCTTGCATCTCCAAGATTGAAAGAGGACATTTTATTTTATGCAAAGAGGAGTGTGTAGGAAGCATGTGCACAGTAGTGGTTTTTCACTTGAGTACAAATTGTTGGGAATCTGGTTTTAGTTTCCTTCACTGGAGTGGGTTTTCCCCGTAATCCTAATACCAGTTTTATCTGGTATTCATTCCTGCTCAAGGGTCAATCTATTTTTATTTGGGAGTGAAGGTACGGCCGGAAAAGCAAGTTCTAATCAAAACAGAGAAGCATCCCTTCTTCTTCTCTTCCACAACTTAGAGCATGTTTGATATTGCTCGAGTCTTCACCAACTGGCTTTACCACGTTATTCTTCCCATTCCTTTTGGGTACGCAAGAATTGGCACCATGGTTTGGAAAGAGGATGAGCATGGAATTGAGGAATTTCAATCTGAACCGTGTTGCTTCCTAGTGTTTGCTTTTAGAGAAAGCCACTATCCGCTATCCACTATCCACTTTCCACTTTCCACCTTCCACAATGTTCATGATTCCGACCTACTCGTATGAGTCGTCATGTCACTTTGGAACGTGCCGTGAACACAGTTTTTAATGGATTTTAGTCGTGTTTGGATGCTCTGACTTTGTGAGTTTGTGGGAAACTTTTGACCTCTTTGTCAATTTCCAATCCTACAATTACAGGCAAACAGCTCCAACAAATGTTGTGTTAACTTGTACATAATTTCTAAATTATGGGCCAAAATTTGAAGTGGTTATTGGGTCCAATGTATTCAAATTTCACTCATCTTTATAAAGAAACAAACAAACACGACTTTGCTAAGTGGATCCCTGATTTAGGACACCACCATCCTTCCATCGTCACCTACCCACGTCACCTACCCACGTCACCACCATTATTCTATCTTATTATTGGCTTCTATTAAAAATAACTTTCAATCATAAAATTCAAAAACATGATAACAATAGTTGCCATGAAGTGGCTTTGAAGTACCAAAAAAATGTATCTTAAAATGTACCCAAAAAAAATGTACTACAAATCAAGTGGTGCTATGCCTGTACTTTCAAATTCATGATTTTATACTTGAATTTTATTTATTTATATCTTTATATTTCATTTAGTTCATTTATACTTTCATTTAATGACACAAATTTTATTAGTACCTAATAAGATCAAGATATTTGATGGGTATTCACGAGGGAACTTACTACAATAAAATCTTGATAAATAAATATTTGACAAACTAATAATCTTAAATAATAATTTTTTTTTGCCCCAACTCAATCCAATATACTAAATGGATAACTTTGCTAAATGTATAAAATAATAATATTTTTAGAGCATTAAGTTTTAATACCAATTTTTTTTTATCTTTTGTAATTAATAATCATATATTATTTTTAAAGTCTCGTAACTTTTTATATATAAGCTTTTTATGACATTTATCGTGCTTAGATTGATAAGTCATACATGTATAAATATTGTATAATATGAACGCGATCCTTTTTATAAATTAATAAATTATTCATTTATTAATAAATTAAAAGTATTATTTTATAAGAGTTTTATTGTCTTTTCAACATCTGAGAGGCTCACGTGGGCCACAAAATTCCACCATTTTTCTGAGAGTTTGAATAAATTAATGAAAGATTATGTTTGACGATATTCAATAAATTAAAAGTATTATTTTATAAGAGTTTTATCGTCTTTTCAACATCTGAGAGGCTCACGTGAATCACAAAACCTCACCATTTTTCTAAGAGTTTGAATAAATTAATGAAAGGTTATGTTTGACGATATTCATGTAGAGTATTCTAAAACTTTTACCAACCCCAAGGTAAACTCCTAGTAATTTAATTGGAATTATAAGACACACAACATGCTTTCTTTCTAACACGCGTCGCACAAGTTTGACTTGTATAAAAATAATATCATACATCAACCTATTGTAACGTTAGGAAAATATGTGTATGAACAAAATCGAAATCGAAGTCAAAGAAGAGTGCCTCATGGTGCGAAAAGTGAAAAGCAAGCTCATCCCCACTACCACATTGAAGCATTTAGGCCCTAACCTTTATGCATCTATATATGCACATACATCTTTTTGGAGTTGTTGCAAAATTCTAAGTCACTACTCACTAGAGGGTTGGTGGTACAACTTGATTCAGAAATAACCCAAGTAAGTGGCTAGCTGCCTTGCTCCATTTATTCTAAATTAAATTTACCTTCTATGTTATTTATTTACTTATTTTTCATGTGGGAATTATTATTTATTAGCCATTTGTCTCACATTAAAATAAATAAATAATTAAAATAAACTCCTTTTAAATAGTGAAATTGACACTAAAAGCAAAATTCTTAGCTTGAGAAAGTTTTGAAAAATAATAATTTTTTTAAAAATAGTTTTTTTTTTTTTTTTTTTTGGTTTCTTTAATGAATTTATTTTGTTGAAAACAATTAATCAAGAATTTATTTTAAAAATGAGTTATATTTTAAAATAATTTTAAGATGTTTGTTAGAGCATCTCAAGAAATATATAAAACATGAAGAATATTTTTAAATACGACTTTTTTGGTAGTGTAATTTAAAAATAGTTTTTAAAAAAAAAAATTATTTTGAAAAATTTATAATATTGTTTAGTGTTGTTCTTTAAAAATAATTTTTTAAAATAAAATGAAATAGAAAATAATTTTTAAAGAAAAGCAAGAGTTATTTTCTATTAGTTTTTAGAAATAAAAGAAAAATATGAGTTCATTTAATTATATTTTTTGAAATTTATTTTTAAGTTAAATAAAAAAAATAGATTTTAAAAATAAGTTTTAGAAAACGTTCTTAGATTTTTTTTAAAATATCTTTTTTTTAATTTATTTTTAAAAAATATTTCCAAAATTGGAAAGGGTTGAAAAATAAAATAAAAAACCCTTGAGCCTTTCAAATGGTGTCTCTTCACCGGAAACTTTAAATACCGTGAATTTTGAAGAGGAGAGAGAAATAAAAGGAACAGCCGCCGGCGAGTTTCGGTGGTTCCGTCGGTCGTAGGCAGATGGCCGCCGGGGTGTGTGGGTGGATATTCCAAGAAGCAGAAGGTGGGTTTTTTGGTCAAGGCGAGATAATGATGAGGGTGGTCATTGTTGGTAGTTATGGGCAGTTGCAGAAAGGCAAAGATGAAGATGGGTTCGTCTGGGTTCAGTGGGATCGAAGAAGAAGGTCGTGGTAATTGTGGAAGGTGGAGATGTGAAATAGGAAAAATCCTCTGTGTATCTCAATGAGGATTCTCTGGCTCTCAGAGAAAAATCCAGTTGGATAGGCTGTAACAGGAACCATGTCTGAAACTTAAGGGAGTAAGTGTAATTTTTCATGTGATAATGTCTTAGGCTTTAGGAATGCCGCCTTGGTAGAGAATTTATAAAGATAGAAAACGAAAATTGTTGGACATTTGCTTTCTTACTTGTGCCTTCCAAAGCTTGAAATAGCCTTCTTCACCCATCCAATATCAAATATGCAGATATATAGAAGGGGATAATGACAATGAGAAGGCTTTTGTAGCTAATTTTCCATAGGCTATATAGAATTGTGTGAAAAAATAGGTGTGGGCTAGTGGATATTAGTGTGGGCATATGCCGAGGACGAGGGCCCGATGCAGACCTTGTTTCATTGCTCTGCTGTATTTTCCCAAAAGAGATTATATAGAAGATTTGGTCCTCTTGCTTCATTTGTTCGCTCTCTTGTTCGGAAAATGGAGTGAGCTAAGGCTCATTTTGAGGTAACTGTTGATGGTATTGGATTGCCATCATCATATTGTGCAATGAAGTGTACTTCTCTTATTAACCCTCAGAGCCTCCGACAGTTTGTTATGAGGTGCCAATTGGTCAGATATAATGGAGCCCCTAATTTTATCATCCATCTTCCATGTTAAGATTCTTATATTCAGATGCAGTTGCTAAAACTTTCTAGACTTTTAGTCCAGTACTTTGTAAAGTAATGACTGCATATTCTTCCCATTTCCTTATATGGTAGTTAAGGTACATTGACACATGCTATAAAATATAGTCTCTCGTAGAAGGATTCGTTGAGTATTAGGATTTATTCGCTCATTCATTTCCTCTCAGCTGATCTGATAGTTATATTGTTAAGGGGATTCATTATCTCCTCTCCCTTTTAAATACTTTATTTTTAAACTTAACGTGGTGGCCATTGGTTTTCTGAGGAGGAGAAGAAATTTATTTATCCCACAACAATGACATGGGAAGCATAATTTTCAAAATACAGTAATATGGTACCACAGCGCAAATGGATTTTTCCCTCCCCTTGAAATTAAAAAGAGGGATGATAATGAAGGGAATTGAGTTGTGGTGCCTGCCTAATCATAAATCCTCCAAATATAAGTTAGAAAAGTGATTATTTTCCATTTTTTTTCTCCCTTTTACATTTTATCTGAAAATATCTAACCAATCATTTGTAACTGTTGTTTTCTATAGTCAGGATGGGGGCAAAAAGTTTGGTATCAATGGGGGTTGTTCCTGAAGAACTTACTGAAGATAATTATGAGAACTGGAAAGCATGCCTGCAAAGCTATTTAATCGGGCAAGGTCTTTGGGATGTTGTCTCTGGCGTGGACCCTAAACCTGAAAAACTTACTGGCTTCATTGCTAAACATGAAGAAACTGAGGCGTTTCAGACTTGGAGAAGGAAGAATGCAATCGCTTTACATGCAATACAAATGTCATGCGGAGCAGATGCACTTGTTACTATTAGGGAAACTGATTCAGCTAAATTTGCTTGGGATCACTTGGTTGAATTGCGCCATCATCGAACACAACGCTCACCACAAGTTGAACGTTCAATCCACATCCAAGGTAAGTCTCCATAACAATAGCATTTTTTTCCTTATTTGTTTATGTATTTTTTAAAATCAGGTCCTGATATGTGAATAATCAAAATTAACTTTGAACATCAAGCAAATGTTCGTGATTTAGAGAAATGGTTTAGATGAATGATTCATAATTTAAGTAACATGGGCTGCCCTATTGTTTATGGTCCCTTAAGAGATCATTTAGTAGGCATTATAAGTTAGTGAAATGTGATGAAGTGTGTCCCCTTCAAAAAATGTTCAATTAACAGATTGATTCAATTATGGCCCATGAAGGCTTTCAATAAGTCCCAATGTAAAAGTCTTGTTGATGTCTTTCTGAGGAAAATTTAGGACTGGTAGCAGTGTACATAATCCTGAATTCTATTACTAATCTATACAAGTTGACAAGATAGATATTGCTATGTGATATTTTCACACTTCAAATTTGGAAAGTAGAGATTATCTTCTATCAAAGCAGTAGTGTCAACTTGACCAAAGTGTTCATCATTATCCCTTAGTATGAAGACTCATCTTTCCTGGTGCTTTCATGAAAAAATGAATTTTTCACATGAGGAGTTCCGTTTAGTTTGTTTGACCATTCAAATTTTCTTGAAAATTTAGTTATATAATCACTAATGATATGAGTGCAAAATGGATGAATGAGCTACGTTGTAATACCTAAGAGATGTGTAAGAAAGCTTGTCTCATCCTTTTTTATGTATCATTTCTCTGTACATGTAATACTTTTTCTCAATTATTATTTATTTACTTATAAAAGATAATTGGTGAAAACCGTACACTTTTGAAGAAATGATGAACTGATGGAGTTATTGAACCTATTCTGAAGGAGAGATTAGAGGATAAGATGAAAAAGAAGTACTTAAAAAGATGACAAGACCAATGCTTCAAAGTTAATCTTCAAAAAAGAAACAAAATTCTTAAGAGAGAGCTTGCTGATAAATTAGTGGAACATTGAAGAAAACCAACCTTAAAATGTTGCAAGGTTTTAATATGATTTCAACAGTCATAAAAATGCTTCATTAAATTCTCTTCTGGAGAAGAGTGCATGTATTTTGTTTGATATGATATCCATGAGAGTGACTATTTGTTGTTGCACCACAGCAATATCCACTGCTGTTTGGTAGGAGTGTTTCACATAATTTATGAGCACACAGCCCACCATCCTAGTACATGCATAGCCTTCCAATGCATATATGTTATGTAGTTAAATGAAAGAATTTAGCTTGATTTGACACTTATTTGATGGTTTCCCTTTACTAGATCAAGCTTGTAACTTCAAGTTACCAAGAGAAAAAGAAAAAAAAAAAAAAAAAAAAAAAAATATTTAAATTCTAGTTTTTGCCTTGGTAATAGAAACTAAGATCTCCTTTGTCCTTGTCAGTAGCATTTAACATAGAAAACCGCCTTGCAAGTTATTAGCACATCTAGATTAAAATCCTTTTTCTAGATTCCATCTGAATTAATCACCACATCTTACTGTATTTTAAGTTAAAACTTTGAGGATCAACCAGTCTGAAAATGATGTTTGTATATTATTCACAATTTCACTTATTTATTGTAGTAAATAAAGCATAGTTGATCCACTTTAGCTTTTTTGCTACTTCTGTTAGCTCCATCCTGTGTGTTTATGCAAATCCAATTAAAAATTTTATTACAGTATAAAACAGATGTGGCAAAAATTGGGTGAATCTATTGCTACGGAGAATAAATAATCAATAAATTTATCACTGATAAAGAGGAGAAAAAAAGGATGAAGGAATCAAATCATCCTAAAACAACAAAATCTTGCAGGGACACGGAACTTCCGCAGGTATGAGTGCTTATTCAAGGCTGTGGATGATGGTGATTGGGTGACTACAAAAGCATTTCTTGATCATGACCCTGATGCTGTGAGAGCAAGTATTTCACCTACAAATGAGACAGCTCTGCATGTTACTATTTTGGCTGGGCATGTACATATTGTGAAGGAGTTAGTGAAGTTGATGACCCCAAAAGACTTAGAATTGAAAAGTGGACTTGGTGAGACGGCCCTTACAACTGCTGCAATCAGTGGAGTGACAAAGATGGCAAAAGCCATAGTGGAACAATATCCCAGTGCAGTCTGTGTTGGAAATGAGCATGGCCAAATCCCTGTTATAGTGGCTTCCTTTTATGACCAAAAAGATATGGTACGTTATCTTTACAGTGTGACTCCAATTGAAGAGCTAAGTCCAGAAAAAGGCACAAATGGTGCCACACTACTTAATTTTCTGGTCTCTGCTAACATATATGGTGAGCATATATTTACATGTATATGCATTTAATTCCCTCTTTCAGACATGATCATTTTATATGGCCCTAACTTTTATTGTTTACTGCACAGATATTGCTTTACATCTGCTGAAACATTATCGACACCTCAGTTTTACCAAAGATTATTATGGCAACTATACTGTGAGAATGTTGGCTCGAAAACCATCAGCGTTCCTAAGTGGAAGTAAGCTTTTGTTTTGGGAACGATGGATCTACTCATGTAAGTACTTCATTGTAAATCATCACCTACTTGAAATGGTTTATCTCCATTATCTTGCAAACCATTTAACATGTCCATCCAATTATATGGACACATGGACCATCCAAAAGTAAACAAGTGCTGGTGTGTGTGAATGGTCATCATTCCTCCTAATTTCAAGGGAGTAAAGACCCTGATTTTTCCCTTGGTGGTTACTTATCACATCAGTTGATAAGAATAGAACATAATTTTGTCTGACTCCTGAATCATGTCTTGTGTAAAATTTACAATAGCAATACCAAAAATATTGGATCTTACATCATTTTGATTGCTCGGGATTTGACCATTAAGCATTGCCACTGACATCTTCAAATTTTGAATAATGAAAAAAGTTTCCTGTTATGCAGCATTCAGAGACCAAAAAGGATATCTGAAATTTCTATAGAAATGAGATGATCATCACTTCTCTTTTCATTTTAAATATGGTCTTGGTTGTCTCATTATTTCTGAAAAGTGGTGCCTCTATCTAATTTCGTGTTGGAATTTCTTAAAATCAAATATATATATATGAGGTCCAAAACCTTTTTGTGGCCATCAGGCTGATTATTGGACAACTAATAGGGAAGGTGATGAGACAGGTTTGGCCACTACCTTTTGTGAGTAAGAATTGTTCTCATAACCATCAATGAACTACACTAGGCAATCTATCTAGAATAATGAGACTAGGATTTCATTTTTAGCTAGAGCCTATTGATGCAGTAGGTTTTTGTTGTAATTCTTGTGATGCAACTTTCCTAGCTGACTTGTATAACTTTTCCCTTTAAAACAAGGAAAATGTATCTTCTTAAACGTTCTGGCCAATGAGTTGTGCAAACATGAAGAGAAACATTTAAAGTTCATAGATTAGTAGGATTTTTTTTATATTTTTTGGCATAGAAATTATAATTGATTGAAACTTCATCTCCTGCAAGTTATATATGTACGACCATTTGATGGCCCCATTGCTGAAGACCATGAACAGCTTGATCAATTGCCAGCTGATGAAGAGAACCCTGAAAACTCCCAACAAAACCATCATCTTGGAGACCATATAATTGTTCATGGTATGCTAAATCTCTCTCTCTCTCTCTCTCTCTCTTTCTCTCTCTCTCTCTTGGATTTTGAGCTATTCCATCCATTTGCCATCCATATTTATCATAATAAAATATGTAACTGTTGAATATATACCAAGCCATTCTTTAGGATAGTAACTTGAGTGTGCATTTTTTGCTTTTTAAGAAAGGGAAACGAAAAAAGAAAAAGAAAAGAAAACTATGGTTTTTGTACATTTCCAAAAGTGAAAGGGCAAAATCTATGTTGTCAGTTAGATACTAATCATGCTTTTTTTTTCCCTGTTTTTCTTCCCCAAATAAGTAGTCATGTCCTTGATTCTTTGCCTTCATATATAGTAAAATTGTATTTTTGTGATATGAATTTGGAAACCATAACTGCATATTTGTTGAACATGTGTCCACTCTAAACATTATAAACAACTTTAAGCTGGATACACTTGTTATTGCAGTGCCCAGACGATGGCGTGGACTGATTTGGAAGCTCTTACTACGCTTCGGTATGGAAACCTACATCTAATCTTTTTTTATTCAACAAGAGGATTGATCTTTACTATGAATGTTTACTTTATTTTGGTCACAGTTCCAGATCTAAAGCACATATATGAAGCAAAATGGACACATGTTGGATCTTCTCAACTCCTTGATTGCATTTTTGAGGAAATACCATATTTGACTAGCTCCCAACTTGAGATGTTTGGTATAAATCAAGCAATCTATGATGCCATCAATCATGGAATTATTGAGTTTATTGTCGCACTGATCAAACATGATCCTGAATCAATATGGAGGAAAGGTGTAAAGGGTAGAACAATGTTTTCACATGCAGTTGTATTACGCCAAGAAAAGATCTTTAGCCTAGTTTATGGCTTGGGTATAAAGAAGAATGTAATAGCACGACGGCATGATATCTTTCATAACAACATTTTGCATCTAGCTGGGAAGTTATCTCCTTCCTCTCAGCTTGATCGTGTCTCAGGTGCAGCTCTGCAGATGCAAAGGGAGCTTCAGTGGTTCAAGGTGATTCTAGCTATCTCAAGTTTTTCTAGTTGCAAAATATTCCTGTTGCAAGTGATGTTTTTCTTTCTATCTCATATAATTACATTTTTTTTTCTTTTTTCTTTTTGTGATTCTTCTAGGAAGTGGAGAGCATGGTACAGGCAAAGTATAAAGAAGAATTCAATGAATATCATAAAACACCTATTCATGTCTTTATTGAGGAACACACCGAATTGGTGAAACAAGGGGAAAGTTGGATGAAGAGCACTGCAGCTTCATGCATGGTCGTGGCCACTCTCATTGCTGCCCTCATGTTTACAACAGTTTTTACACTTCCTGGTGGGACCAAAAGCGAGACAGGCATCCCTGTGTTTATAAAGAGGAAAGCCTTTATGGTTTTTATAGCATCTGATGCATTATCATTATTCTCTTCCTCCACCTCTGTATTAATGTTTTTAGGAATCCTCACATCACGCTATGCAGCAGAAGATTTCCTCAAATCCTTGCCCACCAAATTGATCATTGGTCTTTCCTCACTTTTCTTCTCTATAGTAAGCATGATGGTAGCCTTTGGGTCGGCCATTTTTGTCGTTCTTTGTCACGGGTTATCTTGGATTTCATTTCCAATAATTGCTCTTGCTTGCATTCCAATTACATTTTTTGCTTTATTGCAATTTCCTCTCCTTGTTGAGATTGTTACTTGTACGTATGGACGTAGCATATTTGACAAGCCAACAAAACGTCCATACTAAATACTTTTGTTGTTTTGCTTGTTGTAACAGTTGCTTGGCCTCTAAAGTTACTATTGTTCATAAAAATATGGGTACTAGGAGGAACATCTAATGACATGTATTTCTTCTATTTCATATGTTTATTTACTTGCTCAAGTTCTTAGTTAACCATGGTATGACTCACAAGAAAAATGGGGCATCATTGGATGATGTCATCTTTTGGTGTGACACTTGAAAGTCTTCATTCTTGTAAATTGAGCAAGAAAACTGTATTTTCCCTTTGTCCAGTCTTTGAAACTTGATAAGATAACATGTAGACCTTCCCGGAAAGTATTTGTGGATTCTCATCATTTTTCCAGTTTGACACCAAGTAGGTTTAGAGTGTGTTTGGGAGTGATTTTAGAATGTGTTTTTAACATTTTTAACACTTGAATAATTAAAATTTTTAAGTATTAGAAATATTAAAAGCGCTTCCTAGAATCATTACCAAACGAGTTCTTATTTTCCTCAAAATAGAGGGCATAAAGGATGTACTTTCAGTGGATCTGGGAACTGCTAATTAAAGTATTAGAAGTGCCTTCAATGTGAAGTGTCACCAATGCTATTGATGATGGATCAATTCAGGATTTCTCTCATGTTAAAGTTTTGGGAATTTATTTTTATTCCAACTTAATTTTCAGGAATCCAAATCCCAAGCTGGCAGATTCATCAAGGGCAGCTCAACACATTAGGTGTGAGTTTTTTTATTTATTGTGTTTTGGGAATTTCTTTCTCTTAGCACTTCTTTTTTTTTTTTCTTTTTTTTTTTCTGAAATGTGATTCTAGTTGCATCGACTTGTCCTGCTTGTTTTAGCTTAGTGATAGTATTGGAAAGAACTATTTCCATGAGTGGAAACCAATATTCGTAGGAAAGTGTGGTCATAAAACAGGTTGGCCTGGCTAGGCTGGAGCCTGAAATTCCAGGCTTTCATATACCCTTTGCCTGTTTTAAGAAATATCTTTTCTTGTGCCTGTTAAATGTAATTGACAAGAACGGACAAATTAGAAATCCTGGTTGTAGCCAAGATGAATAAATATGGAGGCTTTTGAAATAAAGTATATTTTATGCTTTGATTTGTTGGTGGAGCATTTCCACAACCCAAAATGATTTTCTTCTTGCCTATTTGGTTTAAGATCCATGCTTGATGTGGCATGAAAATGCTACTTTTAGCTACTTTATCATTTTGTTTGTATAGGACTCAAATGCCATGGTCATATGTATTTAGCTGTAATTTGTTGCAATGCTCATGGTTGAAGTCTTACAATTTCACAGCTGGTCCTCTCTCTCTCTCTCTCTCTCTCTTTCCCTCTTTCTCTGAGTCCAACCCAAATTTTTGGTTGTAATGTTTCTTTTTTTGAGATACTGTCTAACTTGCTAGAGCATATGACTGACATTCAGACCATGTAAGTTAACACTGTTGAAAGCATTGGAATTTCACCAACCACAAATTGAGGCAACATTTTTAGGCTTGACTACTGATTCTCAAGCTAGATTTGTGTCACTTCCCTTATATGTATATATATATATATATATGTTCCCTTTTTTCTTTTTCTTTTATGAGATTATACATATGTTCTTTTCAAGATTCAAAATTAGTTCTAATGATTGATCACTTGAAAATTAGGAAGAGTAGTTTGGGTAAGAGAAACATTTATTTTTAAGCTAAAAACATCGCACACAAATAAGCTAAAACAAGGAACGACTGGGTAACCACCTCAAGCATATAACCAAGTTCATAGACGCTTCTTCATATTTACTTATGCTAGTTATTTTATTATCGTAGCTCATCAAACACTCCTCACTTTGCTTGTTATTGGCAATTATATTTTATGGGAACAAGGTAAAGAGGTTCATTTTTGTGACCAGGAGGATCAACTCCCTCTTCTGTGCCAATTTCTTCAATTTTCATTCCACTAGGCAGTCTCTAGTCAAAAGAGTAGAGAAGATTAGCGTGAGCTCCATGATTGTAGTTGCCATATTCACGCCTGGACAAAGCCTTCTTCCAGCTCCTAATGGCACCAACGCGAAATGTTGTCCTCTGAAATCGATGTCACTATTCATAAATCTCTCTAGGTTGAATTCTTCAAGGTTGTCCCAAACCCTGGGATCCTTACCAATCGCCCACACATTGATATGGATCCTTGTTTTGGGATAAACATCATAACTACCAATCTTACAGTGTGCTACCGTTTCCCGTGGAGTTAACATCACTAATGGTGGATGTAGCCTGAGAGTTTGAACACTATCTTTAAGTATTGAAACTTGTCGAGATCACTTTCTTCTACCATTAGTTTATTTCCAAGACAACTTTTAATTTCAGCCTGTGCCACCTTCATTACTCTAGGGTTCTTAGCTAACTCTGTAAGTGCCCACACAATGGTGATAGTAGTAGCATATATTGTACCAAGAAATAGGTTCTGAAACATGGGATAACACATCAAGAACATAAAATATGTTGGTTCCAAAATAAAGTGTTGGCTGAACATTAATAAATATGAAAAGGGTATACAAGATAATAATCTGTTTTTCTATTTATAGCTTCTATATCACATTTAGGATCAAAGGAAAATAGTATACGATCTCAAGTTGCAGTCCTGGATTCAAGAGTGCTTGTGTATGAAGTATGGAAAATAGCTTAAAACTATAAATGCACTATGCTAATTAATTACTTCATAATTTGGCCTCTTACCATGCGAATGGCCTTTTATATGATCTTTTCCAAACGCCCCAACATTAGTTTGATCCTTTCATAACCCAAGCAACACATTGCGGTATCTTCATGCTCAGGTTTGGGACGGTTAAGATCAAGATGGTCATCGATCACCTTCGGCAGAATTGGTCAAAAATATGAAATGACTTCTCCCTCTATGCATGGACCCCTATGAACATATCAATTATACACCCACCAAACTGAAAGAAATCTTCCCCAGAGAAGCTAGCCAACACTACCATGGCCTTCTTTGTAACCTCTTCATGTTTTTCATTTCTAAATTGCTTTCCTCCATAATTTCTCCCACAAGAGGTCCTACATGCATCAACAATGAAATGGTGAGTTTGGTAGGCTGGTAGCAGTTACTTGCATGTCACCTGGTCTTCAGGTTCTTACCACACTGCCTCATTGCTTTTCTATAAGAGTGATGCTAAGACACAATATCAGATCTCAAATTGAAAATCAATTAGTCTATGGAGTGATTCTTTTGTTTTTCATTTAAAAGGCAGGTAGCATGATTGGATCGAAGTGAATTTGTGAACAAATTTGTGGTTAGATATAAAAGTTGTCTATATATTAATAACTGCATCACCACATGCTCACGCCTATCTCATAAGTTGTTTATAAATTAATTTGCATAATGATTTGTTTTATTTTAGGACAGTAGAGATCTAAGTTTTAGGATAAACAGTAGACATCTCCTTAATCCCAACATTATATGTTAGTGAAAGAACCACTAAGAAAAATAAATTGACCTACCAATGTATGAACATGGCATGTGAGCCTTTTGCATGAGAAAATTGCTCATAAACATTGAGATTACCATTATGAAAATTCATGTTGTATAGCATTGACTCACTCCCTTTCGTGTAGTTATTTTCTGCTTTGGATTTAAGAGCTTCTTACAACTTTAAATTGTATTTATATGGTTAAGATAAATTTACTATAAATATATTTAGTATTAGGGGCTTTTTCTCCTAATTGATGTAGGATATCACATTTTTGCCTCCCTAGAATCACCACTAATCCCATGAATGTAAGTAGTGTTTTGAAGATGAGGTCGTGAGTGTTGTGTGAAATTTTCCTTCCTATAAAAGTTGGACAACAATTAGAAGAGTAATGATCTTCAACTTACTGTTTCTTTTGTGGTTACTTTTGTTGGTTGTTCTGCCTATTTGATCTTTAGGATTTTGACAAAAAAAAATGATTTTTTTTTAAACATATTTATCAAAATATGAAAATTCAAAAAATATTTCTAAATCCATAGTACTTTTTATGTCATCAATTAAAACTTATCTTTTGAGAAGGTAACTTTAAAATTCAATTAAAGTTGTTTATTTAAAAGACAACTTCTAATTGAATTCCTTCATAGTGCTGTAGATTTAAAATATTTTTAAAATTCTCATATGTTAAAAAATATATTTTTTAAAATAATGTATTTGTTCCAAAATCTCTTCTATTTTTCTTCTTTCTCAACTAGAAAAAATTCCAATTATTCTGCGTGTCCTTCGGAGCTTCCCATGCACCCAGAGGTAATTGGCACCAATTTGTTTACATCAAGAGCCCTCCTTGCTGCCAAAGGAAATTGTCCCAAGGTTATTGTTGAGCCATGCATTTGCAGTAAGATTAAGGTGGTGTTTATTTTATTTTATTTTTTCTTAATTTTAAATTAAACTTAAAATTAAATAGTACTTAATAGTGTTAGGTATTGAGTTTTTTTTTTAATATTTTATTTTTATTAAGTATTACGAAATAAAGAAAAATCAATGAGTTACTTTTAATATTTAGAAAAAGCTAAATATTTTGGTTTTTTTTATGTAATAAAAATTTAGGAAATAAATAATAAGTTAATAAAAAATATATTTAAAATATAAAAGTAAGTTATTTTTAGCAAAAAAATTATAAAAACAAATAGCATCTAAGTCCTCAGAACTCATGATGTCGAGTCTTGCAGCAAGCCTCTCATACAAGTTCCAAGCTAGTTTTTCTCAACTGCCTTTGCCCTTTACACCAATTACCGGTAGATGCAAGAGATTTATATAGCATAGCTTCTTAACTCCAAGAGTGTGAAGTCCTTTGCAATTGTGAGAGAAAAAGGGTTGGCCCTCCTAAGTTCTCCAACGTTAGTTAATATATCTGAAAGGTGCTTCATTTGATAGCCAAACATGATTATGGGAGAAATTATTTGGTGTTTGGTGCTGCCTAGCTTCAATAGGAGGCCTATTGCAGCACTCAGGAGTCAGGCCTACAATTCTGAAGACCTCTTGAGCCATTTTAGGGATTATATGGTAAAAGCTGCATCTTTGCCTAATTGTAAGGGAATGATAGGTTCATATATTTGGGACAATTTCAGTTAGGCAGCAATGGTCTAGAGATTTAACGTCACATTGTGCAAATGATCCATGATGGGAAGCTTTGGATGAGCCAGAGGATTGCTGGATTTTTTTTCCAGTTGAGAGGCAAGAAAGCATAGGTTCAAAGTTGCACTTTTGGTCATTCACTCATAATGTCTTAACATGCAATGGTTTTATAATCTTAGATAGTTAACTATCAACAATAAAGATACCATCACAACTCCACTACAGCCACATTCCATCTTCCCAAACATCACCATACTCAAAACACAGTATAGGACCCAACAATATTGACACTTGGAGGATAATGTCTATGAAAATTATGTCTAAGAAAATGAAGATCCAACAAAATCTTGACAATGATCCTTTCATTTTGCTATGTTCCAAACACCCTCAAAATTTTTCCTACCTTCAAATCATCAATCCCAAGGTGCAAAGAATCTTCTCTCTGTTCAAATCCGAAGGGGTAAAATTCTATTTTGGTTGTTTGATTGCAAAGAAAATCACTGGAATGGAAATTTTAATTGTTTACCTCTCATTTTCCAAGTTTTCTGGAGAAATCATATAAATGTTGCATAAACTTTTGGAGATCTTGTGGTTTTTTTTAGGTTGATTTATGTTTTGATTTTAGAGAGTTGTACAAAAGAGGATTGGAGATTCGTCTTGTTCATCTGTAGAAATGGTTGGTCAAGGGAGTTTTTTCAACTTGTTCTTATTTTTAGTTAGGGCTTGGATTTTGTGAACTTCTTGTTACTAGTTCAATTCTCGCTTCTTGTTACAGATTGTACAAAATTATCTATCATTTTGTCTTAGGGAAATCATGGTTAGCGTTTTTTTTTTTTTTTTTTGTAATCATGAATATAGTGATGCTTTGTTTGGTTGTCTAGAAAAAATGGGAGAAAAAGAACTTGCAATTTAATAGTGGATGACCTTTTATCATGAATTTTGTATTGAGATTAAAATGGGTGTTTTGTTGGTAAATTTGTTTCATGGGTAAAAGGGATGGTTAGCAATGAAATCATTTCATGAGTAAAAGTGATCTTTTGCCACAATTGTTTTTTTTTTTTTCACAAAAGAAAGTTATTATTTGCTATAAAATGTTTTTTATGCTTGAAAATAATTTTTTATTATAAAATTTATTTTCATTGTTAAAAATAATTAGTCACGGACTTGTAGCCACAAAGGTGCCACAAAAAATAAAATAAAATAAAAATATGGCAAAAGTTTTTTTTACCATAAAATATATTCCTTTTGCCACAACATACTTTATCGCCAAAGACTATATTTGTTGTAGTGTATTAAGAATATCTATTCACCCAATGTATAGAAAATATATAATCACATTAAATTTTCACCTATAGCTCAAAATCACTAATGACCCCAAGCACTAATGCAATACTCTTTCTCAATGTTGAGAACTCATGTAACATAATAGCTTGAAGAAGTCATGACAACACAACAATCATCTAGTCATGCCTCTTTGTAGGTCCTTCAATATGTAGCCATACATACTAATACACTCATCATGGGAAAACCATCCTAATGATGAAGACAACTCACTTCTCCACTTTGAAGGTAATACATTATGATTTCTAATG
Organism: Vitis rotundifolia; assembly: GCA_030254885.1. Classification (NCBI taxonomy): domain Eukaryota; kingdom Viridiplantae; phylum Streptophyta; class Magnoliopsida; order Vitales; family Vitaceae; genus Vitis; species Vitis rotundifolia. The sequence continues at coordinate 21,668,533 of CM058154.1, forward strand.
GAGTAGCAAAGTCTATGAACTAGTTGTGACAACTTATCACCTTGTAAGGAACCTATAGCTTAAATCTTTTGTGTAATTTCTAAAGCACTCAAGTCATATAAATATAAGTAATATAGGCAAAAATGCTAAATACATTAGATAAATAATGTAAACATGATAGAAAATAGTCAATGTCATATATTATGAATCAAATTATTATATCATGTCACTATTTTTAAGTGCTATATCATAACATAAATGAAGTGATGCAATTGACTTTAGGAATATGACATTAGAGCTGAATATTCTTAACTTCTGTAAGTAATATCTTGACTACAAAGAGGTTTTGAATGATTTGATTGTTAGGTTGCTTGATCCAAAAGCATGATAATAACATTTGAAGGATAAGTTAAAGGAATTTTATGCAGACCTGTCAATGGAAGAGGAAGGGATGGTGCTTAGAAAGTGATTTAATGAGAAAGGAATGGAGAAAAATTCAACTAGTGGGAAGAAAAAGAATACAAAAGTAGTAGAACTTATTTTTAAAATTGAGTAGGAAACTAATAAGAACCCTTTGAAAAAGGGAATTCAAGAAAAGAAACAAGAAAGGAAACCCTTGAAATATGGTCTTAAATATGCAATCTTTGAAGAAAAACGAAAGAAGTTCCACTTGATGGCAACTTCTAGTGTGGCATTAGGTCATATTATTTCCAAGGATGGGATAACTGTAGATCAAACAAAGTTGGATTTGAATCTTAAATTTTTATCACCTTCTAATTTGAAGGAGAGGCAACAACTTCTTAGTCATTCAAGCTTCTTTACTAGGTTTATTAAGGGTTTCTAAAAAAATAATTTGAACCTTTTATGCTTTGCTACTAAAGGACTTCAACTCTAATTAGATTAAAGAATGTAAAAAAGCCTTTGATTGCTTGAAGAAACTCTTAACATTCACTCATATTGTAAGGCTACCTAATTAGTAACTAAATTTCAAATTAATGTGTGATGCTAATGACTATGCACTCAAAGTAGTAATAGGATCAAAGGAAAAGGAAAAGTCATATGTGATCTATTTTGTTAGTATGAGATTGAGTTGCTACCAGTGGTATTTGTGTTAGATAAATTTAGAAACTCTCTTTTCAGAGTTTTAATAGTTGTATTTGAAAGTCTATAGATATAGATTAGGAAACACCAAGTGGGTGGTGAATAGGTGTTTAATTCTTTTTATACCAAGATTTATTATTTTCTAACTTGCTCATTTGATGATAGGGAAGTGGAAGAAAAAAAAAAATACAATGACACAAAACTTTTTACATGGAAAACCACCCACACAATTTTTAATAAATTATATGGATGTAAAAAAAAAAGGTCAAAGACCTCTAATCACAAATCCACTATCAAAAGAATAGTAAACAGTTTTATTTGGCAGATGTTATCCCTAGGTCTTATTCTCTAGTGCCCATATTGAACTCTACATTAGCAATGCAACACCTAATAGACTTTACCTCAATACTTGAGAGGATGCAGATCTATCTCAAAACCTAAAGAATGCGAAAATAGACTTCTTGAGACTTTTTAGGATGTGAGGAAGGCTAATATGATTTTCTTCAATGTTCGCATTAAGGAACAAGAACCATTTTTAGCATGGTAATACAGGGCAAAAATACCTAGTGGATTGAATCTCAAATTTCTAAAATAAAATTGATTAAAATTTAGAAAAAGTAAAATTATGGAGATTTGATTATCTACCAGGAGCACTTGAGCTTTGAAGGAATTTTTTAAAACTATGTTTAAAACATTTTTCTCTCAATTTAAAAACCTTGAGTCCATTCCATGCCTTAATTAATTTGACTTAACATTTCTTGGACCTTTCTATGCTTGTCTATCTCATTCTGGTTGGTTATGCAATAACCTTGAATCTTGAAAGGAAAGTAAGATACACAACCTAGAGAAGTTCTAAACTAGAATGAATGGAATAAAATTGGCAACTTAAATTACATGGTCTAGTGTGCTAACAATCAGTCCCTTTGACAAGTTTGTGACAAAATAATGATTACATAAACCTCTCAATACTTTCAAACAAAGTTTACATATCACTTAATATAACTCCTCTAAACCAAATTATCCTTAATTATGCAATCAATGATCATAGCGCATTAAAGGATGAACAATCCAATAAAACCTATGATTTGAACACTCTAGTCAACAAAATACCAAGGTAAAACAGTTTGTGGAAAGAAAAAATATAACTATAACCTCAATAGATCATGGTAGAAGTAAAGAGATATGTGTATGCGTGTCAAGCAAAACAATGGATATCAATTAACTATCTCTCTTTTTTGTCGTAAAAATGACAAAGAATGATAAAGTAATTAGCGAAAGATAGAGAGAAAATGAACAATATTCATAAATAATACAAGGTTTTGGATACAAAGTATAAAGCAATGAAAGTACATCTATCTTAATAGATGATGGTAGTGGTGCAACACTGGAACCACCATGTAAAGAAAGCCTCCTCCTAAAGAGGCAACTTGTGAGAGCTCGATAAATGGACCTCGGTGTGATCAAGAGGGTTTACCTATACATCAAGACTTAAAAGGCAAGACCAGACACAATGGAATGGATGTTCACATAGAATATCCGGACATAGTTGGGATAAACACCCGAGAAGTGCAGCTTGTGGCTCCCAACCACAAGCATGGAAGATACAAGGAAGAACGGTATCCTAAAATGATGTTAAAGCAATACCACGCTCAATCATAAAAAAAATTGAGCATAACACAACTCACAAGTGTGCTCAAAATGAAAATACTAGACTAGAAGGTCATCTATGTCAAGCATTGCAAAGAGATCCCCATGACTAAGACCTAGGCTCAGGAGATTGAGTTGCCTCCTAAAGACACCTACATTCAAACACATTGACTCTAATATTAGAATATGAACGGACAAGAAAATGAGAGAACTACTTGGAAAAGGTAAACCACTTGAAATGCTCAGGAAGTAGTCTAGAAAACCCCTACGAGGTTGGATTGGACCAAAACAAACCCAAAAAAGTGCAAGAAAACAAAAAAACATAGAGCAGAGCATTATAGGGAACTTAGGACAAAGGAAATGAAGAAAATGACCATTGGAAAAAATATTTATAACCTTGATCAGGCGTGAGAGTGCTGGATGCAGTGATAGAAGCCAAATTAGTGTTTGAGCGCTTCGAGTGCAAAATGGCTTTTTGAGCACTAAAAGGGTATTGGAAGCCTTTTAGAGTGCTTAAATGCTTGATGCCCAAAGTTCAAGCACTAGGCATAGTTTGAGCACTCTTGTAAGCGTCTAACATTCTTTTTGACATAAGAACCTAAGAAATATATCCCTTAAACAAAAAAAAAAAAAAAAAAAAAAACTTGGAATAACAAGCAAGATAAAAAAATTGCAACCAAAGGCTTTAAAAATACATAGAAACTTGAGTATTTAGTATGAGCAAAATTAACTCAAGCAATTAGTTATACAATAATATCAAAGATTGTAGGATTTACTCAACAACATTTAGATAAAGACATTAATAATATAATAGGCCCAAAAATATTTCAATATCGAACAAGGTATAATATAACTAAAATAATCCAAAGCAATTATTTTCAAGGATATCAACTTCCCATTTAATTTAAGTGATTTAGTTTGATTTCTAGAAGATCAATCTTAAACCATGTCAAATTTTAATTTCTTCAACATTCATTCAATTTGAGGATAGTTCCTCGAATTTTTGTTTAATATGACAAGACGATGATTTATACACAACACAACTTTAATTTTTCTCCCCCTTAATTATAGATGTTTTTATTTTTTAATTTTTATTTGTAGAGGATTTTTATATCATAAAATGAAATCATACTTTCAACCATGGTAGTCCTTTTCCACATAAGGGTGTTTCCAATTTTTTTTCAAGGTAAGGCCTTATTTACTTGAAAATGATATTTAAACAATTCTAACCAAGTTTGCCATTTTTCACTTTGAGATACATATCTTTTGAACTATTTCAAACAAGATATGAAAATATATTTTGAACAAATACGGTGTTGATGATTTTTTGGAGACCAAAAATTAACATATCAATTAAATTTAAAGACGATTCCCCATCAATCACATACTATAGAAAAGTTTAAATTTCCTAATGTACTAATTTATTTTACTCAAGTGCACACTCTTTTCTCCCATGCTTTCTTTTCCAAGTGTAGTTTGTGATTTTATGCATTTTCCATGATTTTCAATTGTTTTTTTTCTTTTGCTTTCTCTTCACCATGCTTGATTCTTATATCACCCTAGGTTATTTCAAAATCCTGTTTTCCATACAGAATGTTGCCATTTTCTTGTCGACATACACTCTTATTTCTTTTTCTTAGATTTTATGGTTTTTTTTTTTTTTTCGATTTTCTTGATTTTGAGTACATGGATAAAATTCATAGTGCCAGAATAAATGGAACACTCTCCAACCTTTTGTGAGTTTCTCTTTAAGATCATCAAAAGGTAGGGGAATGTGAATGAATTCATGTATATTAACTTGGACATTGATGAGGCCTTATATCTCTTTTTTTCTAAAAACATTCACTTACTATCGGTTTTGAATATTGTATTTGTTTAGTTTTAATTCTCATTGCTTTGCTTGTGACTTAGTTATACATGAGATTCTATATTCATTATTATGCTTGTGAGCTAATTTTGTTTCATATGAAACCGATCTACTTTATTTCAGGGACCTAAAAGGTGATTAATGAGATTCTAAAAAATAATTGGGAAATCTTATAAATCAAGTACATCAACATATAGCAAAATTCAAAACATTTCAGTTGATGTAAAAGAAACGAGTTAATCACAATATTTATTAAGCCTTAAGGTTATTAGGAAAGGACGTTGATGCCTAAAAACTGTCCCAATATAAAACAAGAGCTCATAGAAGGGACATGGCTTGGTAGCATTGTTTCGCCATGGAGCCACACGCTTGTTCTTGGCTTCATGAGTGGGCAGTACAAGGTGCATATGCCATCAAATATCAAATTTTTGTCTGAAGACAAGACATCAAATATCAATTTTTTTTTTTTTTTAATCGCTGTTGAAAATACAAACCAAATGGATTAAAACCAGAATATATGGGGGTATCAGCTGAAATCCCCTGGATTATTTTGGATTAAGGAAAAGAAATGAAAGGGTAGGCTTTTAGCCTTTTGCCGAGAGGTGCGTACATCACATTCAGTGCGACGACCGCGCACTTTAGCGCCTCCAATGATGTCTCCGCACCTAAGCGTAAAGTAGCACTAGCCCCGCTCTGCATTCCCAATTTCCCACCCAGTCCCAGCTATTCCCCTTCTTCCACCTCCTCCTTTACGAAAAAACATGAGCTCTGGACCAAAAATAAAATGAATTAAATAAGATGAATATTTCATTTTTCATTTTTCATTTTTTAAATTACTAATCCATCCTCAATATCACTTCTCGTAAGAGCCGCCCTGCCTTCGGCAGCCGAAATGGCTCCGGCTACCTCCTCGGCGGCAGCGGCTCAGAAGCTTTTCCCCTTCAAAGGCTCCGTCCGCCGCACCGAGGCGCCGCGGCGTCCGTCGCTGCCGGCCAGGAAGTACAAATCGATGGCGGAGGTAATGGCGGCGGCCAAGTACGTCGTGATCGAACGCGCCGATTACACCGACGTCCGTTGCGTGCAATGCGGCTCCGGCGAGCACGACGATGAGCTGCTTCTCTGCGACAAATGCGACCGCGGATTCCACATGTCCTGTCTCCGGCCGATCGTCGTTCGCATTCCGATTGGGACGTGGCTCTGCCCTAGCTGCTCTGGCCAGAGACGAGGAAGAAGTACTAATTTCTACCTTTTTTTTTTTTTTTTTTAAAGAAAAAATAATTTGTTTTTGGTTTCCTTTTTGTTGATCTTGGTTTTATGTCACAATGTGGGTTTTTGTTTCGTAGGCCTTTCTCAGACTAAGATTATAGACTTTTTTGGTATTCAAAAGCGCAGTGATGGAATAGGGAAATTTGCTTCTACTCAAGGTACATTGTTATCGTTGATCATCCTGATAAGTATTATTTGAATCGTTCTTTGCTATTAACGTAACTGTGTCAAATTAGGTGCGTCGATGAAACATTTTCAAATTCATTTTTCTAAAAGCAAAAGTGTGCATTGGTTTGAGCATTTAGGAAAGCAAGAAAAGCAATTCTAAAGGTGCCAAACTTATAGCTTGCCTAATAATTTTTACCTTGGTATTGATGCAGAGGTTTTTTTTTTCTTAAAACAAGAGATGGGAAACAATTAGGTTCATGTGGGTTTCGATCCCTTACCAGCTATTGTTACATTTTACTTGATTTCTTCGCGAATAAAACTAACTGTTGTATTGGTATATGTACTTAGATACAAAATATTAGGATTGAGACAATTGAAGTGTTCTAAGATGCCCTTAAGTTTGAGTTATGATACTATATTTGAATAGATTCTCTAATAACATGTAATGTATCAATATCCTTAATTCTAGAAAAAATTAAGATGATGTCCTAATGGGAAGGAATTTGGAGTATGTATTCTGAGACAGTATCATGTCTCCTTGATGCTTATAGAATATGATATCATCGGAAAGGCTTAATGTTGTGTTATGGGTAAGAAAGGGAAACTAAGAATTGTCTTGCAAGGGTCATGGGATGTTGGTATCCCTTAGGTCTCTGACCAAACCTTTACTTATTTGAAAGTGTTTGTTCAATTTAGCACCTTATCAAAGCTAAAAAATTTATGGGCTGAACAAAATGTAGAAATATTTTTAAAAGTAAACTCAATTCCTTATTAAATGGAGATTTTGTATCTGTTGTTTGCTGATGATTCTTAGTTGTTTTGTGGGGTGAATGATGACCAGCTGTTGTACCTTAGATGGATTATTCTGTGTTTCAAGGCTGTTTCTAGGCTTTAGACTAACTTGGGAAAATGTGAACTCCTTTACTAGGGGAAATGGTTGAGGTGGTGCTCTAGCATCAATTCTAGTTTTTAAAATGGGGAGATAGCCCTCCATCTACTTGAATTTGTGCTAGGGTGCCCAATTTAAAATTGCTTCTTTTTGGAGCACTATAAAGTGCCCTTTTGATCTAACTTATTTACTCCACATCCTTGCTTATGATTCCTTCAAGGGGGAATGGAATTTGGAGAGGAGATTTTATTTGGTTAACGGGTCAACAGTTTATCTAATTAGAATAATGGGAGTTTGGGCATTAGGAGCCTCTTCATTGTCAATGAGTTCTTCCTTGAGAAGTGGTTGTGGAGTTTTGTAGGAAAACAAGGTAATTTATGAAGGAGTGTTGTTGGTAAGTTTGGGGAGTTAGAGGGGTGGTTGGACCCATAGGGAAGGGAGAGAAGGGTATGTGATTGGCCTTTGGAAAGCTATTAGAAAGGGTCAAATTTTGGAAGGACATTTGGTGCAGGGACACCCTTTGAGGACTTCTTTTCCTTCTTTGTTCCTTCTAAACACCTTAAAGGATGCTTTGGTTTGTGACGCCTTGTAGTTGGCTGATTAGGGGGCGGGAACTTGTTTCTTAAGGGATTTCGAAAACTAGGAGTTGGATTGTATTGAGACTCTTTTTTTGTGTTTTCAAGGTAAATTAGTAAATAGCCAGGTAGATTGTAGGGTAAGGGGGATGGCCACAAAGGGAGGCAAGTTTTTAGTTAAATCTTTCTATTATGGAATGGTTTAGAGGGGTTTGTAATCTTGCTTGGCAACACTTATTTGGAATTCTTAGGCTCTAACAAAAGTGAGTTTTTTCATTTGCGAAACAACTTGGAAAGGGATTCTAACTATGAATAACTTGAAGGGGAGAGTATGGATGTTGGTCAACAAATGTTTTCTATGCAAAGCCAAAGAGGAATCTTGTGACCACATCCTTCTTCATTGCTCCAAGACAAGGTTGTTATGACGGTTGGTCTTCTTCTTGTTTGGAGTGGTTTGGGTGTTTCACTCTCAATCAAAACAATGCTTCTAAGTTGGCACAATTGTTTTGTTGGAAAAAAGAGAAAGAAGGCATGAAATGTTGCTCCTCTTTGTTTGTTCTGGACTATTTAGGAAGAGAGAAAAAGAACATTAGAAAATGTTGAGCTATCAAATCAAGAGCTAAAGTTCTCTTTTTGGTCTAAATTTTAGAATAGACCAAAGGGGTTCTAGGGGTTGAGTCTTTGTCTATGTTTGATTTTATCAATTAATTAGGTTGTTAGTAATGGGAGGATCTTCTTGATTTTTGTTTCAGAGTGCACTTGTATACTTCTTATGTCCTTTGTGTAGCCTTTTTTTGGCTCTTTAATCTATTGCTCTTTTGCCTATCATAAAAAAAAAAAAAAAAAAAAAAACAAAGAGATGTTTTACAGACCATGTTGTTTGTAAACGCACAATTTTATTTACTTGTGGTGCTCGTTGAATACTTCTTGTGTACATGGCAACACCCTCATTTTTCTTTGGTGCTTTTAATCTAAATTTTTGCTTATCAAGGACAAATTCTTTTCTTTCTTTTTAGACTAGTTTTATTTGCCTTGTCGGTGGTGCTCTTTTCATACTTCTTGTGTACATAGGTTTGCCCCCATTTTTGTTTGGGACTTTTAATCTAACTCTCTTTGTCTTTACCTATCAGAGAAAAAAAAAATTGTGCAAGAGTTGGCAAACCACATCCTTATTCATTATGGAAAGGTGTTTCTTTCGTGATCTTTTTTGTTTGCTTTATTTGGGATTTCTTGGCTGTTGTACCATTCTATCAAAGATTGTTTACTTTCTTAGCATAGTAGATTTGGAAGAAAGAAGCATACGTAGTATGGAAGATAACCCCTCCTTGTTGGTTTTGGTGTTTATAGAAAGAAAGGAATAGTAGAGTCTTTGGAGCCATGGAGCTTAGTGATTTGGAGTTTGAAGACTTATTATAAAATCCTTATTTTCTTGGATTGATGACTTTTGGGCTTCATGGCTCCTTTGATAGATATCTTGTAATGAATAGTGTAGTAATAACCTAGAAAATAGCAACAAGAAGATTAAGAAAGCTTGAGAATTGACTGAAATCGTGCAATAAGCATGCACAAGACAAACAATTTACATGGTTAGAGAAAACCCCTTCATCTATGGGCAGGACCAGATCACTTCTTATTGTTGAACCAGAATGGCACAAAGTTTTTCTCCCTCACAATGTTTCCCAGAGGCTAAAAAAATGCCAATCTCTCTCACTGTAGTTGGAAATTCTGAACTAAAAAACTCTCACCCCATATCAGTTTTTTTTTTTTTAAAATATATACATTAAGTTGCATACATCAATACTACAACTGACTTCCTGTAACTTCTACAAAATTGGCTTCCTATAATTTCTACCCTAGCACTGCATATAACTTTTACAATTAACTTGCAGATGTCATCATTTGACTCATTTACAATTATTTGATCCAATATCTTACAAAATCTCCACCTTTGGATCAAAATCTTTAGATACTGTCCTGCTTTTCCTGCCCCTAACCAAGACTCCTCAATGTCTTTGACATTCACCATATTCAAGCAATGCTTGAACTTGGTTTAGTGGCTTGGTTAGCTTATCTGTAGGGTTATCATTTGTAGTCATCTTCTTCATATCCATTGATATATCCCTGATGAAGTAAGTCTTATGTCAATATGCTTCGTTCTCTTATGAGAAATCTGTTTTTTTTGAGAGACAGATAGTACTTTGACCATACACCATACTGCTTCTTTTAGTGCTTCTGTAAGGGCTATATATTTGACTTTGATGGTGAAAGTGCTATTATTGACTGAGGATTTGCTTACCATTTAAAGTAAAGATATATCTGATTAGTGATCTTCTTTAGTTAATACGCTCAGGAAAATCTGAATCAACATATCCAGATATTTCTTGGTTAAAGCATTATGACCTTCTATAGATCAAACCAACCTTTTGTGTTCTTTTCAAATATCTTAGAGCCCACTTAACTGCCTGCTAATGACTTTTCCTTGGATTAGCCATAAACCTATTCACCAACCTTGTTGAATGTGCATGTCTAGAGTACAAACCATGGCATACATCAAGCTTCCTGTGGCACTTGGAATATGGTACAATACTCATGCAATTTTCTTTTGCTTCAATACTTAGAGACTGTGCTGATGAGAGTCTGAAATATCCTGCCAGTGGAGTGCTTATAGGTTTAGCATTGTGCATACCAAACTTCTCTAAAATTTTCTTCACATAACCTTCTTATGACAAGTACAGGAAATCTTCCTTCCTTTCCCTATATATCTCCATCCCAAGAGTCTTCTTGGCATTCCCCAAATCCATCTCATACTCTATGCTTAACAAGGACTTTAGATCCTTTATTGCTTCACTGTCTTTACATGCTATGAGCATGTCATCTAATATAACAGTAGATCAATGAAATAACCATCAGTAAGGCTTTTAAAGTAGACAGAACTGTCAAAATTGCTCCTCTGATAGTTGTTCTTCAACATGAATGTGTCTAACTGTTTTTACCACTGTTTGAACCCATACAGTGATTTCCTGAACCAAAATACCTGTTTCTCCTTCCTTGGAACTTCAAATCCCATTGGTTGTTGCATGAAAGTCTTCTCTTCAAGCCCTCCATGTAAAACAAAAAGTTTTTACATCCCTTTAACTCTAAATCTGATCATATCTAGCCACCAATGCTATCAAAATTCTGATTGAGGAGTGTTTAACAACAGTTGAGAAAATTTCATTGAAATCTACCCCTTCCTATTGTGTAAACTCTTTAGCCACTAATCTTGCTTTAAACCAGGCTTGTTTAACTCCATGTATTCTAGGTTTCCCTTTAATACCCATTCACTGCCAACATTCCTTTGGTTACATGGTTTCTCCACCATATCCCCAGTTTCATTTTTGTACAAGGAACTGATTTTTTCTTCCATTGTAGCAATCCCTTGCTATTTTTCTTCACTGAAACTCTTCGGATCTTCACCAGAATATTCAATTTCTCCAGTCAAAGCATATGCTATAAGATCAACATAACCATATCTTTTTTTTTTCTTGTTTGATCAGAAACAAGAGATGTATTAATTACATATAAAGAGTTCATGAGAAGGATTAAGAATCCTCCCCAAAAGTACAAAAACCTGATCAAAACACAAAGAAACTTTGCTATACAAAGAGATTTATAAAAAAAAGATGGATCACTGTGGAAGAATGAAACTAGGAAAGTCGTGATTTTGTAGAGAGAATTAGGTAATCCTGTGATCAAGGAGATTTGTTGTAATTGAGTTAGGAAAGTTCTCTATTTAGGTGCTAGGATTTTTTGTATATATATGTGAGTCTTTGTATAGGCAAAATATTTAGGAAAAGAATTCTTACCTTGTATTCCTTCCACCTCTTTTCTTCTACAATCACAAAAGAATGTAAGGATTTCATCTCCTCAAGCTCGGCTAGACTTCTTTCATCATTGGCCTAACCCTAATGGTGTACCTACCAAATGCTAACTGAGTTGAATGACATTCAAAGGAATGCCTTTAAAATCCTCTGCACAAGAGACCCAAAAGAAACAAAAAAAAAAAAAAAGAATTAAATCTCATAACATCTTTGATGTCCTTCATTTATCCTCAAAGATCCAAACATTTCTCTCTTACCACACAATCCAAATCAAAGTGAAACAAGCAATCTTCCAAATGGTCTTAGCTCTAGTGGAGTTCTCAAAACCTATGTAAGAAGTAATCATCATGTCACATAAACTCCTAGGTTGAATCCACACCATCCTAACCTATCTGAATAGTTTGTGCCATAACCTTGAAGTAATCAAACTATGTACAAAGAGGTTGTTGATCTTCTCTTCATTTCCCCTACATAGGATGCACCAATCAGGATTAAGGGCTTTGAAAGATCTTCTCAAGTGCAACATGTCATTGGTATTTACCTTCTTGTGTTCTACTAACCAAGCAAATACCTTGACTTTAGATGGAGATTTTTTATTTCTATAAAAATTTGGTTGGATGGAAAGCAACGAAATATGATATATTAGGCTAAGCGAAGAAGAAAGATTTTACTAAGCTTGAAGAGGATAGCGCTCATGCTCTTGTATTTGGGATGGATGGAGACAAGTGTACGTAGGTAAAAGAGGTCATTAATCTTTCGAGATCCTCAATTTCCAAATCAGTTAGGTTGCGGTGAAAAATAAGATTCTAAGAAAAAGAGAAGGTATTACCAATGATAGTTGAAATGGAGAGGCTTGTAATTGTGATGACTCTATAAAGTTTTGAAAGTTGTGAGAACAAAGGTTGATCTACCCATCATAAATCTTTCCAAAAACGAATTTTGGTCCCATCACCCACCACAAAGTAAGTGTACGTAGGAAAAAAATGGAGAATATGCGCAATGGCTTTCCAAGGGCACTGATGTGACCATCTGACTTTATTATTGGCATCCCACCCAATAGGATGTGTCCCATAGATACTTAAAATAACTTGATGCCAAAGGGCGTAACTTTCCTTAGGGAACCTCCGAAGCCACTTCCCCAATAGAGCACTATTCCTTAGATAGATCTTCCAAGCTTTAAACCATCAAACTCCTTAGGCCTACACTCTAGATTCTAATTGATAAGATGATCCTTTTTACCTTTCCCAAATCCCGGCCATAAAAAATCTCTTTGCAATTTTTCAATCCTTGATGCTATTGATGCTAAAATCTTGAAAAAGGATAAGAAATAGGTTGGGATGTGAGACAAAAAAGATTGAATTAGAGTTATTCTACCTCTAAAGACAAACATCTTTCCATTTATCCAATCTCATAGAATCTCATAGAGATTCTATCAACCATTGAATCCCAAAACATGTTTGATTTTAGATTTCCCCCTAATGGAAGACCTTAGTACGTTAAAGGCAAATAAGATACTGCACATTCGAGCATCAAAGCCAACCTAGAGATTTGATCTTGACTTGTGTTGATGTTAGAAAGAGTGCTCTTCTTTAAATTGATCCCAAGCCTTGGTAAATGCCCAAAAACTAACAATATTAGCTTAAGAGTTTGCAAATCTTCCATAGAAGCTCTACAAAAAAGTTAGTGTCTATAAAAAAAAAAAAAAATTGTAAATGAGATACTCTAATCCTATTTTTGCCCACTAGGAAACCCTCAAATAAATCTCTCTTCTTTGCGCTTAGCAATATTCTACTTAAAACATTAGCAACAATGGTAAAAAGAAAAAGGGAAAGAGGGTCTCCTTGTCTTAAGCCACTAAATGCCTTAACCTAGGCGGTTCCTTTCACTAAGATTGCAAAACTTGTTGAGGATAGGCATCCCCTCATCTAAACCTCCATTTTTAAACCCTTTTCTCTCAAGTGCATGGTCAAGAACCCCAATCTACATGGTTATAGGCCTTTCCAAAATCAAATTTGAAGACTATCACTTCCTCTCCTAATCTCATTTTCTCATTTACTAACTCATTGGTAATCAAAACAATATTCAAAATCTGCCCCCCCTTGACAAATGCTCTTTGGGAAATGAAAATTTGATCATGGAGGACCTTTCATGAATGCTCTAATAAGACCTTAGTTATGATCTTGTACCAACTAGTGACCAGGTTGATAGGTTTGAAATCTTAGATTCTGCTAGTAGAACTCTTTTTTAGCATAAGAGCAATGAAGGTAGCATTGGTGATTTCGTTTATTATCCCATTATCGTGAAACTCTAAGAACACCCTTAGAACATCGTCCTTAATCACATCCCAACACTTGTGATACAATGCAATGGTGAATCCATTAGGCCCCAGAGCCTTTTCCTTGTTTAACTGAAACATAACATTGTGAATCTCCTCTTTTGAAAAAGGCCGATCTAGCCATTCAACAATCTTTGCAAAAATGGGAAACCAATTTAGTTCTTCTATCCTTTAGGAACCACTCGTAGGCTTGGAGTATAACTTTCCAAAAAAGTGCTTTATCTCCTTCAAATGTTTTTGATGTTATCTAGAATTACCCCCCCTTTTTTTTTTGATAGATAAACCGACAGAAGCTTTATTAGAAAATGAGTGCTAAAAAGGCAACCCGAAGCATACAGGGAGTATACAAGAGTGACCAAAAGACAAAAGACCCAAAAGACAAAAGACAAAAAGGCAAGCACTGGCTAACCCTTATCAAGAACCCAACCAATCAACAAAGTTAATTACAGAATGGGGTTCTACTTCTAAACAAGACTTAGCCCAAGAGAAGAGATTACAAACAAAAGAATTTTTCATTCTTTGAATCGACAAAACCTCATTATCAAAAACTATCCTGTTTCTTTCCTTCCAAACCGTCCAAAATAAACAGAGAGGAGCTGCCCAAAGATCTAGAGAAGCGGGGAATCCAACCCCCCACATCCCCCACAGAATCCCAACAATCCGTTACCCACGCATCTTTAGAGACCGCTAAGGCAAACAAAGATGGAAAAGCCTCGCAAAGGGGATTATTCCCGCACTAAATGTCCTTCCAAAATCTCACCCTTCTGCCATCCCCCACAGCGAAGGAAACATTTTTAAGCAACAGAGAACCTTCCTTTCTAATTTCCTTCCAAAACCCCACCCTATAGCCCTCCCTAACCTCACGAGAGTTCCACCCTCCACTTTCTTCCCCAAACTTCCTACTAATTATAAGCTTCCAAAAAGACTCCCTTTCAAGCGCGAAGCGCCAACTCCATTTGCACAATAGGGCCCTATTCAAGATAGAAAGATTTATAATCCCCAAACCACCCTTCTTTTTATGAGAACAAACAACAGCCCACTTTACAAGATGGGGCCTCTTCTCCAACGCTCCCCCACCCCAAAGGAACTCCCTTTGGATTTTCTCAAGTCTCAATTCAACAATTCTTGGCATATGCAACAAGGGCATGAGATAGATAGGCATGCTAACCAAAGTGCTCCGAATGAGAGTGACTCTCCCTCCCTTGGAAATGAACTACCTCTTCCACAAGGCAAGTCTCTTCCGCATCCTCTCTTCCCCGCCATCCCACACCACCATCGACTTGTGCGGAGCACCCAAAGGGAGCCCCAAATAAGTGGAAGGAAGAGATCCCACTTTGCAGCCTAGTTCTGAAACCAAAACCTCTACATTCTCTACTCTTCCCATCGGCAGAATTTCACTCTTATTCAAATTGATACTCATCCCAGAAATGACTTCAAACCACATTAACAGTCAGCTTAGAAAAGCCATTTGCTCTTGGGAATCCTCACAAAGGACCAACCTGTCATCAGCAAACAACAGTGAGAAACTAGGATCCCATTGCCACCCCTTCCCCTTATTTTGCAACCGGTAAGGAAACCCCCCCCTATTGCTCTGTTAATGAGGCAACTTAAGGCCTCCAACCCTAAAACAAATAAGGGGAGAGGGGATCCCTTTGCCTTAACCCCCTACTGCTCTGGAAAAAACCCGTTGGTGATCCATTAGTCAAAACTGAAAAAGAAGTAGTGGAAATGCACCACCTAATCCAACCAGCCAATTTCTCCCTAAAACCCATTTTTTGCAACACTGTCAGCAGAAAATCCCAGTTAATATGATCCTTCTCTAAATCCAATTTACACAACACACCAGTTTCATCCCTTTTCATCAGAGAGTCTATGGCCTCATTGGCAATTAACGCAACATTGAGGATTTGCCCTCCTTCAACAAAAACATTTTGGGTAGGAGAACCACCTTACTCACTACCTTCTTTAACTTATTTGCTAGGACCTTTGCAAGTAACTTGAACAGACCTCCCACCAAACTGATAGGTCTAAAGTCGCATAAATCATTAGCCCCTTCTTTCTTAGGGACTAAAACCAGGAATGTGGTGTTTAGGCTTCTGACAAATTTACCCCTCTCAAAAAAATCTTTGAAAAATCCCATTATCTCATCTTTGACAAAATCCCAGCAAAACTGCCAGAAGGCAAGGGGAAACCCATTCGGACCAGGAGCCTTGTCCCCATTTAGCTCTGAAAGGGCCAAAAACACCTCTTCCGCAAAAAACATCTCCTCTAGCCTGGCTGCCTCCTCAACCCCAATTCTGTCAAACTCCAGATTGTTCATACTAGGGTGCCAACCACTAGGATCCAATAACAGATTCTGATAGGCCCTCACCACACCCCTTTGAATTTCTTGATCTTCTGATAGCTAGATACCGTTAACTCTAATCTTTTTCAGACAATTCCTCCTATTAGAGTTTGCCATCTTATGAAAGAATCCCGTGTTCTTATCGCCTTCCTTCAACCACGTCTCTCTTGATTTCTGTCTCCACGAAATTTCCTCTATAAGCGCCTCCTAAAGAGATATAAAGACCTTTCATGAGCTATCTCTTTTTCCATCTAAAGAGATATGCAGCTCAAAGATGCTAGCTAAGGTTTGTTTCTTTGTTTGGGAGCTGACTTGGAAGAAAATTCTCTCATCTTGTCTACTTAAGAAGTAATTATGGTCTATGATAAATCAACATTGCTTTTGCAAACAATGTTGTATATTGTTTGCATCAAAAGTAATAAGAAGTAATTTGAGAGAATGTTAAATATTGCATCAGAAGCTGTATAAGTTTTCAACAAGGAGATTTGGATAATGGCGATGAGAGAGAGTGAGCAAGAGTGCGAGCGTGATGGCGATGAGAGAGAAAGTCGAGCGGAGAATCGGAGAAAACGGAAGGGGAGTAGCTTTGTGGTGGAGTTGAAGGTGTTCGAAGTCGGAGTTGAGGAGAGAAAAGGCAAACCCCAAGTTATTATCGCGGAAAGCAATAGAGGGGTTTCGTCATGGGTCTGACTGGGGTCGGCGAGTGTAGGGCTTTTTCTGGAGGGCTTGAGCCAATGCATCAAGGACAGGAAAGAAGGAAAATGGGAAAGGGGTTGGAAGGAAAAATCGAGAAGTTACTCCTTGGTGTGAGACGCCAACAGTGCGGGTTGCTTTCTCCGGTTAGGGGTTGTCGACATGGAGAAGAAGAGATACAGCATTTGCATCCCGAAATGCAAAGGGGAAATGGGGGGATGGTTTTCGATGGCGGAGATTTTACGAAAACTGGAGTTTGTTTCGACAAAAAGGTGAACAAACAGGAAGAGAGGGCCACGGGAAGGTCGTATGTGGAAATGGTGAAGAGGCCGAGGAGCAGGGACAGTAAAATGGTTAGAGTGGAGGTAAAAGGGGAGGAAATAAGCAAAAACTTGAGCAGATTGGAACATTGTTTAGTCGGAAGTTGGAATCCTAGTTTAGCAAGAGGAGAGGATTTGGAGAGATTGGGGTGGTTAATGGCAAGGTCTTGGGGGTTGAAAGGAAAGCTAGGGTTGGCAAGGTTGGAAAAGGGATGGGTTCTCTTGGAGTTTGAATTTGTGGAAGAAGCCAGACATGTCCTCACCTCTGGGAAAAAATTGGTGGGAGGGCTTTAGGTGGGATTGGAGCATTGGAGTCCACGGTCTGGGTGTTTGGTAGAAGGTGAAATAAGAAACGAAGCCTGGGTAAGGATTCTAGGACACCCAATTTCGTTGTGGGTCTCGTCCATTTTGAGAAGAGTGGGGGAAGTGTGCGGTGGTTTCATAGCCATTGACCCACAGACGGAGAGAATGGAGGAACTCCAGTGGGCTCGGTTATTAGTTAAAACGAACGATGATGACTTGTCGAGCAAGTTGGAGATCAGGGTTGAGGAGGCGAGCTATTCCCTCTCCCTTTGGTGGGAGATCTTGCCGTCGTTGAGGCAAAACTCGGTGGACAGTTGAGGCTCGACTGGGCGTCCAAGTGGAGAGGTTAGGGGTGACGGTGGTGCACGCGCTGGCCCGTGAGTGGAAGAGTTGGCTAATGCGAGGCTCGAGGCACAACTCCGATCAACAGATGGGATTGGTGGGCAGGCGAGCGGGGCGAATAGCGAAGTGATTGAAAATCAGGTTCAATTTGGTTCGGTGACCTGACTTTCTTCTGACCCATCGGTTGCCGGGCCGTCCTCGTCAGGCCCTGCCGAGGGTTTAGTGGGCTCGAAGAGGGCTAGTGGGCCTTCTGCTCAAGGCCCATCAGCGGGAGAAAACTTAAAGGGGGTTGTGGCTGTTGGTGCTGGGAAGTCGGTTGGGCCGTCTAAGGGGTGGGCCACTGTTGAGGTGAACGCTTTGCCTATTGGGCTTTCTGTCCTACTAGGGGACAGTCCTGGCCCGTCCCAGACCCAGCTTATTGACAGTGGGCTATCGAGGAAGGTTTGTTCTTCAATTCGCCTAGCTTGCTATGGGTGCAAGTTGGAGATGGAGTTTCTTAAGCTCCGTGAGGAGGAAGCCTGGAGGAAGCAGTAATTGGATATCCAACATTCAACGATAGACTGTGTGCTGGTGGAAGAAGCTTCGAGGTATGGGTCTGTTTTAAATTCGTGGGGCTTAAGGGTCTCGGGGTCTTCTCCTTTTAATTCCTTTTCTTTTGGTCAAACTCCGGAAGGGGAGTATTACGACCTTTCTGGGGTGCTAAGGGAGGATGTTCAGGAAGGAAATACATTGAGTATGTCAGATGCAGACGGGTCCGCTGAGAATGGCAATGGATGCTGGGACTTGGTTGAGGTAAATTGCGCCAATAATAAGGCAAGGAGTTTGGAGTGGGGTTCAACCCAGTCCGTGCCCCAAGAAGTCAGGGGCGAAAAAGAGATGGAGGAAAGTAGTCTGACCAAATTCAGCCATTTTTTGGGATTTTCGACAGAAGGCCTAGAAAAGGAAATCCTGAGTTTCTTGGTCAAAATTAGAAAAAGGCGGGAAAGGATACACAGCAAAGGTCTTTTGGAGAAATCGAAATTCGAAAGGGAGCTTAAGAAGCTGGAGTGTTCAATTAACTATGAGGGGGAAATTAAGAAGAAATGTCCTCTTCAGGGCAGAGGGTGCCAGCTAGCGAATGTCCAATGAATCTCAAATTACTGAGCTGGAATGTGAGGGGAGAGAATGATGGCTCTAAAAGGAAAATAATCAAGTCTTTCGTAAGAAATTAGAAGGTGGATTTGCTGTGTATCCAGGAGACAAAAATTCAATCAATGTCTGAAGGAGTGGTGAGAAGTTTAGGTTTGGGGAGATTCTTAGACTGGAGGGCTTTGGATGCTACTGGATTGACATGAGGTATTTTGATTTGCTGGGACAAAAGGTCTCTAAAAATTTTGGATTGGGAGGAGGGCCAGTTCTCAATTTCCTGCTGATTCAGGAATGTGGAAGATGGTGTTGTCTGGGTGTTTACGGGAGTCTATGGTTTCTTTTCCAAAGATGAAAGGGAGTGTTTGTGGGAAGAGATTGGGGCGATTAAGGGAATTTGGGAAGAACCCTAGTGTTTAGGGGGCTCCCAAAGGGAAAGGAGTAGACAAAGGAAAATAACCTCAGCAATGAGGAGATTTGCTCAGGTTATAGATGACTTAGGGCTTGTTGATTTCCCGTTGCAAGGGAGATTATTTACTTGGAGTGGGGGTCTTGATAACCAGTCCTGGGCCATACTGAACAGATTTCTAGTGACCCCTAGCTGGCTTGATCAGTTCAATAGTGTTCTCTAGAGAAGGTTGCCTAGGCCTATCTCGGATCATTTCCCCATCTTACTTGAGGGGGGTGGCATAAGAAAAGGTCCCTCCCCTTTCAAGTTCGAAAATATGTGGCTTAAAGTTGAGGGGTTTAAAGATCTTATTTGTAGTTGGTGGCAGGGGTTGGAGGTCAGAGTCAGTGCTAGCTATAGACTGGCTGCAAGAATGAAGGAGCTCAAAAAAAATTTAAAAATTGGAATAGGGATGTGTTTGGGAGACTAGAGTGCAATAAAGCTGCAGCTCTCCAACAAGTGGAATACTGGGATCTGGTGGAAAGTGAGAGAAGGTTGACAGAGGAGGAAATGGTTTTTAAAAAGGAAGCCAAAGAGTGCTACGCAAAGTGGGTGTCCCTGGAAGAAACCCATTGGAGACAGCTATCAAGGGAGTTATGGTTAAGGGAAGGTGATAGAAATATGGGCTATTTCCATCATATGACAATTGCCCATCGAAGAAGGAACTCCCTGGACAGAATTAAGATAAATGGGGCGTGACTGTCAGAGGAGCAAGAAGTGAGGGAAGGAGTAGCGAATGCCTTTCAACAACTGCTCTCAGAAAACTCGGGGTGGAAGGTGGATATAGGGAGACTACAGTTAAAGCAAATCAACCAGCAAGAAGCGGAGTCTTTGGAGCTCCCTTTTTTGAGGCTGAGGTCCATTCTGCTTTAATGGAAATGAATGGGGACAAAGCCTCAGGACCGGACGACTTCATTGTGGCTTTTTGGCAAAGCTGCTAGGAATTCGTAAAAGAGGAGATATTGGAAATGTTTAAGGAGTTCCATGAGCAAAATTCTTTCTCAAGAGCCTTAACAACACGTTTTTGGTCTTGTTACCTAAGAGAGGGAGGGCTGAGGACCTTGGGGATTTTAGACCTATCAGCCTTTTGGGGGGGTTGTACCAATTGTTGGCTAAGGTGCTGGCCAATAGACTCAAGAAAGTGATAGGAGAAGTGGTCTCCCCTGATCAGAATGCGTTCGTCATGGGTAGGCAGATTCTAGATGCCTCTTTAATTGCAAATGAGGTGATTGATTCATGGCAAAAAAATGGAGAGAAAGACCTAATTTGAAAATTGGATATCGAGAAGGCGTATGACAACATTAACTGGCAGTTTTTGCTGAAGGTTTTGCAAAAAATGGGGTTTGGGCCAAAGTGGTTGGGTTGGATGTGGAGTTGTATTTCTACAGCCAAGTTCTCAATTTTGGTGAATGGAGTGCCAGCCGGTTTCTTCCCAAGTTCTAAGGGGCTGCGCCAAGGTGACCCTCTTTCCCCCTACCTATTTGTCATGGGAATGGAAGTGCTGAGTGTTCTAATTAGGAGGGCTGTTGAAGGGGGTTTTATTTCTTAGTGTAACATCCAGCGAGGTAGAAGACCGACTGTCAACATTTCACATTTACTCTTTGTTGATGATATAGTCGTTTTTTGTGAGGCAAAGAAAGAGCACTTAACGCATTTGAGCTGGATTCTCTTTTGGTTTGAAGTTGCTTCAGGGGTAAGGATTAATTTGGCCAAAAGTGAAATTATCCCAGTTGGTAAGGTGGAAGAGGTTGAAGAGATGGCAATGGAGCTAGGGTGCAAGGTGGGGCATTTGCCTTCAGTCTACTTAGGGCTGCCCTTGGGGGCGCCTAATAAGGCTTCTTTCGTGTGGAATGGGGTGGAAGAGAGAGTGAGGAGGAGACTTGCCCTTTGGAAACGTCAGTATATTTCCAAATGTGGGAGAATCACTCTTATAAAGAGCACGGTGGCTAGTATGCCTTTGTATCAAATGTCCCTTTTCCGCATGCCCAAGACAGTGGCAAGGAGATTAGAAAAGTTGCAAAGAGATTTTTTGTGGGGAGGGGGAAATCTGGAAAGGAAAACCCACTTAGTCAATTGGGAGGCGGTTTATGCAGATAAGGAAAAGGGGGGGCTTAGCTTAAGGAAGCTAGCCCTCTTGAACAAAGCCTTGCTTGACAAATGGATAAGGAGATTTGCTTGTGTTAAGGATGATCTTTGGAAGCGGGTGCTTGTGGCGAAATATGGGCAAGAGGATCTTGGTTGGAGGACAAAGAAGGCAAATGGGGCGTTTGGAAGGAGATCTTGAAGGAATCTGATTGGTGCTAGGAAAATATGGAGTTTAATGTGGGAAAAGGCACCAAAATCATATTCTGGACTGATCTTTGGTGCGGGTGTACAGTGCTGTCCCAAAGATTCCCTCATCTTTATGCCATGGTTGCACTTAGGAACGCAACAGTGGAAGAGATGTGGGACCAGAATTTTGGCCAAGGTGGCTGAAATTTAAGGTTTCTTAGGGACTTTAATGATTGGGAATTGGATATGGTAGGTAATTTGCTTCAAGTTTTGAGGGGTCATAGGATTACTTTGGAGGAAGACTCGGTCTTTTGGAAGGGAGGAAGAAATGGGCAGTTTAGAGTCAAGAATGCGTACAGCTTGTTGGTCAGCCCAATCGCCTTCGTTTTCCCCAAAAGTTGCATTTGGGTGGATAAAGTTCCAACCAAATTTGCGTTATTTGCGTGGGAAGCCGCTTGGGGGAAGGTGCTTACTCTTGATAGACTCCAGAAAAGAGGGTGACAACTCCCTAATTGTTGTTTCTTGTGTGGTTGCGAAGAAGAAAATGTAAATCATATTCTCATATACTGTACAGTGGCCAGAGTGCTGTGGGATATTGTTCTTGGTTTGTTTGGTACTCAGTGGGTTTTTCCAGAAACTGTAAAGGAGGTCTTATTTAGCTGGAGGGGCTCTTTTGTGGGAAAAAAATAGGAAAAAGATTTGGAAATCCATTCCGCTGTACATTTTTTGGACAATTTGGAAGGAGAGGAATAGACTAACTTTTAAGGGGGGGGGGAGGGTGTTAGTAATTCAGAAGCTTA
Source organism: Vitis rotundifolia (assembly GCA_030254885.1). Taxonomy (NCBI): domain Eukaryota; kingdom Viridiplantae; phylum Streptophyta; class Magnoliopsida; order Vitales; family Vitaceae; genus Vitis; species Vitis rotundifolia. The sequence continues at coordinate 21,690,866 of CM058154.1, forward strand.
AAAATTCTTTTGTTTGTAATTTATGGGGTTGGGCTAAATTGTATATTGGTGAGGAGCCGCGCTCCCTTATAGGTTTCTTGGAGTGGTTAGCCTCCAGTTAGGGGTTGGTGAGTTTTTGTCTTTCTTTTTTTGGTTGTGAGGCCTTAGCTGCCTTGTATACCCTGTATGCTTTGTGGCTATCTTGCCTCTTGTTAATATATTCTGTGCTTATCTATAAAATAAAAAAAAAACATTGCTTTTGCAAACAAGACGTCAAGTTAGCCAACCACATTCTTATATTTTGTAACTTGACCTTGGGTCTGTGGTCTTTGGTTTTCATTTTATTTGTTGTGCTTTTGGCTCTTCCCAATTTGATTAGAGATGTTTTACTTAGTTGGCATAACAATATTGTTAGTGCTGACCATAAAAAGGTTTGGGGTTGATTCCTTTATCTTTCTTTAGCTATTTGGAAAGATTGCAATTGAAGAGTATTTGAAGGAATAGAGAAATTGACTTTGGCTGTAAAAAATTTGTTTCCTACAGGCAAGTCAATATATGGAGAATGTAAAGCTTTTTTTTATTTTTATTTTTTTTTTATTGGTTTATATATAATGTGGGAGTTGGCTAGTTAATGTAGGGTTGCACTAACTAAGAATTGGTTTGTATAGTCTCTTCCTTTCTTTTGCATGACTTATGTATGTGTATATTTGGATTTCATCCCTTGTTTGTTAGGCATGCTCCTATATACATTTACTTTTATTTTGTTTGTCAAGAAAAAAAAAAATCTTCAAATATCTTGCCATATCATTGATGGTATTTTGTCTTTGAGAATGTATGAATATACTCTTTTTATCCAAGAATATATAATATGCATCTCTTTGGAGAAGATTCTAAAGTTCAATTTATGGGAAGTAATTCCACAAAATTTTTCAAAGTTTATATTTTGTCATTGCAACGTTAGAATAATTTATGCTATTTAACTTTTGTTTGCATATGGTTTTTTATTTGCAACTAAATGGGAATATATATAAATAAATACACAAACTCAAATGTATATTGATCACTAAAATTATTGCTTAATTTGTACTAAAAAGTTCATTTTTTCTAAACTATTATGCTCAATTTCCTCATTTTATTGAAGTTTCTATTCTTATCTTTCCTAATTTAGTCTTATTTGGTTGAGAATCAAGACTATATAATTTCATTTATTTATTTTAAAAATCTACACAAATTTATGTTTTGTGTAAACTTATAAATAGAGTTTTTGGTCGAATTTAATACTTAATAGAATTAATATAATTCAAGTATCCTAATATAGAGAATTTTCCCCATAAATTTGGAAATTTGACTAAAATATGAAAAATATTGGGGATTTTATTTTAATTCTTATTCATAGAAAATATTTTAAATGAAATACTAAAAATTTAATATTTAGGCTTTGGTGAAGAAAAATATTGCATTTGGACAAATTTATGGTAGCAAAATTTTGTTTGTAGCCTTTATAGGAGCAATTACAAAGAAAAAAATCTCAAAAATTAAGAAATATTTTCAAAATGCTCTATTTGTTGAAATTAGTAAGAAATGGTAAGGTTTATTGGCCTTTGATTCAAATAATATGGGCTCATCTGTAATTTTATGATTTTCATTTAAATTTTAGTGACTTTGCATGATGCCAAGGATATAATTATGGGAAGAGAAAGTGGGAAATCTGATTTGAAAATTATAATAAATGTGAAATGAGTAAATGACTTTGAATCAAAAGAAAAGCTTATTAAGTAACTTTGATCAAAGGGATATTAATGCCACTTTCCTAGGTTTATTTCTAAAAATGTTAGTATCAAATGATATCAACAATTCGAGGCTAATTGGCTTGGTGGGTAGCTTTTACAAACTCTTTGCCCAAATCTTGGTGAATAGATTAAAAACGGTCTTTGGCAAGATAAATAAATCTTGATGTGGCTTTGATTGCAAATAAGACTATTAACTTTAGATTGAAAGGACTAAATTGAAGGGGTTATGTAATTCAAGACATTGAAAAGGCTTATGACTTCTTGCTTTTGATTTTGGAAAAGATGAGTTCTAGTTAGATGGGAACCTAACAAACTTTGTGTAAAGCTCTAGAAGGTTGAGCCAGGGTGACCTTCTATCTCCCGACTCTTTTATTATGGTTATGGAAGCTCTTCATTGCTTTATCTCCAAGGAGTGTTAGGGGATTCCTTGATGGTTTTAAGGTGGAAGGAAGAGGGAGGGATAGAGGGTGTGAAGGTTTTTCATCCTCTCTTTGTTGATGACGCTCATTTTTTGTGAGGCTTCTATTGAGCAATTGATATATTTGTGGTGGATGCTCCATTATTTTGTAATTGTTTTGAGCTTGAAATTCAATATTCTAAAGGTTGAGGATACCTAGATTGGGGATGTCCAAGGTGTTGAGAGTTGGCAATTTCCTTTAAGTATAAAGTGGGAGCTTTGCCCACCACACTCTTATTGCTTTCCTTGAGTGCTCGATTTAGATCATGTGCGATGTGGGACGTGATAGAGCATTTCGAAAGAAGACTTGCCTCTTGGAAGAAGTAGTACTTGTCTAATGGAGGAAGGTTAGTTGTCATTGAACTAGTTTGCTTTGATATTATATATTCCTTTTTCATTCATGATATCAAATTAGAAAAGATTCATTGAGATTTCTTGTGGGAATATCACCAATTAGGAAGAAGCTAGAAGTGGATCATTGTTTGCAAGGATAATAAGAATGGAGAGTTGGGTGTTAGAAGACTTTTAACTTCAATAAAGCCTTGATCAAGTTTGTGTATCATGGGGAGGATTTCTCATCCTTGTCATGTTTTTATTCACTTTAGTTAATACATCTTTTGTTTCTGATCGAAGAAAAAAAAAAAATAAAATAAAGCCTTGATCGAAAAACGGTCATGAAGATTTGCATGAGCAAGATTACCTTTGAAAACGAGTGGTTGTGGGTAAGTTTGGTAAAATTGATGTTTGGTGGAGTATTAGGAAGGTGGAGAAGGTGTTTAATGTGGGTCTCTATATGGTTATAAGACAAGTTAATGAGATTTTCAGCCCAAATTTGTTTGTCCATAGGAATGGCCACAAATTGAAGTTTTAGCTAGATGGATGGTGTGAAGAGCATGCTCTAAAAGAAAATGTGGAACCCTAGGTTGCCTCTATATGCATGCTTTTTTGCTTAAGAAGCAATTTAAAAAAAGAATCTTATGGTTCATAAGCTCATAAGAAGATTGAAATTGGATGAATGGGCACCACTTATGCAATTTAGCGAGGACTCAACAAACCACATCCCCTTGTGTTAAAGCCCGAGTGCTTTGGGATCAATTGCTTTCTTTGTTAGGGTTGCAATTAGTGTTCTCTGAGCCAATTAAAGAGTCACTTCTAAGGTAGCATTGTGAAGGTGTAGGTCATCAACACTCATGAGCATGGTAATTAGCCCTCTTTTGTGTATTTGGAGTGAGCATAAAGGAGGACCACTTCAATCATTTATTGAAAGATTTCTTCTTGGGAACCTTTTGTAATTGGTTCAAGATTCATTCAAGCTTTGGCTTGTGGAATTACAACTTTGTTGATGGATTCTATAAAGGCTAGGGTGGAAAGACTTTTATTCTTCTTGTTCTTTTATTTTGATTTTCCGCCTCCTAATGCACTTTATATTCTTTCTGTGTACTTGGTGTGCACCCTTTTTTTATTAGATGTTCGAATTTAATTATCTTAATTGCATATAATATGTATGTATATGGTTATCAATTTAATGTTAAATTTAATGAAAGATAGTAATATTAAAGGTTTTAAATTTAGGCATTCATCAATATCATAAGTACTTAGATATTGATTTTTTTTTTTTTTTTTGGTTGATATGAAACAAGAAGTGTATTTGTAAGGGAAAAAGTACAAGCAAAGGATGAGAGGTCCTCTCTTCTTAATACAAAAACCACACAAAAGACTAAACACTTCCATTGTATAAGGAGGATTATACCTATGGACAACCACTAATCTCCTCATGACTAAAAAACTCTCATCCTCATTTGAATTACAAACCAAAAACCAATTGACTTGGATAACACTGAGGGGAACACCCCTAAAGGTGACTGAGCAAGAGGCCCACAAGGATGAATAAAAGTGAATTAGATCCCACATCTCTTTTGTTCTCCATTTTTCCTCAAAAATCCTAGTAGTTCTCTTTTGCCACACAATCCAAAGTATAGTAAGACAAGTGATTTGCCAAAAGGTCTTGCCTCTGATGGAGTTTCCCAAACCTCTAAATGAAATAGTCATCATATCACAAATACTCCTAGGCAGGACCCATACCAGATTGGTTAGCTAGAAAAGTCTATGCCAAAGCCCCAATGTCAATGGGCAATGTAGAAAAAGATGGTTGATCTATTCTCCAATTCCCATACATAATATGCACCAATGAGGACTAGGAGACTTGTAGGCTCTTCTCAATTGTAGCATGTTAATTATATTTACCTTCTTATGCTTCACTAACCAAGCAAATGCCTTGACCTTTGGAGGACTTTTGATTTCCATAAAAATTTTGTTGGAAGGAATAGGAAAATATTTGATAAATTGGACAAAGCCTAGAAAAAAGATTTTACAAAGTAGACATATACAAGGAAAGATATGTAGATACTGAATATTAAAGTTTTAAATAAAATAAACATAAATTTGTGATGGAATTCACAAAGTAAACATTCTAAATTTTAATTTTTCTAAGCTCCAAGTTCTAGCTAGCCCACTAAAAAGCATTATTATTCCAAAATTCTGAGTTCCTTGAAGACATTAACCAATATAACAAAAATCAAATTTTAATAATACTACTAGAACATCTATTTATATGCCATATTTAAAGTTTTAACTTTTTAAGTTCATTATCCCATTTAAAGGAAAAGGAAAAATTAAAAAAAAAAAAGAAGTATTAAAGGAAGTTTTTATTCTTCATTCATCATTATCCTCAAGATTAATATTTGAGTAACTTAAATAACATGTTGTACTTGAATAACCCAGTATTCTTGATAACAATAATTTTACTTAGAGCTTGTTTGGTAGTTGTTTTCTAATATTTTGTAGAACAAAATTCCGTTTGAGAACCAAAAATGTTTTTAATTTATTTTATATTTTAAAAATAACTTTTATATATGATGCTTTATTTTTAATCATTCTCCATATGTGTATAATTATTTTTTAAAACAACCCTCTTATAAAACAAGTGAAAACAACTAAAAATAACTTTAAAATGTTCTTTGAAAACACTTTATTTTCTGTTTTTAAGAACATAAAGTGTTTTTTGTTTTTAAGAACAGAAAAGTGTTTTTTGGTTTCTAGTTGTCAAATGTATTTTCCTATTTTGAAAAATAGAAAACTATTTTCAAAAACAGTTACCAAATAGGGCCTTAATCTTCAATTTTCCATGCGTGTTATTTCAAACATGTGGATGATGTCTTCACATAGGGTCATTCTCTAGCATCTTTTCCTTGTTCACTCTTAACCATAAAGAACCTTTTAAACGTAATACTTCTCAAGGGAAAAAAGAATCAAAATTGATTTTTGTCAAAAATTATTAACAATAGCTAAATTTGCTCATTGCATACGTATTACATTTTGCAATATTCACTTACAATGTATGTATTGCTGTTATTTATCACATGTATTGTGTTGGTAGGTCAATAAGAAAGAGATGTGGCATAATTAGCTAATTCTTAATGACATTAATAATAACTGAACGCATGGCAGTGATTAATTATATGTGCAATAAAGAAAATATATGTGCCATCAAGATTAATGATCAGGTTGCAATTTGGAAAACAAAGCTATTGAAGTGAGGCCCACTATGCACCATGCATGAAACATGGAAAGAACATCTTCATCTTTTTGCACCCTGGATGCTTTGCATCTCCAGAAGTTATGGCAGGGTTTAGAGAGTCCTAGAACATCTTAAGATTGGGACCAATTTTCTTGGTCAAGGTGTTGCAACATATGATACCTTGATCAAAAGTGGGATGGCTTGAGGGTCTTAGCTTGTTGACTAGAGTGAGGTCTAACCAAACTAGTTGTGTTATTAGTGCAAGTAATTTTCTTCCCTTGGTCTTTTAATGGTAGTTGACGAGTGAAGATTATGGCATTTGTCAAATCTTACAAGTTCAACCCTTGACATTTGTCTAGTATTCTTATAAAGGCTAAATATTCTCATGAAGGAGAAATATCTAGTTGTAAAGGATAAACATTTATTTTCTTATAAATACACCTCTCCATCAAAAATGAGAGGGGAGGGTATTTGAAATTCATGGGGAAACTCTATCAAAATTATTAAAGGGACTTTTTTTATTTTTTGGTTATTTTGGTATAACCTATGTGATATGAACATTTCAAAGCAATTGAATACTTGAGTAGGATAAAGTGACAAGGGTTTGGGCATGGAATATCATCTGCATGCCCATAGACAAACTTTAAACCAAACATGTTCATAAAAAAAAAAGGACAAATTCCTATTTGCTTATACATATCTTAGACTTATGTTGCATGTTATGTCTTGGTATACACTTCAATTTGGCCCAAGTGATAGAACAAAAAAACTAATAGAATTTGGATAATTTATCCAAGTTCTCATGTTCCAAGACCTAGGGATAAAATGAATCTGACACTTGTATAGATTGCTAGCACCCAACATGTGCACTTTGAGTCCATGTAACGTGGGTTATAATTATTGGAGTAAGATGAACTGTAAAGCCTTTATATAGAGCCCTAGAGTCTTTGTTTAGAAATTTCCAAGGAGATTTGAAGTTGGAGCTACTTTAGTATTGAAGTTGCTTGAGAAAGTAGTTGGAAGAGTTTTTTTTATCAAAACTCTAATGAAAGGAGAGACTCAGCACAACAGTCTACAAAGCTCCTTGTGAACTTTTAACTGAGACTAGAGCCTTGAAAGACATTCTAGACAACTCCTCATGTACCTTTAAACAAGATATTTAGAGATTGGAAATACATTTCAAAAGCTTTGCTGGCCTTCTTGCTGCTACCACCTTCAACACACTCCCCTTAGTTGCCTCATTTTCCCTTCACTTCTGTCCTGCCATCTCATTTCTGAAAGGCTCTGCTGTTACTGAAATGCTGGATCACCAGCTTGACCATATACCTTGTCATCAACCGCTATGTTTTCCCTAGGAAAGTCCCTAAAAGAGTGTTCTATTGTATATCAATTAAGCTTGTAACAATCATGGATATAAATTACTGGGAAAGTCATAAGAAATTAAAATCTAAACATATAAGGAGATATAAGATATCAAGAGAGATTCCGAAATTGAGATTGAAATCGAGATTGAGAGAGGGAGGGAGGGAGAGAGGGACCTAGAACTTAGAACCCCCTCATCCCAACACCCCCTAAACCACCACAAAACCCTTGTGCCCCATGCATTAAGAATTCAATAACATTTCCAGTGAGCTGTTTAACACAACATTATATATGGGAATTTTCTTTTGCAATATTTGACTTCTGTTTCTGTATTACCATCTCTCCTCTTTTCTGCATTGTATCTGTACCTTCTTTTCCTCAGCATATCTGTTGGCATTGAACTTCTAATATGGTGATCAGCATATCTGTACCTTAATCAAGAAATATGGTTAATCTGTTTCCAATAGCATTTACTATTTAACTTAGGTGAATGTTTCCAATAGCGTTTACTGTTTAACTTTGCAAAGGCATTTAGATAAATGAGGTTTAATTGCTCAAAGGTGTTGAACTCTTTCATCATTATTGGTGTAGCCTTGATGATAATGGTGATGACAATATATGTATGTGTGTGTGTAAATTATGTGTTTTATGATGGTGGATTTTTTGCTGCATTTGAATATTTAGAGTTTACTATCACTGTTGAATTTCTTTGTGCTACTGATACTTTTGAAGTTACAATTTTTATTTTTCATGTGCTTTTTTTGAATTTCTTGGTTGTATAAGAGCACTTTGGACAAAAATCATGATAGCTAAATCCTACACACAGTAGGTTTTTTCATTTGATTCTCATCTATTTGCAATTGACTATGTTGACTTTAGATTGATGCTCCTCTTTGCGGTTCTTATGGTCTGAATATTAGATGGTAGAAAGCGTAGGAGAAAGTCTGCAACACTGGTGTTGCACAAAAAAAAAAGGAGACTAGTGTCATTTACTCCAACAGAAGATCCTGCACAAAGACTAAAACAGATGGGTTCCCTTGCTTCTGCTTTAACAGCATTGCACATGGAATTCACTGATGAACTCACCTACATGCCGGGTATGGCTCCTAGATCTGCCAATCAAGCAAAGTTTGAAAATGGTGGCATGCAGGTTTGAATTTATAATTCATTTCCTTTTCATATTCTCTCTGGAATTTATTTTTCTTCATCTAGGAGGTTTTCTCAGTAGTTTATTTCTCCATGTTACATGTTTCCTGTTAGGTTCTTTCCAAAGAAGACATAGAAACCTTGGAACACTGCAGGGCTATGTCTAAAAGAGGCGAAGGCCCACCACTTATAGTAGCTTTTGATTCATTTGAAGGGTATTTTGGTCCTGAACTTATTTGTAACGGTAGCAATTCTATTTGATATATTCATGTTAAACCTGTTCATGTTTATTTCTTCATGCAGTTATACCGTAGAGGCTGATGGCCTGATAAAGGATATGACATTTATTGCTGAATACACAGGCGATGTGGATTTCATCAAGAATCGGGAACATGATGATTGTGACAGTATGATGACCCTTCTTTTAGCAACCGACCCATCTAAAAGTCTTGTCATCTGCCCTGATAAACGTGGAAACATTGCTCGCTTTATCAATGGCATTAACAATCATACTTTGTAAGCCCATGTGACCTTCACTTATTGTTCCATATTCTGAAAAAAAAAACTCATTATCCTGTTTTTTCACTTATATTTTAACTCTTGGATTGGCTACTTCATACTTCTAGTTATCAATTTTGACCTCCATTGAAATTCCCATTACAGAATTATTTGCTTCTTTATAGCAAAAGTTTCCTTTGAACTGAGGATATTTAAATCCTTGCTTGAAACCTACTCAATTCTGTGCAGGGATGGTAAGAAGAAGCAGAATCTAAAATGTGTGAGATACAGTGTGAATGGTGAATGTCGGGTCCTTTTGGTTGCTACTCGTGATATTGCTAAGGGGGAGAGGCTATATTATGACTATAATGGTTATGAGCATGAATACCCAACCCATCATTTTGTCTAAGATTTCATATAGATGTTAGTGTTGATGAGTCTGCAGAATTTTTCATGTAATTCTGGATCTTCTTGCATCCTTTGCTTTTCAGTTTTCTTTCACAATTTAATCATTGTTGTTGCAGGGTCTAAAATTTTTCTTCCTAATTGTAATCTTGGGCCATTTATTGTAATTTATTATATAGCACTGGCCATTTATGTGGCCATGAGAGAAATAGAGCAGGCAGGGAAAGTAACTTTGCAATTTGACATATGAAGGAACGGAGATGTCAGGGAAATATGAAATAGAGAACATCTTTTTTTATAATACAGTTTTGAAGGCAGATTTTACTTTAATCTGATGGCAGGCATTCTATATATGCTGAGATAATTTACTCCTTGATGAAATTTTGGAAGGGGCCTCTTCAAATATTCTTTTCATTGTGCCATTTTAATATTCTCATGTTATATTGATCCACCCCATAAAAGAATTATATGACAAGCAAAAATGAAAATTGAAATTTGCAACTTTTCATTTCCATTATACTGCAGTATTTTTGCAGTTACATCTTGTTGGTTCTGATTCTTTGCATGGAAACTATAGCGCTTTCTTTCAGGCATCTATTAGATGGAACCTTTGTCAATGATCTATGGTGGACATTCACAAATTTGGGGTCCTCAACAATGTATAAGGTGAAATTTATTTGCACTGAGAAATATCAAGCAAAAAGGTAATATTGCATTTTCTTTCTTAAAGTTTGATTGTTCTTGTACAATACTTACAGTTTTCATAAAGGTGAAGGGCATCTCCTCTATGTTTATTCAAACTTAAGAATATTAGGCAAAAAGTCAATATCTTTCTTTCTTGTTGTCTTGGCTGTGCTTGTTACTACTTACAGTTTTATTTGATTTAATTACACCATCCTAGCTGCCCCTTCCTTAAGTCTTTTTATGTGACATTGCTGTTCTGCATTTGTTGGGATTTAAGAGTTTGTTGAGTTGATATTGCACTAACTTGTTATCCTGCTTAAATGATAAATTTTTGTGATGATTTCTGTAGATTCATGGTAATGTGTATAGCCTATCAAAAAAAAAAAAAAAAGTCTGACTGCCTACATAATGGAAAAAAATATTGGATCATTGTTCTTTTTTCTTTTTCAATTGAATGAATGGTTCTTCCTCTTGTTGATTCAGTCTGGTATTAATGGAGATGATTTAGTTGTTGGTTTTGTCAAGGATCTTGTCACCTTGTATTCCTGTTTTTCATTTTGTCTGTTTAGGTCTTTGCATATATTATTTGTTGTGGTGGTGATTGTTCCCTTTTTTCCCCCCACTGTGGTGCTCTATTCTCTATTGTTTTTTTCAAACACTTTCAGGTGTTTTTTTTCCCCTTTTTTTCTTTCTTCCTTTTTTTATTTTTTAAAATGCTAGTGGTGTTTTCCCGGAATCTAAGAGAGATTTTAGTACCTAAGACTGGATTGCAACTTATTTGTAATATCTAGGCTAATTAGGCTAAGTGAAGATCTTGTTTGACTGCCACATGGAGTATGGTAGGCGAGCGGCTTTCCACATTCTAGGTAGTACTCATGAGTCATGACATGAAGACTAATCCCAAGAGTTTTTTCTCATTAATAGGATGTTTCTTTCAATCCTTTTCAAAAACAATGTAAAACTTGGTTATATTCCATTAAGCGAACTCTTTCTTTAAGTGACAGAAACTTCATTTCCAGCTTTTTTAAAATTATCAAATTACAATGTGTTGAATGATTTGTGCTTGGGTAAGCAAAATATGCCCATCTGACAAATTTCTTCTTTCAGCAAAGAGATTTCAACTAGGATCTCAAAGCAGCCTCAGAGACAGCATAGGTAACACATTCATTTTCTTATTTAATCTTCTATTGCACTGCAGATATGTAGGAAAATGGATTCACATGCCTTTGCTAACAGGAAGGTTCAGCAGTATCTGGAGGAGAAAGTCCCATGGAAGGATGTAGGAAAATTATGAACCTCATAGGCTTGGCATTGAGAAGGATCCGAGAAGGCTATTGAGGCTTGTGTGAAACTGAGTTCTCTATGAAGTTTATACCAGTCTACTAGTGTTCCATGATCAATCAAGGTTTAACTTTGAGAATTCTCTTTCCTCTGAGGCCTTCTAGATATGTTTCTTCTGAAATCCACAGCTAGTGGCTGCATTCATTGATTTGAGGTAATGTGGAAAACATTTGCAAATGTAGTATTTGTAGCTCGAAGGATATAGTAAAGTTTTCTTAATTGGATAGTGAAACACAGGCATCTAATAATTGATGTTCTTGTGTGTGTGGGTTTGTTGTTGTCATTGTTGTCTTTTCTTTTCTTCTTCTTCTTCTTCTTCTCACTCTCTCTCTTATTTATTTATTTATTTTTTATGTAGTGAGCATTCAAGATCATGGGTTGTAGATATAAGCAGAATAAATTTTAAGGATGGCATTGGTTGTATGTGGTGAGTGTTTGTAAAATATAGTTATCATTCTCATGGGAGACTTTGGATAATGTATTTGAAAGTTTTGGAGAAGGTTAAGTCAACTTCTTGTTGTAAAGAGATGGATTTTTTTCCCCTTTTTTCTCAATTTGATTGGAGAACTGTCAGTATTGTATATCAGATACAAAGAATCACTTGATGTATTTTAAATTTATCAATCTCTTTTGTTTTCTCTGGGGATCAAAATGCTGTCAATTTCCCATAGTATTTACATTTTCTGCTTACAGTTACATTAGCATTTCTGGATAACAATTATGATGGTGTGCGGTGTAAATTAGAATGACTTATGCTCAGTTCTTTCCTGATCTAGTCAAAATTGTTGGGGAAGCGTAGAGGACAATAGATGTAAGTAAACAATAGTGAGCCTTAAGAGCGACACTTCTGAAGTCCCCAAGAGATTAGAGAATCAGTTAGGGCTAGAAATTATTGGATGATCTAGGATATCTGGTTTGGTTTAAAGACTTAATTCCTAAGCAGGTAGAGATTGTGAAACCTGAAAGTATGTTCATAGTTATGAATACTGAACTTGTTTTAAAATATGTACCAATCCTTTTTGTCATCAGGGAAGGATGTTGGGAGTTGCTTCAGCTTCAAATTGAATCAGTTAGAAACATTCTAAAAGGATAACAATGATCACTATTTTAGATTTGGTTTCAGTAATGGAGACTTCCAAGTTTGTTTACTGATTCTTGTAGAGTGGGAAAAGAAAATGCTAAAGCTCATCTGCCTTTAGTTTTTTACTTTTAGGGTTAAGTTCATGTCAGGTCAAGAATCCCATCCCATTAAGCCTCTTTATTTCCATTTTGTTGTTTACTTCGTCAACTTACAATTCTTCTAGGTTAAATTATAAGCTTAGGTTTTAGGGCAGGATGGTAAAATCAGTAAAATTCATAGAAACAGTAACCCTTTCCGTAGCCTTGGTGGCTAGGCTCAAGTAATCTTTCTTTGTTTGTTCTTTCTTTCTTCTTTCTTCTTTCTTCTTTCTTTTAGTTACCTGTTTTCTCGTAACCTCCTTTACAAGATTGATAGAGGGTTTCTTGTTTGGGAGAAGATTCTGCCATTTGATCAGCTTAAACAAAGGGAATGCTGCTTTCTAAGAACTGGAAGGAGCCAATCAACCATATTTTTGTTCACTAGGTGTGGCCCACTTGCTCTGGGACCTTTCTTTCGTGTTTGGATTTTATGGGAGTTACTAGTGTAAGTTAAGGATTACTATTATAGGGTGGCACAACAGAAGAGTTGGCAGTTAAAATGAAAATGTAAGAGTTAATCTCATTCAATGGTCTAGATTTCATCATACACTTTCAGCAGTCGAGATTACTAGTTCGATAAATACCTTTGTACCCTAGCATTTTTCTTTGATTGATGGGTTTGATATCAGGTGAGTGATTGTGATATTCTGGTTTCAGTTCTCTTTTTCCTTACCTTTGTTTTCCATTAAATATTGTTTATACATACTTATTTTGTTCTTGGGTTGTGCCTCGTTGTTGCATGCTTGTCTGTAAGATTTCTTTGATTTGTTTATAAATAAAGAATTTAAAATTTAAAAGAAAACTAAAAAAATAAAAAAAAATAAAAAAATCTTTCTTTTCATTTCTATGTAGCTAATAGTATCCTGGATCCTAACTTGGGATCATTTGCCACATTTATCTGTCTGTTGAATCCTCAGTTGTCTGCGCCTAAGTCCTTTTAGACCTTCCTCTTCTCCTTGGCGCTCTCAATTCAATCAATCCCTCACTCATTTATTCTATTCTAGGGGCCCTTAATCATCCACTCCGTATGGTTGCTTTAGGTATTTTTGGGCTATTAATTTTCATATGCACCTTTGGATTCAAAGATATCTCTCCATTATTCTAACATGAACTAACTTCTCATCTACTTTTGTTGACTCAAAACTATATCATTTGCAAATGACATGAAGCATTGTGAGAAGGCTCAATCTGAAATTGATGTCAGCTTGTGGAAATAAAGTAAATGGTTTCTCCTCCAATTTTCCTCTTGCTAGTTATTGCTCCATCATATATTTCTTGATCAAGATGATATAGTTTAGGGGTTAATGTTAAAATTATCATCTCTAAAAATTATAATTTTTTTATCATCTTCCTCATTAACAATACATGAATGGGTTTATCAGGATTAAAACAAAACCAGGGGTGTTATGTTAATTAATGCATCTTCATGTTACTTCTGCTAGTTAAATTCTACTTGTATGTAATTTTTTAAGAGTTCCATGTGCCAAGCTAATGCATTTATAGGTTCCCACATCGACTGCTCTTCATTTACAATTGTGGTTTATACTTTCGTTAAGTTTTTGATGCACAAGTCAGATATTATTTTCTTCAAACATGATTTTTTTCTGGTTTATACTTTTATTGTTGATATATTCATTTACTATTCTCCATCCAAGAAGGCAGTTGGCAAGGAAATACTTTGAGCTTGTAGTAAAACTTTACAAATGGTAGGTTTATGCTTCTGCTAAACCAAAATGGATGGGTGGAAACTTGAGAATAAGGGCTCAAAATAGTAGATTTGGCACAGAAGGTGGGAGGAACAAGATGAAGAAGACCACTAGAAGGCACTGCTTCACCTCTACACTCACAACTTATCAGTGAACCAAAGGTTGGGTTGTTTGTTGAGGACAACAGCTGTAGTGCTGGGATAGAAACAGCAGTACTGCAGGAAGAACAAACTTCTTTAATGCTTGATTATAGGATTTATTCAAAATGTTACTGATATGTATGACTTATTTTCAAGTACATATTCAGATTGAAGCATTGATCATGGTTCTAGAATAGTACACTCATCTTACTTCAAACATCTGGGCTTTCTGCATATGATGTTGATGTATTGCAAGCATATTAGTTTGATGTAGGAGATACCACAGGTCCACAACCACATATGCAAGAGGGCAGAAGAGGGAGATGATCTACATATATGAGGTGAGTTTATTTTTCAAATTTTAGAAAGCTGGGACTTTCTTAGTCCAATTCCAGAAAGCTAGGATGTGGGTCTGATTGCCCATGCTTACATGCCAAACCGCCCACCTGAATGATTAGCTTTGTACATGAGATGGGAAGATAAGGCTCATAAGGGTGTGGGCCGTGTGGCCTTGTGACTTCTCAGTGCTTTAGGACGCTGCTAGGACTAATGCCTTTGCAAATGGGAATATATATTGGAGAGAGTGGATATGATATGAACTGGATATATGGCTGTTAATCTCACTTAAAAACTCAAATTGAAAACCTTGCTGCAGTACGTCCTCCTCATAGATTGGAAAATATGAAGGCATCACTTTGTTCATGGCTCCTATTATTAGGCAATATATATGATTCTCTTCATAAGAACAGCTCTCAAAAAATTATATATATTTCTGGTATATTATGATGAAGAGACAATCTCTTTGGACCATGCCTCTATCTTCTTATGAATGGCTGAGCTCTTGGATCATATATCATAAATGTTATGTTATAAACTAGGGTCCCATTTCTCTGTCTGACTTCAGTACAGTTTGAATGCACTGCAAAGTATAATCTGTGGCAGATTGGTTGAGTGATGATGCAAGGTGGGTGTGATCGTGGATGGGGTTAGAGACTTATGATCAGAGGCAAACAACAAACAATATGGGCTTGGAGTGCCATGATTGGAGTGCAGAGGTGGCCACCACTATTCTAAGAGACCCACAAAGATATCTGGTACATCAAACTCTGATACCATATCTTACGTGATTTAACAAGTCCTGAGAGGAATGTTTCCCATTATTTCCATCATTCAAATTTGGGCAAAATCTAGGATATGGGATTTGGGTCCCCCCACCCATCCGCTTATGGGGCTTCCCTCTCCACCAAACCCCATGTCCTATGTTACCCATTTGTGTCTCGTCACTCCATCCCTCTACCTTTTTTTTTCATTTTTTTTGTTTTTTGTTTTTTTTTTTTTTTTCTTTCTGTTTAAGGAAAAATTCAATTACCATACAAGGGAATAAAATATTTTTCATCATGATTATTATCTTTTATTTCAATCTTTCACTTTCAATTCTTTCTCAAGACTGTGGGTCCATTTGGGGTTTAATGACATTTAATGTCTTTATGGGTAGCTGGCTTTCATGGTTATTGGCACTCACACTCACAAAATTACTTGCCTATTCTATTGCAGACCCAATTTCATCTTCCTTTGTTGGTTAAATTTTCAAATTTACTTAGTTGGAATTCCAATTTAAATCCAAACTCCATATGTAAAATTTAACAGTTGGAAGTTATTAATGAAAATTTATGTGATTCCTTAGAAATTTCAAAAAATGCATAAAGCTATATGAATTAAATAAATGGTATATGGTTGAATTTGTAACCCAAGCATGTCTTCCATTCAAACCAATGAGTGAGGTGGAGAACCAGCTCAAAGCTCAGAATTGGCACCTATTCAACATGAGAAGATAACTTGAGAACAAAAGGAAATTGAAGATTTATTAAATGTTAAAATTTTAACTTTACAATTTTTATTTTAATTTTTATTTTTATGACAATAACCTTTAGAAGGGTCATTTCAAAGTATGATGGGATGTCTCTCCATCAAGGTGTGTTTCTCATTAATAATAATAATAATAATAATTAATTAATTAATAAATAACCCTTAAAAGTATCATTTTAAAGTATACCTCATATTTCCAAGACTTAAAGGTTAAATTATTTTTTAAAAAAATTAGAAATATATTTAATTGACACATATTTTACTTTTCATCTCAAAAAATACAATAGTAGTATACATCAATTAAATATTTTTCTAAAAATATTTGAAACTTTATGCTAAAAAGAAAAAATAGAATATTCCAAAATTCTATTTTATCAACAAAAGTGAAAGCATAAAAAGTATATTCTAATAGCATCTAAATATTACCTTAATCAAACAAACCATAAATTTTAAAATGCCTTCTAATATATCTATATATATATATATTTATTTATTTTTTTTCTTTTTTCCTCAAGAGATAAGGTGGATGACTTGATAAAAAACAAGGACCCTCGAACTTCCAAGTAGTTGATGTCCCCCAAAAACAAGAAACCAGAACTTTAGAGGTAGCTTCTGCAACAAGAACACACCTTTCTAGTGTCATTTTCATATTAAAAGTTTCCACACAATAGTAATAATAGTAAGGATATTCTCTCTGTATTCCTCTTTTACCATTTTTACTATTGCCCATTCACCTGCTCTTTGCTATGTTGCCATATGTCATCATATATCTGCGAGTCCACCGCCTCATTCACATATATATAAACAGCTGGCTATTTTGGAGTACTACTTCAATGTGTAGAGCTTACGGTACTCCCCCACATTCACTTTCCACCCAAACCAGTCTTCTTCGCATATGGGTAGTTTAGAGGAGGAGATGTTGGTTCAGATGGTCCATGACTTCATTGAGTCAGAATCAGCACCGCCCGTTTGCTCTTCCACCTCTGAGAGCCTAAATCCCGAGCAACTGCAGTCCAAGTATTTTACTTTACTGGTATGTTTTATGTGTTCATGTTGTTAATTTGTGTATATGTTTCCCGAGCTGTATGCGTTGATTTTGCTGGGGTTTTGCAATCTTGTGTGGTTTATTTTAGGAGGTTTTGAGGAGCAGGACAGATGCTGAGAGTGGGGTTCTTGAGAAGGTGGTGAGGCATATGAGAAACAAGAGGGATGCGGAGAGGAGTAACGGTTTGAAGAAATGGCTTGTCAGGAGGCTGAAAAAGGATGGGTTTAATGCTTCTCTTTGTCAAACGTCTTGGCCTACTACCTTGGGTTGTTCTGCTGGTGAGTCTCTCTGGTAGTCATCTCTTCTTGTGATGACTACCCGTGTTAGATTATGGGTAGTACAATACCTTTTTTCGACTTTTTTTTTTGGTCCACCTGAAGCTGATCATCATGTATTCTTTTGGTGACAACAGGTGACTATGAATACATTGATGTTGTAATGAAAGGTGATAAGAGTAGTGGTGGTGGTTCAGTGAGAATAATAGTGGACATAGACTTCAAGTCCCAGTTTGGAGTTGCAAGGCCAACCTCATCCTACACACAGCTCTCAGAGGCGCTCCCATCAATCTATGTTGGGAATGAAGACAAACTTGATAGGATAATCAGCATCCTAAGCTCAGCAGCAAAGCAATCACTGAGAGAGAGAGGGCTTCACATACCCCCATGGAGAACAGACACATACATGAGGGCCAAGTGGCTCTCAGACTGCCACAAAGTACCAGCTCCTCATCATGCCATCGCTTTTAGCAGAGAAAATGGAGAAGCCAAGAGTAGTGCACATGGCTCCTCTAAGCCCTCAAAGTGGGCACCTCCCATGGTGAAACCCAAAACAAGAGATTTAGGTGGTGGGTCTGCCTTGTCTAGTCAATTCTCTAACATGGGCATCAACTGCTGCTAGCTACCTTCTAATTTTGACACCACTCAGTCTCAGACTCCATTTTTTTGGTCTTTCCTTCTTGATGTTTATGCACTGGAATTTTCTTTTGCTCAACTACTTGGCCATCAGATCTTTTTCTTTCTCTACTGAGACATGAACAATGCAATTAACCATTTTCAATTTTTTCTTTCTTGCATGGTTTATTATGAGATTGATTCCAACTGCTACAACTACTTGTTCACTGTCCATCATTTTCATTCTTCTAAACCATCAAATAAAAACTTTACTAATGAAAATTTTAATTACTTGCGTATCCAACTAGCTTAAGCTTTCTATAATTGACTAATCAAAGTTTGATAAACTTGAGATCTCAGTTTGATTCCCTTTGATTAATTATTTAATAGAATAATAATCACCAGGATGACACATATCTACGCAATTGATTGTTTCCCTTGATTTATATTTTCCTTTCATATCCCTCTTTAATGCAGATAAGCTAGCTCTGCATGACCTCACTTTCCTATATCTACATAAATGTGATGTTAAAAATAAATTAAATAATAATGTTAATACCCTATACAACAACCTTTTCTCTTTCTTTCATATCCAATTTGTGATGGTGTAGTATTTTCTCAAATTCCCAATAATAAAATTTATGTTAGTATAAACTTATTTTCCTCATTTTTTTTATGCACCTTTATGAAATAATTTCATCCTTGTATGGTATCATAAAAGGGTTCTTTTTTTCCTTAAAATAAAATAAAATTTACTAAAAACAAAATAGTAGTGAATCAATCTTCTTCAAGCTTACTTCATATCACTTTTTCTTCACACATGCATGCATAGTAAGAGCCACACACAACACATGGTATGAAAAGGTGCACAATTCATTAAAAAAATAAAAATTTAAATAAAAAATCTAATGGCATATTTGGTAATTATTTTCGAAAATAGTTTTTTATTCTTCAAAACAAAAAGTTAGGAAAACGAATTTGACAACTAAAAATTATTTTCTATTTTCTATTCTTTAGATTAGAAAACTAAATATTTTCATAAAACATCTTTTAATTATTTTATATTTTTTTTACTAATTTTTAAAGACTATTTAAAAAATAATAATTATATAAATATATAAAATAATTAAAAATAAAACATTAAACATAAAAATTATTTTTTAAATATATTTTAAAATATTAAAAATATGCTAAAAATAATTTAAATTTTCATACAGATTTTTGTTTTACAAAACATTATAAAACAGTTTTTCAAAACTGATTTGGAAAAAGTTGGCCGGCCTAAATTTCCTTTCATGGGGGTATTTTCCTTCCTTCAACATATGGTGAATAATTGACATGCTAATGAGCAGCCTAATGTCCACTATTCCTTTAAATTTTTTCACTATTTTAGTGTTATGATTGAATTCTGATTGATTGAATTCTGATTGGTTAATAAACAAGTAGGCACTAAAATATGTTGTAGATAAATTTTGATGGGATCTGATTGGTTGGGTAGGAAAAATGGTTTAAAAAAGTAGAATAAAGGATGAAAAATTAGGGAGGGCATTTTTGTTTTTTAGTACAATGATTGATGAGCAATTCAAGGTAGATTCTTTGTCTGATCCCAGAAATGAGAAAAAAAACTGTGGAAGGGCTGAGAAGGTAAAAGAAGAATATAATTTCAAAAAAATTTGAAGCATATCCAAGTGTGATGTAGACATGGTAGGGAAAAACCAGCGTTGGAAAGGGAATTTGGAATGATAAACCAGTGGGTATATGAAAACAAGTGGCAGAAAACTAGGGGGCTATGGGGGGATGGGGGAAAGGAGGCTTCCCTATTTATATTTACACATCATGCATGTCCAAATAAACACTTGTAATGCTTTTGTCATTCCCACCTTACATTTGTATATTCTTGATTTTGTCTTTTTCCTTCATATTATTCCAAAATCACAACCCCCACCTCCTTTCCAAGTGGGTATAAAAAAGAACCCCGGCTCATTGTATCAGAAAGTGTGATTAGAGAAAGATAAAGTTGTATTCCTTATTAAATTTAATCTTATTGCTTTTTACCTTAATCTTATCATTTATATTGCTTTTTGTCTATATAATGCATACAACTTTGATTGTTGGTTGGACTAGTTCGATGATTGGGACCCATTTGGTACCCTAAAATTTTTCAATCAAATAAAATGTCTACAAAACACAAATTAATTCATGTGATTGCTATATTAATTAAAAAGATAGTGCATGTAATTTTATAGAAAATTTTAAAAACCTTTTACATTTTGTGTAAACTTCATTGAATTCAATATTATACAAATTGCATTGTCCATTATGTAAATAGGGTTAAGCTTTATTTGAATAAGTTCCCCAAGCTTTTTATTATTCTTTTTAAAACTTTGAAAGATCTTTTTGTTGTGTTGTAATTTTATCAAGAAAACTTATATGTTTTTAATAAAATAAATAATATTAACGATGTCGCTTTTATAAAATCTATTCATTAACTTATGAGGAAAGTTATTTCATACTAAATCAAGAAATATTTTGGTAAAAAGCATAAAATAATCTCTGCATTAAAAATAACTTTCATATTTTTAAATATTTTGGTCATCTTTCATATTTTAAAAAGTATTTAGGCTGATTTTCTAATTTATTGATAATTTTATCTCTTTATAAACTTTTTATCTTATTAATAATTTTTAATTTATTAAAAATTTAAAAAGAAAGAAAAAGAAATTAATGAGTGACCAAAAATATTTGAATACAATATACTTAATTAAAATATAAATAACTCTTACCAAAAAATTCTTTCTTTCTTTTTTTTTTTTAATTTCTTTTTTTTAAACTTCCAAATTTTTACATGGGACCATGAAAACTTTTGAAGGACCTTTTAGTAAAAATAGTTAATAAAAATTAACAAGATTTATTTATTTTTAAAAGTCTTCAAAAAATGGTCTTATTAATTTCCTTTTAGATTTATTTAAACTAATAAGACTTTTATTTTTTTTATTTTTGTTCTCACATGAGTTTTTGAATTTTAATTTATTAATATTTTATTTGTTTTCAATTCATATATGGTAAATAATATGTATAATTTTATATGCTTTTATTTTTCTTCCAATATTATTTTCCACCAACATTTTACCATAATAATATATAGAATTATGTTTTTTAATAACTATATTTGAAATTGATATTATAATTTGAAAATATATATATATATATATATATATATATATATATATATATATATAATAATTTTATTTAAAATTTTTGTTTGATTTATCAATATTAAAAATACTCCCATTAAAATTTAAGTGGATGCATGAAAATTGGAGAAATATAGAATAAAAATCCTTGGAGTGGAGCCATGTAGCATGAGGTCAAGATGCTGCCTGGTGGGTTTGAAATTTAGGCTCACTAATCACTGATGTTGGAATAATGGCATATGAAAGATAGGGATTTGATATAAGAAATGATGGGGAGTATGGTTAAAAAAATGTAGAGATTATAATGATGGGAAACTTGAAATTTAGGAAGTGATTAAAGTAGTTCAATTTCATGCACTCTCTTAGGTGCAGTAACATAATAATTGGTGAAGCGACCAAATTTTGACCATGGACCCACCAAATTAAATATGATTGACAAGTCGCCAACTTTGAGTCTAGTCCAATTTCAGACAGATTTTTGGGGTATATTTTCACTACCAAGAGAATAAAGCAGTGACTGTGGACTTGGGTTTGTTTTATATGGGGAATAAGCCTTTTTTTTTTTTTTTTAATTATTATTATTATTATTATTATTATTATTATTGTTATTGTTATTATTTTGGCTTTTTACATTTTTAATGTATTTAATTTAAGGTGTTGAATGTGTTCCTCCATCAAATATGTGAACATTTTTATATAAAAAAGAAAGGAACTTTTATTTTTTATTTTTTATTTTTTTTTTAAAAGGATTTATTTATGGTTATAAGATGCTTTAAAATATTTTAAAATTTTCAGGTAGTAAAGCTTTTTGAATATGAAGGATTAAAAAAAGTGTAAATTTTTAAATAATTTTATTTTATATATATATGCTATTTCCCATACTTATTTTCTTCCTCTGATAAGCTTCATGATTCAAATTAAGATTTAAAAGTGAGACAAACTATGAACTATAAAAGTATGAATTTAATCAAAAGAAGAAACCATTTCCATGGATTTTGCCTTGAAGCTTCAATGTAAACTGGAATACCACTTATTTAATAATTGTATCACTTTTTTTTTTATATGAACATAACTTATTGTATAAATAATAAGGCATGATTTGTGTAACACATTTAATAAATATGTTAAATAGGTTTTGAGAAACATGAACCACCATATTACCAACAAGTGATTTGTGTAACATGTTTAATAAATATGTCAAATAGGTTTTGAGATATACATACCACCACATTATCAACAAGGCATGATTTGTGTAATACATTTAATAAATATGTTAAATAGGTTTTGAGATACACGTACCACCAAATTGTGATAGTGTGAAGCTCGAGGACATGTTTTCCAAGAACTTGGATATCAAACTTCTAGCTAGATAACTCTTTTAGGATTCCACTTTGCCACAAATCTTTAATTGTAGGCCCTACCCATTTTCTCCATGAAGTTGTGTGCTAGAAAAGTCGCTTAAAATGTGGAGCCATGTTTTGTATAATTATGAGAAAAGAATATAAAAGAAAAAAAAGGAGAGTAGGGGGACTTTTGGAGCTATTACATTTTTGGCATTGTTAGTAGAAAGGATAAAATGGAAGATTTTAGCAATGTTTTGAAGGATGTGTCAAAGATTTCATGGAGGTTTCAACCCAAAGTAATCCATTGCATTACTTACAAACTCAACTAGAGCATCAATAGATTCAATTTGAGTAGTAAGTTCAATCACTTCATTAGAGGAATGAAGCTTCAAGCAAGGATGATAAAGATCTAAGGTAGTAGTTAAGTGTTAGATGATTTATGTCGCTATTGGTTTTATCAATGCTACATGTGGAGCAAAGGTCATATCAAGGGGATTCCCCACCCCTTAGTTGAAGAAGATAAATTGGTTTGCAATGAGATGAGTTGCTTATTTAAAGAAAAAAAATACTCAAGAAATATAACTTAATTAGCTCAAGACAACAATGGATGATACTAGTAGCCCTTTCTTCGAGGAGACATTGGAAGTTAAAGAGCCTACCACCTAGGTGTATGTTTCTATAGTTTCAAATGTACGATAGTATGGGAAACCATAGACTACCTAGTGTACTTCTAGTAGCTGATGGTTTTATTATAGGGAAAGTACTGAATCTTTACTTTACAAAGTATGTCCATCTAATTTACATGGACCCACACAAGTCTGGTTCTATAATTTACCAAATGGTTTGGTATCATCTTTCTCATATTTGTGCATGGTAATTGTCTTATAGTATTTGTGTTCTTCATGACAAATGTGGGACATGGATTCACTCTTTAACGTGAAGATGGAGGGGGAAGAATCAGAAATTATGTTACGAGGTTTACTATAGCCTTGGTGCAAATAGAAAGTTATGATGACATTATAACAAAGATAACCTTTAAATGGGATGGGGGGCGGGGGGGGGGGGGGGGGTTCCAACTAACTTAGATTTGTAAAAGTCATTGCATAAAAAAAATAAAAAATAGTCAATATAGAGGAATTTTTTACTAAGGCGCATAAATATGTTAACCTAGATGAGGATTTAATAGCTTTAGCACCTAAGTTTATTATTGCAACCAATACATAAATAAATAAATAGCAATCAAGCAACTCAACTAAATAAAAAAGAACAAGTATGCTCAAGAAGGAAAATCCACCAACTCTAATCATAAGTTAAAACAATAGACCCAAGACTCAGGGTTCGCTTTTAATAAGCTTAATGCTATATATTCCTCATGCCTTTAAGGAACTAAATAAGTTATTAAACTTTTATTAGTTGTGTTGGGAATATGAGATTATTATGTTCTTAAGGATTGGATTATTAGGCTGTCTACAATCCTATCTTAGTTTTCTCTAGTTCTAAGCACAATAGATAACCTAGTATTAAAAACCAAAATAAATACCATAGATCTAGAGAATAGTGTCATAACTGTAATTTGGATGTTCCCAAATTAATACTTGGTCATGTAGAAAGCTCTAAATTTGTAGATGATCTCATAAATATAGAAGTCTTTTACCCGATAACTTCTCCTTGAGTCTAGGCATAGAGATGGTGAAAATCTCTAGGTTGGAGACTAGAGTTCTTTCTCTTGACTGAAATGAGAGAGTGGCAAGATTGAAGCTATAATCCTTAAGAGGGATATTTATAAGTTTCTTACTAAGCTTAAGTGACTTAAGCCCACCATGGGCATAGGTCACTTAATCTAGCCTAGAAATATGTTAATTATTTAATTAACCTAACAAGACTTCAATTAATCAATTAGTTTAGTCTAGAGATACCGCTCACTTACCTCTATTCGACCTTCTATAATTAACAAAATACTCTTATGCACATAAATGAACTAAAAACTCACCCAACCCTTATAAACCGTATCATCAAGGACTATGAGCTCAAGTGGGGATTATTGAGACCCATAGGAGAGTATCGACTCCCTTATAATTCATTTATGAAATTAACTCAATATCTTGCTACAAATAATCAACTACATTTTAGTATTCTATATATATTATAATGAAATACCAAGTGTTCAGGTTCGTGACCTATTATCCATTATATATAGTCTTCCTATGAACCAGTATTTGTAATTTAATAAAATGAAAAATATTAGCCTCTCAAGATTACCTCTATCATCCTTGAGTTATAGATGCTTTTATTATGTGATCAAATGATATACTTTAACTCACTAAAAGCATATGCCAAATTTCACTAAATGAATTACCACGAACCCATGGATTTCATGATCACACATTCTTAAGACCACCCAATAGGACACATTGTCTCAAAGTCTGTAAGATATCATGGTACTTCTATTAATAATACATGTTGTTACTAGCTTTCATCATAATGATCCAATTCATATGAAATATTCGATCACTTTAAGATCTCACTCGTAGATCATTGCTAAGTTTGGCACAAAATCAATATTCTCTCAAGGTTGAGAGATAAGACAATATAACAACTTCGTGAAGTCATGACTACCCGATAGCCTTACATCATGACTTACCATAGGTTCTACCCAATGTGTAACCATACACACTAGTGCACTCACCATGAGAACCCTATCTTGATGCCCAAGATTAGCTATCCCTCCAATTATGAGGTAGTATACTACAATCTTAAATAGATTGCCTAAATCCACAAACTAATTGTGAACAAATCATTTACATGCAAAGAACTCATGACTTGAATCTTCCATACAACTCCTAATGCACCCAAGTCATGTACAATGCGAGAGTTGTTAGGCTAGAATGCTCATAGAGTATAATCCATGTAATAAAGATAAATAAAAGTAAAACTAGAATATCATTAAATGAATAATGAATTTCAAATATGTTACATCATGTTAAGGAGAAAGATAAGAGATGATATTGTGCATATCATCACAATCCTAGACATCCTATAGGTGAAATAGGATTTCAAAGCATGTTATTGGGATGTACCTCCATAACGAGAAATTGTAGCAATTTTTAGCTAGGGAAAAAGAGAGGATTCCTTAAGCTCAAAAGATAGTGGATAACGTTGGGGATGTCCCCTTCCCTCCCCTCCCCTCCCCTCCTCTCCCCTAACCATCTATAACAAAGCAATTATGGTTATTCATGATGGTAATAGAGGAATTCATTGTTAGCAAATGACAAATCTATAAGAAGATAATGGTTAGGGGACTTTGCCAACTCTATCAAGGAGATTTAATGTTGTGCTATTATGAAGAAGATAATGGTGTGCCACAACCTCACAATGTTGCATGGTGATAACATTATTGATTGAGAATTGTTAAGTTAAATGAATATTAGTTGATTTTGGGAGTTCAATTGATGTATTGTTTATTTCCACCATAAGTAAGTTATGAATTTTAGCTACGAATGGAAGTACATTGGTTGGATTTGATGAAGATGTCATGAGTATTAAATGATAAGTTACCCTATTTGTTATTATAGAGCCAAATATTGCTATGTTAAAATTAGTAATGGTAGATGTTTCTTTACCTTATAATGACATCTTTGGAAGAAAATGGATACATAAAATGTAGGCTATGCCATTCATTTGTCATCAAAAGTTGATTTTCCTTTTCACAATTGGAATGATAGAGACTTGGTAATTAAATTAGTGTAAGAATGTTATTGTACACCTTTGAAGGGAGTTTCAAGAAGTTGGAAATTGACATTAGTGAATTATTGTTACTACAACATCTATTGAGGAAGAATGAAAATGCTTTCTCGATTGCAAAGGAGAAAGAAATAAATTGAGTGTATTACCTACAAGGAAGGGAAGTTTGTGTAAATTAAAGTCATACTCTTCATCAAAGGATTTCTTATCATTTTGTCTTTTACTAGAGTGTTCAAAATTTGACGAGGATGTTATGAATTTGGATGTCAAACTTCTTGAATAACTCCTTTAGAATTCCATTCTATCACAAATCCTTGATGATTATATTATTTGCAATCATTACCCATTTTCTTGATAAAATTGAGTGTCAAAAAAGTAACATAAAAATGAGTTATGTTTATATAAATTTGAGAAAAGAATATAAAAGAAAAAGGAAGAGCAATGAGGCATTTGGAACTCTTTCATTGTTTGAGTTGTTTTAATTTTTGAAATTATTTTATTGATTCAAAATACAATGAAAAAAATCAACACAACAAAAATTGGTCATTTAAGACCTAAAATTCTAGAATAAGATCAAGAACTATAAATACCGAAAACTTTGAATAAAAATTTGGATGAAAATAGTTTAAGAGGTATTAAACAAAAAGGTAAAAATTTCTTTTAAAAAAAATAAAAATACAAGTGAATTATTAACCTATTCATAATATAAATCTTCAAAGTCCAAAACTAATACATCTATTCAATATCCAAGTATTTGGAATAAGAATCACAATTTGAACATGTGGCAATAATATGATTTGAAAATGACATAAAAATTCACAAGTTTGAGTTGAGTATAATCATATTCATGTCATAATTATGTCAACCAACATAATATAGTTAATAAATGGCTTCAAGTTCGAATGACTAGCTTGCATAACCCAACCCATTCATAATTCCCATAGCCTAGTTAAATAATTATTTCAGGATGACTTGTTTATGAAACTTGACCCGTTTAACCTCTATAATTTTTATTTACTAATTTTATACATTTTAAAAATAATAAAAAATTATTACAAATTATAAATCGAATATAAAAATATATAGCTCCGGTATAATTTTTAAATAATTAAATCAATGAAAAATCTATAGTAAGTCATGACATTAGCTATCAGGTGATCATGATCTCACCAAACTAGTACACTATATAGTTTATCAATCTTAAGAGGATACCAAGCTTGTGCTAAAATTTGTGGTAACTTTGACTTATGGGTGAAATCTTAATTAAGGTAGTCGTACATATTCTTATAAATTTGGTCATTATTAATGGGGCAAATGAAAATGGTATTCTCAATAGAGATGTAGATACTATGATATCTCCTAAGATTGAGATTATGAGTCATCTTGGGTAGTCCTAAGGACATGTGTTGGAGAAATTTATAGTCGTAGTAATTTTTTAACTAAAACTTGACATACACTGTTTGTGAGCTAAAGTATGTTATTGATTACAGAACAGAAGAATCTGAAACTCAAAATTTGTAGAAATAAGCTTGAGAGGTTGATAAGATTTACTTTGTTAGATTATGAACACCGGTTAATTAAAAGTTTACATATAGTGAAGATACTAGAGTATAAATAACTCTATGTAGTAGGATGTTGACTCAACTTCAAAATTAGATTTTGAGGAAGCTAATATTTTTCTATGGGTCCCAATTATCCTTGCTTAAGCTTAGTTTCCATGGTGACATAGTTTATGAGGACTAGTTATGTTATTTAGTTACTTGTATGCATAAAGACATTTTGATAAATATGAAAGGTTGCATAAAAGCTTGTGAATAGCTCTTTAGACTGAGTTAATTATTAATTGGAGCCTAATAAGGCTAATAAATCAATTAGACCCATGTGAGGTACTTTAAGTAACCCAAGCTGTGAATGAGACCAAATTATTTAAGCCAACTAGAATCACATATAAACCCTCTTAGGGGTTCGGGCTTCAACTCTTGACAGTCTATTCTTCTTATTCACTCTAGAAAGAAAGAACCCTAACCACTAACCCCTTTAAAGGATTTCACCCCTTGCGTGTCAGGATTTGGAAAAAGCCATTAGATAGAAGACTATTAAGTTTAAGAGATCTACCATGTATTTGACACATCTAATAGGATTTGATTTTGGAACATCCAAATTTAAGGTAAATCATTCTCTTCTAGATCGGAAAGTTTTTATATGATTATTTGCTTTCATTGCTAAGATTTAAAGAGCCCTCGACAAATTTCAATATATCCTAATGATCCAAGGATGAGAATGGAGTAATTCTGATATCCCCCACACTTCTTGTAAACTCTTATTTGTTAACCCCCTGTTTTCATATTACATAGTCATTTTAAAAAAAATATTAAAAATAGGATAATTTGTATTGTAGTCATGTTTGTCAGTTATAAACTAATTAAATGGATTCTAAGGCCCTTTTTAGGTTTTTTAATTTTTGTTGGGAAACAAGTAAGAAATAGGCTTGCAATGATGTGTGTATTTCTCTATTTCATTTTCTTATTGTAAGTGGGAAACAAGGTATCAAGCACAAATGATTGTTATTGTTGTCACTTTATCATATTCTTACTAATGAAGGGCAAATTTGGATACTTTAAAAAAATAAAAATATTTTAAATATGATCATAAAAGAGAACAATGATTAAAAAAAAAAAAAAGCAAAGTTTTAAGTTGAATCAATTTAAATCCCAAAATCATGTCATTGTTTTATAAATATCTTTCAAAATGTGAGATTCTCTGGGAATATATTTTTCTTGATTAAGATTTTTACTGAACATATATATAATATAAAAATCCTCAAAATATTTATTGCTGCTTAGAATATTTTAATAAAAAAAATGCTAGAAGTTTTTTACCGAGTCATTTGATTAAAAGAGTCTGAGAAAACCCAAATTTAGAAATTTAACCCTCTGTGCATTTTTTTTGTCTAATTTTAACAAAAATGCCTTTATTATTTTCTTGTAAAAATAATATTTTCTTTCAAAACCTATAAGTAAATATCTGACATGATGAAGGACATTTATGTCAAAAATTAGTTACTTTTCAAATAAAAAATATGAAAAATGTTAAATTCACAATTCGGGGATTATCTCATCTTTTTAAACAAATAATTCTTTTTTAATAAGTTGGTTGAGTTAGAAAATTGTTTTAAGTTTTGAATGGACAAAAAATCTATTTTAGAGAACAGTCTACAAATGGGTATAATTATGCGGACAATTAAATCATTTTCAACCATCAATTTTGACGCAATCAACAGGCCCAACCCAAATTATTTCTAGTGGGCCAGGTTGACAAAGCCCAGACCCAGTAAGGTTTAGCAAGCTGTAGTTCTGAGTTAGGGTTTATCTCTCCCGTTTCTCTAAAACTCGGTTTCAGTATCATTCCCACATCAGACCAAGGGGTTCTCTCTTTCCAAATCTCTCATCGCCATGACGAAGTTCAGAAAGCTTGGTCGGCCCACTGGACATAGAATGTCCATGCTCAGGTTTCAATTCAATTATAAGTTTTCCAAATCTTGGGTTTTACCAGCCGTACGGACTGAATGTAGTGTTTTTAAAATTTTCTTCCTTATTTTATGCCCTCAGAACAATGGTGTCGCAGTTGGTGAAGCACGAGCGCATTGAAACCACCATTGCCAAGGTAAAACTGCTTCCTCTTTCAATGTTTTTTGTTTACATCTTTGTTTGTTTGCCGTGAAATTGTCGAGCAATGGAAGACGAGCTTGATGTTGAATACATTTTGGCAATCAAGTCACAGAAACAAACCTTCCCCATCTCTCTTCTCTCTGTAGTTTCTCACTTCGCCTGATAGATAGTAGGTATTTGTGTTTATTTTTCCGGGGAAAATTTCCCATAGTTATCTGTCACTTTCCCGGAAAAATAACAGTACCCGCGGATTTTTACTTTGCGGGTGCGTCTCCGGACCAGTGGGGTGTCATGCTTCCGTCAGGACTGGTCTGTATGTAATTTCAAACATGCTATTTTTTGGATTGATATTGCTGTGCTGTGTGCTGTTGATAACTCAGATATGTTATTTGTGATATATGAAAGTATGGGCATGATGGGGGTTTGAGACCTGTGTTTTGTTTTGTTGTGTTTTTTGTTTGGTTGAATGTACTGGATTTGAAATTATAGAGAAGGGCGAGGGGCTTTCTTGGTTTTGGGGGGTTTTTTGTGAGTGGGGATTTAACCTGGGTTTGGAGATTTGAGGCATTTTCCTTTTTTGGGTATTAATTTTTTGGGGATTAGAACTGAAACTAAGGTGGGGTTTGGGAACTGAAAACTGAAATATGCATGCAAGGAGTGGTTTGGATCAGGATATGGCGATAGTTGCAGCTGTTTTGAGAACTTGAGCATTTGATTACTCGATGACCAACACCACTGTGTGTGAGAATTTGCTAATGACTGTGAGTCATGGTTTAAAGTCACAGCATCACTCATTGACTTGGGAGGTTGTGGGGCACATCAACCTTGACATCTCACTGAGGCACATCAAACTTGACATCTTGGATTGGTATTAGATGATAGACAAATTATACTGGTTTGAAAGCTTAAAACTTCTGAAAAAGTTTTAAAAGAACTCATAAATAAAATTATATCACATGTAACATTATTTGAATACTCATAAAAGAATGCATTCAGATTGATTTATAATAATAATGTATACATAATTGAAAATAAATAGAGATAAATATATTAAAAGTATTTTCAAAATATTATTATTTAATTTTACTATATAAAGTTATATAATTTAATTTATTAATTTAAATATAATTGTTGTTAATTATTTATACCCATATCCATATATGAAGTTGCAACTTTGAACTTGGAAATTACTTGTTCTGTGGTACTTTTTTTTTTTTTTTTCCCAATGATATCCTTTCTTAGGCATTAATTTATCAATTAAATTCTTTCTTATAATGTGTAAAACATTTGTTTCATACTTCGTTGAGACATTGTGCTACAAAATTTACAAATTTTAGCTGAGAAAAATGATGTAGTTATTGTTTAAAAAATATAGTATAGATTAGTTTTTTATGAGTTAGCATAATATATATAGGGTTGCTAATGTTGAGGACCTAGCTTGGGTTCTAGGTTGTAGGGTGGGTACCCTCCCCACTAATTATCTTGTCTACCATTTGGGAGCCCCTTTTAGATGATGATGAGTGTGGGATGTGGTGGAGCAAAGATTTCAGAAATAGCTTGCTATGTGGAAGCAATAGTACCTATCAAAAAAGGACTAACTCTAATAAAAAGTACTTCTAACTTGCCAATTTAGTTCATGTTATTATTTGTCATCTTGAGAAAGGTAAGCTTAAGGCTTGAAAAAATCCAAAGAGATTTCCTTTTGTGGAGAGTTGCTTTGGTGATACTGTGTCTTTGAACCATGCTCCTTGCCAAGTCTGCTGGAATTCAGACCATTGTTTTAATCCCAAGTGCTTGTGGGGTTGTAGAACTGGGTTCAGTGAGGTCATTACCTAAGAGCTTAGAGATGTTGCAAAGCATATGATGTTCATTCTTGATGTTTTCACCATTTATCAGGGTCAAGCCAACCTTACCAGTGTTGAATGAGAAGAAAAATTCAAGTGCCCCTTCTCCATTTGGGGAATTGGGAAGCGAGGAGAAGGATTTCTGAAGATTTCTAGGTAGGATTTGAACTCAGTTTAACAGAAGCTTGCTGTTAGAAAGGCAGAAGAGAGGCTATGGTAAGGCTTTCAAAGTGGGAATAGACTTCCTTTCAAAAACACTCGAAATGGTCTGCATGGTTCAAGTTGGTGGTCACACATGCAAGGTGTGAAACCAGTGAGCACTGCAGAAATGGACAGGGCTCAGGGCCTCATCATAATCTACATGAGATTGTTAATGGGGTTATAGAGGAACATTAGCTTAACCAATTCCTGTCTCTGAAGCAGGTGCAAATTCAAAATAATTCTGCAGGGCCTGCTTCAAGGTCTTCTATGTTGACCCAGCCAATGACTGTTGTATTTCTCAAAAATTGAAAAAAGAAAAAAAGAAAAAAAAGGGAAATCTCACTATTTCAAATTTTGACAAATTTCAAATCGGGAAAGCTTTATAATGGGCAACATGTTTACTTTCTTCTTTCATAGGTGCCTGTGTGTATATATAATTAAAAAAATTCATAATAATAGTAATTTGCATTATTTTAAATTTCAATAAGTTTCAATTTTGGAAATTTGTATGATGGAAACATGTTTGTTTCTTTGATTTTGCAATTTCAGGCTAAAGAGATCCGGCGGCTTGCTGATAACATGGTACAACTTGGAAAAGAGGTATGGTTAGCACATTTTTTTGGGGGTTTTTTCTTCTGTTTTTGGATATTATTTCTGAGTGGGTTGAGCCTTGAACATTTTTTTTTGAATAGCCAAATTGAAGATAATAGATTAATAGATGCCTTGAAAAAGGTCTAAAATTTATTAGAATTTAAACTGAATTTTTTTATTAGACATGTTTTTTGTATTTCACTAACCATTATTAAGGTTGCGCCTAGAAACATTTTAATCCCTAATTTCTTTTGGGATGGTTATATAATTAAAGGTAAAACTATTCCTTCCGGTTAGAAAGGATTACTAGAGTTTTTAAGAACAGATAGGAAATGCCAAATAATGTGAGTACAGAACCCCTTCTTCCTTTTTTGTTTTTTTTTTTTCCCCTCTTTTTCTCTCTTCTTTGTAGCTCTAAAACTCATAGGAAAATTTCAAACATTTTGTTTAGCATCTTCCTGTGCACCAGGGGGCTACTTTCTTGGGAAAAACCGGAGAATAAGAAGGGTTATTTTTCAGTGGATTCCTTTTGTGGGGTTTCTATTCTCAATTTTGATGGTTGTTCTCTTTGTGCTCCAGCCAGAAGGGCATTGGAGGTGTTATAGGGGTCACAGCATTATCATTGTTTGAGATTACTCTTAAGTCTAAGGATTTGTACTGGCTGTAAAAGCAGAGATTTTATTCTTTTTAAAGGGTTTGAAATGGCTTCTTCTGTTGGGATCCCTAAGCTTATTCTCAATGGAGATTTTCTATTGTCTAATCTTGGTTCTCAATCAATCAGAGAGCCTTTTGACAGTTTATTTCCTTGATCAGGCAGGATTAAGGATGGTGAGAGGGATGTGGTGGTTTCCTGTTAATAGGAAGAAGCCCAAATCCACTTAGCCAAAGAGGGAGCTCTGTCCAATAATTTATTTATTTTTTGTTTTATTTTTCTCCTTTTCTCTTTCTTTCCTTTCTTTTCTTTTTCTTTTCATGTCCCTTTTGGGGTTTTGAGGTAGTGAGTGCCTAGTGCTCGGTTTTTTCTATTTCCTTTTTTTCTTGGGGACAGCTTTGTTTATAAAGAAAATTATTTTTATTCCCTCTTGAAATTATTACAGGGTTCTCTTTGTGCTGCAAGGCGTGCAGCAGCCTTTGTGCGAGGGGATGATGTCATTCACAAGCTATTCACTGAACTGGCTTATAGATACAAGTGAATCTTAAACCTGTTGCTTTTTCAGTCTTCTTTTGTATGGTTGTAATATTGGATAGGCATTGTCTGTTTCAGAGATAGAGCTGGCGGATATACAAGATTACTTCGAACTCGCATACGAGTTGGCGATGCTGCACCAATGGCCTATATTGAGTAAGATTGTATTTGACTTGTTATTGCAATTGTTTTTTGGGAGTCAAGCATCTGTCTGACACTAGTGTCTTTTGAATGATGTTTAGAAGATGTTACAATTTTTCTTTTCTAAATAATGATTATAACTATTAATGTAATGATTAATGAGGATATAATATTCATCAAAATGGTTGTGTTACAAACATAATGATTAAGAAATTATGAAATTTTATATACTACGTATTTGAAAGTATGTCATCTATGCAAAATATTCATTGTAAATTATTTTTTGGAGAAACTTGGACAAACACTCTTATTAATTTGCTTTTTCAAGGCTTGACATGAATAACTACAACAATAATAGTAACAATAATAAAAGAAGTGAGGAATTCTGCCCTCTGAAGTTTTTCGCTTATCCGATATTTCCATTGATGTACTCTGTTTGGCCTTTGTTGGTGTCCGGCCTTGTTTTAATTATATGTTTACTCATGTGAACAGGTTTATAGATAGAGAGAATGAGCTTAGACAGTCAAAACCTGCAACACCTCAGCCACCACAGAGAGTGCCCTTGGATCCCTGGACAAGATCCCGTCTCTGCAAGCAGTTTGCTCCCCCTAAGGAGGATAAGAGCTCTGATCCTGAGATTTGAAATGAGTTGATGGCTTGTAATAAGATTTTGTTCCATTTTTCCCTTATAACAATGCTGAATCCTGTGCTTCAATTAAGTTTATGGGGATTGCCATTCATGGCAATGTATCAATCTCTGTCTTCCCTGACCAGCCATTGTGAGAACATAAATGAGGATTAGTAGTGCAGATAGGTAGCATGTTTGGATTTGGATTGACAGGGCTAAAAAATATGGAGGTGAACCCTGTGGCTTTCTTGGAAGACATTAGCATGTTCTTGAGTGTCATTAATAAGTTGTGACTGGTTCATCTGATTAAGCTTGTTATACATCCAGAATAATTTGCACAGAATTGACCCAGTTAGATTCTTTTCAAAGTTTGAGATTGGGTTGTGGTCCAAGTGTTGGGTTTTTGGTTGTGGGTAGCAAACTAATCTACAGGAATGAGAGGATGCAGTCCTGATTTTGCAGGTTGTTGATGCCAAACCCATCCCAATCCAGTGGCTGGTGAAAGGGAGGACCCCCTTGAATGCAAAGCATGTCCAGGATTGAGGAAGGAGCTGAGGTAGCTGCACGTCATACATGAAATTTGGTGAGCGTTACAAAAACATTGTTAATCTTTTGACAAATAGAAGCTTAGCTTGCAAGTTGAGACTGATACTCCAGTCATTCCCCACGGTTTGAAAACAGCCATAATCTCTGGGCTGTGTTTGGCTCTGGAAAATTAAGAGAAAGAAAAAAGGAGGAAATTTTTTTAAAATTAATAAATTATTATTTTTATGCTATTTTAAATCCATTTCACCTATTTTTCCTCTTTAATGTAAAAATTAAATAATTTTAAAATACATAAATTTTTAATTAATTACAATTGTATTGGAATTTTTTTCATTATTTTCTATGGTAAAATGAAACTTGAGAAAATAATTTGTTTTTGGTATATATTTTTTCTGGGTATTCCTTGAAAATCAAATATAGCTTTGGAGCGTGGAAGTAGGATCCAAACATGCCGCTGATCAAATATGAAACAACCATAATATCCATTTAGTTGGGTACCAAGTTTTCTATAATGTTGTATGTATCCCTCACTAGCTCTCTTTTTGGGGGTTTCTAGAAAACTGCAGTAGTATTATTTTACAATATCAAGTGGTCCAAAGGACCAGAACCTCCTTAAAAAAATGATACCCAGGATAGACTGAAGTACAGGAAAGGTCAGTGACGCATGATTTGTTGGTATCAGATAGACCTGAATCATGGGTCAAGAGTCATGACCAGTAAGGTAGCTTTCCAGAGAAAAGCGTGTGAAGCTTTGGCTTTTGGTTGCTTTGCTTTGAATACAAAGTACAGGATACATGTAAGGCAGGCGTCTCCACATCATATGGTATAGTCTCGTCTCGTCCATTTTCAGCCTTGTCTGGAAAGATAAGATACACCCAATAACAGAATACCTACTGCAAGTACTTTGCATGGATTAATGGAGAAGAGATGGGAGATGGAGTAACAGTGACTCAGTGAGATACGTAGCGATGGGTGCAAGGCTTCAATCATATAACGAAGTCCCACCTTCTCTCTGTCTTCTTCTCTTCCCCACATTGCTTCATTTTTTTTTTGTACTTGAAAAATCGTTTCTTAACCTCTCACGAGTCTAGTCCATATCATTAATCACCCATGATTACTATTTCCTTTAACCATTTCTTCATCTCTGATTTACTTCAATCCAAAGCCAACAATACCCTCCTTCACTCTCACAATTACCTGTTAAGAAGTTTTAAATTATGATGATTGAAGTGAGATTATCAAAAAGCTCCATCCTTGCTTCACCATCAACTGACTTGTAATTATACCTATCTTTCTGTTGTTGCTATTTTCCATAATAAACGTGTGATTTCCATGAGAAAGTGTTCCTTAATTGTTTCCCATGGATTTTATTTTTTTAAAGATATAAAATAAAAACTTGGAATTGATTTTTTTTTTTTTAAATGTTTTAGAACAAGTTAAAAAGTCTTTTCTTTGTTTTATTGCAAAAAAACGTCATAATGTTATTATTTTTTAATATCCTAAAAATTTCTTTTTTTTTTCTTTACATGAACCGAAAATAATTTTGAAAACCTAAGATTTTATTTGACAATCAAGTTCAAAAACAGTTTTCTGTCCTTCAAAATAAAAAATTTGATAAATATGTTTGACAAATAATAAATATTTTTTATTTTATTTTGTAAGAACAACACATAAAGTGTTTTATTTTCTAAATTATATTTTTAAATAATTATATAAATATGTAAAATGATTAAAAATAAAACATTAAAAATAAAAATTATTTTTAAAACATATTTAAAAATATTAAAAATAAGTTAAAAATATTTTATATTTTTAAAGAAATTTTAATTTTACAAAATATTATATACTAATTTTTCAAAAATTATTCTTAAAAACTGTTTTTCATAACTATTTTAAAAAATAGTTATTAAATCAACCCTAATATTTCCATTTATTTTATCAAATAAATCTTAAACCCTTTCTCTTCAATTCCGAATGTGAGTAAATTTAAAATATGTTGCTTTTTGCATTTAAATAAAAATGCGTACTTTAAAATCTGAAATATGGGAAAAATTATTATTATTTTTTAAAAAAAAATGAAATATATAGTTCATTTGATTTTATTGTTCATATTGCCTATTGTGTTTGGTGAAATAGTCCTTGAAAAGACCCTTAAACCTATCAACACCATAATTAATATTACTTACTTAATAAGAAAAAATAAAATAAAATAAATGAAAAATAAAAAATGAAAATAGAAACTTGGCATTTAGTGGTTATCTACGTGGGTCAACCAGTGACACTTCATCTCTCCACTCGTTCTGTCCATTCGTTCAAGCTGGACACCTACATTTTCATTACCAATAAAATAATGAAAAAAAGGAAAGGGTACCTACTTCTTAGGCCAAAGGCAAGCTAGTGAACTACCAAATCTACCACTATGTTTAGGGCAAAAACAACCCTTAAATAGGGGCAGCATTGTCCCTAAGAAAAATATAAATTGACTTTCAAAATGTACCCACTTTGGAGGGGGCATTAAAATTCTAATGATGGCTTAAGAAAATAATGATTGGTCAGTGTTGTTGTGAGATGGGACATTTGATCTGATCATCTCCTGCTTCAGTCTCTACCATCAACTAGTTCAACCCATCTTTCTTTTTCCTCAACCAAATCTACTCATCTCTACACAATCATAGCATTTTTTTTTTCAAAGGAAAAAAGGCACACAAAACTTGAAATTATGGTCATCCTTTTAATTTAAAATTTGATTGGAAGTCACTGTGACGTATTGTTTTTAAGAATTAATTTATATTTGTGAATTTAACCATTTTTCAATGTTTGAAGAGTAACATATTTTTAATATAAATATTTTTAATTATTTTAAGTATTTATACGTATGCTTTTTAAAAAAAATATTTTTATAAAATAAAAAAAGTATTTTTGTCAAGATAAGGTTAAAATAATATAAAGGGGTAAATTTTTTAAATTGGGTTTTTAATGATCTTTTAATCAAAAAACCTTTTTTTAATGTTCCATTTTTTTCTTTTTTATAAAAATTAGTAATTTACAAAAAAAGAAAAAAAAAAAACACATTATCAATAGGTTTTTTTTTCTTTAGAGAATGTCATGAAATAATTTTTAGAATAATATTTAATAGATTTTTTTTTCAAATATTATTATTTTTCTATATAATACACTATCAATAATATTATTAAAAGAAATCACATTTTTTTTGTTTTGTATTTAATTTGATTTTTATAAGAGCCTTATAGAGTAAAAACTCTTCTTAATCTTCAATGACATTAATTATCTTAATTTTAGATGGTATTAGAGATTTAGGGTCGGTAGGATAACTGTTTTTTAAAACAATTCTAAAAAACTATTTTTGAGAATAGTTTTTCAAAACTATTCTGTGATATTTTGTAAAACAAAAGTCTATTTAGAAACTTAAAATGTTTTTAACTTATTTTTAAATATGTTTTAAAAATAATTTTTCTATTTAATATTTTATTTTTAATCATTTTACGTATATTTATTTTTTAAAATAGTCATCACAAAATAAGAAAAAACAATATAAAAAAATTTAAAAGATATTATTTAAAAACAATTTTTGGTTGTCAAACTTGTTTTCTTGATTTTTTTGTTTTAAGAAAATTATTTTTTAAAACAGTTATCAAACAAGCTCTTAGATTTTCTTAATTATCATTTATGACACTCTTATAAAAAAGATTAAATCATTAAAAAAAATTTAATATATGGTTGTATATATTTTAAATTTAATTTTTAAAATAAAAAATAATTATTTATATTTATTTTAAAAAATAAGTTTATCTCATATTATTAAAATTTGATTTATAAACATATTTTGATATGAGATAATAATTTTTTAAACCCAAAAAAAATTACCATAATTTCAAGTTAGACTTACAAGAGCAAATGCATTTCTTCCTTTTAAAATGAAAAACAAAATGTTATTTTTTTTTTTAAAAAGTAAATAATAAAATTGATCTCGTAGATATATTACAATTCTATGTCATATATTTTTTTGAATGATCTAAGATGGTGTTTGTTTTTTTAACTTTTTGTTAAAAATAAGTTGCCTTCTAGTTTTAAATTATTTTTTTTATTGGTTTATTATTTATTTTCAAAAAAAATTTCTTAAACAGAAAAAACAAAAAATATTTGATTTTTTCTAAATATTAAAAAGAACACATTAATTTTTCTTTACTTATTAATACTTAATAAAAATAAAATATTAAAAAATAAATAAATTAATTCTTAATACAATTAAATATTATTTAGTTTTAAGTTGTATTTAAAATTAAAAAAACAAACAAACACCATCTAGATGTTCAAATTGAGATTTTATTCATTATACTATTTAACTTTTCCATTAAGATTTCTACACTCCAAGCCACGCAAGCACAAGTAAAGAAACCCCCCAATTTTATTTTATTTTAAAAAGAAGGTCGGTGATGAATTAGAAAGAGAATTCCAAATGTAGAATTTAGATACTAATAAATAATGAAAAATGCAAAGGTAAATTTAAAAGGACGTTAGCTCTATCTCTTTCTATATTGAGGCTCCTTCCTCCCTTGAGTGTGCCTCCACACCACCACCACCTTTGTGCGGAGCTCAAGATAGATCACTGGTCTGCTGTCTCTCTCTCACCTTCTTTCTCAACACCTCTCCTCTCTTTTTCTTCTTTCTTCCATTTGGTTTCTGTCTGCAACATCTCTTCTTTCTTCGCATTGTGTTTCTCTCTCCCTCTGCATTAATGGTGTTTTGGTAGGTTTTCATTTCTGATATCTGTTTTTTTTTTTTCCTTTCAATACAATTTGGTTTCTGGGTTCTTAACATTTCTGCTTGAGTTTCATAGCTTCGTTCTCTGAGATGACTTAAATACAATTCATTCTCCTGTTTTATCAATTTATTTCCTTTCTTCTTTCATTTAATGTACCATGGATTCCATGATAAAGAAAGTATGTTTTATTCCTATTTCTTGGACCTGTTCATTCATGATTTCTGTTTGTATATTGTGGTGGATCAGATGCTGCTTTTCTCCTGCTTCTAAGAGGTAGAGATGAGAGGGGCAATGGGTTCAACGCAGAGCCCACTTGAGGCTAGACAACGACTATCTGTATCTATGTAAGTTTCTTCACCGTCTACCAATGGGCTTGAATCCATT
This sequence comes from Vitis rotundifolia, assembly GCA_030254885.1. Taxonomy (NCBI): domain Eukaryota; kingdom Viridiplantae; phylum Streptophyta; class Magnoliopsida; order Vitales; family Vitaceae; genus Vitis; species Vitis rotundifolia. The sequence continues at coordinate 21,731,220 of CM058154.1, forward strand.
ATAATCAGAAATATGGTTTCTTCTTTCAGTTACTATCCATAACTGCACCCATCAATTCAAACCAAGATCACCATTTGGAAGTAGATCTTCAAAATTTGCCTCCAGGAATCACCTATTTCTGTCAAGTTTAGATTGCATTATCATTCAGTTTTAAATCAAATGGGAGATAAATGAAAATAAAAAGAAAGATATCTGACAAAATTTTAAACAAACAGTGACTAAATGTATTTAGTCTAAATACTATACGAGAGGTGAATGAAGTTAACCCATTTGGCATTAGTTGTATTTTTTTTAGGATTAATTGATTAAAAAGGATGAAAACATCCAAAAACTAACCCTCCCCATTTTTGAATTTAAAGAGTAATCTATTTTTGACATAAATACCTTTCAATATTTTCATTTTTTACATGTGTGTTTTAAAAGAAATGATTACTTTTGCAAGAAAAAGATGAGGGCATTTTTGTCAAAAATGAGCATTTTTTAGGTTGAGAAAAGGTGAAGGATTAGTTTTCCAAATAGGAAGATTTCATCCTTTTAATGGGTTATCCATTTTTTTTTATTACTATTTAAAATATAAAATTGTTGTTCTATTTTGAAATATTTGGTTAAATAGGATGAAATAATCCCCAAATAAAAAATCTAATCCCTCCTATGTTTTTTTGGAAAAGTAATCCATTTTTGACATAAATGTCTTTTTCTATTTCAAGTATTTATATATAAGTTTTAAAAGAAAGGGTTATTTTTATAAGAATATAATGAGGAAATTTTTGTTCAAATGATACTTAAAAAAGGGTGAGAGGTTAAATTTCAAAAATTGGATTTTAAAAGGCCTTTTAATCAAATAACCCATCTATTTTTGTTGTCCTTTTGAGTGATTTGTCATTGATTTGATTATTAGATGTTACATCATGATGTCTACTTGCTTTGGGTTGTTGTGATTCCAAAGTTGGACCTTAAGCTTATGGTTCCAAAGTGATATTTTTGTCGTCTACTTCTATTGCTTCAAAAGTAGGCATCTTCAAATCTCTAATTTTCTTCCTTTTGTGGTTGTATTATCCATTAATCTTCTCCTTGAAGCACAGATCAAAGCTCTGAACAAAGATGATCCCCTCATGGTAGAAACAAAAATATTTTCTTATGTTGAATTGAAGAAGTGGCATGAGAGATTGCTTCTTGTTTGCAAAGATGTGATAAATGCAGCCTAAACTTGTTCTCTTTGCCTTGGTCAATTACCATATTTTAGGGGACCTGGAAATGACATATTAGAAGATGAGATGCTTTCGGATTTAGTCATGTTTTTGGGGTTTATAACAGGTGGTTTGTTGGCTAAGAGCTGTCTCTCTTAGTAGATTTCAGTCAAGTCTCACCCAAATTTATTGTTGAGATTCATCATCCTGTTCCTGAATCCTTTCTTGAAAGCTACATGTAGAGTATCAAGGAAGTAATAATCAGCTAAAGAAGATTTGTAACTGTCAACTGTAGCCTCAAAAATGTTTCAATGAAGACAATAAGCATATGGCATTTGAAAATGATGCGTTCATTCCATCCATATGAAAAAAGAATTCAGGCATGGCCTTTTGTTAACCTCATGCATATTAACAAGGCCACTGAAATGAATGGTTCTTCTACTAGTTACACATTTTTATCGATATTCTACTGATCTCCTGCATGATTGAGAAACGTGACATTACTTACAATCTAAGTTCCAAATCAAAATATGCAGCAATATTTGTGAATGGGCTTGTTCTCCTAGTCCAGATGTTGACATTTATACCTGTTCCTACACTTCTATGTGCATAAACAGAGTTCCCAGTTAGAATTAGACACTGAAATTAAAACTAGGAATTGTTTGCTATTTCATAGGCATTTTTCTGTTACGCCAGCAATTTTCGCCGCTAACAGTTGGCTTGGTGATCTTCTTACCCTTTGCTTGTCTTGTGTCTCCATTAATGTCTACTAATTTTTTCTTGAACACCTACTTGAATCAGTGAAGATACATACAAAAGAAGGTCACAGAGGAGTAGAGTTAAAGATGAGAAGCCCTTTCACATCCCCATACAAGACAGGAGCACAAAATGCAAGTTTCCTGCATTGAAGCTGGTACTAGTTATAATTGTATGTGGCACTTTTATTACACTCTTCTACTCTCCAGCTGTTTGTAATGACCATATATCACACGCTAACTCCCGGTATGTGTTTGTTCCCCGTCTGCTCGTGCTTTGTTTTTGAATAATTTTATGGGAATTTGTTATTTTGTTGCTTTGGTTTACCTTTTAAATGGGGAAAATTGTTCTTTTGCATGCCAAACCAGTATTGTTTAATGGAATGCAGGCCAAGTTTTGTTAACAGGTGGATATGGGGTGGTTCTGATCCACGGTATATATCGGATTTAGATGTTAATTGGGATGATATCTCAAAAGTCATTGATCAGCTCGTTGACAGGAATCAATATCAGGGAATTGGTCTTCTAAACTTCAATAAGACTGAAGTCAATAATTGGAAGCAGCTTATTCCCCAAACAAGTCACATTGTTCTGCACCTGGACTACGCAGAAAAAAATGTGACCTGGGATACCTTATATCCGGAGTGGATTGATGAGGAAGAAGAAGATGAAGTCCCCATTTGCCCATTGCTGCCAAAGCTTGAAGCCTCGAGAAAACGGCTTGATCTTATTGCTGTGAAGCTCCCCTGCCGGAATGAAGGAAACTGGTCCAGAGACATTGCTCGGTTGCACTTGCAGCTGGCGGCAGCACAGCTTGCAGCCTCTGCCAAAGGCAATTACCCTGTGCATTTGCTGTTTATTACCAGCTGTTTTCCAATACCAAACTTGTTTACTTGCAAGGAACTTGCTGCCCGTGAAGGGAATACATGGTTATACAAACCAAATTTGAATGTACTGAGGGAAAAGGTCCAACTCCCAGTTGGGTCATGCGAACTTGCAGTTCCACTCAAGGTCAAAGGTCAGTTACAATCCCATAACTTCAATCCCTTTGAGCATTATAAGCTTGAAAATTTTCTTCCAATGTATGCAAATGGAGTTGATAGATACTCATCTATAGAGTTCTGATTTCTCCTTCATGCTCCTTAAAATTATTACTCAACTTCATTTTTTGCTCTATAGAAGTTACTAATACTAATGTCTACAATCTCTTGAATCAGAGCGGGTTTACTCTGGAGATGTTCGTAGAGAAGCATATGCAACAATCCTGCATTCTGCTCATGTCTACGTGTGTGGAGCTATAGCAGCAGCCCAAAGTATTCGTATGGCAGGGTCCACCCGAGACCTTGTGATACTTGTCGATGAGACAATCAGTGATTACCACAGAAGTGGACTTGAGGCAGCTGGGTGGAAAATCAGGACAATCCAAAGGATCAGGAACCCAAAAGCTGAGAAGGATGCTTACAACGAATGGAACTACAGCAAGTTCCGCTTATGGCAGCTGACAGACTATGATAAGATCATTTTTATTGATGCAGATTTGCTTGTGCTGAGGAATATTGATTTCTTGTTTGGGATGCCAGAAATCTCTGCAACAGGAAATAATGGCTCTCTATTCAACTCTGGTGTAATGGTGGTTGAGCCCTCAAACTGCACATTCCAGCTTTTGATGGATCACATCAATGAGATTGAGTCCTACAATGGTGGAGACCAGGGGTACCTGAATGAAATCTTTACATGGTGGCATAGGATTCCAAGACACATGAATTTCTTGAAGCATTTCTGGATTGGTGACGAGGAAGAGAAGAAACAAATGAAAACTCATCTTTTTGGAGCTGAGCCTCCAATTCTTTATGTCCTTCACTATCTGGGTTTAAAGCCATGGCTGTGCTACAGGGACTATGATTGTAACTGGAATTCAGACATATTTCAAGAGTTTGCAAGTGATGTTGCTCACACTAGGTGGTGGAGAGTGCATGATGCAATGCCAGAACAACTGCAGCAGTTTTGCATGTTGGGGTCCAAGCAAAAGGCAGGATTAGAATGGGACAGGAGGCAGGCTGAGAAAGCAAACTACAGTGATGGACATTGGAGAATCAAAATAAACGATCGTCGTCTACACAAGTGTATCGACAACTTATGCTCCTGGAAGGCCATGTTACGGCACTGGGGCGAGACAAATTGGACAGACGATGAAATTTTCACTCCAACACCACCTGCAATCACCATGGCATCTCTTTCTGGCTAGTGAGTTGCATTTTTCCTTTTCTCACCATATTTACTTTTGTAAATGACACGAGTTCTGGAAAATGGATTCATTTTTTGTTGTTGTTGTTACCTTATTCATACGCATAAATATGTCTTAGACCCGATTCTGAGAACTGGGGATGGTAGTTTTCATCACCTTAGATGCTTCTGAGGCTGATTCATTTGCGGCTTTGTATCAGAATTGACAGTCATCTTATAAAAGAGAACTCTTCTTTCCATTTCTACTTGTAGCCATGGAACTACATGGGCCTAAGTACCCTATAATGGGGGTCCCACTATGACTTTATTGATGAATGTGGAAGTCAGATGTAATGGGCATTGAAACGCTAGCCATCAATGACTGTAAGCCACAATGTTCAGACAATAATTAGACGACAAACAAACAAATAAATGAATATGATAGATCAACTTGAAGAGCAAAGTGGGTAAGAGCACTATGATGGAAGTGGATACCATGTGATTTGCCACTATGAGGTTTTGGAATAGGATTTGGTTTCTAGAATTTTTTATGTGAAGCTGTGGTATCTCATATGGTTCAGGGAAGAAGTCACTAGTATCATATATATGTAGTAGACTTTTTTAACTGTATTAATTATGAGGGTCTATTGAATCCAAAAGGTAATATCTATATAGGATGGAGTGGGTCATTATACAATTGTATCAAAACCAATTCTTGATCTCGATGTAGGACTTTAAATGAGTGTTTTAAATGTTCTGAATGCCCTCATAATCTAATGGGACACAACAAAAATATTGTACTTGAAGGAGTTCTTAGCACTATTCCTAGAAGACTTCTCTTAATTGTATAAACATTTTTTAAAGTTGCGAGGAGTCTAAAGTAAATAATATTTACACAGGACAGAGGGGTCCTTAGAAAGCAACTTTCAAGAAATCTAGACAAAATACAGCGTAAGAAGAATGATCTTCTCTTGCTAGAATACAAGCTTTAGACATTTGATCAGTGTTCTGTATCAGGCAATTGTATCTAGGATCTTCTCTTGCTAGAATAGAAGCTTTAGATATTTGATCAGTGTCCTGTATCAGGCAATTGTATTTAGGAAGAGATAACCACTGCAACTAGGCTCCAAGAAAAAGAAAGTCGGGGAACATGTGAACAAAAAGGGGCCTTGTACATCAAAATCAAATTTGACATTTTCTGCCTCGTGACATCAAGAGACAGAGAGGATAATCTTCTTTTAATAACGACCATGTACTCGCATAGCCTCATGTGAAAGTGAGAATTATGTCGTTGAATAAAGTATGACAATGTCTTTGGCCTTTTCTAAGCACAATCATATGCAGTAAAAGCCAAAGTTGACCTTCAGCAACAACTTGAGATGGCCACTTGAGGTGCAGTGTATGTGAACTGGCAAAATGCCTGAACCATTCATCTCAAACAGGGGCACCCTATAACACTTTGAAGGTCACCTCCTTTCCAACCCGCTCTACAAGTCTTCAAGGGCAAAGTAAGAGATAATGATACTTCTGAGCCTATGGAAATCTGTCACGGCATGACCCGATCAAATTATGCAACTCCCCTGTTTTCCTAATAAGCATAGTATCATGTCCGCAGGTCGAAGTCATTAGCGAAGTCACCATTCCCCTTTAATAGCATGGCTGTAAGTTTGCTGAGTGAAAGCGATTTTTTCATGGCATAAGTTTTGGTCACAATTTCTTGGGAGAAAAGCATATACTGAGCTGTATGAACGGCCATTAAAGCAAAAACATGCTGCTTCAACTGTGACTGTGCCACACATTCAACCAAACCGTGTATGGAGACCGTAATGGCAAGCGACTAAGTATTGCTACACCATAGATTTCAAAGGAATGAAGAAAAGTAGAACTTTATAACATAAAGTCTCAATGATAAAGCATGTGAAAATCATTTCTTCTGCAAATTTTTTCACTTGAAAAGCGTCCTAAAGGACATAGATGTGGAAACATGACTGCTACATGAACCAGTGTATACATACTGTAATGTTCAACTTCAGACATCAAAAATAATTGAGTCACGGTCATGGTGTGGGAATGAAATGGACTATATCCACTCTGTTTAAGCAATACAAGCCATATTCATTAAAAAAAGCATGTTAACACTTGGAAGGGAAGTAAAACCCTAAAAGGAAGAAAAGATATACGTGGCAGAAACTTTGAAATTTCTCTCCTCTATAATATAGTTTGAGTACAACATGGACTAAAAGCTTCTATAACTATGAAGGGATCTAAACCTCCCATCTCAGATGAGTCTACTTCTACAAATGTAGCCGATGTTACTAATCAAGAAGTTGCAGGAATCCACTCATTACCTTGAATGAAATTCTGTACTGAATACGTGTTTATGTGCTGAGCAGGAATCTGGCTACTCCATGTTACTCTCGCAGACAAACTAACTCCCAATCCAGAATTGCTGAATTCCCCATAATAAAGCGTTTTCAATGCAAAGTTACCACTCCATGGCAGCCACCCTTGTGGTGTGATAACAGCCTCCAAGAAGCACCGGATAAAAACAGTCCTTGAAAACTCCTTCCATGGCCTCCCCAAGAAGTTCTTGTGTACTTTAGGGTTGCTGTAGTACAACTTCATGTAGTCGTCGGTGCCATTGACCACACAGTTTTGGAAAACAAAGCCTGTGGTTTGGGCAGGGTCTGTTCTACCATGTGCTGTCACAGCGTTGTTCTCCCCTTTTTCTGGTTTGAGTTGCCTGGGGCGGATTTGGATGCGGCAGTCTTGGAAGATTGAAGCGGAGTTGCCAAAGATGAAGTCCACGTTGCCTTGGATGTTGCATGATTTGTAGAACTGGCGAAGGGCGTGAGCGTAGAGAGTGTCTTGATTGCCTAAGAATTCACAGTTCTCAATCACTGATAAATCGCTACCTGATCTGAAAGCTACAGCTTGGTGGGCGTCAGGACCCGCTGTGTTTTGGAATGTAAGGCCACTGGCCATGAACCCATCACCACTCACACCTGTGCCATGATCAAACACAACGCCTTAGGAGTTAGAAGCAAGGAAACAAAGAAAACAGAGTGCATGTTGGCTCACGTTTCAGGACCATAGTGTGGGTCCTACTCGTGAATTCCCATACGTAAGTTTGAAACCAACAAACGTCCTATAATTTCAGACCCTTCAGGATTTCAAATATCAATATCAATCATTCATCACAATTTTAATAATAACTAAAATAACCTATTACTATGTAATAATAAATAAATATCACACGCTCCGTTTGATAACTGCCTACCCTACGTGTCTAGATGCCATTGGCTAAAATCAGAAAAGACCATCGGAAATTCAAGTAGTCACCGTTTGATTAACATCACCCAAACAACTTACGACTTACCGACGGTGGCTGTGTTGTAGGTGGAAATTCCAGGCTGGTCCGCACTCAACGATCCCGTAATTACCGTTTTACCCATCCCATCTCCCAAAAACACCACGTTCTTTTTTTCCAACGGCACCCGAACCGTCTCCTTATAGACCCCTTCTCGAATCCGAATCACGAACTTCCGGCCACCGTTGTTAGCCGGCGCGGCGTCCACTGCTTCCTGAACCGTCTTGTAGCACCCGTTGCCGCCCTTGCACACGGTGGCGTCCGGCGGAAGACCAGTCGGAACTCCGCCTTTGACCCCCACTCCGGATTCTTCGCCCGACCCGGAAGGCTCCCAGAAGCCGTCGCGCTCCGTTTTGGGGGGCCTCCAGGACCCGATGGCGTCCCCGAAAATATCGTAAGACGCCATCATGCTTAGACCGTTACTGCTCAGCCCAAGAAGGGAGTCTAAAAACGACATCGTTTTGTCCACCTGTTTAGTGTCGTTGGCGTACTTCAAAGCCGACCAGCAATCGTACTGGTATAGTAGAGCCGCGCTCCCCCAGGCCCTCGCGTCCTTGATCTTCCCATGTGGCAGAGCCTCCATCGTCGATAAGATCCGGTATTCGGAGTTATGCAACACCTCCAGGCAGTTCTTCGCCGCCGTCGTCCGATTCAGGCTCCCTGCGGATGCGTCCAGGATGTCCTTTACCATGGACTGCGCCGTCTTGAGATTATCCAAGGAGACTCCTAAGGCTGATTGGATGACATCGATGGGCTTGGGGTCGGGATGGACCCGATTGGAAGCGATCAGAGAGGCCTCGCATGTTTCTGGGTAACGCGTAGCGGCGCAGGCCTGGTGGATCTGGGGAGGAACAGAGGCGAAGGAGGGCTTGGGGGTGATGGGTTGGGGGAAATGCGGGGGGGACTGGCGAGGGCTATGGTGGTGAAAGGCGGAGGAGAGGGAGAAGAAGAGGAGGAAGGAGAGAAGAGCGAGAAGGAAGAGAGAAGCCATGGAGAGGATAAGGAATTTAGAGAAGGAGTGGGGTTTTATAGGCGTTCTGGAGTGCATGATGATTAGTGGAAATGGGGATTGGATTGTAGCGAATATTAGAGAAGAGTCTGGGAGGAATGGAAGTCACGGGTGGCGTCTCACGGGTGTGAAGATAGAAATCGGTGATTCTGTCATTAGCAGCATTGATTGGGCATGAAATGTAAAGCAGATAAAACCAAGCCACTTACCACATGGTCTGTTTTTTGGGTTGTGCCTCATACCTGCTCCACCGCACCTCTCTCTCTCCCTCTCTCTCTGACTCAGTCGAGTCGGAAGACTCAGAACTCACAAAGGGAAAGACCCAACAACTAGGGTACAGAAGCTGTTTTCCAGGGACCATAAACCCACCCTTTTAGATTGACTTTGTCAATGCTTTCCCCTCTTTTATCCTTTCATCGCTTTCCAACTTAATGCGCGTATTTTGGTCATTTTCAAGTAAATCAGAGGCTCGTTCGATCATACTGTAACCACCATATGGAGGGCTTGGAGTCTGCGCTACTTGGATTTTAATCTGAGTGAATGAAGGCAAAATGAATATGAGAAGAGAGCACTTAAAATTCAGATAGTGCAAGTTGCAACTAATGTAATTTGTCTAGGAATTGGAATGAAATTGGCCGGTATAGTTTGGAACGAGAACTAGACCACTACGGAATCTTGGATATCTGAAGTTGTAGACACAATCATGAGAGTCAGTGGCATACAGTGGAAAGCACACTAAGGTAAGTGATATTATATTTAATTGTAATATAAATAAAATGATGTGATCTGCTATATGCGTTATAAGTATTTTTTTTTTTTTTAAAGAGAAAGAACACCAGCCTACTAGACTTACAACTCACTATAATAGATGAAAAGATATGTTTGGTTACTAGGAAAATATAAGCAAAAGAAAATAGACATGAAAAATAAAATTAAGAGAAAAATGATATATATATATATATATATATAAAGTTAATAAATTATTTTATTTATTTTAATTTTTTTTATTATAATAATAAAATAATTTTAAAATGTATAAGTTTTTAACCGGTTTTAATTATATTTATTTTTATTTTTTTGCTATTGTTTTGTTAAGATCATACAATATAAGAAAATAATTTTCTAGGAATCAAACATGATGAATGAGTTTAGAGAGAGAAATGTTCATTATCAGTGAAGTTTCTTGAATAATAAAAGTAGCTCCTCAAAACAGTACACCACTTATGACTTGTTTCGAATTTGTAACAAAACCAAAGTAGGTATCAAAAGTAAGAACAAGATAAATACTCACATTAAGTCTTGTTTGGATTAACTTTTGAAAAATCAAACTCTTTTTTCAAACTTGATAAAGTTTCTATACTTTTTTGACTAATTTTGTTGAAAATTATATGCTTTGAAAAGAAACTTAATATGAAAACCTGGAAAATATTGCTTATGATAGAAATTTTATTTTGACTTGTGCAAGAAATTTTTTTATGTATAAAACTTTTATAATATCAATATTACTCTTGAAAAACCGTGACTTTACCTTTAACTTCAATTTTTAATTAAGATAAAAAAATAGAAAATTATCCCAAATGATATATAAATAACTTTAAACAACATATGATTTAAAGTAGTAGGAAGTCAATGTTTTTCTACATAAGTATTTGAGGATATGACCTTTTTTTCTTTCTATATGTTTGAAAAAACAATTGAAGAAATTGAAATCTCTTTTGCTTTGGATTTGGAGCCATATTTAGGTGGTGTTTGCTTTTTGTTTGAATAAAAGAAGTCAAAATATTTGTCTTTTTTTATTTAATTAAAAGTAACTTATTGACATCATCCAATATAATTAAAGTGAACTTGTTATTAATAGGTTCAATTTAGATATGTTGATTGATATCAACAAGTTACTTCTAACTAAATAGAAAAAATAAAATATTTTAACTTTTTCTATTCAGTAAAAAAAACAAACGTCATCTTAGTGATTTACTTTCTGATGACTCTACAGGCCATATTTTGGAATTCCTTCTCTATTTTGGAATTCCTTCTCTAGCCTTTCTGACAGCACAACATTAAATTAAAGGGGGGAGGTTGATTAAGCTGGGGTAACAGCAAGTTTAGTGACCCAAGCAATGATAGGAGAGTCTTCATCTTCGATTTCAACTGCTGCTACAATTCAAGTAGCAAATCCATTAAATCAACTAATTAGAGTAAAATTGAAGGAAAATAACTTTCTCTTCTGGTAGCATCCAGTAGGTTGTAGGATTAAGGAGAAGATGCAACTCCAATGGTGAATTCAACCTTTAATATAGCCCATCAATGTCAGGATCAACTTCTGATGTCTTGGCTTTTTGCTTGCGTGAGTCTTGGTTTTCTCCTACAACTTGTCAGTTTTGATACTGTTGAGGATGTTTCGAGCATTTTATTTCTTCGAATAAATAATGTAGCAATCACTCTTTAGAAAGCATTCGTTCATTTGCTTTTACATTGATAATCAAAATGCCCTATTTAGAGTTGTTACAAAAGATCGATCTAGTCATAAATTAATCCATATTGAGCTCACACTGTCAAAATCAGTTGGTATTTGTCGGCAAAGAAGCAGGTTCGAGATTGATGGATAATTCAAACATCTAGATTGAACAAGAAGAAAGTGTTGTCATTATAGAAATTCAAAATTGATTTAACAACTTCATGCTATTCATGAATCATTAACATGGTATCTTGTCCGCAAGTCATTCTCCTTTGATAGCGCATGGCTGTAAGTTTGTTGAGTGAAAGCGATTTTTTCATGACTTTAAGTTTTGGTCACAATTTCTTGGGAGAAAAGCATTTACTGAGCTGTATGAATGGCCATTAAAGCAAAAACATGTTGCTTCAACAGTGACTATGCCACACATTCAACCAAACCGTGTATGGAGACCGTAATGGCAAGCTACTAAGAATCGCTACATCATAGATTTCAAAGTAATGAAGAAAAGTAGAACTTTATAACATAAAGTCCCAATGATAAAGCATGCGAAAATCCTTTCTTCTACGAAATTTTTCACTTAAAAAGCGTCCTAAGGGACATAGATGTGGAAACGTGACTGCTCTGCTACATGAACCAGTGTGTACATATATGCCATACTGTTCAACTTCAGATATAAAACATAATTGAGTCATGGTCATGGTGTGGGAATGAAATGGACTATATCCACTCTGTTTAATCAATAAACCAACAAAAAATAATCAATCATAAAATTTTGTGCAATCTTGCGTTTTTACATAAATATATTTATGCTTATAAATGATTAATTCTCCATAAAACCTCATAACTTTATTGTAACAAAGAATATGAGCTTAAACGGGATCATTGTTGATTAAGGCAGGTGGCAATAGGTTTTTTCAAAATAGACATCATGATATTTCATGGGTTTGAGATAGTGTATTCCCTTGGGTAATCCTAAGGACATGTGATAATGAAATCTATAATCGTAATAATTTATTTAGTTGAATTTGACATATGTTTTTAAAGAGTTAGAATATGTCAATTGATCACATAATAGGATGGTTTGAGACTTAAATATTGTAGATATAATATTGAGAGGTATATAATATTTACCTTATTAGATTATGAACATTAGTTTATGAGGAGTTTGCAAGCCATTATTAGTAAGTCACAGACCTAAATTTTCTATCTCAATCTAATATCATAAGATATTGGAGTGTAGTTGACTTTCTATTATAGAATGTTGAGTTAACCTCGGAATTGGATTTTGAGGGAGTCAACATTTTCCTATGGGTCCCAATAGTCCTTGAACTCATATTCACATGTGTGCATAATAACATTTTGGAAAACACGCAAGGTTGTATAAAAGCTTGTGAATGGTCTCTTTGGATTGAACTAATTAATTAATTGGAATTCAATAGAGTTAATTAATCAATTAGGACCCAAGTGTGCTAAATTAAGTGATCTAAGCCCAAGATGGACTCAAGTCACTTAAACCCATTGGAAACCTATATTTGTCTTATCATCTTATTGAATTAAAATTTTTCATTAGACAAAATTCATAATACTTTGAATTATGGTGATACAAAGAAAAATCATTTTGATGAAATTTATATAATTGCTAGCCTATTGTTTAGATTAAGAAGCCATTATCTATGAAAACCTTAATTAGGTGAAATAAAATGATCATGTGCTTGCATGTTTTAATCTTATTCATGCTATGTGTTGCATATATATATATATATATATATATATATATATATATATATATATGTATTCTTTTGGAAACTGCATATTTTGGGAAATAATGATAGGTTTTAAATGAAAAATCTCTCAGCTCTTACAATTTTTACCAAATCATGCTTTAAATTGAAAAATGCTCTACATTAATTGAGCAAATTTTCTCTTGGAAAATGTTTTCAAATGAAAAAAGAAAAAAGAAGGGGAAAATATAAGCAAAAGAAAATAGAGATAAAAAATAAATTAAAGAGAAAAGTGAATATATATATATATTTAAAGTCAATAAAATATTTTATTTATTTTAATTTTTTTTATTATAAGAATTAAATAATTTTAAAATATATAAGTTTTTAACCAATTTTAATTATATTTAATTTTTTTTTGCTATTGTTTTTATAAGATCATAAAACATAAGAAAATAACTTTTTTAATGTTTTTTTTAGTACTTTCTAGGAATCAAACATTATGAATGAGTTTAGAGAGAGAAATGTTCATTATCAGTGGAGTTTCTTGAATAATAAAATTAGCTCCTCCAAACAGTACAACACTTATGACTTGTTTCGATTTTGTAACAAAACCAAAGTAGGTATCAAAAGTAAGACCAAGATAAATACTCACATTAAGTCTTGTTTGGATTAACTTTTGAAAAATCAAACTCTTTTTTCAAACTTGATGAAGTTTTTATGCTTTTTTGACTATTTTTGTTGAAAATTATATGCTTTGAAAAGAAATTTATTATGAAAATCAGGAAAATATTGCTTCTGATAGAAATTTTATTTTGACTTGTGCAAGAAGTTTTTTTATGTATAAAACTTTTGTAATATCAATATTACTCTTTAAAAACCATGACTTTGCCTTTAACTTCAATTTTTAATTAAGATAAAAAAATAGAAAGTTATCCCAAATGATATATAAATAACTTTAAACAACATATGATTTAAAGTAGTAGGAAGTCAATGTTTTTTTACATGAGTATTTGAGGATATGACCTTTTCTTTCTTTCTATATGTTTAAAAAAACAATTGAAGAAATTGAACTCTCTTTTACTTTGGATTTGGAGCCATATTTAGGTGGTGTTTGCTTTTTGCTGGAAGAAGAAGTCAAAATATTTGACTTTTTTTTATTAAGTTAAAGGTAATCTATTGATATCATCTAACATAATTAAAGTGAATTTGTTATCAATAGGTTTAGTTTAGGTATGTTGGTTGATATCAACAAGTTACTTTTGGCTAAATAGAAAAAATAAAATAATTTAACTTTTTCTATTTAATAAAAAAACAAACGTCATCTTAGTGTTTTACTTTTTGATGACTCTGCAGGCCATATTTTGTAATTCCTTCTCTAGCCTTTCTGCTAGCACAACATTAAATTAAAGGGGGGGGGTTGATTAAGCTGACTTCAATTGTTACAGCAAGTTTAGTGACCCAAGCAATGATAGGAGAGTCTTCATCTTCGATTTCAACTGCTACTACAATTCAAGTAGCAAATCCATTAAATCAACTAATTAGAGGAAAATTGAAGGAAAATAACTCTCTCTTATGGTAGCATCCAGTAGGTTGTAGGATTAAGGAGAAGATGCAACTCCAATGGTGAATTCAACCTTTAATATAGCCCATCAATGTCAGGATCAACTTCTGATGTCTTGGCTTTTTGCTTGCGTGAGTCTTGGTTTTCTCCTACAATTCCTGTCAGTTTTGATACTGTTGAGGATGTTTCGAGCATTTTCTTTCTTCGAATAAATATGTAGCAATCACTCTTTAGAATTTGTGTTTTATTATGATAATTCAATTTCTTACTGGTTTGAACTATGACATAAGAGGCTACGTCCCCAGCACCAAAATTTGTTACTAGATTTTTCTCACATTGTAAAATACAATTTCCCTTGTAAAAGAGAAAACATAGACAACACTAGAACTTGGACTTACCTTGCTTACTTAGGCATCAATGACACAGTCACGCTTGATCATGACTATAAATCAAAGCAATTACGAAGCATTCGTTCATTTGTTTACATTTATAATCAAAATGCCCGATTTAGAGTTGTTACAAAAGATCGATCTAGTCATAAATTAATCCATATTGAGCTCACATTGTCACAATCAGTTGGTATTTGTTGGCAAAGAAGCAGGTTTGAGATTCATGAATTATTCAAACATCTACATTGAACAAGAAGAAAGTGTTGTCATTATAGAAATTCAAAATTGATTTAATAACTTCATGCTATTCATGAATCATTAACATGGTATCTTGTCCGCAAGTCATTCCCCTTTGATAGCGCATGGCAGTAAGTTTGTTGAGTGAAAGCGATTTCTTCATGACTTTAAGTTTTGGTCACAATTTCTTGGGAGAAAAGCATATACTGAGCTGTATGAATGGCCATAATAGCGAAAACATGTTGCTTCAACAGTGACTGTGCCACACATTCAACCAAACCGTGTATGGAGACCGTAATGGCAAGCTACTAAGAATCGCTACATCATAGATTTCAAAGTAATGAAGAAAAGTAGAACTTTATAACATAAAGTCCCAATGATAAAGCATGCGAAAATCCTTTCTTCTACGAAAATTTTCACTTAAAAAGCGTCCTAAAGGACACAGATGTGGAAACGTGACTGCTCTGCTACATGAACCAGTGTATGCATATATACCATACTGTTCAACTTCAGATATAAAACATAATTGAGTCATGGTCATGGTGTGGGAATGAAATGGACTATATCCACTCTGTTTAAGCAAGACAAGCCTTATTCATTAAAAAATGCATGTTAACACTTGGAAGGGAAGTAAAACCCTAAGAGGAAGAAAAGATATACGTGGTAGAAACCTTGAAATTTCTCTCCTCTATTAATAGTTTGAGTACAACATGGACTAAAAGCTTCTATCACTATGAAGGGATCTAAACCTCCCTCTCAGATGAATCTATTTCTACAAATGTGGCCGATGTTACCAATCAAGAAGTTGTAGGAATCCACTCATTACCTTGAATGAAATTCTGTACCGAATACGTGTTTATGTGCTGGCCAGGAATCTGGCTACTCCATGTTACTCTTGCAGACAAATTAGCTCCCAATCCAGAATTGTTGAATTCCCCGTAATAAAGTGTTTCTAATGCAAAGTCACCACTCCATGGCAGCCACCCTTGTGGTGTGACAAGAGCCTCCAACAAACACTGGATAAAAACAGTCCTTGAAAACTCCTTCCACGGCCTCCCCAAGAAGTTCTTGTGTACTTTAGGCTTGTTGTAGTACAACTTCATGTAGTCGTCGGTGCCATTGACCACACAATTTTGGAAAACAAAGCCTGTGGTTTGGGCAGGGTCTGTTCTACTATGTGCTGTCACAGCGTTGTTCTCCCCGTTTTCTGGGTTGAGTTGCCTGGGGCGGATTAGGATGAGGCAGTCTTGGAAGATTGAAGCGGAGTTGCCAAAGATGAAGTCCACGTTGCCTTGGATGATGCATGATTTGTAGAACTGGCGAAGGGATTCAGCGTAGAGAGTGTCTTGATTGCCTAAGAATTCACAGTTCTCAATCACTGATAAATCACTACCTGATCTGAAAGCTACGGCTTGGTGGGCGTCAGGACCGGCTGTGTTTTGGAATGTGAGACCACTGGCCATGAACCCATCACCACTTACACCTGTGCCATGATCAACAATTGATCAATAGGACCCACAATAGGAGCAAGGAAACAAAGAAAACAGCGTGCATGTTGGATCACGTGTCAGCACTATAGTGTGGGTCCTATTGATCACAATTTTAATAATAAAATAACCTATTAATATGTAATAATAATTAAATATCACACGCTTTCTCCAATCATAGTTGGGCTAAAACATAGTGTTTCTACTTCTACATTTGATTAATGGATACCCTACGTGTCCAGATGTCATTGGCTTAAATCAGAAAAGACTCAACATCGGAAATTCAAGTAGTCACCGTCCGATTAATATCACCCAAACAACTTACGACTTACCGACAGTGGCTGTGTTGTAGGTGGAAATTCCAGGCGGGCCCACATGCAACGATCGCGTAATTACCGTTTTGCCCATCCCATCTCCCAAAAACACCACGTTCTTTTTTTCCAACGGCACCCGAACCGTCTCCTCATAGACCCCTTCTCGGATCCGAATCACGAACTTCCGGTCACCGGCGTTAGCAGGCGCGGCGTCCACCGCTTCCTGCACCGTCTTGTAGCACCCGTCGCCGCCCTTGCACACTGTGGCGTCCGGTCGAAGACCAGTCGGAACTCCTCCTCTGAACCCTACTCCGGATCCTTCGCTCGACCCGGAAGGCTCCCAGAAGCCGTCGCGCTCCGTTTTGGGGGGCCTCCAGGACCCGCTGTCGTTCCCGAAAATTTCGTAGGATGCCATCATGCTGAGACCGTTGCTGCTCAGCCCAACGAGGGAATCTAAAAACGATATCGTTTTGTTCACCTGTTGAGTGTCGTTGACGAACGTCAAAGCCGACCAGCAAGCGTACTGGTATAGTAGAGCCGCGCTCATCCAGGTCCTCGCGTCCTTGATCTTCCCATTTGGCAGAGCCTCCATTGTCGATGAGATCCGGTACTCGGAGTTATGCAACACCTCCAGGCAGTTCTTCGCCGCCGTCGTCCGATTCTGGTTCTCTGCGGATGAGTCCAGGATGTCCTTCACCATGGACTGCGCTGTCTTGAGATTCTCAAAGGAGACCCTTAAGGCTGATTGGATGACATCGATGGGCTTGGGGTCGGGAGGGACCCGATTGGAAGCGATCAGAGAGGCCTCGCAGGTTTCTGGGTAACGCGTAGCGGCGCAGGCCTGGTGGATCTGGGGAGGAACAGAGGCGGCGGAGGGCTTGGGGAAATGCGGGGGGGAGTGGCGAGGGCCATGGTGGTGAGAGGCGGAGGAGATGGAGAAGAAGAGGAGGAAGGAGAGAAGAGCGAGAAGGAAGATAGAAGCCACGGAGAGGATAAGGATTTTAGAGAAGGAGTGGGGTTTTACAGGGTTTCTGGAGTGCATGATGATAGTGGAAATGGGGTTTGGATTGTAGCGAATATTAGAGAAGAAGAGATTGGGAGGAATGGAAGTCACGGGTGGCCTCTCACGGTTGTGAAGATAGCAGTGGGTGATTCTGTTGTTGGTAGCATTGATTGGGCGTGGAATGTAAAGCAGGTAAAGCCAAGCCACTTACCACCAGGTCTGTATGTTGTGCCTCATACCTGCACACCACCGCACCTCTCTCCCTCCCGCTCTCTCTCTGACTCAGAAGAGTGAGGACTCACAGAGGGAAAGACCCAAGTCAATGCAGTCAATGCTTTCCCGTCTTGCATCCTCTCATTGCTTTCCAACTTAAAGCGTTTACTTTGGTCAATTTCAAGTAAATCAGAGGCTCATTGGATGGATACTGTAACCATATGCAGGGCATGACTTATAAAATGACAATGGCTTATATATTTAGAAATCACCTTACAAAGTTTAAAATTTTATAATAATAAAACTTTTTTAATACTTAATTTTTTATGAACAATTTTTTTAGTAATGCAAGCCTTACCTAAATATCCATAGCACAACCTCATTGTGACCTAGAAAATATTCGATCAGCTCAAGTATAGTTCCACAAGAATTATGCACCATTGAATTAGTCATTTCCCTTATGCTACTTTAGCCTGAAGGTCTGGAGTCGAGTAAGGAGATGCCGAAAAAACATGTTCTTTAATGGATTTCAGACATTTAATCAATTCCACAGGAGTTGCTAGGGTTCTAGATTCAAAAAACACATATGCCTAACAAGATCAATCTACTCTATCTTGCAGTACAACAAAGGCATTATGCAAATGATTCATTACTATGACCGAATTAAAATTGAATATAATTAAGTTGCACAGAGTCCATGAAGAACATGAACATCTTCTTTTGTGGAATTTGGCCATATATCAAGCTCAATTACTCTTACACCTCTCCGCAATGCCTTTATGATTAGGACATCACTGCAATCACTGCTGAGTTCGTTGCCAGTCGGGCATGAATTGTGGCCCATGATACGAAATAATGGGACCAAGGAGCATTCATATCATGGTGAACAAGAAAAGAAATGAAAAGAACCGTCTTCATTACTAGGAAAACCTCTGGATCACATGTGTATGCTATCTAACAACCTAGAGATACTATATCTAATTGTAACTGAAGCAATAAAATGATAAAACTAAAGTTTAGGTGCTACAATTTTTTACCTTTGATATGGTCTCATTCTTTGAATCTTGACACTTGTGTAGAGTGGCTATGCACCTTGAGGGAGAAAGATGGAGACTTTGTGGAAGACTACTTATTGAATGGTTAAGTGTGTAACCTTAAACCCTTAAAACGGTTTATATAGACTTGTAGGTTTAAGTGACTTGGACCTAACTAAGGTTTGAGTAACTTAATCTAGTTCACTGGGTGCTAATTAATTAATTAGCTTTAATAGAATCTAATTAATCAATAAACCAACAAAAAATAATCAATCATAAAATTTTGTGCAATCTTGCGTTTTTACATAAATACCTTTATGCTTATAAATGATTAATTCTCCATAAAACCTCAAGACTTTGTTGGAAAAAAGAATATGAGCTTAAACGGGGTCATTGTTGATTAAGGCAAGTGGCAATAGGTTTTTTCAAAATAGACATCATGATATTTCATGGGTTTGAGATAGTGTATTTCCTTGGGTAATCATAAGGACATGTGGTAATGAAATCTATAATCGTAATAATTCATTTAGTTGAATTTGACATATATTTTTAAAGAGTTAGAGTATGTCAATTGATCACATAATAGGATGGTTTGAAACTTAAGGATGGTAGATAAAATCTTGAGAGGTATATAATATTTACCTTATTAGATTACGAACACTAGTTTATGAGGAATTTGCAAGCCATCATTAGTAAGTCACAGACCTAAATTTTCTATCTCAATCTAATATCATAAGATATTGGAATGTAGTTGACTTTCTATTATAGAATGTTGAGTTAACCTCGGAATTGGATTTTGAGGGAGTTAGCATTTTCTTATGGGTCCCAATAGTCCTTGAACTCATATTCACATGTGTGCATAATAACATTTTGGAAAACATGCAAGGTTGTATAAAAGCTTGTGAATGGTCCCTTTGGATTGAACTAATTAATTAATTGGAATCCAATATAGTTAATTAATCAATTAGGACCCAAGTGTGCTAAATTAAGTGATCTAAGCCCAAGATGGACTCAAGTCACTTAAACCCATTGGAAACTTATGTTTTTCCTATCATCTTATTGAATTAAAATTTTTCATTAGACAAAATTCATAATACTTTGAATTATGGTGATACAAAGAAAAATCATTTTGATGAAATTTATATAATTGCTAGCCTATGGTTTAGATTAAGAAGCCATTATCTATGAAAACCTTAATTAGGTGAAATAAAATGATCATGTGCTTGCATGTTTTAATCTTATTCATGCTATGTGTTGCATATATATATATGTATTCTTTTGGAAATTGCATATTTTAGGAAATAATGATAGGTTTTAAATGAAAAATCTCTCATGCTCTTACAATTTTTACCAAATCATGCTTTAAATTGAAAAATGCTCTACATTGATTGAGCAAATTTTCTCTTGGAAAATGTTTTCAAATGAAAAAAAAAAGAAGGGGAAAAAATGATTTCATCTTACATATTTTCATGAATAATGAAACTATGCTTATTGTCTATTTTTGTGACATCATTTAGGATCAATTAATAAATCCCATTATTATGCTTACTTGCAACTTTTTGTTGATAACAAAAAGGAGGAGAAATAGTATTAGGTTGCTATAGTATTAATAACCTAATAGATATAGTAAACATAGTATTAGGTTGTTATAGTATTAATAACTTACTAGATCTCATAAACATAGTAGCCTTCCAACTGATGACTTCTCCTTGAGTTTAGGCATAAAGATGGTGAAGATCTCTAGGTTGGAGGCTAGGGTTCTCACTCTGACCTATAGAGAATGGAATGGGAGAAGACAAAAGACCGTAGCCCGTAAGGGTATATATAGTGCTTCTTACTAAGCTTAAGTGACTTAAAACCACCTTGGGTTGGGATCACTTAATCTAACCAAAAAAGGTTGCTAATAAATTAATTAACCTAATAAGGCTCCAATTAATCAATTAACTTAATCTAAAGATATTGTTTACTTACCCTTGTGTAACCTTGCCTGATTACCAAATCGCCCTTATGCACACAAGTGTACTAAAAACCAATCCAACTCTCATAAATCATGCCATTAAGGAATATGAACTCGAGTGGGACCACCAAAACCCATAGAACAATAGTAGCTTCCACATAATCCAATTCTAACATTGACTTTGCATCCTACTATAGAGAATATTGCAATAAGACACTAAGTACTTAGATCCGTGACTTGTAATCCATTGTATATAGTCTCCTCATAAACTGGTGTTTGTAATCTAATAAGATAAAAGTTATCAACCATTCAAGACTACCTCTATCATCCTTGAGTCATAGATTCTCCTATTATGCGATCAAATGACATACTCTAACTCACTAAGTGCATATGCAAAATTTCATTAAAGGAGTGGGCCCATAGATTTCATGATCACATATCTTTAGGATCACCTAAGGGGACACACTGTTTCAAAGTCTATGAGATATCATGGTGTCTTTCTTGAGAATATTTATTGATATTGGCTTCCATCAACAGTGATCTAATTTATAGAGAATATATGATTACTTTAGGATCTCACTTGTAAGTCAAAGACACTACTAACTTTGACATGAGCTCAATATTCTCTAAAAGTTGAGAGACAATATAATGTAGTAACTTGGTGAAGTCATGACTACCTGATATCCTTATATCATGACTCACCATAAGTTGTGTCAAATGTGTAACCATACATATTAGTGTGCTCACCATGGGAACCTCATTCCAATAGCTAAGACTAACCATTCTTCCAATTAAGAGGTGGTGCATTATAGCCTCAAATGGATTGCTTAAGTTTATGAACTGATTGTAAACAAATAATCTACTTGTAAGGAACTAATTACTTTGATTTTCTAAAGAACTCTTAACGCACCCAAGTTATGTATAATACAAAAGATGTTAGGTAAGGATGCTCATAAAATATAATGCATGAAATAATGATAGATAAAAGTGAAACTAGAATATCATAAAATTAATAATGAATTCTAAATTTATTACATCATATCATGCTTTTAAGGGTTATCCTAACAAATATTTAAGTGTTATGAAGCAAAGAAGAAGATATATAAAGCAAAAGAGAAAATCGAGAATAATTAAGAAAAAATTTATCAAGTTTATCATTAGAATATTTTAAGTAGGATGATTAGCATTGTATTTTTTTAAGTAACAAAACATTCATCCGTAAGTTTTTAATTAGTTTTAACTTGTATAATTTGGATGAAAATCTTTTTGACAATGAAAAGATCAACCTAGCTTAGGAGGCTACCTTGGACCTGAAGCTTTTCATGAATTTTTTTAGGGTTTTCAAAAAAATATTATTCACTTAATCAAACATTATTCTCTAACAACTAGTTTGACATTTCCTATATAAAGGTTCTATACTTCATATTGGTTAAGAATCCAATTGAAAATTGTTACATTATTCATAGTAAAGTATACACATTTATACAAAATAAATAATCTAAGAAAACAAAAAACAATACTTCCTAAATCAATACTACAAATATTTTTTTGCCTAATTACAAAGTTGACTGAATAAAAAAAACTTCCTAAAATGGTCTTAAAGTAGTCAAAGATAATTAATTAAACCTTAGAATCAAGGGTGAAAATTCATAGATGATTTCCTTTAATCAAGAGTGAAGTCAATGGTTGATTTCCTTGAGATTAATGGTTGATTTGTACTAGATCAGTGACTAATTTCCAACATTCCCTCTCAAGCTAGATAAAAAATATCCTTCTTTTCTAGCTTGTTGATCATTGAGTTGAACCTTAGATTAAGAACTCCTTTAGTGAAGACATTTGCTAGTTGCAACTTGGAGGAAATGAATGGAGTACAAATCATTCCATTGACAATTTTCTATTTGATGAAGTATTTATCTATCTCAATATGTTTAGTTTTATCATGTTGCACTGGGTTATGGACAATGCTTATGGTTGTCTTGTTATCATCAATATAGCTTCATAAGACCCTTTGATTTTAGTTGCAACTCCCTTAAAGTTCTTTGTCCATATTAGCTCACATATTCAAAGTGCTATGACCCTATATTCAACTTCTGCACATGACCTGACTACTACAAGTTGCTTCTTACTCTTCTAAGTTACTAAGTTACCTATAACAAGAGTACAATAACAAGAGGTGGATCTTTTGTCAGTAATGGATCTACCCTAATCAACACTTGTATATGCTTCCACATCCATATGACCATTTTGAGAAAATAACAATCTTTTTCCTATAGTAGCTCTTAGGTTCAATATTCTTTTAACTGCTTCGATGTAAGGTTGTAAAGGAGAGTGTATGAACTAACTGACCACACTTATAGAGTAGGTAATATCAGGTCTAGTGTAGAAAAGATAGATTGATTTTCCCACAAGTCTCTAGTACCCTTTGTTATCTATTGGAGCACCATTTATAACTGCATCAAGCTTGTGGTTCAAATTAATAGGATTTTCTATAGGCTTGCACACAAGCATTCCAATTTCCTTAAGAAAATTTAGGATACATTTCGTTTAGGATATGTAAATGTCTTTTTTTTTACCTAGCCACTACGATTCCCAAAAAATAATGTAGAGTACCTAAATCCTTGATTTTGAATTCCTTAGCCAACTAAACCTTCAATTTTTGAATTTCTTCACTGTCATCACCCATTATAATGATATCATCTACATAGATGATTAGTATAGTCAACTTCCCTATGGATGATCTTCTAAATAAAAGAATATGATCTGCTTGACCTTGATGGAAACCAAACTTTGAGAGTGATTGAGCAAATCTTTTAAACCATACTCTAGGTGATTGTTTTAGGTCATGTAGAGATTTTTTTTTTTAGCTTGCATTTCTTCCCATTATTCTCTCCAAAATTGGATCAAAGGTCTATGTAGATACCTTCTTTTAGATTTTCATGTAAGAAGGTGTTCTTGACATCAAATTGTTCCAATTGTAATTCACTATAAGAGAGAGTGGAATTCTAATGGAGTTCATCTTTGCCATAGGGGCAAAGGCTTGTTGGTAGTCTACACCATAGGTTTGTATTTAATTTGCGCCTTATATCTTTCCACAGAACCATCCACTTTGTATTTAATTTTAAAAACTCATTTGCATTCTACTGGCCATTTTCCTTGGTGTAAATCAACAATATCCCAAGTCTTTAGAGCATTCATCTTCTCATCTATAGCTTTCCTACACCACGGGTTAGCAAGGGCTTCAACATTTCTTGGAATTGACTCATATGAGAGGTAAATGCCTTATAGGTCCCTACAATCTTATGACAAGACACAAAATTTGACAAAGGGTGTTCGGTACAACTCTTAATACCCTTATGGATTACTATAGGAATATCAAGATCAATATCAAAGAGAGGAGTAGAAATTGAAGTAGGATTTGAAGGATTACTATTGGATTTAGGGTATAGAAACCACACCTTCATATGAAGTTGATTGGTTTTGCTTTGAAGAATTAGGGCCTTCCACTAACCTAGATTGATCCTAAAGTCTTCTGGTACACAATTGTATCTCCACTATACTTCTATCATTATGAGTGATCTCCAAGGAATTTTCCAAGTTCTCCCTATTTTCTTAAATACTCCAAAGTGGTGTTGCTAATGAGATTGACTAGTTCTATGATAGATCTTCTAATTAGTCTTTGATAAGTGTGGTTGTTAAAAAAAAAAAAAAAAACTCACATCCATTGTAAAAAATTTCCTTTTGGTTGGTGGATGGTAACACTTGTACCCCTTTTGGGTTGGAGAATATATCCAAGGAAACTGCACTTAATGGTCTTCAGGACAAGCTTATATTTATCTTTGTTAGGGACATGAACAAAGACACTACTTCTAAAGACTTTCAATGGTAAAGAACTGCATAAAGATGGGTGAGGATAACATTCTTTTGGTGTTCTAATGGGAGTTTGAAAATTGAGTACCTTTGAAGGCATCCTATTGATAAGATAGGTTGTTGTCAAGATTGCATCCCCTAAAAATATTTTGAAATGTTTTTGGCAAACATTAAGGCTTGAGTTACCTTAAGAAGATGTGTTATTTTATTTATTTTTATTTACGTTCTATCATTTCATTTTGTTAGAGAATGTCATATTATCATATCTAATGATATGTATCTTGGTGTTAACTTATGTTTAGACCATTAAAAAGAAATTCTGAATTGTGGCAATAGTTTCAAATTTATTCTTTAGTAATATACCCAAGTAGTCTATCATTAATAAGACTCAGGAACCATCTAGCACCAGAAATATAAGTCACCCTTGAGGGCCCCCAAACATTAATATGTATAACTGAGAAGAATTTCACTTTTTTTTTATTTTTTTTTTATTTTATCACCAATGAGATATGACACTCTTTTATTTTTAGTCAACTCACAAATTTCATAATTTCTGCATGTAATGGAAACCAGGGTGCCCTAATTTTTCATTTAACAACCAATAGTCGTCTAAGGTTCCATTTTTTTGAACTCCCTTTATTTGATAGGCTTGAGGTGTCTCCTTCTAGGTATCTAGATAGTAAAGGTCATTCTTCTCATTAGCAATGCCAATCATCTTTCTCAAGATTTGGTTATGAAAAACATAGTAGTTAGGATAGAAAATTACCACATAATGGTTGTTTTTCAAGACTTCATGAACTGACAATAAATTATAGAACATTTAAGGCACATGAGGAATAGAAAAAAGAGTAATATCTGGTATATATATAGACATTTCCTTTGCCATGAATAGTAAGAAATGATCCATTAGCAACTTGGACCTTTTAATTATCAGAACATGCATGGTTCATAAAAAATAAAATAGTTCGAGTATTTGATCATGAGATTAGTGGCTCTTGAATCAATGATCCATGAGCTTGAATTTAAAATAATGGTTGAGAGTAGAAATTTACCAAGAATTCCAAATTGAGCAAATGCACAGGAAGTAAGATTGAAGGTCACCTCATTTGTTTCGGTGATCTTGCATAAAAGATCAAGTTGTTCCTCAGTATTTTGAGGATTTCTTCTAGCCTTAGTAGTGAATGGGTGGAAAGAAGAGCCTTGGCTTGGAAGCGCTTGTTGCCCTCTGAGACTTTACTAGAGTTGTTTGTAGGATTTAAGGTAGAAAATTGATCAACCATATTTGTTGAACACAAATATAGAGGTATTGAGATCAGGAAAAAAAAAAAAAAAAAGACTAAGGTGTCTGAGAACAAGATTTTTGTGTATATATGGTGTAGGAAGAATGAAAGAGCTAGCAATGAAGGCTGGTTTGAAAAATAAAAAATAAAAAATTGAACAAGTTACAGCAATTAATGTTGTATATGTATGAGCAATGAAGGCTCTGATACCATATCAGTTTAGAATCTGATTGAAAATTATTGTTGCATTATTCACAATAGAGTATACGTATTTATAGGAAAAACAATCTAAGAAGAAAAACAACATAAACTTTCTAAATCAGTGCTATAAATATTTGTCAACCTAATTAGGTTGACTAAATAAAAAACTTCCTAAAATGGTCTTAAACTAGTCAAAGATAGCTAATTAACCTTGAAATCAAGGATGGAAATCAGTAGATGATTTTCATCAATCAAGTTTGAGATCAATGGCTGATTTCCTTGACATTAATGGGTGATTTGTATTATATTAGTGGCTAATTTCCTTGAAGTGATTGATTTCCAATAAAATAAAGAAAAGTTTAAAACTATTATTCAATTATTTTTTGGGTTTTAGGAAAATATTTAAGTGCATTAAGCTTAAACTTGCATTTTATTCATAGTGTATCTAATCAATCCTAATTTTCTATTTATCCTCGAGCAAAAATTTGTAAAATTGAGAATTTGTATTAAGAAATTCATTTTTTTAAAATCTTATAAGATGAACTCAAATATCACTTGAAGAAAAAAAATTAAGTGTGAGGTATCACTTTGGCTTTGCTAAGTGTATCTCTTTGGGAGTTCAAAAATGGGGCATCTCTCGGAGAAAATTGTAAGTACTCATTGAAATTAGTTAATCCAATTATAAACCTTAAAGGTTTGTTTGGGAAGCTTTGGTATAGTGGAACCTCAAATTTGAGTTTGAAGCTATTTAGAGGAAGGTAGATGCAGGCCAGTATTGGGCCAAATCACTATGAAGCTTGGGTTTACATTTGTCTTTTCCTCACTACCCTTATTTATATGCGATTGTTCTTTATAGTTATATTATATTATTGTTTATTTATTTCTTTTACATTCATCATAGTTAATATTTGTTATAATTTACAAAAAGTAACTAACACCCAATTCATCCCCCTCCCCCTTCCCCCTATTTGGTGTTTACCTTAGATTGATAAAGTTAGAATTTTAACAAAGTCTCTAGTGGTGGTATTATTCAAGCAGCCACCAAATTACTCTTTTCTCATGATATTTGGTTGCTTTTGGTTTCCTTATTTGTGTGGTTTAAACTAAGAGGGTAAATAGTTGAAGACGTTTTTCTCTGAAGAATGTTTTAGGAAATAAATTGATAAATAAGTGGCTAAAATTTTTGTGCTAATATCTTTAGGAGTAAAATTGTCATTGCCAAAGTTCCTTTTCTGAAAATATTTGGGTATAAAATTGATACATTGGGACTTTTGGAAATAACTTAGGATAAAATGGTTATTTACCAGATTTTAAAAATGAATTATCTTGAACAAAAATGAAAATTTTGGTAAGGAATTTGTTTGGAAATATTTAGGGATAAGAAATGGTTATCATCAATTTTTTTCCTTTTTGAAAATAAATTTGGGAGTATACCAAAAGTATTTAAAGGTGATTCTTTGTAGCACTTTTTAAAAAATGAATAATAATGGATTTTTTTTTAAAAATAAATTAGGAATAAAATATTTGCTTTTGGCATGTTCTCTTCAAATAATAAATAATTAAGATTGTCCCAAAAATATTTAGAAAATAAATGATAAGATATTTAGTGATAAAAAAAAAAAATTGTATTTTTATAAAGATTTTGGCATAAAAAAACTAAATGGTAATTTCATATAAGATTTTTTTTTAAAAAAATTAAGAATAAAACAATTGTGTGTAAAAGTAATTTGTAAATAAAAAATGATTATTTATAAAATTTGTGTATAGAATAATGGCTTCCATAAAGATCTTGTTTAAATAACTTATGAGAAAAAATGGATTTTTTTTTTTAACAAAGATGGCAATTTAGGGAATTTTACAAAAATTATTTAGTAATAAGCTTGTCTTTTTAAAATTTTCCTAAGAATGGTAAAGGGATTATTTCAGGGTTCTCCTCATGAATATTTTTCAGGAATAAAGTGAAAATTTTCTTTAGATTTCCTTTTGATAAAAATAAAATAGGGATTTAAATGGTTATTTTGGTTTTTTTTTTTTTATAATAATTGAGACTCATTTCAAGAATAATTAGGAATAAAATGATAATTTAAAGAAGATCTTTTCTAAATATAATTTTGTTTCAAATTGTGTTTTATAGTAATTGAGGAAATAATTTAAGAAAATAATATTAATTTTTAATAAGATTTTTTAATGATTTGGGATTAAGAATATTTTTAAGGATTTTTATGGGATAACATGGAAATAAAATTATCTGTGAATATTCTTATAGCTTTCTTACTTTAAGATTAATTGATTGATAAATAATTGAAGAATATCTAAACAAAATTTCAAGAATAAAAACAATGGGGGGGCTGAATTTAAGCCCTTCCATGCTGCCTAAATTGTAAAATTTGGTTTTTTTTTTTTCCTCTTTTTCTTTTCATCATCCCCTAACCATCATTCATATCATTTGTTTTATTAATTTCTTGTTATTTATTGATTATATGATATCTATAAATTAATTAATAAAATGTCAAAATTTCCTCAACTATAATAAAACTCATCATCTTACCTTCTCATTAGTCACTTAATCTTTAAGTTTCTTTGGAGGAATGGATGGGGATTATTTGGATGAGTGAATATATGATATGATATATAACAAGAGAACGGATAAAATATCATATCCGAAAATTGGATAAGTCATCCTATCATTTATTCTATCTTATGTTTGGTTATTGGATAAGTAATAAGATATATTATTTATTTATTTTTATATGCCTTCTATATATAGTATGTTAACTTTAAAAAAAAATTATTTTATTTTTTTTAATATTACTTATTTTGTAAAATAAAAAGATTTGATTAAAAAAAAAATTAATGGTCAGAAGAACTAAAAGAAATATTTCTAAAATAATATTAATATATATATATATATATATATATATATATATATATATATATATATATATATATATATTAAGTAATTTAAAATAAAATACATGTAAGGATAAGCTATTTTAGTCTCAAAATTGTTGCTGAAGTCTTAAGAATCAGTTGTTATTTACTTTAGAATTAATTGGTTAAAAAGAATAAAATGGAAAAAGGATAAAAAGATTAGATTTCCAAAGTTGGGAATTTACTAAACCCTTCAGAAGGAGTTGAAAGAAATGATTACAGAAGTAGCTTCCGGGCTTATTGAAATTCTCCTTGAAGCATGAAAAATAATCAGTGATGGCGATTATGGGGGAATGACAAGAAGTCAATTGCCTTGTCAGGAGATCCATGCTAAACTCCTAAGTTTGCAAGCAAATCCCAAAGGGTAAAGGGAAAGGAACAACTGACGAAATCAGTGATTAATTGCAGTTGCCTCATCATCAAGAATATGTGGAATCCACTCATCACCTTGAATGAAATTCTTCACCGAATACGTGCGAACATGCTTAGCCGGAATTCGGCTACTCCATTCCACTCTTGAAGATAAATTAGCACCCGGTCCCCAATTCGCAAATTCCCCATAATAAAGTGTCGCCAATGCAAAATCCCCATTCCATGGCATCCACCCTTGCGGTGTAATAAGAACTTCCAAGTAACAACGTATGAAAACAGTCCTGGAATACTCTTTCCATGGCCGCCCCAAGAAGTTCTTGTGTACCTTGGGGTTGCTATGGTACAATTTCATGTACTCCTCGGTGCCATTTACCACACAGTTTTTGAAAACCAGGCCTGTGGTCTGGGCAGGGTCCGTTCTTCCATGGGCTGTCACAGCATTGTTTTCGCCTTTCTCGGGATCGAGTGGCCTGGGGCGGACCAGGATGAGGCAGTCGTGGAAGATTGAAGCGGAGTTGCCGAAGATGAAGTCCACGTTGCCTTGGATGCGGCATGACTTGTAGAACTGGCGAAGGGAGTGAACGTAGAGGGTGTCTTGATTGCTTATGAATTCGCAGTTTTCGATCACAGATAAATCGCTGTCTGATCTGAAAGCTACGGCTTGGTGTTCATCAGGGCCGGCCGTGTTCTGCATTGTGAGCCCACTCGCCATGAACCCATCGCCCGCAACCCCTATAAAACAAAACATCATTGTAATTAAATACTAACAAAATTAATATTAAAATCTTCAAAAAATAATTTTATTGCATCAGGAATTAAATAATTTAATGGCTGTTTCGTCTTGCATCACTGCATGTCATGCCACCACCACAACTTACCGACGGTTGCAGAGTTGTAGGTGGAAATTCCAGGTTGGCCCACCTGCAAAGAGCCCGTAATTACCGTTTTGCCCATACCATCTCCCAGGAACACCACGTTCTGTTTCTCGAACGGCACCCTAACCGTTTCCTCGTAGACCCCTTCCTGGATCCTAATCACAAACCTCCGGCTACCGTCGTTGTCCGGTGCCGCATTCACCGCTTCCTGCACCGTCTTGTAACACCCGTCGCCTCCCTTACACACCGTCGCGTTTGGCTTCAGACCCCTCGGAACTCCGACTTTGAACCCCAACATGGATTCGCCGCCATCGGAGGCCTCCCAGAAGCCGTCGCGCTCCGTTTTGGGGGGTCTCCAGGACCCGGTTTCGTTCCCGAAGATGTCATAAGAAGCCATCATGCTTAGGCCATTGCTGGTCATCACAATGAGGGAGGAGTTCAAAAACGACATCGTGCTGTTCACCTGCTGGGTGTCGTTGGCGTACTTGAGGGCTGACCAACAATCGTACTGGAAGACTAGGGCGGCGCTCATCCAGGCCCTCGCATCCTTGATCCTCCCAAGTGGCAGAGCCTTCGCCGTCGATGAGAGTCGGTACTCGGAGTTATGCAACTCATCCAGGCAGTTCTTCGCCGCCGTCGTCCTGTTCTGGTTCCCTGCGGACGAGTCCAGGATCGACTTCACCATCGACTGCGCCATTTTGAGAATTTCTGAAGAGACCCAGATGGCGGATTGGATGATTTGGACGGGACTCGGGTTCGGAGGGACTTGACCCAATCCTAGGAGAAAGGCCTCACATGTTTCTGGGAAACGCGTGGCCTTACAGGCCTGTTGGATCTGGGGGTTAGGAGAGGTGGCTTGTTGGGTGAAATGCGGCGCACCTTGACGGACTGCGGCGGAGGAAGTGGAAAGAAACAGAAGACAAAGAAGAATGGGACAGAAGAGAGAATCCATGGAAATGATGATGAACAGAGTGAAAATTTACCGTGTTTATAGGATTTTTCTCCGGTGCTTGGTGATGAGGAAGGCCCATGTATTCTTAGTTCTGATCATGGGAAATAACAAATTTCCGCTAGTGCTTATGTCATCATCCATTGATTATCGTATGTGGAGGATATTACCATTAATATTTGTAACTTTCAAAAATATAATTATCAATTAATGAAAAAATTTTAAATCCTTCCAAGAATTTTTTAGATATTTTTGTCAGATCTTGAGGGTTACTGGGATGATAGATTTACTGAAGAATTGTCAAGCCCCACGCTTCGAGAATTTATGTTCATTTTTTTTTTTAAGATGAATTTGATAATTTCAAATCTTATATTTTGATACATATAAAAATGAAAGGTTAAAATGGTAATTTTTTTTCCATTTTAATGTTAAGTAAAAATGGAATAAAAATGGAAAAAAAGAAATGAATTGTTTGCAATATCCGTATATATGGTTTAAGATATTTTCTTATTTAAAAAAAATAAGCCACATTTACAAAGTTCGAAATAATTTTTTATTTTCATTTAAAAGACTCTTTGAATTTTTTTTTTTTTTTTTTTGCTAAATAATAAAAACTTATTTTGGGCATGTGAACTAAAAACAAATTATTTTTAAAAATTTATATCACTATTTGGTTGTTGTTCTTTAAAACAATTTTTAGAAATAAAGTAAAATAGATAACTATTCTTCATTTTTTTTTTTTCATTAGAGAAAATGCATTTCAAATCAAATAAGACTTTATATTGAATTTATTAATAAGTTTAATAATTTTAAAAAATAATTTAAAACTCAAAAAATAAATAAAACGACTATAAAAAAATAACATGCAGAATTAATATTTTAATTTCTTTAATAAAATTTTTAATTTTTAAAAATAATTTGAAATTTAAAAAATTGATTAATCTTTTATATATATATATATATATATAAATTGAATTCATGGAGTAATGAAGTGTAGCACTTGTGGAGCAGTGTTCATGAAGTGGCGAAGTATAGCCAAACATCAATAATAAGTTAGGAAAATTATGAAAAATGAAGTTTTTTTATTAGACCAAATTTTCCTCCTTAAATATCATGTGGGCCACACCGAAACATGATTTATCATTGAAATTTTGGTGATAAATCTTGATATTTAGCTCTATCAGTTTGGCTTCATATATATCAATGACTCAAAATCACTCTCTACCAATTGAATTAATATTTAGAATGATCATTATTCAACCAATAGCCAAAACAATGTATAGCTTTTATCTCCCAACAGTACGTACTCTTATTGGATTGACCCAATATTATATTTTCTTCAAGATGAAACTTTGCCGGCAGATGAAATTCAATATCTTAAACTGAGGATCCAAGTGGCAAAGTACTCAATAATGATCAACGATAACTTATATAGAAAACACTTTCTAGTCTATGCTCGATCCCTATGGTCAAATGAAGTAGAGTACATCCTAGTCGAAATCTATGAAAAATTAACAATCTAAGAATCACTTAAGAGGAAGATCTCTAGCTCATGAGGCCTTAACTCAAGGTTACTTTTGGAAATTCATTTTAAAATATGTAATTGATATGTGCTTAACTATGACAATTAATGAGTCATACCCATCTCACATCTCTAGTCAAGTGTTCCAACCTTATAGTAAATCCATGGTTGTTTTCACGATAAGTTACTTTAGACATTATCAATCTCATGTTAGCAATTAAACCAACTTAAACTTTATTCTCATTGTTAGTGAATATTTCATTGATATGTAGAGGTTAAGTTATTCGATAACATTCAAGAATTAGATGTCAAAGTACACTTTATTTAATAAATTATTGTATTTCAATTTACCATTCCTTGATCTTTGGTATTTGACAATGGAGTATAATTTTACAATGAGGGTTTTCATAACTTTTTCACTAAGCTTGGTAGTAGAAATTTCTACTCTACACCCAAGTTTTTGCACAATAATGGCTATGTAAAAGAAACCAAAAAAAAATTTATATATTGAGTTGCTTAAAGAAGAGACAAGAAAAGTTTATAGGTAAGTGGCTTGAAGATCAACCTATGGCCATTTAAGTCCATTGAGGGAAAAAAAAAAAACCCAATGGTTGAAATCCCTTTTGCAATGGCTTATGGAATGGAAGTTGTAATATGCATAGAAACTAGAATGCCTACCAATTGAATTAACTTTGTAAATACACTAGGGTAGGTAATGATCTTGTAAGCTTTACTATATTGGGCTAATGAGAAATGTGAAGGAGAAAATATCTAATTATCTTCCTATTATTTGCAAGTTATTCCTCAACACAATAAGAGATTCACCATTGACATTTCAAAGTTGCCAACTTGATCCTTTGACATGTCTTTGATAACACTAAAGAGATAAATGTTAGAAAAATGAAGATTCAAATGGGGTCATATATATCAACTTATTCAAGTTGGATATAACAATGCCTATCATTTAGAAAATATGGATGGAAAGACAAGTTCCTTCACCATGGAAAATCTTTAATTTGAAATATATTACCACTTAAAAGTATATATATATAAAAAACATTACTACACTAAATGATATATTTCTTCTAAAAGCTAGTCTTTTGTATAAAATTGCCCAAACATTCAAGAAATGAGGTCATACTACCCCATACTTTATAATGTGACTTACAAATAGGAGGTTAGGTTACCTCTAAGCCTGAAAAGAGGTGATGCTACTCTAGGTTATTTAGAGGATAGAAGGAAGGCCATATTACTCCTAGGCTAAAAACTTGAGCCAAAAAGGACATGATATGTTATGACCATCTATTGAGCACTGTTATCCCATACAACATCATATAGAAGTCACAATACTCTTCAACTAAAAATAAGAAAATAGAATAGAAGCCATGAAAGCCAACTAATAAGCTAAAATTTTTTATAAGTATACCTATGCTCGAAAAGTAAACAAAATGAAAATGCAAAGACAATAAAGTAGAATGAGTTAGAAGATAATATTATCATTAATGAAAGTTGCATACTCCAAATAAGTTATGTGAACATATAACAAATAGAAAAGTACCAAAAAATAATTAGAACACTACTAAAAAAAAAGAACAAAGAAAAGATTATTTAATAATTTAAATAGCATTATATTGAGTTGTTTGGACCTCATCATTTCTTGAAATTAAAATTCACTTAATTATATCATCAATGGTCAATTCCATTTAGTTCTCCCCAACTATTTAAGGACCTTAGTCCTCCTAAGCCTCACCACTATTTTTCCCTTTTATTACCATTACCGTTATCATTACCTGTAAGCCCATGTTATTGAAGAACATGATTCTATCCCACGTTAAAGGCTTTGTCTAGATGTTCTTAAATTTTTATGTCATAAGAACCTTTGAGGCCTTATCAACACCAGTTTTGGGAATAAAAAGGCTCAAAGATTTGTCATCTCTTGGATAAACATTTCTTAATCCTTCAAAACTTTTTTTTTTCTCTTACTATATGATTTATCTATCTTACTTGCCTAAGGGTTTTATAGCTAAAGTAGATCTTCATATTTCTTGCTTGGTTCAACTTCAAAGCCTTAGTTTTCTTCTTAGCATTCCAAATAACCAAATTCATGATTTTTCATCCTTTCTACCTATTAAATGATGAACTCTCATAGCCTCTTTAATTTAGTCAACTTTATATTTCTATAAATAAGTAAAAAATCTACAAGTCCTCTAAGATTGCCTATAATTGCAATACAAATATATCAAAATTAAATATTAATATTCTAAGTATGGTTAACCATAAATTAATTTTTTATATGAATGTACCATATATTTCAAATCTCCAAATGCTAAACCTCGCTTAAGTATTAAAACTCCACATGAAGGAGGAGTCATATGCTTCATCATCAACATGCTCTAAAGGCACTAATGAACATGATACCATGTCAATTGAGGATGTGGAAATCCTCTATTTTATAGAGGGGTGTGTAAGTTTGATAGAAAGTTGGTATATATATATCTTCCAAAATTTTTCTATATCAACATAAGTATAAGGAGAGCATGCTGATCATTCTAGTATGGAGTACAAGATAGTTGTGCAATCTCCTAAAGTGGCCACCTCAATGACTTTTTGGTTAGCTTGAGACTACAAAACATCATAAGATAAGGTAGGGAAGGTTGACACCACTATCAGAATGACCACCCTCTTGGGAATCAACTTAGATGACTCTCCCTTTTGCCTATTTTTTTTAGTTGAGATGTTATTTGGTCAATAAATTTGTAGTGTCATCCTACAA
Source organism: Vitis rotundifolia (assembly GCA_030254885.1). Lineage (NCBI taxonomy): Eukaryota > Viridiplantae > Streptophyta > Magnoliopsida > Vitales > Vitaceae > Vitis > Vitis rotundifolia. Next base: position 21,766,908 of record CM058154.1, read on the forward strand.
GTGATCTATTGTCTTTTCTTTTCCTTCTCTCATGCTTACAAAATGCCTCAAACTAGACACTTAGCTTGATCCCTAGGATTGGGATGAGGCTAGAGATGAAGCCAGCTAGACATGTTGCCTAGTTGTAATAATGACTTTTAGCTTTCTAGTTTGTCTAAATTTTCTTCTTATTTTTTCATTTTGTTATTCAACTTTTTTGGTGGCTTTGTACCCACCAATATCTAATAATTGAGCTCACCCTTATTGGCCGAAGAAACAATGAAGGGGTTTTCTCTTCAAATTAATTCGGATGACTCAAAAACATCTTTTAGATTTAGCTTAGTAAGAACTCAACATAAGCACACTTGTTAGGGATAGTTTTTAACAAATATATAACTCAATTGAAGCCAACTTGACCAACCCATTTAATTGGCTTCCTAGTCTACTTTGATTTGCATAATATATATATAACTTTTATAAAGAAGAAAAACTGTGGGGTGAGAATTCACTAATATACCAAGGTGCCTAAATGAAATTTTATTGGAAAATATCTAAATTGATCTCTTAAGTGAAATTCCCAATTTCAAGAAATAATTAATTGTTCAAAATCCATCTTTTATTAGTTTTTGTGCACTTAGTTACAAATTGGAGTGCCCAACCTCATGAAAAAGTAAAAAAAAAAAAACAATCATTTTAACATTAACTTAATTTGACAAATAAAAAAAACTTTGACTAAATGGAGACCCAAGTCATATAAGCTACTAAGAATAGCACATCTTGTTAATATTCAAAAAATATTAGGGTGATATTATCCTAGGTATCTACCTAAAGAGCATAGGAATTAACAAATAGTAAACTATACTAACACCTTCAACTGAACATTGAATTGCTTATAATTTATAGAAGTAGAATTTTTCATCTCATAGTTTGTGCAGGTCTTTAAGGAAACATATGTTATATCATCGGAGATATAATATTAGGGATGAAAGTTATTAACCATACATTCAACCAAAGTATCACTAACCTTATACTTGAGATATCTACTTACTCATTTTTTTTAATCTCTTTATATTTTCTCTATCTAGAATTGTTTGAAGGTGCTAAGTCAATCCTTGGTGGAGCCTAGCTAATTCACAATTATATGATTTGTAGCTTCTTATGCATTTTTCACTTGGGTCACTACTAGCTTGGAGTCACTTTGCATATAAAGTATAGTTACTTGCAAGTCTTTCATTATTTCAAAAGCAAATAACAACTTTTACTATGCTTTGTTATTTGAGGTGACAAATCCAACTTTAGAGATTATCCAATTACTTCACCTTGAAGTGATCAAAGAATGGTGATAACTCCATATTTCCTTCATTTGGATGAACCATCCACATTAAAAAAAAAAAAATCCATTCTATCATACTATTAGTTAACCTTGCTTGGCATATGAATAAGTAGGATAATTAAAAAGTAAAAAATTATTAAGAATAAATTGGATTAATTAATAAGCTAAAACATTGATCACATAAGCCTAGAAATAGGGTCAAAGTTCTTTAGGTATTGGTCTGAGGGCAAAAGCTACATTTTTGAACTTAGAATAGGAAGTTTCAACTTCAGTTAAAGTTTACTAATGAAGTATATCGATCATTGATGCTGATTGACATCCATTTTAACAAAGCATCACTTACAATGTGTGAAAGATAACCATATATATATATATATATAATTCTTTTCCTAGTTTAGGTTGACTCATGTAATGGAATTGAAAGATATTGTTGGGTGGCATGAAAAGTTTTATGACATTAAAAGGTCCATTTGAGTTTCTTTAAACAGTGATGTTCATAAAAAATGGTTGTAATCAATTTGATGATCATGAAATAAATAAATTAATGGCAGTTAGTCAACCCATTAAGCATTATACTTTGAATTGGATAGTGAAATATCTAATAAGGCCTGGATTTGTTTTAAATTAGCTTTAATGCCTTATTTTGTAACTATAAAGCCTAAGAATTCACTACAACTAACTTTACAAACATAATTTGACAAGTTGAGTTTCTTTTGGTATTACCTTAGTAATCAGAATATCTCATCAAGATTATGTTACCTAATTCTTACATTTTACTAACATATCATCAATGTGTACTACCATGGTTCAATCCACAAGTGGCTTGAACATCTTAGTAATAAGTTGTTAGTAGGTGACACTAATATTTTTGAGCTTGAATGCCATGTTGTAGCAATATAACCCTCTATTTATAATGAAAACTATCTTTTCTAAATTAAATAGGTATTTTAGGATTTGAATGTAATTTAAGGAGGCATCCATAAAGGATAAGAAGTAATGTAATTGTGGCATTTACTATATGGTTAGATTAGCAAGGAAAAGTTTCCCTTAGGAAAGGTTCATTCAAATCGATGAAATCAACATAAAATCTTCATTTGTTGTTCTTCTTTGGTACAATTACCATGTTAGCCAACTAACCAATTAATGAACTTCTTCAATAAAACCAAGTTCTAAGTACCATTTAACTCTATCTATGTGATGTTGATTTAGATTACATTACAAGTTTTGCTAAACCCACTTCTATCTTAAATGGATACTTAATCTATGACATGCCATGGATGGGTCTACCCTTTCTATATTTGCATGTTTTTAGCAAAATAATTCAACTTTTTCTAAAATTAGAAAGCAAGATTCCTAAGAATACTTGCCCATTGCTATCATTGTTGAATAATGGCATTACATGGAGGGATTCAACTACCAAGGACTCCCATGCCTCCTTATCATGCCATGAACATTGCATTAATTGCTACTTGGATTTATCAAGTTCCACTATTGGTGTTTCCTTAGTAGGAGTAAGTGCATGAACATAAAATTTGATAACATTGGTTGAAAAAATATTGGCTCCTATATGTCTATCTTTGTTTTGTGATTAACTATTCATTTAATGGTATTTTGAAGTTATTTTTTTATCATTTTAAGAATCCATGCTCTCCCTAAATGATAATGTAGGGAAAAAAAATCACCCATTGCTAAAAAATAGACTATTGAGGTGACAAGACTTGTAGTGATTGTTAAAATTTTGTACACGATAGGATAAAACATCATTCAATCTTATATACATATAAAAGGAGTAGGGCTTTCTAGAAATGACATGTGAAATACTATTTACTAGACAATGAACAAGTGGAGAGGATTAACTCAATTGCCTAAGTTGACTAGAATGTGATAAACATTAAAGTTAGAGAGTTTTAATAACTTCAAATTGTCTTCATAAGAATATAAAATATATAATAGATTAACCATATTATATAAAATAACGCTAACAATGGGTTGGATGATATGGTAAAAACATGTTACAAATTGCATGTACTCCTAGTTGAAGAGTTATATTGAATCAAGTTTAAAGCCTAACTTTAAGATTGTTATTGAGCATCAGTTGGACCATCTTGAATAACTTGGATGATTAGTCTTGGCTCAATAGTCATTGTTAACACTTAGACATGATTATTTACTAAGTCTTTTAGTTGTTTTCTAGAAGAAGATCATTTTTTGATGTATTAAAGAAATGCATAGCTTAAATGAGGTGTTAAATCATGTAATGGAAGTTTCTACATTGATTTGTAGCGTACCTTTAATCCTTATGGTATTCATATTAATGACTTTTGTCCCTTTGGCTTAGTTCTCCTCTTAATAGTTATGATCACTGAAACATGTCTAAAGATTGAGATACAAGGAAAATAGAAGAAAGCTAGCATCAATGATATTATAGGTTAATCATACTTTATATTGGTTTTCTTTTTCTTTTTCTATCCAAAGTTGTTTAGATCCATCTTTCTATTTGATTGTTTGGATGTTGAGTTCATAAGTGTTTCTTGTGTTGTTTGGGACACAATGATCATATATTGTGAGGGTGTTCCCATAACTTCTTCAAGAAAGTGTTTATTTGTTAATTAGAATAAGTCCTCTTTAGCTAATTTCAAGTAGCCTTTTGAAAATATATTCAAAGCATGAAATGCTGAGAATAATGGCTAACTAGAATGCTAGGTTTGTTGCATCCATGCTACAAAGTGTCCGGCTAAAATATGAAGCTATAAAAAAACTTCATGAAGTCTTAAGTGGGTTCTATTTCCAACAATTTTAGGTTATGTAGACTTTTAATTTTGAGCTTTGTTGTGTTAAACTCAAATAATGTGAGACAAATGTGTTAAAGAAGCCTTTGAGAGATTGGAGGAAGTTCAATAGTAGAAGTTGGGTTTGGTTTATCGAAAAAGAGGAACTTAAATGAACTCTACAAATTTGATTTTATATAATAATTTTTAATTTTCATCAATACCAAATATTAAATTAACTATATTAATCTAGAAAAACTAACAAATATTTATACTTGCATATATTATATGTATACTTAATATATTATAAATTAATCTAGAAAAAACTAAGAAATATTTATACTTGCATATATTATATGTATACTTAATATATGAAAGAAGATTGGAAAATTTTTAAAGTTTACTTAGGATACAATTCAAATTTTTTTTGAATATTTTGTTCATTGTAGTTAATGGTGAAAATATTGAAGAAATGTATAATTAAATAATTTTACATAATTGGCTTCCATAGATATAGAATCATTAGGGATGCGGGGTAAAAAGTAATTAATTGATGTTGTAAGTAAGTGAGAGAGAGAGAACTTAAATGATTTTTATAATACTTAAGTTTATATAATAAATCTTACATGGTTTATAAGAGAGTAAGAATTTAAATAAACTCTGTAGAATTTGATTTTATAAAATAAATTTTGATTGTCATCATTAGCAATATATGTAAATAATAATAGTATGTAAAAAATGTGCTTCTTATGAAAAAGATTGGAAAGTTTTTGAAGTTCACTTAAGATGCAAATAAAAATTTTCATTTTGTTAGCTTCCTATATATATATATATATATATATATTGCATGTGTCACTATACTTAATGATGATTACAAAAGAACTTTGAGAAGTGTAATTACACCAATTTTACATAATTAAATTTCATATAAATGGAGTTATTATCAATCTATTTCAAAAGGGGATGACTTCATGTTGTAACTAATTGAAAAAGACAAGGAAAGAAAAACTCAAATGATATCCATAAAACTTTGATTTTATTTAATACCACGAATTGATTAAATACATTTTTTTTTTTTTGACAAACCAATCAAATATCCATATTGTATGGAAGTAGTAATTGTATTTAGAAGCATATTTCCTATGAAGAAGTTTGAAAAAAAAAAAAAAAGCAAAACAAAAAGTAAAGTGCACTTCAAATGCACTTTAGTTTTCCTTTGATTTTTTTTTTTAAAAAAAATCAAGAGTGCACCTCAAATGCACTTAGATTTTTTTTTTTTTTTTTTTTTTTGGGAGTTTCTCAAAATGGTGATTATATAGTGTGTATGTCATTTCACTTAACAGTGTTACAAAATTTTGAAAAATATAATAAAGACAATTTTACATAATTACCTTATATGTACATAAAGTTATTAGCTATGGATGAAGTGCAAAAATGATGAATTAATATTTTAACTTACTAAAAAAGATAAGGAAAGAAACCCAAATGATCTTCTCAAAATTTGATTTTATATAATAAATTGATTTATCATCATTACCAATTTATAAATTAATTGTGTCATTTTAAGTACAAAAAAAAAAAAAAAACAAATATTTATGGTTCATACATCGTATCCAAATAATAATTATATATAAAAGCATCAAAAATGGAAAAGCTCTAAAGTAGTCTTCAAATATACTTCAAAATTTTCATATTATTCTATGTTGGTATACATCATACGTGCAAGAATTGCACCCCTTTTTCATTAGGTACTTTTAATAAATTATCTTATTTGATTATAAAAAATGATAAAATTATGCTAACCTTTTGAAATGATACTGGAGCACATGCTATTGCAATTAATGGTGATTACAATATTCTTAGAAAAGTAAGCAAAGTAATTTTACATAATTATGTTTCATGAAGTCATTAGGTGTGCACGAAGAAAAGGGATAAAATAATATTGTGATTGACTAAAAAGGTGAGTCATTGCCCTTTTTAAGTATTTTTTGATAGAAATAAAAGAAAAATATACAAATCAATAGGTTAGACCCACTAAAGTTATTAGTGATATCTAAGTGGGATTATATGTCAAAACAAGTCTCAAGTCTCTTCTTAGTCTTTGAGTTCCCTATCTTTCTCTCTCTTAGGGCTTTAAAGGTGAATTCTCAAACTTAATTTCAATAATCTACTTCTTTTTAAACATTAGATTCTTTTTTTTTTATCTCTTTTGTGATCTTATATTTTAGTTTTGTTGCATTCATTTTTGGGGTGATTAATTCATTTTGTTGTCATTTTGGAGGAGGTTTATTCTTATTTCATGAGTAAGATCTAATTGGTGATATTGCTTTTGAATTTTAACCTTTATTTCTATGATTATACTGATATATATATATGATGTTTAGATTATTATAGATGTGTTTATCGTGATTTATCAATGTGATTCAACTTTGTTTGAAGGAAATCTTAATTTCATGTATATGATCTTTCACAGGCTCATTGAATTGGTGTATCAATGTGATTTGAACTTCCTCTCAAGGAAACCCTAATTTTATGTATTTGATTTTCTATTAGTTCAATGGATCAGTGAGTGCTTTGAATTTTTTTGTTTTCGTTATGATTATATTGATTTCTTGATTGCGATGTTTAAGCCGTTTATGAGATTATATTGGTTTATATATATGATTTGAACTTTTCTCACAAAAACCCTAATTTCATTTATCTAATTGTTAGTTGACTTATAAAATTAGTGATTGCTTTAGAACTTTCTTTTAGTTTTGATTGCTAGAAGTGCATTTATTCTGATTCATCTATATGATTTGAGTGATTTCGGGGCAAAACCCTAATATATGAAAATGTCTAGATCGTGAATGTGTTTATTTTGATTGATCTATATAATATAATCCTGTCATAAAGAAACCCTTGATTGCCTATTAACTTATTAATTTTTAAAAATAGACTACTTTTAGAATAAAAATAAAATTTTATTATAATTGAGTTTTAGTTTTGACTCTTCACTAGCTAACCAAATAAGTAGTAAGCCGGGAAAGCTTCATTGAATGAAGTTGAATGAGATTTAACTTTCTAAAATGTAGATTATTAAAAGAGTCTTTATTTTCTTTTTTTTTTATCTAACATTTATATAGAGAATTCAAGGCAAGGAAGCTTTCTAATGTTGAGGTAATGAGCTTGCCAAAATTGTGTTGGAGAGAGTATTTTAAGGATGAGATCTTACCAACTTTAGTTAATCTTTGAGGGCATAATGTTCCTAATCTAATAACTTTTGATAGTTCAATTGGATGTCAATATGAGATAAAGTTTTTGTTCCTAAGGTGTAGATAGTAAAAGAGAGGAGAAAGGAGTGGTATTAACAAAGATGTTGATGAATAAGTTAAAGAAGCTTTGTTGTTCATATGCTATTTGAATCTTAAACTGATATTTTGAAGGGATGTAAGTTTTAAATTTTGTTTTCATAGACTCTAAATTAAAAAGATTAAGTGTTATAGTCATTTGAAAGGTATGACAAAGGTGATGCTAACATGATGATTTTTATTTTTATTTTTATCATAAGTAGAATGAGTCTAGGTTGTTAATGACTCAACAATTGCCTAGGTTTTTGAAAACTGAATTGGTTAGCCTAGGTTTTGGATCTCAACAATTGTCTCCTCAATTGTTATTGGCTGTAAAAAATTATGAATCATGACATGTTAGTGATTGGAGAGTTAGTGATGGTCCATGCCAATTTATTTTCCTTTTCGGGAAGCTCAATAAATTTAAGGCACGGGGATCCTTTCTATGTCCATTTGTTATTTCTTCTTGTGGAGTGTCTAACACATGCATGTGTGGGGATTATTAATTTTTTTTTTTAAGAAGGAAGGGGATAGAGGTGAAAATAGTGGTATGGGGTGGAGATCTTGTATTTGTTATTTGATGATGGTTTTCTCTAATTTTTGACTTAGAGTTGAGGTTGACCTTTTCATGTTGTGAAGTTATGTTTATTCTTAAAGTAGATAAAGAGAAATATGAGTCATTGGCCACAATTCTAAGTTGTAGGGTTGGAGACTGCTATCTACCTCCTTGACTTATTGTTATGTACTTCTAAAATCTATTTTAATTTAGAATTTTGTAGAAGGAAAGGCTTGGCTTGCTAGTTGAAAAAAATAATAGTTATCTAGAGAGAAAGACTTATACTTACCAAAAACACTCTTTCTAATTTATTGAAGTGTTTTATTATCCTCATTTATAATGCTTATACAAATTAAGAAAAGGCTTAAAAAGATTTAATATAATCTTTGAAGAGAGTGAAGTTGAGCATTTTGTGAGGAAGTTTTATTTGATTAAGTAATTGTCTATTTATTTTGCTATAAGTAAGGACAACTTGGATACTCTGGAAACATTTTCATTCTTAAAAGAGCATTTCTTAGAAAGTCATCTTAGAGGCTTATAAGAGAGTATTGTGGAGTGAGTTATGGAAATGTTTGGAAAGTTGGAAGAGAATTGAGTTCCAAAGGAGAAAGGGTCTTATAATATTATAAACAAAAAAAGACATTGAGATTTTCTAGCTGAAGTCTTGTATATGGGTAGATGGTCAAATTAGCTCCATAAATTTTAATTTTAAATAATAACTTTTGATTATTATCTTTACCAATTTTTATAAATTACTATTGTAAGTTTAGACAAGTTAACTAAATATTTTTTCTTCCATATATTATACAAAAGTCGTATAAAAATATATTTCTTGTGAAAAATATTGAGAAAAAAATCTACAATGCACTTCAAATACACGCTTTTTTTTTTTTCTATTCTTCTAATAGTTTCTTATGGCGTATAATTTTATATGGTGATGCACCACTAAACTTAATACTAATTAAAAAAACTTGAGGAATTAATCAAAGTAATTTTAGATAATTACTTTTTATGATCATAATGTTATTTAAGATTTAAGAAAATGTGATGAATTAATGTTGTAACTAATTCAAAATATGACAGTCATTTCCTTTATGAAATATTTTATAATAAAATTAAATTAAATAGAACATGAGAATGAAGAAAAAAACAATTTGATAGTATATTTAACCTACTAAAGTCATTAGAAATATATAAGTGAGATTGTTTGCAAAAAGAAATTACAAATCTTTTTCTAAAATTTCAAGTTTCTATTTTTCTTTATATTTTTAGGATTTTAATTTTAAACTCCTTTCAATCATTTACATCTTTGTCATGCTCTACATATATTTTTATCTCTTTTGTGTAATAGGACATAGTTGTACTGATTTTGTGTTGGTTTTATTTATTCATTTTTTTCACTTCATTAATTCTTTTTTTGTTGTGTGTCAATTTGGAGTTTTAGTTCTTACTTATCTATGTTTTCATTATTTAAACTATACTAAATTAGTAATGTTTATAAGTTTCATAATTTGTTTCTATAGGCTACACATTTTTTTGTTGATGATGTTTTGATCAACAATTATGAATATAGTTATTTATGTTTATCAATATGATTTGAATATTGTCTCAAACAAACCCTAATCATATGTATCTAATTATTTGTTGACTTATTGAATTGTTCTTTCTTGAAAATCTCTTTTAGATACATTGATTTCTAGAGTTGTAATAGATAGATCATTAATCAATGCTTTTATTGCAATTTATCTATATGATTTGAACCTTATCTTAAAAACCTCCTAATTGGTGTAACATGGCTTTATTGAATTAGTGAGTGCCTATGAAATATGTAATGTGCTTTAAGTATATTGCGCTTTTCCTTTTTTTTTGTTTGGTTGTTAGATAAAAGGATGAAAAGAAGAGGGGAAAAAAAACGACAAAGAATAAGAGCATGTTTAGTATTAAAAGTGAAAACTTGTTTTGAAAAGCATATTCATTTTTACTAGTCATTTTCTATTTGTATTCAATTACCTTGAATTTTTAAAACTTTTAAGAACAACATTTTAATCTTTTTTACAAACAATCTTGAGAAAAAGCTTACTAGTTAGGCTTTATGAGATTTTTAAGTATTTTATTATTGGAAAAAAAGTTTGATCATTTTATTAGGAAATGAATGCAAGAGTCTATTTGTTTCATTGCAAAACCTATAACACTATGGATGCTCTATGGATGCTTTCTCAGTTAGTTTCATTGCAAAACCTTTGACACTATGGATGCTTTTTATGTTAATTTACCGCTCATAAGATAATGATTTATGATTGCCAATTACCTATTACCTTTAACAAGAGGTCTCAAATTCAACTTTATTTGGAATTATTTATCATTTAGCTTGTGGGTGGTAATGTGATTCTTAGCTATTTGTATACCCAAAAGTATGTAGTAATAGGTGTTGAGCATGTTCTTGAAAATGTTTTCAGCCTAAATTTTTTTGCCATTTGTTAAAACTCTTATTTTATACATGTTTCGTATGAGGTTAGGTAAGGCTTTTCAACTTATGTTTTTTAGTTGTCAATAAATCAAATGTTAATTAGCCATTAATTCTTTAAATTTTAAAATCAAGCTTTTAATAATTTGAAGTCTCTATAAGTTGAGATCTTTGATAATTAATCAAATAAGAAATCAAGAGAGATGATTGCATTTAGTAAAAGCAAATGAGGTTTAACTCTTTAAGATTTTAGATAGTAAAAAGTTCTCTCCCTTTCTTTCTATCTCTTTTTTTCTCTCTCTTCCTTAGCAGTTTTCAAATTAATGTGTCCTTGTAATATCATGATAGGTTCATAATGTGCGTTGAACTCTCCGAAATTGTGTTGGAGAGATTATTTTATGAGGAAAAGGTGTTAGCAACTTTAATGGATTCTTAGGGGGGGGGGGGGGGGGGGGGGGTGAGGATAAAGCTCATAGTCTAGATGCTTTCACTATTTGTTTTAATGATTTGATTAAATGAGGTGGATAGGTTTGGTTGGATTATTTGTGTCGGGTAAGGTGTTGGTTCCTAAATAAATGAGAGGCGAGTGAGATTTGACTTCCTGTCTTTCAAATTTCTAGCCTATTAGTTCAATTAGAGGTTCATTTGAATGTTTAGTCAAAGTCTTAGTACATAAGTTGAATAAGGTTTTTGTCATATGATAATTAAATCTCAAAATGATTCTGTAGAAAGACAATAGAATTTAGAGTTTGTGTTCTCATTGTTAATAAGGGGCTTGGAAAATTGAAATTAAGATAGCTCTTGAGCACATGGAATACTCATACCCATTAAAACCATATTTTTTTTTTTTTTTTTTTTAAGTATTACTTTGTTGGTTTTACTTGGTGATTCCTATACTTAGAACAAATTCAACATGATTTCTTATGAGGAATGAGGTGGACATTTAGAGAGGGAGTTTCATCTAGTTAAGTAGTTTGTTGTTTGTATTTTATAAAAGCAAGGATGGTTTGAATACAAGAAATTTTTTAATCTTAAATATGATCATATTTTAGATATAATTGTGAGGCTTATAAGGAAGCTTGATAGCTTGTGTAGGGGAGTTATTATGGATAAATTTAGGGAGATGGAAAGGATTTGAAGTTTCATCAAAACACTCAATACCATATTGAGCTAAAAAAAAAAAAGAAGTTTTTCCATTGATTAAATGAATCATTGAAAATGAAAGATTTGAAATGAGTTCTTATGTTCTTTACAATTTATTAGTACTGCACTGTTTTTCAAATTATCTTGCATTTAATTAACCAAGACTTGTTGCTTCAGGAAGGTGATAATGAGCGAAGGTGACAAGAAAGAGACGTCTACATGGGACTTAAAACAAACACCACATCAAACTTCACAAACCTATACCTCTCAAGGGTAAGTACATTTGTATTTTTATAACAAAGAGTTACGATTTGGGCATCATTCTCCTAGGTTACCTTTAGTAATGGTCCAAATTGGTTGGTTATGAAAGCCGTCAATTTTCAGGAACCTTAGTGTAATTTTCTATTGTTGCTTAGGGAGCCTGTGCTGAAAAGCTTAGCATGGGTTGACAGTACTGGGGCTTATATCACAAGAATGTCTCCTGGACTTGATAAATGGAGACAAGAAAATCTTGATCACTCTCGGAGGGAGAGTCGGGGTAAGACATACAGGTTAACTTCTTGGACTCATCACTCACATTTTCATTTTGATTGGAAGACCTCACTTTATCATGTATACTTCTTATATGATTCACTTATTTCATCCTAAGTACTTCATATATATATATAAAATCTAGAACAAAGACAAACATAGTTTTTCTTTCCATTTGAATTCATCCATGATGTTATGGACTTAAATGTTTCCTAAGCTCACTTATGACACTTGACAACTCAAACCACTTGATGTTGCTAAGTCAATCTTTCTCCGAACTTGGCATTCTATGCTAAGCAATCTGAATGGGCTCGAAAGTTAGGAATGAACAAAGGAAGCAAATACTTTGAGAGTTTGGAAGAATGAAACTTATGTTACTCAAGAATGCTTTGTAAGGCTAGGAGTGCTCTTAAGTGTTTGGCGCTTTAACCAAATGAAGTCATTCTCTATTTATGGGTAACCAAGAAACTCTCTTGAACCCTCAAAGGTCCCTCAAAATTCTAAAATTCTCTAGATAATGTTATATCCAAGCTATGTACAATTACATACAAGAGATCTTTGGAACTTTTTAGAATATTCCACACTACTCTCCTTTCTCCCATCCATGTTTAGAGATAGGTGGATATCTCTAAGCTTTTTTAGAACTCTCTACACTCTTCTTACTCCTTATAAAAGCTCAAGTGAAGGATTGAGCAAGTTGTGACATTGAGTTTTCCTTATTGTACTTATATTTCATAATTAATTTTGGAAGTCTTTATCATTCTAACTCCAAATAATCCATTAAGGAGCCTTACCTCAATATGGAAAATGGTATGTTTTCTAGGTTGTAACTGATCCTTTACTAGATATTGGTCATTATGCATGTCTTTTTTATTATGTTTGGTTCCCATAAAGCACTTAGGAAAGAAAAAAAATAATTAAGAAAAATAATTTACTCATGATTGGTTACAATATGAAAAAAAAAAAAAAAAAAAATATAATTAAAATTAATTAAAATTTTATAAATAAATAAAATAATTTGAAATAGTATATAAAAATAATTCATTGATTTTAAATCTATAATTTATTTTCCTTTCACTTTTTCTTTCCTTCTTTTTTCTTTTCTATTTTCCTTCCCTTGCATTTTTCCTCAAACTTTATGGGAACAAATAATAGTCTGCTTCGATTCTAACATTTTAACTGTATCTGGTTTCTTATTTTTGTCTTCCCCGTCTTTGAATATTATGAGCAGGAGCAGGAGTCCAAGCCCTGCCCCTGACTTTAAGTGCGATTCAACTTCCCATGCTACAAAGGAGTATCCAACAAGGTGCCATGAATTTGAGAAAGGCAAGTCCCAGTTAGGTTCATCAAGCAATTATGCCAATCTTGCTGCTCTTGTAGAGCTTAAAGAATCTCAAAATGATGCGACTAAAGAGAGAGAAACCGTCACAAGGAGAAGTACTTACATAGAGAGAGACCCCAGAAGGAATAGGAGTCTCCCTTGCAGATACTTTACTCCTGGGAATTGCCATCTTGGAAAAGATTGCAGGCTTTCGCATCATGCGAAGGCATGTGTTGGTCTGGAAGGAAGGTCAGAAAATGAAAAACTGGAGTTGGGCCAATATTTGTGTAATAAAGACCAACTCAGTGAAGGTCCAAAATGGGCGGATAAAAGCACCATCTTAGGTGTTGGGAGTTCCAGTGAGGGCAAAGATGCAACTGCATGGTCTGTGGATCAGGGATTGGAGCATAGATGGGGGGGCAGAAACATTATTGATAAAGACCCTGACAATGAAAGCAAAAAAGTGCAAGTGGAAGCAAAGAAACCTCAAGAAAATTGTCCTCTAGAGAAAAGCAATGATGCCAAGGCCATGGTTGCATTCAAATTTCAACTTGTGGAATTCGTTAAGTTGCTTCTAAGCCCCACTTGGAAACAAGGCCAATTGTCTAAAGAGGCTTATAAGAATATAGTGAAGAAGGTGGCTGATAAGGTCATTGCTACCATCGAAGGGCCATATATTCCTCGGACACAGCAGAAAATTGATCAGTATCTGTCTTTATCAAAACCAAAGATTGCCAAACTTGTTCAGGTGATTGCTTACTCATCAACATATCATCATTTTGTTTCCTATATGACAGATGTAAATTTGGCAAAAGAAACAGAATCTATTTTAAACCTTTTTTTTTCCTGACATTTCATTTCTGGTTAGATATTATTATTATTGTAGTATTTGTTGTTAAATTACCTCTATTTTTGCTTTAACCATTATTCTTGTTAGTGTTGTCTTTAGATTATGCTCTTCTTTTGTTTAATGATCTTCCTGTTTTTCATTTCCCTCTGCAGGCCTATGTGGAAAAATTTCAGAGCGAAACAAGAAATTAAACTACCAGTGCAGTGAACCATTTTCCTTTCCCGTTTTCTTTTCTTTCTGTTTTTTCTTTAAACCCTCTTGTTGTACAAGAAGCCATCAGGGTATTTCATGAACTTCCGTTTCTGTAGTCTCTAGAAACACTCTTTTTTAAGTATATTCAGTGGTAGGAAACAGAATTGGCTAGCTTATTGTCATGTGCATGTGAAAGTGTTGCAGTTTTGTAGTTGGCAATTTTGTTATAAATACTACTGCATTTTCAGCATGTATGATAAAGATATTAGAATGCAAAGCTAGGTCTCCATATTTAGTCATTTTGATTAAGCATGAAACTTTCAGTATTCATCATTTAGAGTTGACGGACTGCTGCTACATGGAAGGTTGATTGGTAGCCCCTATGCATCTGCTGCAAAAGCAATCAATGAAACTTGACCAGAAAGAGGAGCAAAGAAAACGGTTAGGTTGATTCCATGAATAAACTTGATCAAAACAATAAATGGAGAGAAAATTATGTGTATGAGAAATCAGCACTGACCTTCAAAGCACCACCATTGTTGAAGAGAGCCAGAGTCCGCGAACGCCACAGCCACTGCTGGTGTCGCTTCCCCACCACACCCCCCCAACAAATCAACACCTTCACTGACCCAACCGTCATTGTTCTGACAGAAGTTCTTCTCCACTGACCTTCATGTTTACTGAAGAAGATCAGAGCTCACAGAAGGCCACAATACCACTATTCCTCCACAGATATATTAAAGGCAGCCTTGCTCCCATTTATATCCATCTTCCTCAGCTTGTGGTGGGTGATCTGAGGTAGGAGAAGGTGAGGAAGATCGTGGGATAGAAGGAGAGAGGAAGGTGACAGATCGTGGGATGGAAGAATGAGAGGGCTTAGGCCTTTAGGCTATATTTGGCAGATGGGTGTCTAATCTGGGCAGTTTGTTTTGAGGGGAAGTTGGAGCTTCATGGACTTAATATCTGGGGCCAATATGCTTCGGCCTGCTTCGGCCTGCTTAGTAGTATTATTATTGTGCTGTATATTTTGGGCCAATTTGCTTCAATCTGTTGAGTACTATTACGCCTATTTGCTACGGCCTACTTATTAGTGGTAAAATTGGTGTGTTGGTTGGGCTCTTTGTGAGCTTTTTGTTTTGGTTGATTTGTGTCTTCCTCCACGCAAGTGCTTGGTTCAGCACTTGTTGTGCTGCATTTTGTGATGCTTGGTTTTAGTTGATTTCTGATTGCAAAGTTAGCTCTAGGTTTTGGGCGGCTCTTCTACTTAGTTAATTCAATTATCACTATTAGGCTCCAATGGCCATTCACCCGCATTCTGTTGCTCATACTCCCAAAACATTTTTTCGATTTGTTATTTCATTTTCTTTAACTGCATCACTCTTTCAATCCATAGGTGTTTGTTTAATATTTAATTTGACATAGGCCCCCTTTTCCTTAGATGATTTGTTATGAGTTAAATATTAATTTGGTGACATATGTGCATTAAATATTTGGAATGAATTGTTTTTTTAATAATTATTTTAAGTTGTGATTACATTTATACAATTTGGAAGTAGAGCTAGGCGGCCAAGGATTTGCTTGAGGTGTAATTATGTATGGTTAGGGGCCACTATTTGATGATTATGTTGGTTAATAGTGACCAACAAATTAAACGTTCATCTACTTCATTCTCCAGGAATCAAAGGAAAAAGAGCCATTCCTTTTCAAAATAAGTGATAGCACCCATCCTAATTTGGAGAAATTCATTCCTCCAAAACAGAGAATAAGTTTCTTTCTACAAAGCCTACAAACCTATTGGGAATCCTTGGATTATTCAATTCCAACCCCTGGATCGATTAGAGTGCATGAAAACTATCTTAGGGGCTTTCTAGATCTATACAATGGAAGTAAAAAACATCTAAAAACTTTTAGATATAGAGAATGCACAACAAGAAATTTCACTTTTCCGACTGATATACACTGTTAGAATAAACACTTACCAATGAATAATCCTGACTCATGGTAGTCTGGGAAAAATGTATTGACAAAAAGTCTAAGAATTTTCTGTTGCCAATAAAAAAATTTTAACATCAACCTATCCAATGGATTTGAACTGTTACTATTACCAACGGATTAAGTTCTAATGTTGTTCCTGGGGATTGAACCTATGACCTCAAGTTTGAAAGGAAACAACTATGCCACTGTACCAACTTTGTTATTTGAATTATAAAGAATATATATAAGATTCATAAATGTAAATATCCTATACTTATACATTTATATTATAAATATTTTCTATATATAAATACATATTATAAATTATACATGCATCAATTATTATAAATTAATTAATTTTAATTCTTTTGAATTTATATAACAATTAAATATAAAATAAATATAAAATTATCAACATTTTAAAATAAAAGTACTTATACATGTATTATCATTTTTTTTTATGTTGTTGAATACTTTCAAATTAGATAAATCTCTATGAAATGTATTTTTTAATTTTAAATATTATTATTGGATGTCACAAATTATATCATACATATACCAATTTCTTTAATAAAACAACCTCAAATTTTCTATTATTACTTTTTATACCATTTATTTAGATTTTTTTCTAAACATTTTCATAACCTTTGATCAATCTTCATTTCACCTAATATTTTTCGATATCATAAAAATCATGGTTTTAAAAACTGGACCAAGCTTGACCACCTTGACTGGTACCTTTTTCGGCTTGGTTCGATGTAATAGACCGTGCTAGTAGGATTGAACCATTGTTGATCCATCTAACCTGATAATCCAACCGTTGAACTAGGTGAACCGTTTAATTTCGCATAAATCGATCAACATGTTGTTTAACCAAAATCTTGGTCCGCTTCTCATTTTTTTGGCCCATACCGCTCTTGCTACCCAACCCAATAAGTTTCTTACCTTGTGTTTCTATGTACAAGCAATTTAAAGAGCTCATTTACTTTGTGGTTTTTCGATGTGGGATGAGGGATTGGAAATAATAGAAAAGAAATTCTACATGGGGAGGATTTGAAGGTGGAGTTATAGTAGCCAAAAGAGATCGGAAACCACTATGCTACACAGTTTCTTTGTTAAATGAATTGTTATATATTCATTAATGCTATTTGCAATTGTTTATAGTATAAAACCTTTAAATAACCAAATATTAATATCTATATTTAGATTTATTTTTATAATAATTATCAACAATAAATACAAAAATAATATGAATTAATTAATAAAATAAATTTTAAAATTTTAAAATAATAAAACACATGGATGCTTAGATAAAATAAAATATTATAATTTTCTTTTTATATTTAAATATTATATATTTTCTATTTAAAATTTTTTGATATATTAACATATTTATATTTATGTTTATCATCTAACTAACATATCAAATATTAAAAAAAAGTGAATTATTGTTAAAAATTTTAATTATATATATGTTTAAAATTTTAAAATTATTTTTAATTTTAATAAAATATATATTACATATTTATGACATCACCAGTTCGACTTTTGGTCCGACCAGTGAATCGTGAACCGGTAACTTTTCCAGTTCAATGACTAGTCCGGTTCTTAAAACATTAGTAAAAACCAATATTTTCATTTATATATATATATATATATATATATATATACAATATCAACAATATTTCATTAATTTCTTTCTAAAATGGACAATAAAAAGTAATTAAAAAAAATTAAAATGTTTAAACTATTATGATTTAAAAAAATGTAAATATTGTATAAAACTAAAAAAATAATTATAAAATTGTTTTGTCACTAACTAGATCATATTTATCATACAACTATGGTGAAAATATTTCGTATTCATAAGACAAAAATTATTTTTGGAACAAATTATGTGTGATATTCAAGGGTCTCCAACGGGCCGGGCCGAGCCACCCGGCCTGGAGGAGTAAGGCCCATGGCCCAACCTAGGGCGGGCCACTGAGCCCGTTGACTGGTCAATGGGCTGGGCCGGGCCGAGCCCTTGGTATATTTAAGGCCCGTGGCCCAGCCTGTGGGCCCTCAAGCTGGGCGGGCTTGGGTAAAAATTAAAATAGTTTTCAGTTTTGATTCTTTTGAAGGGAAGGGGTTGGATCCATAAGGGAGCTAGCCACCAACTGAGCTAGCCCTCTTTTGTGTAACTATTTTGCATTAGTTATATATATATATTAGAAATGTTGTATGATTTTTGAAAAAAAATAAAAGTGAGCTGGTTGTTCAACAGTCACATGACTCACATGACCGTTGAACATGCATGCCACTCAATTCAATATTATGATCGTTCAACGGTCTTGATTAAAAAAAAAATTAAATTAAATCCTAATATTTAAATCCCTATAAATATTAAATACCCTCAATTTTTTTCTATTCTCTCAACTCTTAAGCTCTCTCTCATTCCACAATATTTTCGATTATTGCATTTTGTCTCAAATTATTCAATATTATTGGTGGTGAAAAACAAGCATAGGTGGTTCAAAGAGTTCAAATTTGAAGGAATTTCTGCTTCGGTTCTCCAATTTAGTAACATACTTCACTTTTACTTTTATTTATTTATTACATTTTAATTTTACATTTATTATTTTTAGCATAATATTTTATCAATAATTATAATTATGGCAAGTGGTTCTTGTTATTCATCTAATGCATGTGATAGCAAAAAATTTACTTCAAATATATGGAATTTTTTTGATAGAATAGAAATAAATTTAGAAAATAATAAAAAAGAAATAAAAGCAAAATGTAAAATTTGTAACAAACTTCTTAGTGGTGGCTCAAATGCAGGTACAAGTCATTTAAAAAGGTATCATGAAAATTGTAAAACTAAAAATAATGTAGATATTAGAAATTACATGCAATTAGGTAAAGATGAAACTGGAAATTTAAAAACATTTTCTTATGATGAATCTTATTGTCGTAAAGAAATGATTGGTTATATAATAAGAGCATAACAACCTTTCAATTTCATGGAAACTCATGATTTTACGAGAACAATGCAACGAGCTGTTAATCCTCAGTTTCAAGGTTGCTCTGGAAATACAGTTAAAAGAATTCTTATAAAAAATTTTGAAACACAAAAA
This sequence comes from Vitis rotundifolia, assembly GCA_030254885.1. Lineage (NCBI taxonomy): Eukaryota > Viridiplantae > Streptophyta > Magnoliopsida > Vitales > Vitaceae > Vitis > Vitis rotundifolia. The sequence goes on from CM058154.1 coordinate 21,786,467, forward strand.
GAAAATTTAAAATTTTTTTTTGCAAATTTTGAAGGAAGAATTTGTTTAACATTTGATATTTGGACATCTTTAACTCATAGTGGTTTTTTATGTATAACTGCTCATTATATTGATAATGAATGGAAATTAAATAAAAGAATTATTTCATTTAAAATAATAAATGCTCCACATAATGGTAAAAATATAGCATCTTTAATAAATGATGAAATTATAGATTTTGGCATTCGTGATAAAATATTTACAATAACATTAGATAATGCTTCTAACAATGATGCAGCAGTATCTAGATTAAAACGATATTGGCAAATAAAAGAAGATCAATGTAAAATATTTCATGTGTGTTGTTGTGCACATATTTTAAATTTAATTGTAAAAGATGGATTAAAACACGTTGATGATACATTATCAAAAATTAGAGGCATTACTGCGGGTCTTAATAGTTCTCAAGCAAAACATGAATTATTTTTTGATTGTTGCAAAATGTTAAATATGAAAAAAAGAAATATAAATTTGGATATGCCCACTAGATGGAATTCCACTTATAAACTTTTACAAACTATTACAAAATATAGAAAAGTAGTAGAACTATATGAAATACAATTAATTAACAATGATTGTGAAGCGGATATTGATGTATTAAATGATTATGATTGGCATATTGCAAATCTTTTAAGAGATCTTTTTGAAGTATTTGATACTTCAACAAAAAAATTTTGTGGTGTATATTATCCATCTTCAAACCGAGTTGTCATGCAAATAACTAATATTTTTATTGTACTTAAAAAATATTTAAATTTGGATATATTTAATGATGCAATATTTGCAATGATAGAAAAATTTATAAAATATTGGGGAGAAATACCTTTAATTTTTTATCTTGGTTTAATTGTGGACCCTAGATTGAAATTTGAAGCTTTGGATGAATGGTTAACAATTATTTATTTTAATGACCAAATAAAAATTGAAGAAATTAAAAATGAAATAAATTCATTATTATATAATTTATATAACTATTATAAAGAAAAATATGGTGATGATATTAGTTCTATTAAATTACCACCTACATCTACAAGTTCTTCATCTTTTTATAAAGGAGCTCTAGAAATGTTAAAAAGTCGAAAGAAGACAACAAATAGTTCTCCAAACAACACAACTGATTTAGATAGATATCTTAATATTGATTTAATTTCATTTGAAGATGATGAAGATTTTGATATTTTAATATGGTGGAAATCACAACAACACAAATATCCTGTGCTTTCTATCATTGCTCGTGATGTACTAACAGTTCCTGTGAGTACAGTTGCATCAGAAGCTGCTTTTAGTGCAGGTGGAAGAGTAGTTAGTGATAAACGATGTAGCTTAGCGCTGGATTCTATTGAAGCGAATATATGTGTGAAAGACTGGGCAATAGCAGATAAAAGGATATTTGATTCTATTTAAGAAGAAAATATGCTTGTCGATATGGAAAAACTAAAATCATCAAGATCTTCATGGATTTGCGATAATTCGCCATCACCGCCAAGAGATAATGATTAAAATATTTTACTAAATGTATGTCATATTTTTATTTTTATTTTTGTGGTTGAAAAGTACAAATGATTGACAAATAAGTAGGTGCCAACCTAGTTGGGATGTATTTATTTTGTAGTGATGTAAACTTTTCCCACATTTTCAAATGTAACGTATACATTCAATGAATAAAATAGTTAGCAATGAATATTTTTATTAATGTAGCATTTTCTATTTCTTGAATATTTTATATATATATATATTTTTAAGTGGCGGGCCAGCCCGTCGGGCTGGGCCAGGCCTAAATTGGAGCCCATGGCCTGGCCCATCCAGAAATGGGCTCGGGCTTGGGCCGGGCCGCGGGCCGCGGGCTTTTTGGAGACCCTTAGTGATATTATTATCCCCTGTAATAACACTGTTTTAGTAATTAGTAATTTTTATAGAAAAAATTATTCATGGAAGCTCACTTTTTTTTTATAGGCAATTTGCTTTTGTGACAAAGTATATTAGTTGAATATTTGCAATGGTTTAAATGAATTGTAATAATATTTTTGCCAATGGATATTTGTGGTTGCAATTATCGTCGGTAAATAGTTACATATAAGCGCCAGATAATTCAATTTGTGATGAAATAGGTGTGTTAGAAATTTGTGATAACTTAAATCCATCGCAAAAGTAAATGTAAGTGGGTCGAAAATACTTAATTTTTTGGTAGTAATAATGCTTTACCTTAGATCTGGATGTTCCCAGATCAAATTTTGTCAATGAAGACACATCATATATGTGGTAGATCTCACAAACTAAGTCTTTCACTTGAAGTCTCTCTTAATTTCTAGATCTTGGTATGTGAGAGGTGTAGTCTTGTAAAAAAGTTGGTGGCTAAGGTCCCTTCTATTTGGAGAATGGAAGATTGAATGTCTAAAGTCAAACCATGAACCCCTAAATGGGGGCTTTTATAGGTTTCCTATGACTTAAGTGACTTGAGCTCAACTTGGGCTTGAGTTATTTAATCTAGCTTACTTGGGTCCTATTTGATTAATTAGTCATATCATACTCCAATTAAACAATTAGTCTAGTCTAAAAAGTATTCACAAGTTCTTGTGCAACCTTGTGTATCTACCAAAAGACCTTTATGCACACATGTGAATAAAGAACACAACTAACCCTCATAAACCTTGCTACCATGGAACATAAGCTTGAGTAGGGACCACTAAGACCAATAGGAAAATATTGGCTCCCTCAAAATCTAATTTTGAAGTTTACTCAACATCCCACTATAGAGAGTCAACTGAACTCTAGTATCCTATGATGTTATAATGAGATACAACAACTCGAGTACATGACCTACGATACACTATATGTAGGCTCTTATGAACTGATGTTTGTAATCTAACAAGGTGTATGCTATTAACCTCTCAAGATTATATCTACAACCCTTGAGTCTCATATCCTCTTATTATATGATCAACTAATATATTATAACTCACAAAAAATATATGTCAAATTTCAATTAAGGAATTTCTAGAACCATAGATATTTTTATCACATGTCATTAGGATTATCCAAGTGGATATGTTTCTTTAAACCCATGAGAGATCATGGTACTTATCTTAAGTACACTTGTTGTCATTAGCCTCCATCAAGAGTAACCAATCCATAGGGAATATATGATCACCTTAGGGTCTCACTCGTATGTCAAATATGCTAAAGACTTTAACACAAGCTCAGTATTCTCTCAACGTTAAGAGCCCATATAGTATAGTTGTTGACGAGATCATGACTACCTAATAGCTAATGTCATGATTCACCATAGGTCATATCTAATGTGTAACTACATAGACTAGGCACCTACTATGGGAAACCCTATTATGATAGAGCTCTTAAAAGTATGACATGATATGAGAAATGTGGAGTTTAGTATTTATTTAATTATATCCTAATTGTACTTTTATCTATCCTTGTTTCATGTATTACACTTTATGAGCATCCTTACCTACATCTCTTGCATTGCATATGACATGGGTGCATTAAGAGTTTCATAGAAGATCCAAGTCATAGGTTCTTTACATGTTGATGATTTGTTCACAACCGATTAGTAGATTTAGGTAATTTATTTGAGGTTGTAGTGAAATACCTCCTAGTTGAACAGATGACTAGTCTTGGCCATCGAGATAGGGTTCCCATGGTGAGTACACTATTATGTATGGTTATATATTGGGTGAGACTTACAATGAGTCATGACATAAGGTTATTGAGTAGTCATAACTTCATCAAGTTGTTATGATGTATTATTTTTCAACCTTAAGAGAATATTGAGCTTATTCAAAGTTACTAGCGACTTTCACCTACGAGTGAGTTGAGAGTCGGTAGCAACATATATTCTCAATAGAGGCTCCATGATATATCATAGAATTGAGACAATGCATTCTGTTGGGTAATCCTAAGGACTTGTGTTCATATAAATTATGGTCATAGTAGTTCTTTAATTGAAACTTAACATAAGCTCTTTGTAAGCTAGGACATGTTAATTGATCACACAATAAGAAGATTTATAACTCAAGTATAGTAGAGGTAATCTTGAGAGACTAATAGATCTCACCTTGTTAGATTAGGAATATCAATTCATAGGAAGACTATGTATGGTGAATAGCAAGTCATGGACTCGAGCACATAGTGTCTCATTGTAATATATATATATGAAGTATTAGACTGCAATTAACTCTTTGTAATAGGATGTTGAGTCAACTTTAGAATTAGATTCTAAAGGAGCCAGTATTATCCTATCCTAGTGGTCTCCATTTGAGCTCATATACCTTAATGGCACAGTCTATGAGGATTAGATCGGTTCTTGGTTCACTTATATGCATTAAGACATTTTGGTAATTACACAAGGTTGCATAAAAATTAGTAGACTACATCTTTGGATTGAACTAATTGATTAATTGGAGCCTTGTTAGGTTAATTAATTAAGATCCTTTTTGGATTAGATTAAGTGACCCAAGCCCAAAATAGGCTCAAGGCACTTGAGCTCAGTAGAAACCCTATAAATATCCCTTATGGCATTAGAGTTTTAGCCTTATTCCACTATTTTCTCTACGTTCTAGAGAGAGAGCCCTAACCTTTCTGTCTCCATATTTCCACCATCTCAATACTTCACTTCAAGGAGTCATCAGGTGGTAGATCAAAGGTTTACGAGATCACTTTTGATTATTACGCCATCAAAAAGACGATCTTTACCATAATGATTTAATTTAGGAACATTCACATCTAAGGCAAGCACTCTAATCAAGTAGTTATATATCTTATAAAAGTTTTTGGATGCTTTGTTTCCATTATACATAGGACCTAGTAGCCCTAAGAATAGTGTCATGCACCTAACAAGATCCAAGGCCTTGGAATGAAGCAATATGGAGTTCCCATCAAACCTATCTCAATAACTAAGATTGGTCATTCCTTTGCTTAGAAGGTAGTGAACTATAGCCTCAAATGAATTGCTCAATTCTATGAAATAGTTATGAACAAATCTCTACCTATAAGAAATCTATAACTTGGATCTTCCGTGGAACTCCTAATGCATCTAAGTCATGTACAATGCAAAAGATGTTAGACTCATCCTCTTATACACATAAGGCTCAACCTCATTTTGATCAAAGTCAAAGGTTTTGACCGTCTAATCAAAATACTTGTTTCATGATTTGGATGCTTGCTTTATTCTATAAATGGATTTATATAACTTGCATACCAAATGTTCTTGGTCATTTGCAATGAAATTGTTTGGTTGCATCATATAGATGCTCTAATCAAGATAGCCATTCAATAATGTTGTCTTGACATTTTCTATATCTCATAATGTAGATGTGTCTGTAATGGGTAAGAGTATTCTAATGGACTTAAGCATGGTTAATGCTAAGAAGGTCTCTTCATACTCAAAACTAGATTTCTGGCTACAACCTTTTGCTATAAGGTGAGCCTTATATGTCTCAATCTTTCCATCTACTCCTTTGTTCTTCTAGTAAACCGCCAATGGGTTCTATCTCTTTAGGTATTTCTAAAAGCTCTTAGACTTTGTTAGAATGCATAGATTCTAATTCTACCTTCATAGCTCATTGCCAAAGATGTGCATCTACATTGCTTATTGTTTCATCATAATCTATGGGATCGACATCATGTTCCTTTGAAATCGTCTTAAAAGACTCTCCTAAATACATGAATCAATTTGGTTATGTAACAGCCCTCTCATTATGATGAGGCACTTGTGTACTAGAATGGTTAGGAATGATAGGTATTTGATCTATAGTATTCTATGTTATTATGAGAGTGTCATCTAATGCTCTCTAATTGACATCACTTCTAGACCTATTACTTATCATATAATCTTCTTCCAAAAATTTAGAATTTCTACTACAAATACGTTTTAGTCGACTTGACTATAAAAGTGATAACCCTTTGTTCCTTTTAGATAACCTACAAACTAACAAACTTCTAACCTTAATTCCAAAATATCTACCTTTGGTTTCAACGTCATATGCGAACATGGTGTAAACCAAATTTACAACCTGTCCACAATTCCATAAAAGTCAAAGGTACGGATTGAGATGTAACTAGGTTTAGAAGGTATCTGGAGTTTCTAGGGCATATCCCCAAAAGATGTAGGGAGCGTTTAGAAACTCATTATAAATCTCACCATGTCCATTAGAGTTTCATTTCTTCTTTTTGACATTTCATTTTGTTGTGGAGTTCTAAGAGCACTTAATTGGGATATAATCTCATGCTTCTTCAAGAAAGAATCAAACTCACCTAACATGTACTCTCTACTTTGAACAAATCGAAGTGCCTTAAAGTGTTTTATGTAATTGTTTTTGCCTTAAATTCCTTAACTTTATCCAAGACATCAAATTTCCTATGTATAAGGTAAACATAACCATACCTAGAATCATCATTAGTAAAGGTGATGACATATATATATATATCATCCACGTGCATGAACGTTAAAAGACTCACATACATCAATATGCACTAATTTCAATCATTCTTTGGTCCTAATTGCTTTAGATGTAAAAGGTCTCTCGGTCATTTTACTTTCAATACAGGATTCGCATACCAGAATATCTTTTGAAACCAATGAGTGCAATGTTCCAAGGCATTAGATTTCTTATACATAAGGTAAACATAACCATACCTAGAGACATCATTAGTAAAGGTGATGATATACTTATATCCTCCATGTGCATGGACATTAAAAGACTTGGACATATTGATATGCACTAACTCTAACCATTCTTTGGCCTTAAACCCTTTAGCTGTAAAAGGCCTCTTAGTCATTTTACTTTCTATACAGGATTCACGGATTGAAAGATCTTCTGGAACCAATGAGTGCAATGTTCTAGATTTAATTAGTCTAGTTGTAGCAAACTGAAGATTAATCATTATGAGAATTCAATCCTTCTTATTTTGAATTAGTATATAGGACTGTTGGTTGGTAAGTTTTTCACTTCTTGTTTTTATTTTAGTAACTAATTATGATTATTTGGTTAGTGTACTGTTGTTAAAAATTCAAGTCTAGTAAGAAGGCTTCATTGAACTCTTACCAACAGGAGATAGAGATTAACTAACAAATTATTGATATCATGGAATGTCACAGGTTTCATTACACATTCTAGAAAGTGAGTTTGTATATCTTACAAAATGTAAAGCAATAGATCCTCATGCAAATTATGTTTTTTCTTTGTTTATAAATCATATTTCTATATTTAGGACATGTCTAATTGTAATTACAAATCAGAAAATTTTCATAGATTAAAATGTAGCTAAAAAAATATGTTATCTACATATATGTTAGTTCAAACAAAATTCTATGTTTTCTTATTTCTCCTTTTATGAATTGATCGCATATTTATATTTCATTATACTTTACATTTTTGTTAATATTCAAAGCTAGTGTGTATGTCTATATATATTGGAAACAAGTCCCTAACATTGCAGCAAGTCCTTAACATTGCAACAAGTATATCATATATAAAATTTGAATATTTGATGACATGACTTCATGGCCAATATTGACAAATGTATATGATAAAAAAAATATAATAATTAGTCAAAAATGGTCATTCAAACTACTCATCATTGAATTATAATAATTGAGAAATTAAGGTCCGTTTGATCATATTTTTTAAAACTTGTTTTTAAGTTAAAGAATAAAAAACAGTTTTCTAGTGTTTTATAAAAATAAAAGTGTTTAGTAAGTTGGTTTTAAAACCAGTTTTTTTTTAAATAACAAACAAAAAACATGTTTGGATAAGTTGTTTTTAAATGAACCAATTTTTATCCATTAATTTTTTGTATTAATGAGTTTATTATTTAAGTTTCAAATTATTTTTAAAAATTCTAAACTTATTAATGAATTTAACACATTAAGTCTTATTTTATTTGGAGCTTCTTTGTCTAGTTAAAAAAATTAGAAAATAATGATTCTATATAAAAGAGAAACAATAGTCATTTTACACCAATTTTTGTCCATAAATTTCTAGTAGTGATTAAATTATTATTTGAGTTTCAACTTATTTTAAAAAATTATTAAACGCGATAATAAATCCAATGCATTAAGCCTTGTAAAAAAAATAAAAAATAAGGATTCTATGTAAAAGAGAAATAATAAAATCATTTTAAGCTAGTTTTTATTCATAAATTTCTAGTATTAATTGTTTCACTATTTAAGTATTAAATTATCTTTAAAAATTACTAGACTCGTTAATAAATCCAATGCATGAAGTGTTATTTAATTTGGAATTTACTTGCCTCATAATATGTGTGTGTGTATATATATATATATATACATATATATATATATAAGAAACTAACCCATATATTTAAAATACATTTTGATTTATGTCTTACTAATGTTATTGAGTTTCATGACTTCTTAGTATTAATTAAATTGATTTTTGAGTTTCAAATTATTTTTAAAAAGTAATAAAGTTTATATATCAAATACAATTTGATTTGAAATTTGTTTGCTTAATGAAAAATTTTAAAGAAGTTAAAAGAAATTTATAAAGTACGTCTAATTTAAATAAATATTATATTTTAAGATTTTCAATATCAATATTAAATCGTGAAAAGAGAAAGAGAATGGTATTGTGTTTAGTTTTATTTGTTTTTTTTTCTTTGTTTTTCTCTTGTTTTTAAATATGGGTGAAAACAAATTCTATTTGTTCTTTAAAAACCGTTCTCTCTTTTACTTTATTTTTAAAAAACTATTTTCAAAGAACAATGGTCAAATAGTATTATAAAATTTTTAAAAACAATTTTTTTTTAATTATTTTTAAAAACAGAAAACTATTTTTAAATCACATAGCTAAACAAGCTTTAAGTCATTATTACTAGGGATGACAATGGGGCGGGTTTTTTCGGGTACTCGCCTACCCCACCACTAATGGGATGGGGTTCAATTTTAATAAATGGGTTTGGGACGGGTTTGGGATTTTTTTTTTAAAACCCGGGACGGGTTCGGGTATTGCCCCGTCCCGCCCCGTTTATAATATATGAATATATAACATATAATATATATTCCACACATCCCTCATCTCCCATATCCATCCATACCCTCATAAGGATAATCATCGAGATGGTTTCCGGAAAACCAGCATGGGAAGATTGCGGCTCTGATATTCTCTTTCGAATTGGGTTCTCAGATGAGCTACCGAAGTTCCCAGCTCAGTTATCGGACTTGGGCCGCAATTTTCTCGAGAAATGCTTGAGAAGATAGCCCATTGAAAGGTGAAGCTGCGATCAGCTGCTGCAACACCCATTTATATCATCTTCATCCCCGAGATCAATCCTCGACTGCTTCAATAGAGCAAATTTAAAATCGGCAAAGGAGAGAAGATCCTATCGTGTAGAGAAATCAAGAGTGGAATTGGAAGAATTAGAAGGAATAGGCACAAAATTAGCAAATGCAATATGGTTCCAAAGAGATAAGAAACTCAAATGTTGCTACCTCAACAAATACAAAGCTCGCAATTCGGATTCCCTAGTACGATCAGTGGGAGAATCGGCTTTAACGATGTAAATACTGGTGGTAAATAAGTTTTGAACATCTGTGGTGAAATAAATGAGGAGGATGAAGAGAAGGGGGAAGATGGCGAAAAGGTACCTCTTATTGCAGGAGAAACGATGAGCAGAAAGTCTAGACTTGAAATCCTCGATCTGGAAGCCAGATCGATGAGGAAGCTTCCACTCATTTTCGTCGATTAGGTTTTGTCGATCCTCCTCATCGTCGGAAGATTCTCTCTCCATTTCAAAACACAATGCCGAAATGCCCAAAGGCCCAATTTAATTTCAAAGAATGGAGAGTGAGTTTATGTGTGTATTTAGAAAATCAAAGAGGAAAGTTAAATGGGGCTGGGCAGGGCGGCTATGAGAATTTATCATACCCGTCCCGCCCCGTTTAATTTTTTAAATGGGACGGGGATAGGAATTATTTTAAATAAACGGGGCGGGGTTGGGATGGGGGCGACCTATCCCGAACCCGCCCCATTGCCATCCCTAATTATTACATAAAGATGATGCTATAAAAAATATTCATCATTAAAAAATGAAAATAAAAGTAATTATTATTAAAAGAAGATGACCAAGAAAACTAGTCATTGTTGGCTAGCTAAAATAGTCATCAAAAGAACCCCCAAAAGATGACTACTAGCTAGAAAGATGACTCTATTGGCAACAGTCATCTTTTCCAAAAGATGACTATTTTTGTTGTGGTCATCTTCTCCTTTTTCTCCTTGTAGTGATATCTCATCAATTGATCTTCCATTGATATGTGATGATGATAAAATCAATCTAGAATGACCTAATTCTAATTCAATCAAATTCCATTCCTGTCATGTTTATCGTCACATCAATGAAAACAAGATATATATGAACAATTAATAAAGATCTAATTAATGAGCATAAGCTAAATGAGAATTATGAGATGGACTTTGTAGAGACTAAAATGTCCTTTTTTTCAAACCATTTGAAACAAGTACAATACCCCCAAGGATTCAGCAAAGCAATTAACAAATATGAACACAAAAATCAATTCATGTGGAAAACCCTAATGAGGTGAAAAACAACAATGGTTATTTTAGCTAGCAAAATTCACTATGATTGATCTTCAAATATTGTCAAAGCTAGATTCCAAGCTGCCCTACTTTAGCTTATCTGATGATGATGATGATCTTCAAATATCATCTTCTCACCCATATTTCTTTTCATGTCCCACTGAAAGGACTTCAGCAAAAGCTTCACAACTGACACAACTGAGTCTCACGAGATCAACATTAGCTTCACTTTCCATTTGAAGCTTCTCAAGTATTAGCAGCAACACCAAGGTATATTGACATAAATTATGAGATTAATTCGATATATAGAATATCACTTCACGAAGATACTTCAAATTCCGCTCATCAAGAAGCCTTCAACTTATGTAGACAAATGAAGACCAACACTCAACCAAAAATCCGATTTTTTTTTCTTCAGAAAGGCTTTTGGTCTCTTTGGCATATTTTCAAAAATAATTTTTTTGGGAACATTTTTTAAACATAATTCTTACTTATTTCAAAAATGAAATTTGGCTTGAAAACGACTAGCCTTGAATCCTGGTTTCCTACAGAAATAAAAGATTAGCTCACCATTTATAAAGAGAATCATTGCTCATAAGATCCAAAGTATGTCGAAGCAGACTTTGAAACCTTCCGGCACAAAATTCTGCTGTGTGCTTCTGGGCGGATCATAAGTGATCCTCTCTGCTTGCTCATTTTTACAATTTCACTTCTGCTTTGAGTGCTTCAACACTTTCACTTGAAGCTGCATGAGCGACTTCTTCGCTTCACTGCCATAATCAAATTTCACAAAGTGATCCATTGAGCTGCTGTACGAGCAATATCCACCTTTGCCCACTGCCTACAATACTGTTGACCCTAAGATAATTGAGAGCTTAAGCGACTGCACGGAGCACTTCAGCCACTATTCTTGACCCATTTGAAATTTTGATGACTTTGACACTCCTTTTGCTTCTCCTGTCACAAATACATTGTTTTTCCCACTCTGTTTGGTTTCGAAAAATTTAAGGGAAGAAGAAAAGGAAATGAAATAAAAATATATAAAGAGGGAAAATACCAAAAAAAAAAAAAAAGAAGAAAAAAATATAAAGAAAAGATTTAAAGTTTAATTAATTTTATTTGTTATTTTAAACTTATTTTAATTATTTTAACTTTTTATTCAAATATTAAATAATTTAAATATATATAAGCTATTAATTGATTTTTCGATACAGAGGGCTTATGAGTAAGAATTGGAAAGATGGTGAGTGCGGCCTCACACAAAAAGATTTGTCTAAGCAATCTCTTTTAGATTTTAAATAAGTCAATACCAAGATTTTATTTCTACATCTACGGATGATAATTCATAAGCTTTTTTGAAAAGAAGAAAGACTCTATTACTATGGGTTCATGTGCTAAGGCTCAACTCTAAAATACTATTTTTCAAGAGAGAGGTTTAAGGTGCACTAATCACACTTTGAAGGAGGGAAGTTGTGGAGTAGGAGAGGTAAAGATGGATGGGAATAGATAAGTAAGAGAGAAGGCGACACTGGCTAGCAGAACAGATGGAATGAGAAGGAATTCCCAAGGTATGGAAAAATCATTAAAAAAAAATCATTAATTTTTTAAGTATTTTTTTCCTTAATACTTTTCTAGTAATCAACCATAACACAAAGATGAGGAAAAGAAAATACGAAGGAAACTTGACTTGCTAAATTATTTGTATGGATTACTTAAAATTCATTTCACTTATATTTTTTCAATTCCATAAATAATTTGAAAATAAATAATCATATTTCTTATAATAAAATCAAACATGATAAAATTACTTTCCTTAAATTTTTTTGTAACCTAGCATGGCATTTGAATCTTGATAAAAATCATTTATTAAGTATTTTTTTCCTTAATACTTTCCTAGGAATCAACCTTGAGGAAAAAAAATACGAAGGAAACTGGACTTACTAAATTATTTCTATGGATTACTTAAAATTCAATTCACTTATATTTTTTCAACTCTATAAATAATTTGAAAATAAATAATCATATTTCTTATAATAAAATCAAACATGATAAAATTACTTTGCTTAATTTTTTTTTGCAACCTAACATAGCATTTGAATCTTGATAAAGCTATCATTGACCTTGGACTAGTGATCATCAACTAATCTTTATGGTATACATTGAAAAGTGTTGGGAATTATTTACCTAACCCGTTATACGTTTACAAAATTTTCCATTTCAAATTTTGGTTAAAAGATGTGGGAATCAGAAACATTTTGAGACCGTTATGTTTTAAAAAAGAAAACAACTTCCCGCTCAACTTTCCATAAAAATGAAGCCCAATATCTTGCCTCACGCACTGAATCATGATAATCGAATATTCCGGAAACCTAAATTTAAAGGGAGAGATATGATTGAGGATATAAGAAAAAATTGGGTTAGGAATCCCATTAAAACGTTGCCAGTATATAAAGGGGTAAAGTAATGAGTGGAAGATGAATAATTTGCACACTTAATGAATGGCAACCATAAATGGCAGAAAAAAAGCATGCCGTGCAGTACCTTCATTAAATGAAGTGACCTTTAATGCCTTCGTTAAACGCCAAAGACAAGGAAATACAAAAAATAATGTGAAGGGAGTGGGGTGCATCTTCCCAATGAAAATTAACAATTCTACTTGCAGAAAAATGAGCTATCCATGGACCACTTTGAGCCCAAACAGACAAGGCAATCACTTTTCTCTACTTTTTCCCCAATGGGAAACTTCAAACATCTCTCTCCAAACAAGTCACTGCTGAGTTTTGACTCTGAGCAGCCACGGGCCTAGAATTTCATGACCCCCTTTTCTCCTCTTTCAATGGAGCGAATGAATGTGTTGTCAGATCTGATTCGATCCTTCTCGTAACGTGTTCTTCCTTATTTACCAACTATTGATAAAGTAAGTCTTTTGTGATGAGGGTACACTCCACCCTTTTATGTATATTTGGACAGTTATTGGAGCCATTTTGTTGGGATTTTTCCCATGGTTTTTGAAACCCAGTTGAGTGCTACTGAGGCCGCTCACCTACTCATGCTGGACTCCTTTGTTTAATTCATTTTTTTTCCCACTCACTGCAATATTACATGCTAGGAAAGTTTCTTGGAAATGAACTTCGCTGGGTGGAACATTCAGTCATGGTCCATTTACTTGAATTCTAATTTAGTTTAGTTGTTAGGCTATACATTAGAGGATGATTGCTCAAATGGGATTGGTGATTTAAGAGATTGTTCATTTCCAATGACACATTTTCTCATAATTAATTGACATATAGAGAGATATAGAACAACCAAGATTTGGCTTTAGCTAGAGAGGCTATGTGTGTGGAAATTTTACTTCAATTTCAACAAAGAAGTTGCATAACATATGCCTAAATCTACCCCTATATACTTTGATTCCATGATGGCTGCTCCTATATATAGTCTATAGGTCATAGCTGCAGTTTTCTAACAATACATGTAAATGCACACGCATACATGGAGCGGTATTCAATTTTCTGATCTGCCCATCTCAGTGCGAGATTTTCCGAGCTATAAAAACCGACAATTGGAAAGGATCGCATTTGAAGGCAAAAAGATATGTTATAGCACATGGTAAATGTCACTCTATTTAGCCAAATTTTTCCTGATCAGCCGATTTCTGTCCCTCATGTATGTATAGTCAGTGATGGTGCTTCTCCAGGCATGCATGGATCTTGATTTTTCTCATGGACAATGACTATGAATGTTCATGTATAAGAGTAGTGGACATGATTTTGCTAGCTCCACATGAACTCAAAGTAGATACATATGCATGTATGCATGCATATGTGCATGTGCATGCATTGATCATTTATCAATATTTCACATGGATCATGACCTAAGATATACCAGGGAAGCCCTCGAATGATTGCTTTATGCATGCGCATACAAGAATTGGAATTATAACATTGCTAGGATGGAAGTAACCAGTTGTATTGCACTTGAGAACAAAAGATGACCTAAGAAACTTGCACCCCCATCTGATCTTGATCAGACGGTGATGCAATTCTCTGATCAAGTTACCTTCTTTTCTACTAATAGGTGCAAGTGTTTCATGATTGAAGGTACCCCTCAGGAATCAGAAATATGTCAACAGAACTGTGAAGATCAAGGCCTTTTTCTTTTCTTTTCTTTTCTTAATTTTCTTTTTCAATAAGAGCATCATTGGCAAAACAACCAACTTTTTATCTCATGATGGTAAGCAAGTTTTCTTGTTGGTAGAATGGAAGATGGAGAAGAAATCAGTTTAAGGTGAAGCTATTCACATTTCAGGTTGATGCATTCTCTATCTCCCTCTTTCTCTAAACGATGACTGGGGGAAGAAGAATATTTAGTCTCTGGGGAGAAGATACTATGCGGTTGTGCATATCCATGCATTAACTTGCATACAGATAGCTGTCCTTGTATATGCCTGTCATGTGACACTTTCCAACTCACCATAATCCAATACACAGTCCATATATAATGGGGAAGTGTCTTTTAAATATCATCTATAAGCAAAAGAGGAACAATCTCAAAATGGTTCTGTTGTATGTGTGAGTTGCTCAACCCTAAATGCATTTTGATCAGCATGCTTACATACCCTAATAAGGCTGCTTTAAGCTGAAAAATTCCAATAAACTTGGCCTAATACAGTTTTTTGGTTGTCTAAGTGTACTAAAATTACACCACTTTAAACATGTTTCCACTAAATTAATACAGAAACTAACATATTCAATCATGTAGACACACCAGACAATGTGAGATTATGCTTTTTGCAGGCTTGTGCGCTCATTTAACACGCTTTGATCTGGAATACCTAGTGCTTTTTTATAATGTCATATCAGCTCGTCTTTTTTCAAACATCCGTAGTCTTCAATTACACGGTTCTGCATCGACCACATGAAGAAAGATTAATTTCCTGTCATTGATAGCGATGTATTGAGCATCTTGCGCATTGATGTTTGTTGAGCTAACCATTGCAATAATTAATTAGCCAGTAAACAAGGTTTCAGAACATGGGTAGTCATAAAAGTCCTTATTAACATGATATGGCTTTCAGGGAGAAAAATCGGGTTTTCCATATCAAGTAAGATTAAAAGGTGCATTAATCCATCATCCATTCCAATGATAGAATAGCCTAATTACCCCTAGCTGGACTCAATTTAATGCCTTGCTCTATAACCACATTGATCTCTCAGAAGCTTAATATGCAACAACAAACTAATTAAGCAACAAGTGTTGTGTAGTTTTAGTAAACTTTTGCCCTTATGATGATTTATGTTAGGTGACTCATGAGGCTGCCTCAAGATAATCATATTTGGAGTGTCCTTAAAACAGGTTTCTGATTATCCACATGAAAACAGGCCTTTCAATTTTATAACTTATTTTTTATTGTTTGCCTTCTAATTTCCATTACTTTTGCTAGGGTCATGAAAATATCTCCTGGATCATTAGCATTTCTAGATAGTGTATATCTAATAATATTAAGAAATGAACAGATATGTTCTGATTTTATGAGAGATACAGAACTGGTAACCTGGCATAATGTAATGATGAGCTAAATAGGTATTTTATGAAAAAGCCCCACCAAACCATCACTCCACATCCCAGAAGCACAAGGAGCCCAAACATTGATGACTGAACAAATAGCTAGAGAAGGAAATTACATTCGAAAAGACTGAGATCATCACGAATATGATGTCAAGAAGAAGCCCTAGACTTGCAGTGCCTGTTAATAATTTAAAAAAAATAAAAAGCAAGAAGAGAAGAAGAGAAAAAGAGAAAAGGAAAGAGAAATCTATATGTAACTAGATATGAGCCTGCAAGCCTTCTCTAGGTTCTCTTAATTCATGGCCCTAGCCTAGTACTTTGCTAGACAGGAAGAAAAATCTTATCCCTTGATCACTAATTGAGGTGGTGGGTCCACCCAATCTCTGGTTATTTTTTTCTTCTTTATGCTAGTAGCATCATGCCCAGTTCAGTAAAGAAATCCGCCCCAACCAAATCTCTCTCTGTATCTCTCACATAGCCCCTTCTAACCTAGAGAGGCTTTTCTTCCACATCCACCAAACCCTTGATCTTTTGTGCTTGTTTTTATAGAAGGATGGTATGTGTAATGCCATATAATTTGTGTTAGAAGTGAGAACCACTACAAGAACCCTTTAAATAGATTGCTTTCTTTTTCCTTTTGTATAGAAATCCAGAATCCCACTTCTTTTTTCTATGGATAAACACACTTTTGTGGACATCAACCACAGTAACTTCACAAACAATACTTGGGAAGTTGACTTGGCTATGGAAGAGCAGATCCTTCATGACCATCATCTTCCTTTTGATGCAGTTTGGCCTAATTGTCCTCTTCCAACACACAACATAACCGCAGCAGCATCATCATCAAGTCAAATATCCGCTTCGGTTCTACTTGGTGATCAAATGGGAAATCTGTTGGAAGAAGATGATGAGCCAGAAGAAGAGCTAGGAGCCATGAAAGAGATGATGTACAAGATTGCAGCGATGCAGCCAGTCGACATCGATCCAGCCACAATTCGGAAACCTAAGAGGCGAAATGTAAGAATCAGTGATGATCCACAGAGTGTAGCAGCACGCCACCGGAGAGAAAGGATCAGCGAGAAAATTCGGATTCTCCAAAGACTCGTCCCAGGTGGAACAAAAATGGACACAGCTTCAATGTTAGATGAGGCCATCCGCTATGTCAAGTTCCTAAAGAGACAAATTCGCCAGCTACAATCCAATCATCACCCGTCACCCACCGATGTCACGGCCTGCCTATCCACCCCAGATTGGGCAGTTACATCAACCAAACTTCTTGGTTCCACCTCCTCATCATCAATGGAAGCACCCGGCGGAGGCGGATTCAGCTTCAGAGCTCTTTAACCATGAGGTAATTAGAGTGGGGTAGTGATAATTGGTTTTTAATTGGAAAAACAAACAGTAGAAAGAAATGTAGAGTAGTGGTGACGTTTAAGGGGAAATGTGTAAGGGTGAATTTAGGGGGTTTCATGTGAAACCAAGGTTGTTAGGATATTGTTGACTAAAGGGGCATTGGAATAATCATAACGGTTAGCTTGGGTTACGTACATCAATATATATATATATAATAAGGCCCTTCAAGTTTCTGAGTTGGCCGGAAAGTTTGTTTGGCCAGCTCTCTCCCGAGAATAAAACTGTGACGTCTGAAACTATTGAATATCATTATGCTCTGTCTCTCTCTTCAATAAATTTGTCTTTCTTATGCATGTATGCATGATAAATAGGGGTATGTACATGTATGCATGTATGTATGTATATCAACATGTATGCATACATGCATGTTTACATATGTTATTGTGGGGTGTGTCCCCATGTATGATGGGAGAAACAGCATGGAGAAGAAAGCCCTATAGGGCCCCAAGTGAAACCCTAGAGGCATGGCTAGGTTGCACCACCATATGATTTTGCTGATTATTTACTTTGGCGAACTGTGTTGTTTATCCGTAATATAATTAACTTAAGCATGACTGCAATTACAGGCTTTTGTACCCTCTCATACATACAACGAAAACTAGATAAATTCAACATATTTAAGGCTTTTATTTCTGTATGGCGTCTGTCATTGAGTGGTGGTGAATCTGTTGATATGGGGAACTCCTTTAAGTTGAAATTAGTGGCATTTGATATGATTGAATGAAACATGTCAGAAAAGAGATTATTGATGAGCTTCTAATTTTGTTAATTAGATGAGAAAAGCTAGATCTATCTGCTCAATGACAATTTAGTGTGCAAGCATATTGCAGAAGCAGACCACAGTGAGGAGACCATAATTAATATAGCTTATATCTCTAAATTAATGATCACAGTGTGAAAAATGGAATGCATCATTTAGTAATTCCTATTAAAACTATATTTGAAATGTATCTGGAGCATAAAATTCAAGCTAGATACACACTATATGGTTTAGATTTAAATCGGCGAAGGGTATATTTTTTGAATTCCTTGCTTATATATAAACAATAAAAAATTTATACAACCGCTTTTGTAGAAATGTAGGGAGTGAAAATTAACATAATGAACCATATGACTGTCTTAGGGTTTAGATGTTATATGCGTAGATATCACTGTTCTCACTGTATTGATTTGAGAGAGAGTATGCCAGAAATAACAAAGATGGGAACCTACTCCCTTTGACATGAGCTCAAAATAACAGAACCAGATGATCAGTTGTCTGTGTTTTCTCTCAACATCATTTTCTCTTTCCCCTTAGAATTTTGATGCATCTTAGGGTTCGACCTGAAGGTTTACAAGGCTTTAATATATATATATCTATATATATATATATAAAAAAAATTGTGTTTGTAAATAGGTTCTCTGAAAACTGGTTCAACAAGAAATAACATGTAAGAGCAAAGTACTAAAGCGTTACGCAACGACAAGTAAGGAAGTTTGCTAGCTAAAATTGTAACAAGCAAGAAAGCAATGACAAACTTCAAATATTGGACACTAATAAGCCAAAGATCAGCATATATTGTACATATGTCAAACCATCTAGAATTGTCAAATGGATAAGATATCACACCATAAATCATGCTAGGCAAGGGCTATCAATCGAGAAGAAACCAGACCAACACTGGTGAGACTGGCAAGACCAAGTGGGAAGGAAAATTAGCTAGGGGGAGGGGGCCATGCAATATTCTTCCAACCCAATTGGAAATACTAATAATACTGCACTGGTTGTATACCCCATTGGCTCCTGTCAATTGTTACCCTTTTTGATCTCTTTCTCCATTTCTTAGTTTCTTTTTCTTATCCTGGCCAGATCTTGTCATCCAATTTTTTTCTACAGCTTACTGAGCCTCCAGGATCATATATCATTTTTATTTCTCAGCTTCTTCCTTTCAAGTTCTTTTCAAAGATAAAATAATCAATCTCTTTGGGTGTGTATAGGAAAGAAGTCCCTAGCTATATATTGTCCATCACCTGTACCGTTAATCAACTGTCCATGCTAATATATATTTTTTTTTTTTTTTTTAACTTCCAAACATCCCAATTTCATTAGAGGACTTCATGAAAATTTGTAGATTTTGGGCAGATGTTTTTTCACTGGTTTGCCTATACTGTTATTAGTCTCCACACCAAAGTTTTTACATCAAGTGTAGTGGAGATCATCTTCACTCGTGCAAACTATTTTCATTTCATGCCCAAAGGCAGCAGTGGTAGCAGTGATGATTCTTTTCAACTTCATATTCAAGAATACAATATTAGGAGATCAAAGTTGTGGACTAATCTCTTTAATCAGACAGATTCATTTGCTGATTGAAGAACCTGAGGGCTTGATGCCAAACTAATCAAACATATTTCTCACTTTAAATGTGTTTGTGTATTTTCTCCCGTATTATGATCTTTTAAAATATATCTTTGAATTAGATTTTCATAAGACCCCTCGTGAATTTAAATTAAACACGTGTTGATAAAAATGGTGTCCCAAAAATTATGTGATTAAAAAATACTATTATTGTATTTTAAATTTTTATAACAGTTGTAGAATAAAGCAATTCAAAGAAGAAAGAAACTAGAAGAGAGAAATTGGAATGTTGAAATTTATAAGAATGGTTTCTTATTTCATTAATAGGTCTCCCTTTTATAGAAAGTTAGGAAGAGATTTACATTAACATTTGTATTAGTCATTTACATCATAAACTAGTTACTTATGATCATCCACAAGTTCTTGTATCTTAACAAATTCTCATAAAAAAACTTCTTATTTCATAACATCCTCTATTAGATGATCTCAAAAATATGTTTCATTTAGACCTTGTAAGGAAAAATCTTGTGGGAAAAACCTTAGTGAAGGAAAAATAGTACAATATTCTTTAAGTAATTTGACCATTAAGACTATCTCAGTAAAAACCTTATTAGTAAAACCTATTAGAACAAAATCTAGATGAAAGAAAAAAAGAGTACGATGTATCCATATCAATATTCTCCCCCCATGTAAACATGATTATACTTTTTTCAATGCTTCAGTTTGTAGATTTCTTAGTCGTCACATTTCAGTATTGTATCTTAACTTTTTCAATGTAGTAGATAGTAATACGTTTGTAATACATCTGCTAGGTTATCATATGACCAGACCTATTGAACATCAATTTCACAATTTTCTTAAAAGTCATGAGTATAGAAGAACTTAGAGAAGATATGTTTAGTTTTATCATCTTTTATAAATCATCATTTTGGTTATGTAATACAAGTAGTATAATCTTCATATAACTTGGTCGATTATCTTTTAGAAGGGATAGTCCACATGATTCTAAAATATTTTGAATCATTGATCTAAGTTATTCACATCCACCACTTGCTTCATGAATTACAAGTATCTCTAAATAATTTGAAAAGGTGGTTGTTATTGTTTACTTAACCGATCTATAAGATATCATTGTACCATCATAGATAAATACATAACCTGTTTGAAATCAAGCTTTATAGAGATCTGAAAGACATTCGACATATGCATTTCCAAACAACTAAGATTTTCATGTTTTCATATAAAATAAGAATATATTGATTATTCCATGAAGCTATCGTAATATATGTTTGACCTCATTTTAATATCTTCAAGTTGGTGTGAAACTATAGTTTGCAGGAAAGTTGATAGAGAATGCTATATATGGTTGTTTACAATTTGTAAAATACATCAATACACCAATAACATTAAGATAAGGTACTTTTGGACCAAGTAGTTCTTTGTTATCTTCTTTAAGATGAAAGGGATTATTTTTCACTTCAAATGAATGAACTATCATTTGAGAATTTAGTGAATATGATTTTTTTTTCATATGAAAGTGCTTTAAGACTTTCTTTATACATGTTAATTGATGAACTAACATTCCTTTAGACAGTGTTTGATTGTAAGCTAAGATAGAATTTTGTTTGTCCAAAATCTTTCATTTCAAATTTATTCTTCAAATAATTAGCAATTTTTTTTAAGTTTTAAGAGTTCCCACAATATTCAAATCATCCACATATACTGCAAGTATTACAAATTCAAATTTTATTTTTTTTAATAAAAATGCATGAGCAAATTAAATTAGCAACATATCCTTCCTATGTTAAATGCTTGCTAAGATGATTATACTATATACATCCAAATTGCTTTAATCCATATAAAGATCATTGCAATTGGATTCAGTACATACTACCAAGTTATATATATAGTTATAAATGCATTGGCAAATTAAATTAGCAACATATCCTTCCTATGGTAAATACTTGCTAAGACGATTATACGACATACATCCAAATTGCTCTAATATGTATATATGTCACTTTACGGGAACTACATCCATGAGATGTGTATCTAATCCTCTTAAGATTATCAAACTAATTAAGTTGCAAAATGTTTTTGTGTCCAAAATAAGAAAGTACACTTCCTCATAGTTAATACTAGGTTTCTGTAAGAAACCGTGTGTCATAAGTCATGTTTTATATCTTGTGATTCATTTTGGGTTAAAATACCCATTTATATTCAACGAGTTTTATGTTTTGGAGTTTGGAGTATAGGTCTAAACACTTCTTGTTTTACTAATAGCTTATCTTTGTTTAGAGTGCTTCTTTCCGTTTTAGGAAATTGTGTCTATGTCAACATTTATCCACTGTTTATGGTCTAGGATCATCACTATTTCATATGATATTAATTGTCACTTTGAAAGAAAATATATAGACAATAATACACATATTTCATTCTCATTTTTCTTCCATATGTAAATAACTAATTGAGAATTCATTATTTTGAGGCACTTGTGTCTCTTCATAGGATAATTGTAGAATTTGTGCCACTTTAAAGGCCATTTAATTATTAACTTGAGAAGATCAATCAATTCTATAACCCATTTTTGGATCAACTTCTTCAAAGATGCTAAATTTTTCATATGTTTTCCTTATATTTTCCTTTCCCCATGAACTATATCTTTTAAGCTAACAAGTCTAGCATGCTTCAAACATGCTTTAGATTCATTTACAATGACACCAATCCATGTTGAGGTGTTTGCAATCTATGAATATTACTTTGTCATTTTCTTTATATTAGCCAAGGCATCTAGCAATTCATTCATAATTCCTTACAAGTGAATAATATTTTGAACTTTTAGTTCACAATGATTGATATGAGGATGAAGATGAGACAAAATTGTTGTCTTCCAAGTATTTTTATTATTTTCACTCATTCTTCTAGAACAAGCTTTCCTCTTCCTAAAAATGGAAAATTGTCTCACCAAAATGGCAAAATGTATTGTTAAAACGTCACCTATTTAGGTTTCCAAGTATTGAATGATAAACAAAGAATCAAAACCAATGTAATCCCAAGATGCCTTTGAGGACCCATCTTAGTCCTTTGAAGAGGAGCAATAAGGACATGGATATCACAACCAAAAACTCTTAAGTGAGAAACTTTTGGTTGTTGACCAAGTACAAATTGTAAAGGTGGTGAGCAAGGACTAAAGAAAGATTGAGGTTTTAGCATGAAGTATGACATGCACTGAAGTAGAAAGAGGTAGCTATGTTTTTAGAAGCAATGATCAAGCAATGAATTAATGTTGTTTGATAAGTAATTCGATTGAACCATTTTAATCTGGTTTGAATATGAGTAATATGATGCTTAGTGCCAATTTCAATTGACATATAATTCAATAAATGTTTGAAATGAAAATCCACTTGCATTATCAAGACAAATTTTCTTCATATGATAATCTAAAAATTATGCTCTTAGACAAATTATTTGAAATAGTAACCTTGCGAAGGTAACATACCACCTAGTGGAGACATCTATTAATTCTTTCCAAAAAAGTAAAAGAATGGTAAATATGGCCACATATATCTCCATGAATTCTTTCCAAAAGGGCTAGGGATTTTGAGATAAGTTTGGTCAAAGATCATTCAGCATCAATTTAACTTATGAACAAGCAACACGATTATAGTCATTAGGTGTAAAAATCTCTTGGCTCTTTAAATGGTGCATAAGAGAGTTATAGATGATACAACACATCATAAATAACCTTAGCTAACCAAGTCATTCATACCACTTCATAAAGGCATTTAAGTCATAGAATTTCTAATGTATTACAACATATGATTCAACAAGTCTAATGGTTGTCAATAGAACTCACAAGAAAAAGCAAGTAACTTCTCTAATAGATACTTTTGTCCATAAATAATTGAAGTAATATAGAGATGCTCTACATTACCTTTATTCATAGTTTCAATGCTCGAGAGAAAGCAGCGTTGGATGGAGTGCTTAAGCACTAAGAGTAGCACTTGAGTACTTAATCCTTCAAGTTAGTTAGGTCACTTAGGCACTTAGGCTCGCCTGGGCCCTTAGGAACACCTTGACCCATCTTAGGCACACCACACCCATCTAGGCTCATTTGAACACATCTAGGCTCACTTAGACATGCTCGACCCACTTAGGCCTACTTAGTTTTACTTGGCCCGCCTACGTCACTTGTTAAGCATGTCTTGCATGACTTGCATGGCTCGCATGACTTACATGACTTTTTTTGTATGGTTGCATGAATTTTTTTATTATTTATTTATTTATTTTCTTTATGTTATTTTTCTGTTATTTTATCATTTTTTTTCTTTAGTACTTTTTTTTATCTTATTCGTGTATTTAATTTAATAATTTAGTAAAATGCTCCTATTTAGTCTAAATAGTTTCATAAAATTCTTTTCTTTAATTTAATACCTTTTGAAAAAAAAAAAACTTTATTTTAATTTAATAATTTTGAAAGATACTTTTATTTAAACTAATACTTTTGAAGAATGTTTTTCTATTTTAACACTTTTGAAAAATGTTTTTATTTGATAATTGTTGAAAAATTCTCTTATTTAATTTAACAATTTCATAAAAAAATTTTTTAATTTAATATTCTTGTGAAATGATTTTTATTTAGTCTACTAATTTTGTAAATTATACACATAGGCATATTGATTCCTTTTTTTTTTAATCTACTAAGTTTATTTATTATGGAAAAAAAAAATCAGGTACTTTAAGGAGTTGAAGTGGGATTGAAGCAGGATCGGAAAAGGAACTTTGGAAAGGGAAACAGCAGTCCGCGTTGCGAATGAGAGTTTGCAGAAGCGGGGAACAGCAGATTTTTAAAGAAAAGTAAGGATTTTGAGAAAGAAAACGAAAAGGTGGAAAGAGGTTTTTAGAATTGATAAGCTGGTCTTTGGAGAACAGGGAGAGGCTTTTTGAAAGAAGGTGATTATGAGAAGGGGAAAAAAAGCAGAAGCAGAAAAGAAGACACGTCTGGAGGCCTCTGTTTTTTTTTTTTTTAGAGGAATGAAGACAGAGACAAGAAGCCTAGCAAATCTTGCTAAAGGGAAACACTTTCAGGTATGTTTGTTGAGAGTTATGTAGTCACTTTGTTCTTCATTCTTTCTTGTTGTTTTTATCACAGTTTGATTGTCTGGGTATGGATGTGATATTGCTCTGCTTTTTTTCTCATTTTCTTTCAATTTTCATTTGAGGATAAACTTGGATATGGTTTCAGTTGTACCACTGATCTTGGAGCCCATTGATTTTAGCATGAAATGGATTTCCACTTACGGAGTCTCTTATTTGTTTGTTCTTTTGATCATGCTTTGTTTCGGGCCATTCATCTACGTATTGGATATCAAATATGTGTCTCTGTTTCTGGATCATATCTTTTGGTTTGTGCTCAAATATGCTTGAGGTGAGGAGGGGATTTTGAGAGTTCTGGTGAGTGACCTTTTTAGAGAAATATCAAGCGTTTCTTAACAAGATTTTGAGGAGAATTTGACCTACAGATATCCAGAGAGGGCTGCCAATTGAAAAGGCTCTCCACGATCATCCAAAAAATGAGAACACGGTCCACTTGGGAGGGGAGGAAGATCCACCACGACTACCCGTGGAAGATAGCACAATCGCACCATTGAAAATCCTCTCTAAAGAAGAATACACAAAGGAGGTGAGCTATCACTTAGCAAGGGCATGAGAAAGCACCAGATCATCCTATAGCACACATGGTTGGTGATTATTCTCTGAAATGACACGCACCGACAGAAGGCCACTTTGGGAATTCTTTTGAGTGATCTTTGCAAATAGTCCACTGTTGCATTCACTTTACATACGGGCTGCATCTTGGGAATGGATTGATCACGCACCATTGCACAATCCACCATTTAAGAGGAAGAGATAGCTGCCTTGAAAGAGATATACTCCAACACGCACCATTCCAGATGGAATCTCCATGAGCAGCTGCAGAAGATTCATTGGAAAAGACTCTCCACACATGGGCAGACATCCAAATTTTGATCTCCATAGGCCGCACCATCCCAAGGGGATCTCCTCAATGCACCACTCAATTTTTTTGGAAGGCATGGCTGCATCTTTAACATGCACATGCAGCAAGTCATTTTGAGAGGAATGTCACATGCACCAAGAGAGCAACGTACATGCATGAAAATAGGAAGGAAGTGGTCTCAACACGCGTGCTAAGGTAAGTTTCAAAATTACAAACTTTGTTATTTTGATTTCATTTTGTTTTTAGTTTGTAATTGTTTTAGATTTTAGTTAACTAATTTAGTTAATCTCATATTATAATTTTCATGTTCCAAGTTTGTTAATTTTTAGTCTTTGATCCATCAATTTTTATTTTGTAATAGGTTTAGAGTTTTAGTTAATTAATTTAGATAATCACATGTTCTAATTTTTGTGTTTAGAAGTTTGTTAATTTTTTTAGCCTTAGGTCCATTAATATTTATTTTATATTTGTTTAGAATTTTAGTTAATCAATTAGTTAATCACATGTTCTAATATTCATGTTCCAAGTTTAGTAATTTTAATTTTGATCCATTTAATATTTAGTTGAGTGTTTTTTAGAGTTTTATTTAATTAATTTAGTCAATTAAGTCATTGTTTTTGTGTGTTAAGTTTGTTTTTTTTTTTTAAATTTTGTTCCATCAATATTTAATTTGTAATTGTTTTAGAATTTTTAGTTAGTTACATGTTAATTGTTTTTGTGTTTTCAAGTTTAGTAATTTTAATTTTGATCCATAATATATTTAGCTGGTTTTTTTTGTAGAGTTTTAGTTAATTAATTTAGTCAATTGCAAGTCATTGTTCTCATGTTTTAAATATAACAATTTTAATTTTGATCCATAAATGTTCAATTTGAGTGTTTTAGAGCTTCAGTTTCTTAGCCTAATTAATTCCCTGTCATTACATTTGTGTTTTCAAGTTGATAACTTTATTTTTTTTATTTTTTTATTTTATTAGTCTCATTTAATTCTTGAGCGTTTAGAATTCTAGTTTCTTAGTTAAATTAATTACATGTTATTATATTCTAGTCATTTCGATTTATTAAGTAATCAATCTCATATGATCAAATTCTTTCTTCTAGTTTTGTCATTTGATTAAATTCTATCTCAACTTAATTGTCTTAGGAAATTTTAGTAAGAGTAAGAGGTTCCATGGTATGTAATTTATATGTTGAGTTCACTATTTTTATCTTCAATTAAACCCTATCCTAATTTAATTGTTTTCCAAATTTTGGCTATCATTTTGTTTGACTCCACAATATTTAATTTGTAGTTTGAGTTCATTAGTAGTCATCTTGATTGAATCTTATTTATTCACTTTACAATTTTAGTTAACGTGAATAATAATTGTTTTAATCGAATCTTATCTAATTGCTTTTAAAATTTGATTGATTCAAATAAAATAATTGTTTTGAGTCAAGATAAAAAAGTTTTTTTTTTCTTTAATCAAAAATGAAGTTTTTTCCATCGTAGATACAACTCCTTGATCATAAATGAAAGGTGGCCAAAAAGAGAATCCAAGTTGATATTTCTCTTGTTTTCAAAATCGTTTTAATTTATAAATAAAAAATTCTCATTTTGTATCCAATGTTTTGGGTTTATCAAATCACAAGGTTCTTTCTTTTTCTTTTTCCTTTTTTTTCCTAAAATCATTTTCAAAATAATTTAAATTATTTATTATTAATTTATTTTAAATCATTTTAGGTTTTAAGGCAAAGATCTCACTTTCTTTTTAAAAAATATGCAACTTAGTTTTATCAAAGTTGCATTCCTTTTTTCTTAGTTTTTCGAACTTTATTTTTTTTACTCACATAGGTAAAACTTATGGATATTAAATGGGGACTTGATGGAACCCCTATATGAAAGAGTTTTCAAAACTCATCTTTGTTGTCAGTTTCCACTCCACTGTTGACCCTTTAGTTTTAAAATTCATTTTGATAATTTTAAAGTATTTTTTAAAAAAATTCCAAAAATCATACGATGTTTTTACTTCTCGAACTTAATTCTAGAATGTTATTTGAGTCAAAAAAAATTTCTTACAATTGAATTATGATCATCTCTTTCAGCATGTGCTTTTTAGGCCAACTTCTATACATTCAAGAACACTTTGCAAAATTAAATTTTTTTTTTTGATATTTTTAATTTAAATGAATATTTTTCCCATATTCTTGACTTTCTGAAATTGAATTTTGACACATCAAATATTTAAAAAAATACTTTTTCTTGAGGGAAATATGAGTTTTCAAATTCATATTCACCGCACATGACTGAATCTAGAATATTAATCAATTGTAGTATTCTAAAAGTTCTTATGAATGCTTTTTGCTCTTGGATGAATTATTTTTACAATCTAGACATCTTAAGTGACTTGTGTGATTTTTTGTATGAATCTAGGCCTTTAGGTATTTTTTTTTTTAAATTCAGTTTATACTGGTTACTATTTTCTGCCTAATGTTGGACCTTCATGAACTTTTAGGTGTTTTTGCTTAAATCTGTGATTTTTGTATGTTGTTTTAGATGTGATAAGAGATGTTTCCTAAAAAATTTTGTAATTAAATTCCACTTCAAGATATATTTTTAGGATTTGTTTCGTGATGCTCCCTATTCTGACTATGTGCCAATAATCTTGTACTTTGTTTGACTTTGTTATTTATTTTGGGAATTTTTTGACTTATCTTGGCTCGACTTTGGCTCTGGTATTGTATATAGACATAATTAGGATGTTTTATAATTCATTCCATGATCAAATAATGCTTCTAGGTATTTAATTATGACTTTTCTTGTATAAGCTATTATTCTGCCCTTTGCCTCTTATCTTGTCATGGTCACTAATTTTGATTTTTTTTTTTTTTTTTTAACTCTCTTGTACATTAGTTTAGCTTTAACCTTGAACTGCATGTATGTCATAGATGATAGTTAGGGTCTCAAACTAATTTTTGACAATGTATGAAGGCTTGTTTTGTTGATTGCATGAGATATACATCTTTGAGTTTATTTTTTCCTTGTCATTCGATCTTGCTAAGTTCTTGTTATTTCATTTGAAGTATGCATGTACAATGTGTATTAGGATTCACTATCATTATTATTTGTCATTATTCTTGTTCTCATTCACTCTACCATTTTTGGAATCACCTTGTAAATTATGCATGCTATCAAGGTACACCTCTTCCTCCTTTCATCCTTCTAATTTATGTGAATAGATATGTTTTGTGTAAAGTACCCTCATGCTTGATTGTGTTTCAGATTGCTTTGATTAGTGTCTGGTCTTGTGAATAGAATAGAATGCATGTTGTATGTTATATATCTTGCTGTTTGAACTAACTTTGATGTCTTATGATAGCACTTAAGTTGCGGTTCAAGTATGCATACTATCATTTTTTTTATGATTGTGTTTGAAATACTAGCGATAATAGAGTTTTAAAATCACCTTAGTCTGCTTAGGTATCCTCAATTAACTGACTAATTGTCATATTTCCCTCAACTTAGCTAGTACAGACCATTTTAGGGCTTAAAGAGTGCTACTTCTTTGAGGTACCTTCCCAATAGGTAACATTATCCTTGAACCCAGACTTGAGTTTTTCGCAGACAGATTTTCTAGAAGCCATTAGTCATTTTAGGGGTTTTGTCCTTACTTGATTTTCCTTTTAAAAATAAATAAAAGTAAGTGGCAACTCCAAGTTTTTATAAAAATACAATTTTTTTTATTTTATAAAATTTAGTTTTTTTTCAAAAAAAAATCAAAATAAAGTCTCGCCAATTGAGTAGGAACGCATGTGAAAAAATGTGGGCCCACATGTATGTTCATGGTCCTTCACTTAATTCCATAGTCTTTTAGCATGTGTTTCATTCACAAGAGTTGCATACAACAACTTTCAACAACAATATATTCAATTTTGGCAGTAAATAAGGATATAGAGTTTTGTTTCTTATTAAGTCAAATTGTAAGACAATCACCAATAAAGAAACAAGCACCAGATGTGCTTTTTCTATCCTCAACATTTTTTACCTAGTCAACGTTAGAATATCCAACAATCATAAGGATACCACAAACCATAATCAAGAATCCATTTATATAACATATAATTCTTTTAATAGTATTTAAGTGTGACTCTTTAGGATTTGTTTAGTACCTAGTACAAGCTCTAACACTAAACGATATGTCATGATGACCAACTATGAGGTATAGTAAGCTTCCTATCATACTCTTATAGAGCTTTTGCTTAACATCTTTTCCAGATGCATCCTAGCTGAGCTTAGTGGTAGTGTTCATAGGTGTCTTAAATTGTTTGGTGGATTCTAGACCAAATTTCTTAATGTTATGACATGGAGTCTTGTTTTTATGTTGGAGATTTTGTTCTAATTTATGTTTAGCCATAGAATCTTTTTAAATGGTGACTTGCTCTCCATTGAAGATTAAGAGTTGTTGTTCGTCTAACCAAGAAGTCACAAGTACGTCTAAAAAGGTTTGGCTTGTGACATGTAAGGCTTATTTGAGGTATAAAAAGGTTTGATATCATTTTTAGGCTTAAAATGTTTTAAATGGATTTTCAAAAGAAGCAAAGGTTGCTTAAATGGTAAGAACCCCTCAAACACTCAGCCTACTCAAGTGGTAAGGACCACTCAAGCGGTCTAGATCAGCTCAAGCGATCATGACTATCCTACCGAGTTTAGAAATGGATTTTGGATGAATTTCACTCAAATTCTATTTTGGAAATTTAAGATACCGAAACTCTTTAAGACTTTACCTACGAATACCTTCCTTTCAACCCTTGAGGGTTAAAGATCATATAAAAATTTGGGTAAAGAGATTAGGGGCTTAGAGATCTCACTTTAGCTGAGAGGGTTTCATTGATAAGATCGTTTTAGATCTCTTGGAGAGAAAGCCTAAAGTGGCACATATTTCTCGATCTCTCATTTAAGATTTGAATCTTTGAATAATGGGTTGAAGACCTTAATCCCTTCGGAGTAGCCGAAGAATCTACTAGGGAGTAATAAGAAAATGTTGCATCACAGACATAGATCAAGTTGTAGGTGCTGGAGAGTAAGTCTTTAAGGTAAAGCGACCAAGTAAATTTGTGTAACTTGATTTTAAATAGTGGATTTAGATTGGTAGGTCTTAGACCTCATGGTTTTTTTCTCTACAGTTTATGGGGGTTTTCCACATAAAGAATGACAAAAAAAAAAAAATTTACTACAAAATCCTATACTCCAAAGATTTGGAGTTTACATATCGTTCTAAGATAAAAACAGGATTTTTACAAAATAACAAAAATCTTATGCCTCTTAGTCTCTTATGAAGCTAACAACCCATCTAGGAAAAGTAAACAACAATCCAAGTAATTATTACATCACAAATAAAAAGTAATCACAATAATAATCATCATATTATAACAAGATCATAATAAAGAACACACATTAATTATCCATAGGGCCATGGGATAAATAAAAACCTTGTAAAAACAAGTTAGCGCATCTAGAATGGTTTTAGCACAATTACTAACCTATGGCTTTGATTCCGGTTGAAGGGAAAAACTCGGATATCTCTGTTTTCCAAGTTTGGATCAGGTTAGGAATATGCATAACTATCCTAGGCTTTTTCTTAATCCTATGCATAGTGGAAAAATAACATTTTCATACTTTAAAAAGATCAGAAAGTGCTAATGAAAACCATACCTTAGATTTAGATATTCCTAAATCAAATCCATATGGTGAATATGAAGACCAAAATCATAGAAGTCTCGTAAACCTGAAGTCTTCCGCACGATGACTCAAACCTTAATCTTAGCACACTTCCGATGGGAAGGAAAAAATGGTTGAGGTTATTGTTCTCTATCTCTTTAGATGATGGACGACAAAAGCTATGAAACCTTAACCCCTAAGGGTATTTATAGGGTTCCTAAGTGGGCTTAAGTGACTTAAACTCATATGCGTTTAGGTCACTTAATCTAGCCCAAAATGGGTTCTAATTGATTAATTAACCCAATAAGTCTACTGATTAATCAATTAGCCCAATCCAGAGACTTTGTTCACTTACACCTATGTAACCTTATGTAATTACCAAAATGCCCTTATGCACAAAAGTGAACCTAAAGCCAATTCGACCCTCATAATCCATACCAACAAGGTATAAGCTTAGAACGAGGACCATTAGGACCCATAGGAATACTAGCTCCCTCAAAATCCAATTCTAAAGTTGATTTAACATCCCACTATGGAGAATCAATTGAACTCCAATATTCTATGTAAATAATAATGAGACACCGAGTGCTCATGTTCGTAACTTACTATCCATTGTGTTCAATCTCCCCATGAACTAGTGTTCATAGTCTAACACTAAATCTGAATCCAATTTGTGTAATAATCAAATTAGAATGACTAATAAGAACATGACCAGTTTCTTACATGGATAACATGACACAACTCATTTAATCTATTTAATAAATGAATTAAGTTTTATTGTATAAGAATCTACATGGATAACCCATGAACACAAATCCAATTGGATAAACCCTATAACTTCTAACCCATTAAACTTGTTAAAATGATTATAATTCTTTTTACTTATTTTAAAATATTAAATTTATAAATATATATTATTTTAAAATACTTTTTAGTTGTTTTAATGTTCAAGTTTAATTTTTAAAAATTTTAATTAATCTAATTATTTAATTTTAATTAAAATATATTTATAATACAAAAAGTAAATTAAAATTCACATTTTACACTTGTTTATTATTTTATTTAATATTTTAATCTTTATAATGAAATATATAAATTTTAACTTGGATAGTTTTAAATTTCTTTAAATATATAACATTTATAATTAAAAAGTACTTTTAATTTTTTTAGTTTAAAATATATAAAATTAATAAATTTGTATAAATTAAATGGATTATAAATAAATTAAGTCGTAAATAAATTAATTTGACATAATTAAGTAAATGAGTCAAATTAAACAAGTCATAAATAGATTATTATGGACACAAGTAATGAAATAAGTTTAACTTGACATACAATGTGACTAGATTATGATACAAATATGACTCTACTAACTCAAATCCTCAAGTTATATTGTTGTGACATACTAAAATCATCATCCCCAATATTTTTCCCTTATCTAAAATAAAAAAAATATTCAAACATAAGAAAAGAAAAGGAGACATAAAATAACCTTAACCCTAACCTAAATCCTTTCATTCTCTTGATCTTCATTTTCTTCTTCTCCTTCAATTTATTATTATTGTTGTTGTGCAATCATAATGACATTCACACTAACCAACCACCACAAGGTGTAGGTCCTTCAATTTTTCTCATATCTCCTCCATTTTCTATTCAATTTTTATTATTATTATGCTACCAACCAACCACCATAAGTTGTAGTCCTTGAATTTTTCTCGTAACTCCTCTATTTTCTATTCCATTTTCTCTTTAATTTATCTCGAGATTTTATTATGATACTTAGTTTTTATCTTATTGCATTATACAAATTTAGTAATAAAAGAAAACAAAATTTATATCTCTAACCATTCAAGTATTAACAAAAATTGAAAATACCTAAAAGCCAAAATGAATACTACAATTTGCAATCAATTAAATAAAGTATCAAAATAGAGTCAATGAGAGAGAGAAGTGTTGCATGAGAGAAAGACAAAAAAGTGTTGAAAGCAAGAAAGATGTCATTGAGGAAGACAAATGAGTAACAAAGGAAGAAAGATGAGGACAAGCAAGGAGAAAGTAGAGAAAATGGGAGGACGAAGAAAATGGATGAGAGAGGGCGAGGGGCAAAATAAGGAAAAAAATCTATTTAAAACTAATGCTAATCAACAACGCCTAACATGGAAGTACAATATGGCATTATTAGTATGGAAAAAAGGTTTTATTTGTAACCTAATGTGTTTTTTTTTTACTTAATTTTAAATAGAAATTAAAACTAAATACTAGTTAATAATATTAAGTATTAGGTTATTATTTTTATAATATTTTATTTTAATTAAACATTAAAAAGTAAAGAAAAATCAACATATTATTTTTTTATTTAAAAAAAATCAAATATTTTAAATTTTTTTATTCAACAAAAAATTTACAATAAGTTGCAAAAAAAATTTAAAAAAAAAAAAAAAAACAACTTAGAGCTTAAATATAAATTACTTTTAATACAAAGTCAAAAAAATAAATACCCTCTCAGAGTTTAACTTAATTATTTTATTTTATTATTATTATTTACATTCTTCTGAGTTTTAAACCATTTATCTGTCGATAAACCTATTAATTGATGTTTTTAATGCTTGAATTTGAAAAGACCTGCGAACAAATCAATTTTAAATTTTAATAATATAATATTAAGTTGAAATGCATGCGACAAAAGTGATGATTACAACTTTTTACCCAAGCTAAGTATCATTAAAGTGACTAAGGAAGTCATTCAATAAGATGAATTTCTAAGTACATAGTGGATGATTTGCTTTCTCAAAGTGGGGAAGAAGCAAGAAAATAGATGAAAAGATAATCATTTCATTATAATTCATTATTAAAAGTAGCTTTATATCTAAATGAAATTTAATAAGATTTTAATGAAGAAATGATTTCAAATTTGTTGAGCAAGTTTGAATATTCAAGTGGGTCATCTCATCATTTCAGGATTGGTTGGAATAGTTGGGTTGTGCCTTTCAACCATTTTTTTTTTTTTTTTTTTTTTTTGGGACCAGTAAAAAAATTTAAAAATTAAAAATTAAAAATTAAAAATTAAAAGTAAAAGTAAGTAATTAAGAGAGAGAAAAAATAAAAAAAAAACTTCTACAAACTCAACAAAATTAAAATTAAAATTTAAAAATATACAGAAAATCCCATTCTTTAAATATCATTTATTTTGGACCAAACTAGAACACCATTGCCCCATAATTACACAAAATGCCATTCAGCTGGAAACTTACAAAATTGACCTCCTTTATTACCAACTCCCTTTGGCTTTCCGTTTCTTTTTTCATGTGCTGCTTTCAACCACCTCCAACTCCGATCTCCACCATTTCAAGCCGAACCCCATTCTCCAAAGCCCTCAACCCTTCGCTTCTCTTTATTCATCTCTCTGCCTTTCCAATCCTCGAAGAATCAATGGTAGATTCTCTTAATCTCTGCGCAGCCCAATTTGCTACTATCTCATAGTTTGACTTGTTCTGTTATTCGATAAAGATTCTGGGAATCTATTGCATTTGGGTGTGTTTTTCTTAAGATTTGTGGCGTACCCATTTGGTTTATGCGGCAGTTCTCTGATGGGTTTTGATTAAAAAATGGGTTTGAGCTTGAATTTTTGAGTTCCTGATACGGGATATAGAGATTGTAGAGGCTCTTTTTGTTAAATGTCTTTACCCTTGAAACATACCAGAGAAATGTATTTTTCTATGGCTTGAGAGTGTTGGTTCGATTCTGGAGACTCAATGTTTACTGTTCATTTGAACTGATTTTGATATAGTAATGGTTGGGAAGGTAGTTTTTGGGTTGGTTGTTTAATGGGTTTGATTAGAAATTTTTTTCGCTATGGGCACTGATTTCGTTCAATCCTGGTGGTATGGATGTTTGAGATGATGGATAGTTTCAAAAGGACCGCATCATTCAATCGCAGGGCATCGAGTTTTAGTAGCCCAAGAGTTCACCGAAGGAGATGGGGTCGGCCACCCTTTCTAGTTTTCATTGGGTTTCTGGTATTCTGTTTCTTTAAAATCATTGCTTCTGGATTCATAAATGCCTCACCAGGTTCTAACCAGGGCTTTGATGGATATAGTATTTCCAATTTCAATAGTTCTGTGGGTGTTTGCAATGTTTTTGAAGGCAATTGGGTCCAAGATAATAGTTACCCATTGTACAATGCTTCTGAATGTCCTTTTGTGGAACAGGGATTCAATTGCTTGGGAAATGGGCGAATGGACAGAGATTATCTTAAATGGAGGTGGAAGCCCCAGAATTGTGATATTCCAAGGTTTAATGTGCAGAATGTATTGGAACGACTCAGAGGCAAAAGGGTTGTTTTTGTGGGGGATTCAATGAGTAGAACACAGTGGGAGTCTTTGATATGTTTTCTAATGACTGGGGTGGAGGATAAGAAGGGTGTTTATGAAGTTAATGGGAATAACATAACGAAACGGATTAGATTTTTAGGTGTACGGTTCAGTTCATTTAACTTCACGGTTGAGTTCTTCCGCTCAGTTTTCTTGGTACAGCATGGCTGGGTTCCCAAAAATGTACCAAAGAGGGTCAGGTCAACACTTAAATTGGACAAATTGGATAATATTAGCAGGGAGTGGATTAATTCAGATGTTCTTATTTTCAACACAGGACAATGGTGGGTGCCAGGGAAGCTTTTTGAAACGTGAGTTCTTGTCCTTGCAACTGAATTTTTATGGTGAACCATGTTTTCTTTAGTATGAATTGCTTGCATAGTCGGCTTTTCCTCCTCATTAATGTTTTTTCATGGACAAAACGCAATCTGGCTCTGTTGATTTTATAATACAGTTTTCCTTCATGCTTTATAATCAACACTGATTTGATTTTATTAATTCAAACTACTTTTATTAGTTACCACCTTCCTTAAGCTTAGTTCCTTTATCATATGTCAACTTTTCTTCTTTAATTGGTATTATTATCTCAATTCTCTCTGTTGCAAAATTTCACTAATAATTTGTCATAATCTTTCTCTAGGAAATTTGGTGTATGCTAATACCAGAAGGAATTTCACATACCAATCTCTAAGATGGACCGTTTACCAAATTTTCTGTTTTTTTTCTTCATTCCATAAACATACAGGATATTTAACTGGATAAGTAATCATGTAAAAGAAGTAGTGCCCTTCCCCTAGCCATTGCCACCCTCTTTTTCTGCCTTATTTCTCTTCTCTAAAAAGGCTAATAAAAACTAGTGTAGTTTGGACTAATTAATTTGTATCTGAATGTGACTTGTGGGCAGTAGGTATAGAAGAAGCAAACAACCATGAATGAAACCCTTCTTGGGTGGATTTAAAATTTAATATAATTTTACTAATTAATTCATACAAACATTTGCTTTTTGTATGCCACAATGTCGGTACAGAAGAAAGAAGCACCCACAAATGGAACCCTTACTAGGGTGAAAAGAAAACACAGCATGTCATTTTACATGAAACATATAATCCACATTGATAGGAGATAAAAGTGGCTTTCTAGGTGCTTTTCCATCATATTGTCGCTTCTGCCTGCTTGGATTCTGATTCACCAGTGAGACTTTAGCGGAATCACCTTTTCTCCAGTTAGGTTATTCCATTTAATGAAATGCTTGTCCTAGTCTGTAACCACCATTCAGGCTTATTACATAAAAAAGGAAAGTTAGTGTGCCATGCAGCCAATGTTTCCCATAATTAGCTCGAAATCCTGGAGGAAGGGGTTGGGTTTGTGGTTGATAGAAGGCCAAAAAGCTTATGATTGCACCTCATGTACATGAATTTTCAAATTTTGCAAGCACCTGTATCAGAGTGAGTTGATTCAAGTTAAAAATAGTAAAAAGAAAAAAGAAGGCCAAAAGAAACATGAATCAAGGTGGTGTGAAAAAACATGATTATTGAGGATTTAATGAAGTATAGAACCCTTGATAGAGCTAAATGGTGAAATAGTAGTCATGCTGCCAACCCCAAGTAGTTAGGATTGAGGCTTTGATGTGTCAAACCATACCCAAAAATTTATCTGAGCCTCTCAATCCATCAGCAGTTATATTAGTGGATCCTTCATTCGATACATATGGTTTAACAGAGGATGTATACAAGGTTATGCCTCCTTTTGGTGCTTTCTTTTAATATATATCATACTACTTTCTTTTAAAAGAAATGGTTTAACAAATTATATTAGATGCAGGAAAGGATTCAGGACTTTCAGAAATGGAGTCCATTAAGAATAAAGTGTACTGTAGGAATGGTAGAATATGTAGTAGGGTACAAATTGTAAAATGGTATAAAAGGTTACTAAAGAAAGGGATGGAAAGAAAGGAAGGTTGATATATGAAATGGATGTACTAGGAGAAATTAATAGAAGGAATCACACTTTCAAAGAGCATCACATTATTGGCTTGATGTACATTGGTAGCTCATATCCATACATATTAAGCTTTCAGGGCAAGTAGTTGTTTAACATGGTACCAAAATTCTAATCTCTCCATCTATTTATTTCCCATTTGTTTTTTTGAGAATTCAACACAGTTTCATTTACCTCTTCACATGTGGGTTAGGCTGTGCATGAGGGGATTGTCAGCTTGATATATATTGCTGTCCCATCCTCTGGCTATTTGAGCTTCTAGGGAAAGTGGTAGGTTAAAATACATCATACCAAATAAAAGAAACTTTGATTTAATTAAACATGTTCTACCCTGAATCTTCTTACTTCCTGTCATAGTGGAGGTTACTTCAGAGGAAAATGTCTATTCCTTGAGTAATTCTCTTGTACATGAATAACTATCTAAGTTATTACTTTCTGTTTAGTAGAATTAACTATCTTATGTCTCATCAAAGGAACTATTTAATTAACTTTTAAGGAATATATTACTTTGGGAGGAAGAAAATACTCACTAATAATTGAAGTAATTACTTCACATTTAACAAAACTAAAATATGTGGTTTTTAGGCCTTGGGGCTTGTTTTATTTTTTATTTTTTTATTTTTTCAACCATTCTCTTTTTGTAGGATTCTAATGATTGATTGCCTTCAATATGGCCCTAAATGGAGCTTAATGGGGCTCCCATATGGATGTTGATGATCAATATGATTTTCTACGCAGTTGTTAACGTGTGTTTTCAGCATGCCTAGGCTTAAGGTGCAGTTGTGGCACCTTTAGGGATGACAACGAGATGGGTTCAGAATAGGCCACCCTTATCCCCACCGCATCCCATTTATTTATATCTATTTTCATCCCTGTCCAAAACATTTTTTAAAAAAAAATGATTAAATGAAGTGGGCCATGTATAGGAAATTCCCATACCCACGCTCCCCTACATCAGCCCATTTAAATTTTTTAAATTTAAATCACATTAAAAAATAAATATAATTTATAAATAAGTAAATATTATAAATTTTTGATTATATATTTTTATAAAAAGTATTCATTTATTTATATATGTTTAAAAAAGTGAAAAAATTTATATATATATATAATTAAATATTTTCACTCGACCCGACTTGGGTTTTAAAAATTCTTGAACCTTCCCCTAACCCATTTATTCACATTCCAAATCCATCTTATTAGGGAAGCATAGCGGATACCCAAAAAAAAACTCACCTTATTGCTATCCCTGGGCACCTTGCTTTGCCTGAAGTGGGATGCCTCCACTCACGCGCCTCAATTGGCTTGTGGCATGCTAAAGGCATGCTCACCTTTTCTTTGAAAACAAAAACCAAGGCAAAAACGACGTCGTTTTGTTCTTTAGGAAAAAGGAAATTGAAGAGGGGCAAGCAATGTTTTTTTCCTCTTTTCTTAAAGCTGAGAGCAAAATACAATTGTTTTGTACCTACTTTTAACCCCGATCTGTGCTGGAGTTAACTATCTTTTGTCTCATCAAAATAACCATTTAGCTAACTTGTAAGGAAATATATTATTCTGGAGTAAGTAATTACTTTCACTGACAATTGAAGTAATTATTTTACATCTAAGAAATGTAAAATATTGAGTTTTAGGCCTTGGGACTAGATTTTTTTTCCCATTCTCATTTTGTAGGATTTTAAGGCTTGCTTGCTTTCAGTATGTCCCTAAATGGAGCCTAATGGACTTCCCATATGGTTGCTGATGAGAAATACATCTTTTTTTTGTAAAACATTTATAGCCCATAGTGAGGTCTTCACAAAATATATCTCTACAATGAAAACCTTATTTTATGGGGCCATAGTTGTTATAAGCTTGCTGTCAGCACAGCT
This sequence comes from Vitis rotundifolia, assembly GCA_030254885.1. Taxonomy (NCBI): domain Eukaryota; kingdom Viridiplantae; phylum Streptophyta; class Magnoliopsida; order Vitales; family Vitaceae; genus Vitis; species Vitis rotundifolia. The sequence continues at coordinate 21,826,346 of CM058154.1, forward strand.
AGTTTCAAGTTGCAGCCGTCGCGCCTTGCTTGGCCTCAAGTGGGGTGCCTTCTTTCAGGCACTTCAATAGGTGTATGGTGAGCTAAAGGGATACCTCATCCTTTTTTTCTTTTGCAAAACAAAAAACAGGGGCAAAAGGATGTCGTCTTGTCTTTTAAAGGAAAAAGGGAAAATGAACAGCGGCAAACGACGTCATTTTGCCCTTTTAAGAATTAGAAGAAAAAACCATGTTGTTTTGTCTCTGCTTTTACCCCCAATATCCAGTAGAATTAATGATCTTATGTCTCATCAAAGTACCTATTTAATTAACTTGTTAGGAAATATATTATTTTGGGAAGAACTTATTACTTCACTGATCAAAGTAATTATTTTACTTCTAACCAAAGTAAAATATGGTGTTCTTGGCCTTGGTGCTAGATTTCATTTTATTTTTAACCATTCTCCTTTTGTATGATTTTAAGGCTTGATTGCTTTCAATATGGCCCTAAATGAGCTTAATCAAGCTCTCGTGTGGATGCTGATTCCATGATGAGGTCTTTGCAAAATAAATATCTACAATAAGAAACTTCATATTTTGTGGGGTCATAGTTTGTTAAAGTGTGCTTTCAGCATGGCTAGGCTCAAGGTGTACAGCATGCTTAAGGCATGCCTCGCCTTTTTTTTTTTTTTTTTTTTCCAAAACAAATTAAGGGGCAAAATGACATTGTTTTATCCTTTAAAAAACAAAAAGGGATATATACCAGGGCAAACGATGTCATTTTGCCCTTTTGTTACAGCAGAAGAAAAAAATGGTGTTGTTTTGTCCCTGCTTTTTAACCCCAAAATCCAACCCCCACTCCCCTACTTGTGAATCTGATAGCTTTTTCAAGGCTTATTTCGTTGTCCCTGCTTTCAATTAATTTATTTTACATAATTATTATGCTATTTTCCTGAGAGAAAAATATCTAGAAGATGACAAATGATCCTGCTTGGCCAGCCAAATGCTGAAGTGCTGTCCCTTCCGGTCTAGAATATTATTAGGTAGGATTCTGAAGATGACATCAACACCTATTATGTTGGCACATTTCCCTACTTCTGATTCTGGTAATCAATAATATGTTACTGGAATCACCCTTCCACGAGGTAGTACTCACCTTCAATAGAATGATCATCCTTCCATGTATCCAATTTTACAAACCATTTGAAAGGAATGGCAGATAGCTTGCCTTGTTTCCATAAACTACCTGAACTTCACTGTCCATGGAGCACGAGTGTTGGCTGTCCTGTTGTTCTATTATGCTAGTGAGCACACATAATCTTACTATCATTGAATCCTGAGCAGAAGCTTGTACTTAAGAAACCTGTCATAAACTTCATTGCACAGGTTTGTTTGACGGAAACAAGAGTACTAACTTCTTCCAAAAATTGGCAATGCTCATAGGTGTGGGCAACCTCATTATTAGCCTTAAGGTGGATGGCGATGTATAGCATCTCCCAAAGTTCTTCAATTCTAGATGCTTTGAGAACAAGAGACACCCTCATGGTGCATCTTGTCTTGCAAATCTGTGGACAAATGGCACCTTCTTGTTGCTTAGGAGAATAGTAAGTGTAAACAGCAGTCTAAACCATGGATTCACCAACCCTCATAGTGCTGTACATCATCCTCATTGTTGACCAACACTTGGCCATCTAAAGCTTAATTACATTGGCTGACACATGAATAATTCTGAGTGTGGAGGTATCCTAAATTTTGTCAAGAAAATAAACATTTGACAATTATTATGTGGCCTGGCCAAAAACAAGTTCCAGCATACAAGGTGAGAAATATATAGGATTCTTACTCTTTTTCTGTTTTCTAGGGTCCTTGAAGTCCAAAAAATTTACCTATGATCCTGTCAATGTAAAACAGTAAGGGTCTTTGAAGACATGGATCTCCATATCCTGATTTTGCTTTTCAAAGTAGTAATCCACACTTTTTCTAGTACTTAGTTGATTTCTAATTTTCTGGCCATAGTACAGATTGAGCTTAAATCACGGGCTTCATCTTTCCTCAGTTCTTTTCTTTGTAGCCCTTTTGATTAGATCTTCTGGTGGTGATAGCGTGCGACCATTACAATGTGGCCACTACCTGGACAACATCTTTCCACCCACCTGTAATCAAACTTTTGACTCCTCTGTGTGTGTTTGTGTGTGGATTTTTCTATGGGCAGAACCTCTAGTTGTTCACTACTGAGACTGATAATTTTCATTAGTTTTGAATTAAATATTTAGTTAATTTTGAAGTCTATTTGGAGCAGATTTTCATTCTGCAGAGGACTATTTATAGGCCTCTGAAAGGGGAAAAAGATAGAAAAGGAGGGAGGAGAGAGAGAGAGATAACCATGCATTTATGGATAGCAAGTCTGTATAAATGCATTTAAGAGTGATAACCTCCATGTTTGTTTCATTCTGAGGGTTTCATCTTCTTTTACAACCACCTTATAAAGTTCTTGCACACCATATACTTCTGTGAAGTTCAATCACATACAATTGATATCATGTGATTGTAAAATGGTTGGCAATAAAACTTTGGATACATGGCTGTCTACTGTCTGCACATGTCATCTTCAACATAGTAATGGATTTGGAACCTGCATCTTTTTTAGAATTTTCCCACAATGCATTATCTGGACATCTTCCTATTACGTATGAAAAGTTATGCTCAATTGTATTCTGGACAGGGGTTGCTATTTCCAGGTTGGAGGTTCATTGAGGCTTGGAATGTCAATTCCTACTGCCTTCAGAATAGCACTGGGCACTTGGGCTTCATGGATTGAGACCACAATTGACACCAGAAGAACAAAGGTCTTCTTTCGGACATTTGAGCCATCACACTGGGGGTACTCTTCTTGTATTTAGTTTTTATATTGGATATGTTACTGGTACCATAATTCTCTGTAAATGAAACATATTTAATTTTTTTGGTGCATCACTAATCATAGTTACTTGTTGTAATTAGTCTCGTTATCATTTATCATGAATTGCATGTCATCATAAACCCATTACATCTTTTTAATCCATAGAACAGGTGTTAAGGCTTCCATAAGGCTTTCTACATTATGTTGATTTATGAAGATTTCTAAATACTAGTGGCTGCAACCAAACATATTCTTACAACTATTTTTTAATCCATGTACTTATGTTAGTTTAATTTGTTCCATTCTTTCCAATTCTTGTTGAATCCACTTTAAGCTACAAAATTGCTCCTCAACATGAATAGTAATGGTGTTTGTTTCTGCATCAGCAATGAAACTCGTAGACATTGTAATGTAACACTGCACCCTATGTCAGACACCAAAGGGAGGGACAGAAGCCTATTTTCAGATACCATATTGGAGGTGGTAAAGAATATGACTGTTCCTGTGACTGTTCTGCATGTGACTTCCATGTCAGCTTTCCGGAGTGATGCACACGTGGGTACTTGGAGTGATGGTCAACCTGTGTCTGATTGTAGCCACTGGTGTCTGCCTGGAGTTCCTGATGTGTGGAACGAGATTTTCCTCTCATATATGCTTACTAACCATAGACTTTCTCTCAGATGAATGGAGCCATAGAGTAAGTTTTCCTTTCTGATTTTTTTTTTTTTTTTTTTTTGCTTTTTCTTGACTAGGCTGCATCCTGTTATAATTTATGTGCTAGTGGATCGCCATTACAATGCACAAGAACAAAATCGTGCAACATGATAAAGTATGATGTTAGATTTGTACCATAGCCTAGGGTCTAGTGATAACTTATGTGGAGAAAATTTGTATTTCTCATTCATGTTTTAAAAGTATACAACCTTAGAATTATATACAACAACAAAAAAGAAAAAGGAAGGAAATAATTGGAAACTATCCTATTAAAGATCCCTACAAATTAAGGATTATATACACAAATATATATGACAGTTGTAATATACAGCTGTGGAAGATATACAATTGTAATAATCTTCATATATAGTTGTGTATGCAGTTGTAATAATCTTCATATATAGCTATGTATACAATTGTAATAACATTCAACACTCCCCCTCAAATTGGTGAATAGATATAATCCATTCCCAACTTGATAATGATTTCTTGACTTCCAATGGACGCATACAGAGTGTAGATTAAGCCACTATCTTACTTTTTTTTAATAAAATATTTGTCTACTTCCACATGCTTGATTATGTCGTGATGTACCAGGTTCTGTGCAATGTTGATGCTGACTTATTATCGCAATAAAGTCTCATTGGTGTCTCCCACTTAATCTTCAAGTCCTCCAAGATAATCTTGAGCCAAACAACTCACAAATTCCTTGGGCCATTGCACAAAGCTCTACTTTTGTACTAGATCTTGTAACAATATTCTATTTCTAACTCCTCCGAGTTACCAAGTTCCCTTAAAGAAAAGGGTAATATCCTATAGTGGACCTTCAATCAACAACTGATCCTACATAATCTACATCAATATAGGCCTCCATTGATAGCTCAGTGTTTTTCTTAAACAAAATTCCTTTCCCTGGAGTTGCTTTCAGGTAGTGTAGGATTATGTATATAGCCCATAGGCATGTTAGCCAGTTTACATGTTTTTCTTGTCTCCTGCAATAAGTTAAGAACATACTTCTATTGGGAGACAAAAATTCCCTTTTTTGAGTGAGCCACATCAATTCCCAAGAAATACTTTAGTCTTCTAAGCTCCTTTATTTCAAACTCTTTTGGTAAGCACCGCTTCAAAGCTTCTCTTTCTTCAAGATCATTTTCATTCACTATTATATCATCCACATAAACCAATAAGGCAATTACTCCCCTTGAGGTCGAGTGTTTAACAAATAAGGTTTAGTCACTGTGGCTTTGTTTGTAGCCAATAGTTAATATGACTTTGACAAATCTTCCAAACCAAGCCTGTGGAAATTGTTTTAACCCATACAAAGCTTTCTTCAATTTACATACTTTTTTCCTTTCAAGTGCATATTAAAACCAAGTGAAAGATCCATATAAATTTCCTCTTTGAGCTCTCCATGTAAGAACGCATTTTTCACATCAAATTGTTATAATTCCTAATCAAATTAGGTAGCCAAAGAGAGTAAAACTCTCACAGTGTTCATCTTGACCATTGGTGTGAAAGTCTCTTGATAATCTACTCCATATGTCTAAGTATAACCTTTGGCAACGAGCCTAGCTTTGTATCTCTCAAGAGAACCATCCACCTTGTATTTTACTGTGAACACTCACTTGCATCATGCTAGACTCTTCTCTCTTGATAACCCAACCACATCCCAAGTCCCATTCCTTTCAAGTGCTTCCATCTCGACCCTCATGGCTTGTTTCCACTCCTTACTATTTAGTGTCTTGGATAAGGTCTTAGGTATGGCTATGGTGTTTAGGCTAGTGAGAAAATTTCTATGAGATGATGACAATCTTTCATAGGACACAAAATAGGAAAGTGGACATAAAGGGTATTGAGTACATATTCTTGTGCCTTTTCTAACTGCAATGGGCAGATTTAGATCACTAATATCAACAGAATCAAGGGAAATCTTAGGAGAAGATGGATCATTTACCTCATAGGATTTGGTTAGTTTGACTCTTAGACCTGCATATGTTCAATGATGGTTGCTTTCTTCCTTGAGCAAACCAAAATTGGCCTTGTAGAACTAGGAACTTGTTTCCCTGAAGGTGGACTTGTCGATTCAGGAATTTGTGAGAGCTCAGACATAGATGATTGTGATTGTGAGGATTTAGACACAAATGGGGGCAAGTTAAGTAAGAAAAAATCTCTTGTATATGTATCTTCCATGAATGATGTCTCTTCCTGAAGATAAGGATGATTGAAGTAGCTTTCATATTCAATAAAGGATACATCAAAAGGGACATAAAATTGTCAAGTGGGTGGATGATAACATTTGTAACCTTTTTTAGTAGATGAATACCCCACAAAAATGCACTTAATTGCTCTTGTATTTAGTTTCCCTCTATTATGAATGTGGACATGGACATAAGAAAGACAACAAAAAACCATTGGAACAAGACTAGTAGACGTTGTAAAGTTTAGGAAGTATTTTGAAAAAATTTCCATTGGATTTTTTAACCCCAAAACTTTAGATGGCAATCGATTTATAAGATGAGCAGCAGTAAGTACTGCTTCCCCCCAATATAATATAAGAACATTTTTCTTGAACAAAAAAGCTCTTGTAACAGTAAGAAGATGACCATTTTTTCTTTCAACAACCCTATTTTGTTGGGGAGTACTAACGCAAGAGGATTTATGGATAACACTTTCTTTTTTAAAATGAGGAAATAGGACTTAATTGAAGTAATCTTTTGCATTATTAGACCTAAACTTTTTTATTCCCACTCCAAAATGAGCTTTGACCATTTTGTGAAAATTGGGAAATACAGTACTCACATCCATTTTTTGTTTGAGAAGAAATACCCAAGTTACTCAAGTACAATCATCTATAAATCAAACTATCTAGAGCTTGAAAAATTAAGAATTGTGGCAAGACCCCAAATATAATTGTGAACTAACACAAAAGAAATTGAAACTCTTTTGTTACTTATTGGGAAAGAAATATGATGGTGCTTTACAAGTTCACAAACATCATAATGTAATTTTTCTACATTAATTCCTTTGAATAATAAAGGAAACATAATTGTAAGAACACCAAACGACGAATGTCCAAGACGATGATGATGAAGTCATATCTTATCTTTTGTTGTGGATGGGATTTCAGAAAGGAATGATAAGGGTACCTAGTTCTCAATCCTATTTTGACCAAATGGTAACTCAAGATAGTAAAGTTCGTCCTTTTCCTTAGCATGTCCAATCGTTTACCCCATACCCTGTTCCTAAAATACACAATAAGAAGGATAAAAAATCACATGACAATTTAGTTCTTTGGTAAGTCGATAAATGGAAACAAGATTGGTGGAAAGCTTAGGTACATATAACACATTCTTCAAAACTATGGATTTATTCAAGTGAACTTCCCCTTAACCAGCCACAGTGGCTAGAGAGCAATCAACAATGACTATTTTCTTATTACTAGGACATGAGCTATAGGTACTAAACTATTGTGAGGAATGAGTCATATGATCTATAGTTCCGTAGTCAATGACCTAAGAGCCTAGAAAGACATATCCAATCCACTAGAAGTAAGAGAAGGAGAATACTTATCTGACTGAGAGAGAGTAAGCACCACTAGGACTCTCAAGGGTTCCTAAGAGATTCTTCAATTTCTCAAGCTTTTCCTTGTTAAGCTCAATATGTTCATTTCCATCAAAATTCACCCTCCTGTAAAGGGTTTTCATTGATCTGAGAGTTGATGAAGTACGTCTAAATTATCTACTATCCACCTTTGAAACCCTGTTGTCCACTCTTGAAACCCCAATCTTTATTGAAAGTTTGAGGCTTTCCATAGAGTTTTCAACACTGGTCCCTTGTGTGTCTCAGCTTCTTGCAGTACATACACCAAATAGTGTCCTTGTTCATTGTTCTGGACAAGTCTGCCATTGACGGAGGATTCATACTATTGTAGTTGTCAACAATCTTAGACATGGTGGGCAGAATTCAGAAATAATTTTAGAGAAAAATATAGCAGAGTGCCTTTGAAATCACAATGAAGGCCATTAAATTGGGGTTAAAAAAAAACAGAGGAAAATGGGTACCACAACTCAGCAATGAAGACTGAAAAGAAAAATCCCAAGGAGCCTAATTCAGCTCTGATTCCATGTGGGGAAAAATTGTATTTCTCATTCATGTTTTAAAAGTATACAACCCTAGAATTATATACAACAACAAAAAGAAAGAATAGAGAAAGAATTGGAAACTACCCTTTTAAAAATCCCTACAAATCAGGGATTATATACACATATATATTATAGCTGTAATATACAGCTATGAGAGATGTACAGCTATGTATGCAGTTGTAATAATCTTCATATACAGTTGTAGTAATCTTCAACTTATGACCATTACAGGGCATACACCATCAATCTATTCTAACTCATGGAAAAAATAATATTAATTTTTTTAGCTTTAATTGTACTAAATTACATTGATTTTTTGTTTTTTTTTTTTTTTTTTTCCCTATTTTTCAGAATAAATATTATTACACAAACACACACACACACACAAGCAAGGCCAGACCCTCCAATGGGTTCTGGTGAAAACAAAATCAGAGAAGATCCCTAAAATCTTTAGATATATAGACATATGCATGTGCATTCAGATGTATATGTATCTATTAAAAGAGGTTGTTCTCTTATAAGAATAGTTTGCCACATGGTAGTAGAAAATTTAGGATGTCAGAAAATTACATTCGCCTAATTGCCATATGACAATGGCTTTGAACTTTGTTCTCCATTTGTTATGTCCATAGTTATTTAAGCTTTTACCAACCTTTTAGATGAGAAAAAATGAATCCCGATTCTCCTCCACCTTATGTGGGACAAAGTATTTCTATTATTAACTTAATGGCCTTTGTACTTCTCACAAACTTGACCTATATTACTTTTGGCCTCTTGTTTTAGCACCTTCAGCTCAGATTTAGTGGCTCTTTAATAACATCGTCATTGGACTATGTTGCCGCGAAGGGGATGTTAATCAAATCTGCTATCCACCTTATCTTCTTTTTGTGACCTTTCAGTGCTGCATTAATTTCTACTGTTCTTTTTAGGATGCTTGATACTTTGGAGTTTATTTTATCTTAATGTAAAAGTAAAGATAATGTAAAACTTTCATAATACTAAGATTGTCCATTTAAATTTGCTGCTGACAAAGTAAAACTTTCATACTACTAAGATTGTCCATTTAAATTTGCTGCTTCTGCTTTACCTTTAGCTTCTAGTTAAGGTGAAAAGAAAAATGCCAGTTGGAACTAAAACCACCTTTGATTTTGCTCATTTAACATAGTGCAGATTCGAAGAGTGTATACATTCAGGCACTAGTTTGCACCTTAGCAGGCAAGCCACAACATCTCGAGTCCACAAGTGTCAGTGGTTTCAGTTCTGAAGGCAGGGTGATTGAGTACTATATGATGTGGATTGGCGTTTTCTCTCCACAGAAGCACCCAAGAGTATTCTGCAGTTCTTGAGCTAGTACCAAAGCAGTAGAGTTTGTAGGGAAATTGTAGAGTTTGATGAAAAACAGTTAGTTCTGTGAAACATTTTTTCATTCTTTCTTTCTTTTTCTTTTTCCTTTCTTTTTTTTTAAATTCGTTCATTATCGTGAAGAGGCTGAATTGATGAGAGAAATGTAGCTATCTTTTTGTCCATTTGTGTCTCTGTCCGAGTATAACAATGCAATTTTGGTGCCCCACAGGAGGAATAAAATCAAGATGGAAATTGAGCGTTGTACTTGCTGTTTCTTCTGCATTTGGGTTGTTCCTCTGAGATAAAACAATGGTGTGATGAAAATGATGGCTTTTCCATCTGAACATGAGAATTTGATTATTGCATTGTTTCTTTAATTCTTTTCCATACTAAAATGCTGATTAATGACAACACCGCTTTGTGGGAAAGAGGAAAATGGACAGGATGAAATTCCATAGGAATTTCTCAATCTTTTGGTGATTTCTTGTCAGCGAGGTTTAAATTTGGGAATCTGAGTTCTACAGGGTTATGAATTAGACCACTCCAAAGATGATTAACATATTCAGATTTTCTGGGAATGGAGCGAATGGTTTGAGACAACCCTCAATTCCATTTTCCATGTAGTAAGATGCCAGTAGAAATATTATTAATCTGAAATGAATGGCCTTGGCTGAATAGATACCACCTATACTTGGAAAACTGATCACTCTGCCTCTGTATGATACCCTATGGTACCACCATTTGTTATCTGTGACTGCTAAATTACAGAGCAGTTCTACTACAAAGAGTTAGTAATGAAGTTTTCTGTGATCATTGAGGGCAGCCGGCTGTAATTTTTCATTCACTGGCTTCATTTAAAACAACCTGCCATCTCTAACACCCAAGCCAATAGGATGAACTTAAAAACCTCACAATCCACATTAGCCAGGAGCACATGGACAGAAATAAAGTTTCAATCCTCCCATAAAAAATAATTCAGTTGTGAGTGAATCGGAAATACTAACAACTACAAGGTTGGTCATGGAAGACATTTGCTTTGAAAACTAGCAGACATGGAACTTTTAGATCAGAAACTGCCATTTGAACCCAGTTGTTCAACCTTTAGGATTACCAAAAAACTGGGTAATGATTAAAAGATAGTATCTTCTTTTGTCACTTGCAATGAAAGTAGATATGGTGGACCCATGCATCCCAAATTTGTCATTGCAGAAAACAACTGCCAATCTGCCCCAACAACATCCATATCATGAGGCATACAGGAACACAAGGGAAGTTGAGAAGTGTTTTTCAATGCAATCAATGACAACCCTTCAAAATCTTAGCATGAGTGCCAAGTCACGAGAAGCTTAGAAGTATGCCATTAGCATGAGAACCAAGTAACTAGAACCTTAGAAGTATACAAATAGAATGAGAGCCAAGTCTCTGGAAACTTAATTATATACAATATATAAACAGGCCCCCTTACTGATCACTACAAATATGAATCAACACATGCCATATTCTCCACCTCAGCCTTCACATCTCCATTTCCATTAGTTTTCTTAAACTGAAATGGCTTCTGTTCAGAACTATGGTTACTTCCCCTACTTTCCTCTGCCACCACCTCATAGTCCTTCACCTCCAAAAGTGATGCCACCCCACACTTCTCCACCTCCTGCAAAAGTGGCACCACCCCATCTCCCAACAACACCACCACCACCACCACCATTTCCAACACCAGCACCACCTACTTCTCCATCCCCTCCAAAAGTGGCACCACCCCATCTCCCAACAACACCACCACCACCACCATTTCCAACACCGGCATCCCCTACTTCTCCATCCCCTCCAAAAGTGGCACCACCTCATCAACCCATTAGACCACCACCCCCACCATCATTCCCGACACCAGCACCACCACCCCATCATTCTTTCCCCCCACCACCTCCTGCAGCAAAACCTCCTAGCCATGCAATCCCACCTCCGGCACCAATTATCAAGCCACCACCTCATCCTCATTTTCCGCCACCACCCCCACACATTGTTCCAACTCCTCCGCCACCACCACCACCAGGACACCATTCCACAGTCATAATCATTGTCTTTGTCTCACTTGGTGGTCTATTTTTTCTTGCATTCCTCTCAGTTGCTCTATGCTGCTTCATTAAGAAGAAAAAGAAGAAAATGGTTCAAGAGACTGACATTGTTAAAATTGATGAACATTTGAAAGTCCACGAAGCCATCATACCAGGTCCACATGGTCCACAGGTCATGATATTGTCCATTGAGGATGATGTGCATATTCAGGAAGAGATCAAAAAGAATGAGGAAATCCAAGGTTCACACGTTAGATCTACACAAGATATCCCTCAAGCTCTTGATATGGAGGCATCCACTTCTGAGTCCAGTCAGCACCATATTATGCACAACCACAAGCAACAATCCCAATCATGATTTTCCTACTCTCAGAGGGAAATAAACTTCCCTTTTGGGCCTGAATAAAATTTGATTAAATATATGATAAAAGAAGCCAAATGCTCATATATTAGGCCAGCTAAGGCATTGTTTCTATGCCAAAACCTAGTTTTTCTTGTCATGTACTGCATTTGTAAGGATATAATTTGATGGAATACAAACTACAAGGTCGTTGAATAATCTATTATATTTCTTGTTATCTTAAAAATTCCAAACAAACAATAAGGAGGAAGAGAAGGATGATACTTGTCTATTACAAATACAGATTTTCCAACCTATAGGGCACAAAAGAAAATTTAATATCAGTTGAAAATATTTTCTGATTATCGGATTATCTTTGTTCTTTGTTTTAGGATATAATTCTTGAATTCTCCTCTTCTCATCTTGTAATTTAATTTTGTCATGGTTTTCTAATCTATTGCAGACAATGTACTCTGGTGAAATGAAAACCTTCACTATAATGCTCATTGCCTTTCTATGTAGATTACTATACATATTTACACAACTTGCAAGAAAGGAAGAGTGGATATCATGAAAACTAAATACAAAAAATTACCTCCCTATGAGATGATTTGAGGACCCAAACAGGTTAAAAACCAACATATTATGTCGATTTTGAGTTTTTATGAATATGTTAGCATACCAACATTTTGAAATAACATATACTAAATTTAATAGAAATGCACAATCCTCCCTAAAACTTTACAGTGACTTCATTCGACCAGATGCAGTTATAGCAATTATATCATTTTGACACAAGTCACTTAAATAGGAGAAATGCCAATGTCCAGGTTTGAACAGATAATACATTTCACTATTTCAGTACATTAAATTGATCAGAACAATACGTTTGGGAGGACAAAATATCAAAAGCTGCTGAACTTTCAAAACATTTGACGAGGTTGGATTGATAGGACCTGAGATTATATAAATGGAGTGTGAAATTGATTCCATGAGCAGTGCCACATAAAAAATAATAATAATAATATAAATAAATAAATAGCAATTTAATATGTGAATGAGCTAAAGATTTTAAACATGGAGTGTACAGAGTAACATTGAAAATAAAGCTGCTCTCTCATTTTGCAGCCTGTCTACTAGTTTATTCAAAGTATCTTTCCGTTGTAGTTCAAAACCATTTGATTGTGCTGACAAGAGAAAAACAGGTCACCCCAGAGTGCTTCCTGTGCTAAAGAACAATGGTTCAACTCTAGATTTCAATAACTGGTAGAGCCAACCAATCACCATATATGATGCTAATGAACATTGCTGCCTTTTGCTAAGCTTGCCAGGACTTAATGGTCATTTCCCTATTCCCAACCTTTGGGCAACATAAGTATGTTAGCAATTCCATGCAATGTTTCATATATCATCTGAGTCTCAGGATGAGAAAGGTCCTCTTGATAGAATTTATGGACTCTTCCAGCAACAGTAATCCAGCTACAACCAGGAGTCTTAACCAATCCTAATTCTCTCATTTCTGTCCTGGTTCTTGAAACACCATCCCATATTCCAAGAGAATCATAGATACTACACAAGGCTATATAGTTGCTAGAGTTTCTGGGTTCCAATTCAAAGAGGCAATGAGCAGCAATTTCTCCAATCTCAATATTCTTGTGCATCAAACAACCAGCAAGCAGGGCACCCCAAACACTTGCTGTTGCTGCTGACTTCATATTTTTTATCAATTCAAAAGCTTCCTCAAGATATCCAAAACGACCTAAGAGATCCACCATACAAGCATAGTGCTCTACACCGGGCTCAAACCCATAGTCTAAATTAATTGAGTAAAAAATTTTCCGGCCTTGTTCTATAAGACCAGAGTGGCTACAACTAGCCAAAATTGCAGTGATTGTAACACAGTTAGGCTGAAATCCACAATATTTCATTTTCTTAAAAAGAGCCAAAGCTTCCTGTCCTTTACCATGGACCCCATAGCAAGATATCATAGAGGTCCATGTCACCAGATTCAGTTCACTTATTGTCGTGAAAACCTTTTCTGAATCATGCAAGCACCCACACTTTGCATACATATCAATCAACGAATTTCCAATAGCAACATCACAACCAAAAATTTGATTCTTAACCACTTGCCCATGAATTTCTTTGCCTTTCATCAAGTCTCCTTCCCCTCCACACACACTTAAAATGCTTGGGACTGTCCTTGAATCCATCTTCACTCCCTCACTAAGCATGTCCCTAAAACATTCCAAAGCATCCCCGAAAAAACAAGCCTTTCCCAACCCCACAATCATCAAATTCCAAACAACCGAATCCCTCCAAGACATATTAACAAAGCACCGCCATGCATCAACTAAATCCCCACATTTCGCATAAAAATCCAAAACCGAGCTTCCAACAACCACATATTCTTCAAACCCAATCCTAATCACCCAACTGTGAAGCATCCTCCCCAGATAAGAATCTCCAATTCCTGCACAAGCCTTAAACACTGGAGGCAATGTGAAATGATCCGGTCGAAACTCCATTTTCAAAAAACTATCAAAAACACCCAACGCATCGTAAAACAAACAATTATGAGCATATGAAGCGATCAAAATGTTCCATGAGTGCATATTTCTCTCAACCATTTTGTCAAAAACCTTGCGAGCATCTTGAAGAACACCGCATTTGGAGTAGACCAACAAGAGATCAGTTTGAAGGGTGATGCTGGGGATGAAGCCTTGAACAAGGATTTGGGCATGGGTTTGCTTAGCTCGTGAGATTGCTGAGTGGGAACACACTTTCTAAGGATACACGACAAGGAACTGGCCGTTATAAGCCCCATATTCAAGAATTCTAAAACTTGAACCGTCTGGAAAGGTGATGGAGAGAATACATGAGAGCGTGCCACGTGGTAAAATTTTGGATCTGGAAACGTTCGAAAATATCCAGCAATTGGGGAGCATTATAAATTTATAAAGGATGGACTAAGAACTGATTGTGGATACGCACTCCTGAATCCTGATTACAACGAGGGATGCGTGCGACAGTGAGATCAATGTTTGATTGCACCGCACTTTTGGTTTCATTGCTCTTGCATTTATTGGATTGATTCATACCCATTTGTGTAACTATGTTTTATTTGTTATTACAACAAATAATTAAATAATTTAGAAAAAAAATAAAATAAAAGGAGAAAAACAAAAAACTTTGCTATGTAAATTACCCAAGCTCATCCCATGACTTGCATTCCCGCATGGGTCTAAGATTGTTAAACAATAAATATGAAAAAAAATTTACCATGTAGATATTATTCGCTTTGAACTCGAAGGAACTCGTGGCTTTAAAACGCATTTACATTATTAAAAGAAATTCATATTTATATAACATCAAAAATTCTCCCCGTCGTGGAATATCACATTAGATAGAACTTTGAAGTGGCTTATGAAAGAAGCCAAGTCAAATTTTGAAATTCATAAGTCAGTCTACTTTTGTGTTTTACAGCAACCAAATTTTGTTTATGTCAAAATGAAGGGAGGGAATCAAGACCGCTTAATCCAAACCTTATATCAAATCCCTGTATTCAGAGCTAAAAGTAAAATCCATGTGTTGCAGCAGAGTCACCATCACCACCACTCTTCTGCAAAATGCATGGAGAACTGAAATTGAAAGTCATAATTAATAAATGCCCCCCACTCAAGGGAAAAGAATAGCATAATCATCACGCCTGCAGAGTTTATTGTATTAAACTTTTCTTTGATGTTAATTTTTGAACAAATATGCCAATACATTCGAGTTCTTGAGCTAAGTAAGATTTTTGTGTGGTGCGTCAAAATGGCAACGAGCCCATACAACATCAAAACTTGCTCCATATTCCCCCCCGATAGTAGGGGATTTGTTTTTCAATTCAAGTGCCGGAGCCTTCCCAACTGTTGATTCCATTTCCTAATGCACAATTTACAGAGGGTAGGATGAGAATTATGATGGCTCGATTGACACCGGAGTGATTCTCCTCTTTGCTGGCTTGGGGGTAGAAGTGGAACTACTTGTTGCATTTGGCGATGCCTCTGTCAGATCATTCCTTCCTACTTCTCTTTTTCTGCTATCTGCTGAAACAGTAACAACTTGTGTAGTTTCTTCAACCTCCATGGCCTCGGGCTGCTGGACAGGGCTCTTCTTCTCATCACCCGAGACACTCTCGACTTCTGGATCAGAATGAAAACAAAAACTTTAGAGTGGATGGAAATGGGATGCAACAGAATATGCAATTGAAGAAGCAATGGCAGACCTGAAAAAAGGAAGGGGGACCCAAGTTCACCATTTTCAAATTCTACAAGGGTACTGTAACCGTCTTGGGAGGATAGAGCTAAATATTTGCCATCATGTGACCTTTGAAATAGCAGCCAATCAAAGTAAAAATATATTATCATCTGAATTCATCAATAGGATTGTGGACATGATACAAGGAGGCACACTCAGTGGTTAAAAAGAATACCATGCAATGTCCGTTATGGCTGCATAGTGAAGACCAGCCAAGATTGCTATTGGTGGAATGCTTTCTGTGTCGTAGATATATAAAGAGTTAAGACTGGCCACCGCAAATATTAGGCGATAAGGAAGCTTGAAGAACCCAGCTGGTCAAGTAACCACAGACAGCATGGATTAATTATAGTAATTTTTCTAAGCCATCATACATCCAAAAGCAACATAAAGCAACCGAGATGTAACTACCTGAGTTTGATCCCCGAAGGTGAAAAGCCATAGGGCAGAAGCGGACAGCTATGACAGGTTTGCTAGAACCAGGGAGCTGTAAAGCAGGTCTGCATTGAAGATTGACCACAAAGATGAATTCAAGACAGAAGAAAAAGTAAAAGCCTCTACAGATTTAATTTATGATCTAAAATATAAAATTCTATTATGATATTCTGGGTAGAATAGAATGAACCTGTAATAACATATTTTATGAATTAAGAAAACCATGCTTATTACCAATGTACAACTCACCAGGAAACTCATTTTAATTGATCATAGGAAGAACTAAGAAGAGAACATTAGTTAAAAAGTAAATGCCTTGCCTTGAAAGATCTTTTCTAGAAAACACATAAGCAGTGTTTACTGGTCCTGATGCAGGTGAGAATTTGTAAGATCCTGAAACGAGAAAAATGTTGCATTAATTGGAATTTTAACCATAATAGATACAACTGCCTCAAATCATCTGCTGCAGTTAATGGAGCTTCATCAGGAAGATAGAGATTTCCAGAAAGATGCGACAGAGAACCATATAAGATTCTCATTAAAAAATAAAAAAAAAGCGCACTTTGCTTATATGGTTCTTGGATATCCAAGTCATCAGGTCACCTAATTTTCAAACTAAACTAGAATTCTTCCATCTTTTCATGCCCTCACAAGCATGTATAGGCACAGCAAAGATAAACAAGCAAAATTAAGATGATTCATATCCATATGTGCTACCCCTCATTCCTTGATCTCAATTTTGAAAATGGTGAAGTGGGTTAGAACCACAATCATACAGTGGGAAATTGCATCCTCCAGTCATGCCAAAAAAACAAATCATGTTTTTGGTACCATAAAAGAGTAGATTGCACTTGAGTACTCATAGTTCAGTATGGGTGTCTGGAGATATTAGATCTTTGCGTGAGTCGATCCTAAACCACCCTTACCCCTTTGCTAACAAAAAACTAAATGATAAGATTTTAAATCAAGGACAACTTTTTTCCAACATGTGCATACAAGTGATACATTCATTCAGAAACTATAATGACAAAAAATAACAAGAGAATACATGTGATAAGGGACAACCGAAGGATATCATGAAGTTACTATTCAAACATTCTCAGACAACCATATATGGGAGATAGTATTGGACCGCCTTGTTCAAAGTCTCACGCAGCTACAAAGGCACAAGAAAAATGAGAAAAAACTCCAGTCTATAATGCTATACTTGTCAACAAAAGCCATGCTGAAAAACCATAATAAGGGAAATATGCAACAAGACATAAAAGCAACCAGGAATGCCCATTAAGTTACAAAGAACATTCTTAAACAAACCCAACACTCAGAGAAAAGGTAAGTTCATATTTAACAAGACTGAACATATACTAATTAATATCAATTTAGATACATCCCTGCAGACACAAATAAAAATTAACAACTTCTTAAAGCCTGAGAATACACATCAATCAGCAGCAACAATGCCAACACAGATAATAATAAGATCACATAGCAAGCAATACCATCAAGTTACAATTCCAGCATTCTTAGACGAACATTGAGAAAGCACTAGACTACAATATTTCGCATTAACTAGCCCATCTATTATTATATTTATGTGCATACCTGCAGGTACAAGCAAAAATGATCCATCAGGTGACCACTTTAATCTTCGGAAGAAAGACGGCAATGTCTCATCATGAAATAGATGACTTTTTACCGACTGCACCTTAAAAAATTGTGAGACTTCTTATGTATAGAAATAAAAAATAAAAAATAAGAATAATTCATCTACAGAAGACAAAAGTTGATAGACCAGTTTCCAACCTTGGAATCATCCGTCATTTGCTGTTCTGATTTTGTGATGACATGCTGACAAACATAGTTCATTTTTTCTATCCCTTTGGTTTTATTTTGAGGCTTATTGACATAAATCCTGCAGGATCTATCTGAACTAAGAGATGCAACATACTTGGACTGTGGATCCCATGCCACACCCTGAACATAATGCAAATGGGCATCCAAAATCTGATGAACAGAACCTAAAGAATGGTAAAAGGGATAATCAGCATATCAGTCAAAAATGCATTTTAAATGATATGGCCACAGCCACGTATTGCCTTCTGTACCTTTATTAACATCCCATATTATGCAAGAATTATCAACAGATCCAGAAATGAGAAATGCACCATCGGTAGACCACTGCAGGTCCAGAACATCCTTGCGGTGAAATCTAAACCACACAAGTTCAGTAATGAGTACAGTATAGGAATATTGGTTAACATAGGAAACTCTATTGTCTATCTCCGGAGGTGGCATACCACTGAAAGAATTAAATTAAGAGATTAATTTCTCCCAGAAGTAGACAATACTATTTTTGTTAAACATTTTAAGTCCATTGGTGTTTACTTATAAGATTATTTCTAAAATCATTACCAATAGGCTTAGAGCTACTCTAAACCTGTTGATTTCCCCTTACAGGGTTCCTTTTTCACAAATATTCTTATTAGAAATGATGTATTGATACCAGATAAGATCTCATCTAGACTTAACAAAAGAAAGGGAAAACCTTGTTTTATGGCTATCAAGTTAAATGTGGAAAAGGCATATCATTAGACTGAATGCAGTTCAATCTTTATGACTGCTTTCAATAGAAATATGAATGTTTGTTCTAGTATTGCTATCTTCATGTATGATATTTGGACTATTATTGGGCAATTTGGGGTTATCACTTGTAGGTAAAACATTTAGAGAAGCTAATGGATAAGAAATTTATAGACCATCTTGGTCATGATATTCATGATGAAAAAATTTTAACTGATAAGTTACCCAGGGGTACTTTGAGAATTGCATACAAAGATGCTAGAGGAACACCTTGTTCAGACAAAGTAAAGTTTTTCTTGTTTTTGTAATATTGCTTTTCCTTTACCCAGAAAAACACACACCAAAGAAATGTAGATGGACCAAAATAGCATATTGAGGTTGGGAAATTCACTGAATAGACAGGCCAAACATAATTCTATAAACTCAACTCAATTATAGATGGATTTGAACTAACTTGGGTCCTAGGACCTGAACACCCGAAGCAACCTTATTAACTTAAAATTTTAATCCTCATTTCTAATATATTTCACCTTCAACCTGCCTAGTAAGTGTTTTTAAAAATTATAAATAGGCTGATGGGTTGGTTTTCACACAGTCCATCTAGATGGGTTCAAGTAGATGTTTCCTAAGAAAACTATAAATGGGTTGGCTACAGTTTTGCAACCCAGAATCCACCAAATCAACCCAAGACAGATCTATGGAAAAATACCAACTGTTATCATGCAAGCAGCTGCTTAATAATAAATCAAAATGTCTTACGACAATGTCTTGAGGACTTTCCAACTTAGACCAGTATCTGTAGAGTGTAACTTCCAGATGATCAGCTCACCTCCTGCAATATGGAAAACCCAGCTTAACAACAAAATGCCTAACTGAAAACAATGAAAAACAGTTCAGTTAACGGTGGACAAAGAACCAAGGAGACCTATAGGCTTAGAAATTTTGAAACGTTATGACTTATACCCATTCCACTACAGGTGATTAGATCTTAGGTTGACAAGCCTGTCTAATAGATTTGCCTTACAAACTATGCATTAGGCTAAAAAATCTCAACAATCGATTTCCATATTCTTTAATCCGTGCAATTCCAAAAGCTTCTACACCATTTAGACAACATGATCGAATCAGAGGGTCAGAATCAAATAGTAATGGTAAAATCTTTTAAATAAGTAGAGATTAGCTATTGGGTGGGAAGTATGAAATCTAGAAAGATAATGTTGCAAACCCAAAAGGACCAGAATCCATACAACTAGCTGTAGGGGCTGTTCGCCTTTAGAATCAAACAGAGTCAGTAGTAGTGGCTTCATGTCAACTTTCATTCTAAAGGAAACTGAGGGACCAACCTTTAGTCAACATGTTATATAGAATAAACCATGTAAGAAATATGATGATGAAAGAACTTCTAAGAAACGTTATGACATTGAACCTTTAGATTGGGTGACAAATTTTCATCAAATTAAATTAATTCTGTTACACCAGAGCATTTATCAGGACAAAAAAAATTGAGACACATGAATGCTTGGATTTTACAAAGGTTGCCTCAATAAAATACTCCTTAAACTGCAAGATTTTGCATATCATTAACCAAACCTAAGGGGTTGTTGTTGACTTAGCATTGGTGATAATTAGGGGATGACTTACTAATATTCACCTAGTTTCCCACTTCTTGGTCCCCCTTCCCAACCCACAAGTTCAATCTTAGATCTGCCACCATTTTTAATCATATATTTGGTAACAAACAGGCAAAGGTGGATTAAGTCATGTCATACCATCAGCACCAGAGGCAAGTTGTTCTCCTGCACAGCCAAAGAAAAAAGAGTATATGTATTAGTCCCATCTCAAAAAAAATCAGTACTGAAAACAACAAACGGGATAACACAGTAAACAAACCATTGCATCACATGTTCCCAACTATGTAAAAGGACTTTTACCTAATAACTTATAAGAATTAGTCAAAATTAACCAAGCAAAAACAGAAGTGGAGGAATCTTATAATCTACCCAAGAAGGAGGATTTCCTATGTGGAAGAAAGGTTGCAAGAAAAGCGACAGAGAACTAAGAAATTAAGAACACTATCACCTTAGCATTATTTTTAAATATTTTGTGCTGCTATAATCTTGGGATAATGGTTGAGATTGTTTCTGACAATTTTGTATTTATTTTCTTCCTAAAATAGATTTTCATAGCTATGTATTTGACAAATAATTATTTTATATCCCCAGTATTTTGCTGTAATTAAGATATGCTGTAAATGGATAGTACTATTTTCTTTTTCTTTTCCTTTTTTGGATCCTAGGAGGTCAACCAAAATTGTAATAGATTATTTACATTTCTCAAAGGAATAGAAGATAAGAACTTCATCGTATGTTTATTTCCCGACTTTATTGAGCTCAAAAGAGGTTGTTTGTGGTTTGTTTATCCATGGGTCTATGTGTGCCTATGTGTATCTCCAATGAGGGAGGTATTGGAGTGCATGATATCCATTATGGATCCAAATCCTACAAGCTTAATCTTTTAGGAAAATTAATTGTTCATCAAATTAATAATTTTTGGGAACCAAATTCTTCTCGGTCATTGATAAGAGAGATGTCAAGGAGACCCCTCAAATGATAATGGCCTTTAAAAATAAGCAGTATACAAGGCATCAAAAAGTTCTTATGGAGAAACTTCACCTCATCAGAAAGTTTATAATACATGGCCAACCACTGTTAAACTTCAAAAAATAAAAAATAAAAAAATAACACATTCTCCAATGACAACAATAGCCATTATACATTTTTTTTAGATAGATAACAATAGCCATTATACATGAAGAATACATTACGGTCTTCAAGAGGCCTCTCGCATAGCATACACCATATGAGATGACTTTAAGACATTACTGAATCTATTTTCGTTCTTCTCACTGTGTCTATATGTGCCAATTGCCATATCACACTTTTTCTTCTTTCAGCCTCCTTTGTCAACAACCATTCACCATCAGAGTTATAACAGAGGCCAGTAATCAAATCCTCAGCCTTCAACAGAGTTGGTGTTTTATGTATATGAGGTGGGATAGAATGTAGCCCATTGTCATCTTTGGACCAAAAGAAAAAAGATACATCCATCTCTGTCCAAGGAGATGCTTTCATATATGTTCAATTTCTAACTTTATATCCTTTACAATGTCATAGTTTACTGTGACATATCTTCTTCTTTGATAGGCAAAAATTAATACTTTACCATGGAAATATTAGTCAGTAGATAGATGAATGAAAGACTATAAGACTCGCTATCATTGTATCCTACTCCAGGTCATAAGAGTGATAAGTTGAATAAACATTCAAGAAGATGAAAACTAGTTGTGAAATGGTAAAATGTATAATGAAACACTTTTTCCCTATAGAGAATCAGGTGTAAAACACATGTATTGCAAAAAGGAACACTAAAGAGGAGAGAAGAACCCTAAAATTAACAATTAAAAAAGGAAGACATTATAGTAGGTTGGATTAGGATTTTTTTCAAACCTCAAAGCTAACAAAAGGGCAACTGTGTTACATATACAAAGAAGGGATTTAAGCCTTGTTAGCCATAGGGCAGCTCTAACTCTGATCCTTTACCCTAAGAGAGGGGAGACAAACAAAAAGGTCAATGTGGCCTATAGAGTAAGCCTATAACTTCTCTTTTACCTACCAAGATAAGTTTCAAGCATTAGTTTATCAATAGTAATTGCTCAATGCATCCAAAAGTTGTTAAGTAAGTAGTGTTGTGTATCATTTCCTATTTTTCCATATTAAGCATCATGTTGTTTATGATTTGAAATGTATATTACAAACATAGTTACACAGAGGCATTCATTTAAAGTGTATATCTTAATAGTGAACATTAGATTTTTGATAAATCAACATTATAAAATGTGGAATTTTAATGCAAAGATTCATAAAAAAAATCCACAAAAAAGTTTAACTATAATTGCAGGTTCCATGTTCGAACTAGCCCCTAATAATATAATTATGCCAAAACCAATATAGCTAAAAACCAATACTCTTATATACATGGACAATTGAAGTATGTGATTAGATGCTTTGTTCAAAGTCCTAACTCCTATTTTTTAAGTTCAGCATTATCTCCTAAGTGGAAAAATGCAAAAATTAATTAATACATTCAAGCAAAGATTTTCATTTTTCATTTGTTGCCATACTCAATGTTCTCATTCAAATCATTTAATAAGAAATGTCCCATTTGATTAATGCCTTCATATTCATTGGACAATAATCAACTAAGCTTCAGATTTCAAAGCATGTGTTCCATAGCATAGATACAATGTCTTAATATATGACCAGTCTCTCTGTTCCTTTCATTTGTGAGTCCATATATCTATTTTAACCTTAAAGTACCTTTTACCTAATGATACAATTAAGAAAAATAATCCTGTTCATCCACTACACATTGTAGGCCAATATTCTAAAGATTTAAGCTTTTAGAAAAATTGGTCTAACATGGTATTGGAGCTATGGTTGACTGTAGGTCTTGAGTTTGAATATCTCTTATTGCTAATTCCTCAATCTTTTTATCTCATAACTATTACTCTCCATGTGAGAGAGAGTATAAACTTTTAGAAAAGTTGATAGCTTAACCAACTCAAATCTGATTATTTGAAAGAATTGCAAGAAATAATCATTGACCTCAAACCATATAAACTATGTGTTTCATTCATAACTTATGTACCATAATGTAAGCTTAAGATGCAACACAGATAGTAATACACAACATTTTACCCTAAAAAGCACATCATATTGCATGTATTGTGTCTTGTATCATAATCTTTGACATGTACACCACAATCAGTCTATTCTGGTCATACAGATGAAGATAGGAAATCTCCTATGGTCCTAAATTGCTTAAATCAGATTCAAATATTCATAATTATATTACAAATAACACAACATACTTTTAAATTTTGAGGGTATAAAATTATTAGTAAGATTGCAAATGGATGACAGTCACAAGGAATCAGCATTTGCATGCAACAACTGTATATGCTGATAATGCCTTCCCAACCTGACAACAAAATGAGAATCAACAGACACCCTAGATTCATAATTCTAACAAAAGTAATTACTAGCTGCCTAGACATCACAACTAATATTTCCTAGATGTCCATATCTTCCCTTTATTATGCAGCAAGACGGATTTTTATCAATCTATCTCCTAACATAGCATCAAAATCAAGGGGTATAAAAAACAAGTTCTTACCAGTCGGAGAGAAGCGAAGAATATTTACTGCAGAACCATGGTAAGAAAGGCTAGTTTGGTAGGAAACGGTTGGAACTTCCTTTTGCACTTCCCCTGAATTTATCAGCCATAGCTGAAAATTTGAGTTTAGAGAAATCACAGTTATTCAGTAGAAGTACCAACACAATAATTAATACTTTTATGGATGGAAGCTATGGAAAAACCCATTTTAGTACAAATAATATTGGCCAGAAACTTGGAATGATAAAAAGTACAGAAAAAAGGTAAAGCCAGAAAGAAAACAACATTTTGACGAACTTGAAAGAACAAAAAACCAAAAAACACACAAACAATCCTAAAGGTCCTCAATCAAACGAGCATACCAGTTGGTATGAGAACAGAAAACAAGGACTTCTGGCAGATTTTTAGATTTGAAACATTGAGATGGCAGTAAAGGCTTACACATCCATCATGCTATTATAGAGACATGAAATCTTTATCGTTTCTTTGAAATTGATGGATAATAAGATCCAATATACTTTCAAATGACACCTCAAAAAATGGTACAAAACTATGGATATTTACACATGGACATCAAAGTAATCTAAACTGTTTGAATTTCAATTTCTTCAAATTGGAGCCTCGCTACATTCTCAGAAACTGGATCCAACTTAACCCACTATAACCATTAACAAATATAAACTAATCCATTGTCAGATATAATCCCTACTAATCGAATTTGAAAATTTCCCATATTTTCAGCTGGAAAGATAACAACAATCAACCCAATGAACCCATAAAACGTACAAGAAATTCAAAATTCTCAGACTTAAAATCAACGGAATCCGAAGAAAGAAAATGGAAAAAAGAGGCGAAACCTTGATGTCGTAATCAGCACCTCCGGTGGCGAGAGTTCCAGAAAGGGGATGAAAATCTAGGGTTAGGATTGGCTTTGTGTCGTGCCAATTGATCTGAACCGTTCCACCCCTCATTCTCTTTTGGTTTCCCTCACTTTTTCTAGTCGTTTGGAAGCTAAGAAAGCTGGGGTTTGGGAAGAAAAATGGACAAGGAGATGAGGAGAAAGAGATTTTGGCGGTCTGCTTCGCTTGTTTTTGGCGGGAAATGGAATTTCACTTTGCTTTATATCTGGGCATCCTAAGGACACACGGTGGGTAAATACCGTATATAGATATAGTAGACTGAAAGAATGGTGTGACTCAATCAGAGCGTCAACAGTGTTGACCCATCAAGGCCCAATGGACGGCTTGATAGCACCCGTTGTGAAAAAGCAATTACTTGTCGTTTTCCCTTTTTGAAAAATATGTTTTGGGAATAAATATTTTGGTTTAAAATACATTTAGATTAATTTTAAGTTTACAAGTTGTGAAATCATAAATAGCCTTAAATTTCACCTTCTATTTATACTAACTATTTTCCTTCCTTTACATTTTCTTTTGAATTTTTATGTAACGTTGTGTTTGATTCTTGAAAAGCACTAAGGGAAAAAATATCAATAAAACTATATTTTTATTTTATTATAAAAAATATTTTAAAATAAAATATAATTAAAATTAATTAAAAAAATTAAAATAAGCTAAATGAGTTTGAAGTATCATATAAAAATAATTATGTTTTTTGCCTCCTATTTCTTTTTTTTTTCAAAGTTTTTGAAAATCAAATATTTGCACATTATTACTTAATTCGTGTCAATCTATGACTTGATACACTTGAGATAAAGTTTCCATTTGTACGTCACCACTATAGAAGTTAGGTTATTCAACTTAATGACTTAATTAATATAATGCAATAATTTAATTTAAATCATTAAGTAAATTAAACATATTTGATAAAATAATTTAATATTATAACTTAAGGTTAAAAATAACTTTAGATATTAAGTTAAATTAGTTAATTTATTTTTAACCTCAAATCTCTTCTATATTGTTTGTCTTATTAAATTTGTCTATATTTAATAAGAATATATTCTGTGACTATAATTTTACACTTACAACTCATCTTTTATAGTAAATATTTTTTGTAGTTATCTTATACACCAACAATACTTTAAAAATAGATGTTTAACATATAAATTTATTACTTAAAATTAATATGATTTAATAACTTAATTTAACAGAAAAGTAGAAGCATGTTTAATAAAATAACTTAATATCACAATTTGAAACTAAAATTAAATTTGGGGATTAAGTTAAAAAATTAATTTATTTTCAATTCCAAATCTCTTGTCATATTTGTCAATATTTAATGAAAATATTTTTTATATCCATGACTTATTTTTTATAGTAAATATTTTGTTATTATTTTGTGTCTACAATATTTTTTCTATGGGTGTTGAACAAAACAAAAAAAAAATTATTGCTTAAGATTAATAAAAGCAAATACTAAATAAAATAAAGAGGATAAATGTTATTAAAAACTAATGACCCCAAATATTTTAATTTAATAATTTGAAAACAATTTTAAGTTAATTTTACCAAACAATCTTAATACTTAAAAGTAAAAATTAAATAATAAGTTTTTTAAGCCAGTGATTTAAGAATAATTTAACTCGATATCAACTTAAGTCATTATTTAATAAGTATTGAATTTTATCAAACATCATTTTAAAGGGTGAGTAAATCAACTTAATCATTTTGTTGGATTTAATAACTTAATTTAAATAATTAAAACGATAAGCATATTTCTAAAATAATTTAATATCCTTATCCTTTAAGTATTAAAATAACTACTTAAAATTAAAAATAACTTTAAGTATTAAATTGCAATAATTAATGTATTCTAAATCTCAAAATATTTTTGCCCCATTTATCCTTATCTAATGAGGTTTCACTTACACCCAACTACATCCATGGCTCATTTTTTATAATTATTTTTTGCATCTATAATACTTTTAATATACATGTTTAACAAATAAATTTATTACTTAAAATTAATGAAGGTATATCTTAATTAAAATTAACGAGGCTAAATTTACACTATATATTAAAAACAGAAGAGTTTGTCGATTTTTATTTTTCTAAAATGGTTTTATCATCTCACTTATATGCGCTTAAATCCTATCATTATTTTATTTAATATTGGATACAAATGATTTAGATGATACCAACTTATAAACAACTTGAATGGTTTAGATAATGTTTCTCCTTAAAAAAAAAAAAAAATCATACATGTTATATATTATTCAATTCTATAATATTGTTTTAATGTGTATTCAATTCTATAATAATAATAATAATAATAATATAATATTTATTATTGTTTTAAATATTAATTTCGAATTTTAAAGAATGCATGAGCCATTAAAATAATACATGAATTTGATTATTATGGTATGATATATGAATCCATTTTATTTCATTCAATGTAAAATACTCAGCATCACATCTTATTGCCTTCAGGCAAACAAAAAGGTATAGCCTTTGTGTCTTTGTTCTACTTTTGAATGTCTTCTAATTGAGATGTTGCCTAGGATTCCTATTCGAGTGGCTAAATCTTCATTCACGGACTTCTTTAGTGCAAAAATAAGGTATTCATCAACACTTTGTGCTCTTATATATATGGATATAGATTCATCTTTATTTTTTTTTATTGTAGCTACAAAAAATATGAACTAAACATTGAAGTTAGAGCATGTCTCAACCTTCTATCCCAATATAATCAACTCTATATTGAAACATAACCAAAGAAAATTAGAATATTTACTTAGGCAATTTTAGAAATCCTAATATGACTTTTGGGAAGTGTTAAATTTGATTATTTGATTTATTCTCAAGAACAAATTTTAAAATATTCCAATAAAAAAAAAAACAAAACCACAAAACTAGAAACTAATTACTAAAGATGTAAAAATCTTTTACTTCTTTTGAAAGATAAGATTTTCTCCTCCCCTTATGATCATGTGGGTAGTTTCTCTTTTTTATATATATATTTTTTGTTGTAGCTACATACTTTTTCTCTACCCTAAGCTTGTTGTTATCAGCTTTTTGTTGGTCATGCTTTGTTGCTTTTGGGTCAAGTTGTTAGGTTGGGTAGGTTTTACTGGTTGGGTGAAGGGTGGTGCCTTTGATTACTCGAGGTGAAGGTCATTCGATATTATGCACCTCACCCTTGATTACTTTATTGCAAAAGCAAACACTTAACCATTTTACATGATTCAAAATAGCTAATTTTAACTAATTTTTCTCGTCTAAATTGCATAAGAAACCTAACTAAACCTCTATAGTTGATAAAATAATTTGAAAAAAATCCCATATGAACATACAAAGTTAGAGGTTTAATTTCATTTTCCACCAAGAGCAATTAGAGGTTGCTACATTAGAGAACATGGAAAGTATACGAGTCTAGATTAGTATAAGTCCCATGAAAGTTGTGTATTCCATGCAAGTTCGGTAAAATTCTGTAATCCTTGGTATACTTAATGAATTATCTTTGCAACCTAATTAAAGTCAATGATTTATTCTAGAAATGGTTTTTTTTTTCTTTTTTTCTCTAGGAGGTTGTATATATATATGCAATTATAATTTTGATAATTGGTTCTTGGATTAACGAGGATATAAAATATTATATTTCTCTAGTGTTTACCTATTTTCTCCTTTTTAGGTTGTGCTATAATATAATATTTCAAAAGCGGAATTTTTAGTAGATCATTAAATTAAAGAAACAAAAACAAAAACATAAATAAATGTTTCATACTTGAAAAGGCTAAAAAAATCATGAATTTAAGAAAGTTTAATTAGTAAATGAAAATTTTAAAACAATCATTTTTCTACTATTGATGTATCATATTCCCTGGGGCTTTTTGTTGAAGGAACCAAATATTATATATAATAGAATATGCTTTTTTAATCTCATACTTATTTCAATAAATAATCAAACATTAATCATAAATGTCATATCCTAACTTAAAAAATAAAATCCTATTCTTCCTATCCCCTTTCATGCTAATATAACCTAAATAAGTTCTAAGGTTTGGATGGGTTAAGCATCAGACATGAAAATTTTTGCACCCATAATTCTGTTCACCCAATTCTGGAGGCCTTTTTTTAAACTTCTATAGCTAGTTAAAAAAAAATCTTAAAAGATGGTAGTTACACAACTATTGATAAATTTACTACACTTTTTACCACATTGAAGGGTGTTTCTTGAAGAGACACCTTCCGTATTTTTCATATCAATGATATATCTTAAAAAAATTGAATTTATACTAAAGGTGTCTCTTCAAAATACAACTTCCACAATTCCATAAAATAAAATTTATGTTAAAAGTGTTTCTTCAAGAGACACTTTTCGATAATTTTTTATTAGTCATATAAGTTAAAAAAATTAAATTTATACTGAAAGCGTCTCTTTAAAAGACACCTTTATAGTAATATCATGAAATTGAATTTATATTAAAAGTGAATAAATATTTTTCATAATTTTCATACCAGTCACATAGTTAAAAAATAATAAATTGAATTTACACTAAAAGTGTCTTCATAATTCCAGAAAATTGAATTTATATTAAATGTGTAATTTGAAGTAATGTCTTCCATAATTTTTATATTACTCATCCATAAAAAAAAGAAAAAAAAAATTGAATTTACACTAAAGGTATTTCTTCAAGAGTCATATTTTAGTATGAATTTAATTTTGTGAAATCATGAAAAGTGTCTCTTAAAGAGACATCTTTATTATAAATTCAATTTGTTGATGGATGATTGATATGAAAATTGTGAAATGTGTCTCTTTAAGAGACATATTTAGTATAAATTTAATTTTGTGGAATTATGGAAAGTGTTTCTTAAGGAAACATCTTTAGCATAAATTTAATTTTTTTTATTGTATGACTTATATGACAATTGTGAAAGGTATCTCTATAAAAAAACACTTTTAATATAAATTTGATTTTATAGAACTGTGAAAAAAGTGTATCATGAAGAGATAATTTTTTTAATGTGTATGACTATAAAAGAATTATGAAAAAAATGTCTTTTAAAAATGCATATTCAATATAAATTTAATTTTATGAAATTGTATAGGTATCTCTAAAAATATCTTTAATGCAAATTTAATTTTTTTTAACGTGTCATTGATATGAAAATTGTGGAACTTCTCATGTGTAATCGATATTTTTCAATGTATTGTATTTTTTATAAAAAAAATTAATTTTAAATTCATGTTACTTTTATAAAAAAGATCCTCTATCTAAACTCTTCTATAGGTCTTCTTTCCTGAGGCTCATCCTCACAATTTGAGAAATTGGAGTGTGGGACCAAGCTTTCTTTTAAAATATATATATATATATATATTTTAAAAATATTTCTTTTAAAATATTTTTTATTTGCATTATCATTTTTTCACGTGATCTTGGTCATGATTCCAAACAACTTGATGGTGCCAAACATGAGTAGCTAGCTTTTTTTGCTTGGAATTTTCCAGCTATCTTTCTTACCCATTTTATATTTTATTTTATTTATTTTTATTTTTAAATTGCATAAAATTTCTCATTGGATGGATAGGGATGGCAAGCTGTTGGTATATTGAGGGCAATGCCCCACCTTTCCAAAACCCAAACTCTACGATTCCATTCCAAGACCATGAATTTCTGCAGATAGATCCTGAGCCAAATCTGGATTCAGTGTTTGGGCAAGAACCAAGAATGTTTCACTAAATACAAGTGAAGGGTAGCAAGCTAATTAATTAACTGACCCATGAAGTATTGGGTTCTAAAGATTCAATATATAAAAAAGGTTGGTGTGACAACCAGGCATCTTAAATATTTTCTATGATTATTCCTTTGGGTCGTGAAAGTTTCTCCTAGGGCTAGATAGAATCTAATAGCTAGTGGGTCATTCCGGATCCTTTGCAAAGGGGGACGCATGTCGAGATATTGCAGCTCCCTGTACTGAAAGGAAGACTTTATATTCCACAAGGATGATTGAGGGCCCATACACAGTGTTGTTGTTTGTGGCCCGTGACCTTGTTTTGGCATCTGGCCAGGTTCCAAACTGTGCCTTATGCACAGCCTGCTACTTGCCAAACAAAGCCAAACGTTTCTATCGAGGGAAGCAACCAAAAACAACTCATTCCGCAGATCAATAGTGACCATGTCAATGTAAGTCAAAGGGGCTATAGATATCAACCATGGGAACAATAAAGGAAGGCACTATCATCTCTAGAATCCTCCCGTCCTTAGCCTCTCTGCATGTCTTGAAACAAAGCTGATTTTTATCCCCTGTCTGTTCAAAAACTTGGGCACAATACCTCTCATGGGTTCTACTGGTTTGTTGTTCCTCTTTCTTCTCATGTCGCTCCTTCAGTTCTTTCATCCCCAGCTTGTTCTTGTGAGCGGTGACTATGACTTGATCCAGAAAACTTGTAGAAGCACCAAATACTACGACCTTTGCATCTCATCCCTCAAATCTGATCCCAACAGCCCCAATGCCGACACCAAGGGATTGGCGATGATTATGGTTGGAATTGGAGAGGCTAATGCCACTGCCATTTCCTCTTACTTGTCCTCCGAATTGCTCGGCTCTGCTAATGATACATCAATGAAGAAGATCCTTAAGGAATGCGTCAACAGGTACACATATTCTAGCGATGCGCTCCAAGCTTCGCTCCAATCTTTGGCCATGGAGGCTTATGACTATGCTTACGTGCATGTTATAGCAGCCGCAGATTATCCCAATGCCTGCCGCAATGCTTTTAAAAGGTGCCCAAGATTGGCTTATCCACCGGAACTTGGGCCAAGAGAAGATGGTTTGAAGCATCTGTGTGATGTGGTCTTGGGAATTATTAATCTTCTTGATTGGTAATGGTCTCCCCTTTGCTTCATTCTTGGTGTTTAATCAACATATTGCAGACTTCCAAAAATATTCGTTGTGTTTCTTTATTTGTACAATGACTTTCACCTTGTCTTTGAAGCCAAACCGTGCTTTGTAACTGTAGCTTTTGATAAGCTTAAAGCTTATATAACTTTATTTGTCTGCAACAAGTCTCCCACTCAGGCTGATTAATGCTACCAAAAAGTATATCAGCTGGGATGTGATTTCAGAAATCTCCCACTGCGGAAAATAGTGTTTGTGGCATTTATATATAGTTTTTGTGGCAAAAGGTTGGATAGATTTGAAAGCTTGAAAGAGAAACGTTTGCCTTTTACTTTTCCATGGAAGTCTTTTTTATCGGCCATGGGTCAGTGATGGGACATGGAATTTGAAAAAGTGGCACACACAGACTTGTACATTAACAAGAGTTTGAGGCCAAAATAGTCCTCCAAAACTTAGCCTTTCTCCAAAACTTTTGTTCATACTCGTCCTTTTACTACTAGGTAAGTTTTTTACAAAATAAAAATCATTTTCAATGCAAAATTAGTATAAATAATGAAGCCACCATTTCAAAATGCGGTTTCAATGCAAA
The DNA here is from genome assembly GCA_030254885.1 of Vitis rotundifolia. Classification (NCBI taxonomy): domain Eukaryota; kingdom Viridiplantae; phylum Streptophyta; class Magnoliopsida; order Vitales; family Vitaceae; genus Vitis; species Vitis rotundifolia. The sequence continues at coordinate 21,858,786 of CM058154.1, forward strand.
ATATGGCATCCACATGGCCATAACAAGCTAGATTGAACCTAAGTGTTAATAAATGCTTGATAAATTTTCCCCAAAGAGGCCATTTTGGCTCAAAATTTCATCAACAATCTGTTAAAGATTTTAAGTCAATTTGTAACTTGAAATAATTGAATATTTTTATCAAAATATTTATCTTTCAAAGTAGAAAATGCTAGTTTTACAAATATTTTTAGGCATGGCAAGTGATGATTGAAAGTCAAGTTTTATATTTCATAAATATTTGAAAGTCCAATGGTGAAACTAGTTAGAGGGCAATTGAATAGGTAGTCCTGATGTTATGCCTAAAAACTCAATTTACTCATAATTATATTTTTCTTAGATCAATATGAGATAAAAAGACCCCGAAATAAATATCATTCACATAATACACACATGATATAGGTTGAAACCTAGTGACAAAGTCTACAAAAAATTATTTAGGTATAAAAACAAGTCTAATCGATTATTAAAGTTGCAACTTAAGCGGGTTAGTCAGGTAGATGGCTTACTTGAGCTTACTTCAAATTAAGAAACAATCAATTCGAACTCCACCCAACTAGACTTTTAATTGAAGATACTCAACTTAGTCTCATTTCTCTAAATTTGGGTTATTCAAGTTAGAATTGGGTTGATTGGATTGCATGATTCAAAATTTATAATATTTAATTTTTTTTAAGTATTTATTATATAGAATAATTTATATCAATAATATCATACAAACATTAAATTGGGTTAGGCTAAAGTTGTCTAAATCTTGGCTCAAGTCTAAACCAAATCAAATTTAGATTAAAAAAGCCCAACTTAAGCCCAATCCGAGTATTGAAAATAATTGTTGAAGCCCGCCTAAGCATTGGTTTAGGTTTAGGTTAGGTAGGGCCAACCTACCTAAGTTGCACCCCTATTGATTAAGGAAAATCTTATGCTCTATCGAATCGGAGCTTGCAATACATCTATGAACAAAAAACGATTTTACATATGAAAATAAAAACCCTACGCTCCTCAACATAGAGCTTACAACCCAAACTAAAGAAAGAAACAGTTATTCATTCAATCACAAATATGAACATCATATTAATATCCATACACATTCATTCATTTCTTTGGACCATAGGATGAATAAATTAATATACCCTATATAACCAAGTGAGAACACCCTAAAATGGATCTAACATGTAAGAATCTAAGTTAGGGCTTTGATATTAGTTTCTAGGAAACTCAGATTGCTCCTTTCCCAGGCCATAGATATTCAATAAGGTGTATGCAATCCTATCATAGGCTTCTTTAGATTTAAGCACAATGAAGACATGGTATTAAAAACCAAAATAACTACCAAAGATATAAATATAGAAACTCAAACATGTGATCTAGATGTTCCCAAATCAAATCTTATTTGATGAAGATGTTGAAACCTTAGTCGTTATGGATCTTATTTACTTAAGAGTCTTCCACCTAATCTCTCCTATCCAATCTCTCTCTTCATGGTTTAAGACCTAAGAGAAGGGTGAGCTTCTCTCTCTCCCATGAGGGTGGCTAGGGTTCCTCGCTATGGAATTTAAAAAAAAAAAATTGAGCAGGAAGAATGAAACTTTAACCTTTAAGTGAGGTTTATATAGACTTTCCATTGGGTTTATGTGACTTGAACCCTAATTGGGCTTGAGTCACCTAACCCAACCTACTTGGGTCATAATTAATTAATTAGCTCTAATAGGTTTTAATTAATTGATTAACCCATTTAAAAAAGTTAATTCATAAGATCTAGAGCAACCTTATATTTTTACCAAAATGCCCTTATGCATACTTATGAATTACATAATAAAAATACCCTAAAAATGTGCTATCATGAACTAGGAGTTCAAGTGGGGACTATTAGGATCCATGGGAAAATACTAACTCTCTCATAATTCAATTCTAAAGTTGACTAATACTATAATAAAGAAAGTCAACTACATTCTAGTATCTTATAAAATTATAATGAATTAAAGCTCGGGTCTATGACCTACTATTTATTACATGTAGACTCTCAATAAATTAGTGTATGTAATCTAATAAGGTAGTACTATTAACCTATTAAGACTATCTCTCAAATCTTTTAGTTATAGATCCTCTTATTATGTGATCAATCAACATATTCTAAATCCAAAGAGCATATGTTAAATTCCAACAAAGGAATTGTACTATAACTATAGATTTCATGATTACAAATCCTTTGAATCACCCAAGGGACACATTTTCTCGATCCAATGAGACATTTTGGTGTCTTTATTGAGAATATTTGTTTTCATTTAGGCTACATTTGGTTGACGGGATAGAATATGATAGGATTTGGATATTATAGGATATCATATCTCATTGGATAGAATATGTATATCAATGATATGATTTCAAATGGGATATGATATCCTTGAATATACATATTTTATGGATATAATATTTTAAAATAACATATTCAAGGAGATATACTATATTATATTATATTTATATTTAATTTGTGAAATGAATAGAAAATAATATGAAATATATATTATTTTTTAACGTTTAAAATAAAAATGATATCACATTCAAATATTTTCTATTTAAAAAAATGAAATTTCATTTATGTTTAACAATATTTATCATTAAAATATTTAAACTTTACAAATATTTTATTTTATTTTATATTATTTAATATATAAAAATAATTTATATATCATATATTAATATTATTTTATAAATATTTTTTTTTAGTTTTTCTTTTTTAATCGTAAATTTAATTTATAATATTTTTTTATTTTATAAAATGAATATATTAAAAATAAAAAATTGATAAAATAAAAAATAAATTTTTGATGCATGGGACATGTATATCCTATATCTTACCATGATATTAATATATCCCCATGAAATGGATGAAAAATAGAGGATGAATAATATATCTCACCACTTTTCTTATCTCATGTTTGGTTAAACATAAGATATGATAAGTGATGGGATAACTTATCATATCTTAGCACTAACCAATATATAGGATGAGATATACTACATCCTATCTCATACTATATCCGACCAACCAAATGTAGCGTTAAGGTATTAGAATCTTATCGGTTTTCTAATTCTCTAATTGGATAGTTGAATTGAAGTGTTTTCCCAGTTGCTAGGTTTGATTCCTGAAAAGTATTAAAGAAAAAGAAAATATTAAGGTAACAAATTTTCTCATGTTTAATTTCAACATAAAAAATACGAAAGAAAAAATAAGTGAAATGAGTTTAAAGTAGCACATGAAATAATTTATTGATTTTAAATCTTTTTTTTTTTTCAATTTTCCTATTTATTTTCTTTTCCTAGTATATTTCGAGAATCAAAACATAGCCTATATTAGGATCTTATTGATTTTCTAATTGTCTAATTGGATAGATGAATTGTGTCTAATCTTATTGATTTTCTATTATTATTTTTTCTTTCTTCTTTTTATCTCATTGATTTTTTTTTTCTCTATTACGATTTTATTGTTTATTTAATTAGTTGATTGTAGGAATTCCTATTTATGTTATGTTCCTAAAATTTAGCTAATTTATATGAAGATATTGATAAAATTTCGAATGGAAGTGAAGTTATTTATTTGTAGGATAATATAGGCTTACATTTTTATTTTTATTTTTGGTTATGGAATTAAATTATATGTTCTATTTTTAGAGATTTGAACCATTCAAAAGATAAGAATATAACAACACCTAATTAAACCATCACGTTATTATCATTATTATTATTTATTTTTTTGAAAATAGATAAGGAGGAATTTATTCTGAAAATAAATTATTTCTTATAATAAATTTATTAATTTAAGATATTTTTATAATATTTTAAAAATAATTAAAAACATTTTAATACTTTTTACATGATATAATGTACAATATTTCACCAATAGAGTAGGTTAAAAAAATTGTTCTCCATATTTAAATTTCTAAATATAGTTGTTGCTGTAAAACTAATTTTCAAGAACTATAATTAAAAATCTTACCAAACAAGTAATAAATTTCTAATTTGCCCCAAGCCCACAACTGGTCATGTAAGATGGCTAGAGGCCCAACCAAAATCCCGACTTAGAGGGCTCGTGTGGAGCTGGGTGGGGGCCTTTAACATGACCAAACAGTTGGCAATTGGGAGTAGGCAGGAAAGGAAACATAGAGGAAGGAAGTTTTGGTCATTGTCAATGGTCAACCAGTGAAAACCAGGGGTGGAATCGAGGGCGCCGTGGATTGCAGAATCTAGGATTGAAAACAAAGGGTGGTAAGTGGTTTTTTGTGGTCCCCGCCACTATCATCCGCTTCGGTGGGGTGTATATAAATACCGAGAGAAGCCAATCCATTGCCCCACAAAGGAAAACCAGGCAAAACAACTGTCAGCAGGGTGAGAAAGAATATAGCCTAACGATGTCAAGCACAGCTGGTCAGGTTATACGCTGCAAAGGTATGCTTGAATTTGCCTTTCCTTCGCTTGTTCCCTGTTTGGATCGATTAGTTTATTTCATGAGAACCGTTGGCTTCTCTTGGAGTTTTATGGGTCTTTTTTTATGCAAATTTTCTTTTCATTTTTCTGGGGAAATCTGACTTGACTTTTAATGATCTGAGAGCAAATAAGGTGATAAAGCAAAAATGAAGTACTGATCACATGGTAGATACGAACTTGGGGAATTTTGGAAATGTTGTGAAATCATTCTATCAGTAGCTATATAGATCCTGATTTGTCCTGTCCATTTAGGCGTTGCTAGATTATTTGTGGGTGGCGATCGGCTGTGGATATGACTCAATATAGAGCATGGGAACTGATTTCGGAACTTGGGTTTTCAACCATTTTCCATACTGGGTATACTTTGATAGAGTGCTTTTCTTTATGGGTTTATGAAGAAAGGGATGGGTGAATATGCCCTACAATGGTCCCACAGTTGTCCATTTAAGAGGAGAGGTCTTAGTGTCTTTGATCATATTTATAATTTATAATTATGTAGATAATTGGTTGAATTCTTTTGACAAATGGGTATCTCCATTACAGCCGCGGTGGCATGGGAAGCGGGAAAGCCGTTGGTGATCGAAGAAGTGGAAGTGGCGCCTCCACAGACCATGGAGGTCCGTCTGAAGATCCTCTTCACTTCTCTCTGCCATACCGATGTTTACTTCTGGGAAGCCAAGGTAACTTCTTCATGTTAATGTTATGTAGTTATAAACCAACAATGTATTGCTTACTATGTAGAGATTCATTTATAGTTGTGTTCCTTTCTAGGTCGAATGCTAAACAATTTGGGTTTTAATTTGCAGGGACAAACCCCTTTATTTCCTCGCATATTTGGTCATGAGGCAGGCGGGTATGAAAATTCTTAGTCTTACAACTTAACCAAAATACTAAATTCCATTTTCATTGTTGATTCTTGTTGTCTACTCCATTTTTGCAACACAATTTACTATTTTATCTTAATAAGTTTCTTTCCTGGTGCTTTAATTAGGATTGTGGAGAGCGTGGGTGAGGGTGTGACAGATCTCCAACCTGGAGACCATGTTCTTCCTGTATTCACCGGAGAGTGCAAGGAGTGCCGGCATTGCAAGTCGGAGGAGAGTAACATGTGTGACCTCCTCAGGATAAACACCGACAGAGGCGTGATGCTCAGTGATAACAAGTCAAGATTCTCTATTAATGGAAAACCCGTTTACCATTTTGTGGGGACTTCCACATTTAGTGAATACACTGTGGTTCATGTTGGTTGCGTTGCCAAGATCAACCCCGCTGCCCCACTCGACAAAGTTTGTGTTCTTAGCTGTGGAATCTCTACAGGTGAGGGAGAACCATGAGAAAAACTTTACAATACCTCTATTTCATTGGCATTTTCTTTCGTTTCTTCTCTAGCTAATGACAAATGCGCTTTCTGTTAAAGGTCTTGGTGCTACCTTGAATGTTGCCAAACCACCGAAGGGTTCATCAGTCGCCATTTTCGGTTTAGGAGCTGTGGGGCTTGCTGTGAGTTTCTCCTCTCTAATGGAAGCCGCTCATTCTTTTGCTCTTTATTACTGCCACTTATGAAATTAATTTTACTGTGGTTTCACATGATTAGGCTGCTGAGGGAGCTAGAATTGCAGGTGCTGCCAGAATTATTGGGATTGATCTAAACCCTAAGAGATTTAATGAAGGTGAGTACTCAAAATGCCCACAAGATTAAAACATTGTGTCATATACATTTACAAATTTGTAACCGTGCCCTGCTTTAATGCTAAACTATTTATCCAAACTCACACTCCTCGGTGGATTCTTGTTGCTAACAGCAAAGAAATTTGGCGTCACTGAGTTTGTGAACCCAAAGGATCATGACAAGCCTGTTCAAGAGGTTCATTCCTTTACCTTCTATCATAAATTGCTGACAAGCAAATGTAAGTGTGCGCTTTATACTGATTGAGAATTCTTTTGTGATTAGGTGATTGCTGAGATGACCGATGGGGGAGTGGACAGAAGTGTTGAGTGTACCGGAAATGTCAATGCTATGATTTCTGCATTCGAGTGTGTTCATGATGTAAGTTCATCAGATTCATCTTTGTAGTCGTTGGCCAAAGAGAGATGAAAATTTTCAAACCATTTTAATTAATTTGGGAGTTTCCATTGCAGGGGTGGGGTGTTGCTGTACTGGTTGGTGTGCCAAACAAAGACGACTCATTCAAAACGCATCCCGTGAATCTATTGAACGAGAGGACTCTGAAGGGCACTTTCTTTGGCAACTACAAACCCCGTTCCGACCTTCCTTCAGTGGTGGAAAAATACATGAACAAGGTGATTAATTAATTAGCTGAATTCCTTATTTAGGTGGTTATATTTTGGGAAGATGTCTTACTCCGTTATTTTGCCGTGGACAGGAGCTTGAACTGGAAAAATTCATCACGCACGAAGTCCCTTTTGCAGAGATCAACAAGGCCTTCGAATATATGCTTAGCGGGGATGGTCTTCGATGCATCATTCGCATGGATGCATAAAACATTGGGGAGATTTGCCTATTCTAGTCGGCATAAGTGTCTGAGGACTGTGTCTGTTAATGCATTTGAGTTTGCTTTTTGAAAGTGTGTTCGCGTGATGAGCTTAGATTTTGTGGAGTAATGGTATATGGATAAAGCTTTAATATAAACAATATCTATGCAGTTGCAATATATAACTTTTTTATTATCCACAACTCGTCCAAGAAAATGACAATTTTGCTCAAGTCTTTTTTATTTTATTTTTTCCTTTATATTCTTCCTAAGTCAACTTCAAAAAAATTATTACATCAACTACTTTGCTATTATCCAAACAACTTCAAATTCAAATAATTCAAATTATATTTGGTTTCTAATATTTAAATAAGGTGTTGAACTAAAAGTCTAAAAGAGAATAAATTCCATCAATCTAAAATAATAAATTCCATTATAATCTTTACTTTTCGTCCAAACAAAATACTTGAAAAATATTTAATAAAAAAGAATGAGCTTAAATTTCGATAAAGAATATTAATATAATCTTATGGATCAAAATTTTTAAAATTTAAATCTTGAAAAACTTAATCCTCACCTAACATAATATATATAAAAAAAACCATTAATATTAATTATTTATTTAAAATTATAAATTGACAATTCTAATAATTTTTTTATTTTTGGTATTATTATTACTCATAATTTTATTATTATTGCATTTTTTTTCTTTTTCTTTTAAATTTCATTCTTCCTTCTTATTTTGAATATTTTTATTAAAAAAACTTCAAACACACTAACATCCTATACATGGACCACCCTTCTTCTTCTTCTTCTTCTTATTATTATTATTGCATTTTTTATTTTTCTTTTTAAATTTTATTCTTCCTTCTTATTTTAAATATTTTTACTAAAAAAACTTCAGACACACTCACATCCTATAAATGGACCACCCTTCTTAATTTTTTTTTCGGTTCTACTAATCTAAATAACCAAATTCTTAATCATTGAATATGCCTATATTCATTTTTTTTAAAATCAAATAAATTAAAAATTAAGCTAGATTTATATCTCTCGAAAGCGTATTTAATTTGTTTAAAACTAATTAATGAATCTAAAAATGCTAATCTAAATGTTAAAATCTTACCTGGAAAAACTGATTTTCAAATCCTAAACTCTCAATTCCTCGACTTATGCTTTTTTATCTCTCTAATCTCTATGGAAAAAGTGTTTTATTTATAAAGAAGTTAGGAAATCTAATTTCTACTTAGATTTTTTTTTTTTAATGTAAAAAGACTTTTCCACCATCTTCTAATTTATTTATTTATGTATCTATTTTTAAATTACCATTTACCCCGAAGATCAAGTTTTGGAGTTATATCCTCCCCTCAATAGAATTTTAATCCTCCAAACTTGAAATACTTGAGTCTCGGAATAGATGTGGATTATTTTTTTCTCATCTCTTCCTCTAATTCCCAAGTAGCCTCTCAAATAAAATTACTCCACTATACCTTTACAAATTGACATAGCATGATGTAGTACCTTGTTTATCACATCTATGATCTAAAAGGGTACTTCTTCATAAGTCAAATCCTATTAAATCTAAATAGGCTCTAACTCTGCAACATGATAGGGATAAAAACCATATTTCCTCAAAATTGATACATGGAATACATTGTGGATCTTAGATAATCTTGGGATAAGGCTACTTTATATGTTAAAGGGTTTATTTTTTATAAGATTTTAAATGATCCTGCCAATTGAGGACTAAGTTGCCACTTCCCTCAAAATCTCATTAGAAACTCATAGACGGAACTTTTAAGAAAACATGATCACTAATATCTCATTCCAAATATCATATGTGATTATTAGCATAACTCTTTTATCTACTTTGAGCTACTTTTAATTTTCTAATTAAGGCAACCTTTTCAATAGTTAATTACACAAGTTCAAGTCTTAAAAGTTTCTTTTGTCCAACATGATCTTAACAAATAGGAGATTGACATCTTTTTCCATACAACCCCTGAAATGGTGTCATCTTAATATTAGCTTGAAAGCTATTATTGTAAGCAATCTCTACCAAAGGTAAGTAGTCATCTCAATTACCTTTTAGGTCCAAAATATGTGCTTTCAACAAATGTTTCAAAACTTGAATTAGTGTCTCAAGCTAGTCAATGGTTTGAGGATGGAAACAGTGCTTAAACTCAACTTAATACCCATAGCTTTCTACATACTATTCCAACATTTGGAAGTAAAACGAGGATCCATGTCAAATCTATAGAAATAGGTACCCCATACATTCTCACAATCTCTTTAGCATAAATAAAAGTTAGTTGGTCCATGGAAAGACTGACTTTTATAGGCAAAAATGAGTAGACTTTGTTAATTAATCAACAATCACCTAAATAACATTACTAACTGCCCTTTAAAGTTTTGGAAAAGTCATCGAGTAAAAGATTTTGGGTGTACGAGACTTCATTGGATGCAAGGCTATAGCTCATAGGATGCGTATGAGTGCATGCACTGGAATTGTACAAGATGTGCACATGGGTAACAACATGAGGAGAGAGACTTTCTAGTTTTTTAAAACAAAATAAAAATATACAAAAATTTTTATTTTTTCCCACATGTAATTTAAGGAAGTGTTTCCTCTAAAAATGTTATTAAATAATTAAAAAAAATAACACATAATTTTTAGTTTTTTCCCCATCCAAAAGTGGTTTTTAAAATAAGAAATATAATATATTTTGAAATACAAATTTCTTTAATTGTATTAGTCATATACCCTTATTTCAAAAAGAGATAATAATAATAATAATAATTGATTGCGTTATAGATATGTCCCCAATTGCTTCTTTAGTCTTTAGAACGGCATGATATATAATTTCTTTGATTCAAAACGCTAAAATAATTCTGACCGAACACCAACTACCATTTTTTATTAGTTTGTTTAATAAGCATAATTGGGTTTCTTTGTATTGATATGGTGATGGAATGTTATTATTTTTATATAGCGTTGACTCTAGGAAACAGCGTCTAGAAAAGGAGGCAGGTAACAAAACAGACAAAGGAGTCAACTAGGGACAATACCAGGGATGGAATTCAAAGGCGCTGTGGTTTGTAGCCTCCAAAAGACAAAACCAGGGTAGCAACTGGGTTGTATCCCAGACAGTTGGGCGGCGTGTGGCATAAATAGCAAGAGAAGCACACCCATTTCTCCACAAAGGAAGAAACAAAGAAAGACTGGTTACCGTCAAGAGTGAGAGAAGAACGAGCCTAAAGATGTCAGGCACAGCTGGTCAAGTTATACGTTGCAAAGGTATTCTTTAATCTACCTTTATTTCATGTCTGCTGGGTCTCCCATTGGATTCTATTCATTTCATGTCCTCTGTTAGCTTCTCTTGGAGATTAGGGGTCCTTTTGATGCTTTTTTTTTTTTTTCTCTTCTTTTTTAGCATTGGGCTTATATTGTTTCGGGGAAATGAGATGATTGTTAAAGATGAATTCATGATCACATGGCCGATAGGAAATTGGGGAATTTGTAGTTATTTAATTATGAAAATAATTGGTTGAATTCTTTGGACAAATGGATATCTCTTTGGTTGAATTCTTTGACAAGTGGGTGTCCCCATTACAGCCGCGGTGGCATGGGAAGCAGGAAAGCCATTGGTGATCGAAGAAGTGGAAGTGGCGCCTCCGCAGGCCATGGAGGTTCGTCTGAAGATTCTCTTCACCTCCCTCTGCCACACTGATGTTTACTTCTGGGAAGCCAAGGTAACTTCTCCATGCCAATGTTTTGTAGACTGTAATTACAAATCTATAATGTATTACTCGATATGCAGAGATTCATATATAGTTGGGTTTTCAATTTGCAGGGACAGACCCCTTTATTTCCTCGTATATTTGGTCATGAGGCTGGCGGGTATGAAGATATTCTTACAAATTAATTAAGCAAAAATACTAAATTCCATTTTCATTGTTGTCTAGTTCATTTTTCCAACACGATTGACTTTTTATCTTACTAATTTTCTTTCCTTTCCTGTCATTTTAATTAGGATTGTGGAGAGCGTGGGTGAGGGTGTGACAGATCTCAAACCTGGGGACCATGTTCTTCCTGTATTCACTGGCGAATGCAAGGACTGCCGGCATTGCAAATCGGAGGAGAGTAACATGTGTGACCTCCTCAGGATAAACACCGACAGGGGCGTGATGCTCAATGATAACAAGTCAAGATTCTCTATTAATGGAAAACCCATTTACCATTTTGTGGGGACTTCCACATTTAGCGAATACACTGTGGTTCATGTTGGTTGCGTCGCTAAGATCAACCCTGCTGCCCCACTCGACAAAGTTTGCGTTCTCAGTTGTGGAATCTCAACAGGTGAGGGAGAACCATGAAACAAACTCTTCCAATTTATTTATTTCATTGGTGTTTTCTTTTATTTCTTCTCTTGTTAATGACAAGTGTGCTTTCTGTTAAAGGTCTTGGTGCTACTTTGAATGTTGCAAAACCATGGAAGGGTTCATCAGTCGCCATTTTTGGTTTAGGAGCTGTGGGGCTTGCTGTGAGTTTCTCCTCTCTAATGGAAGCCGCTCATTCTTTTGCTCTTTATTACTGCCATTTATGAAATTAATTTTACTCTGGTTTCACATGATTAGGCTGCTGAGGGGGCTAGAATTGCAGGTGCTGCCAGAATCATTGGGGTTGATCTAAATCCTAAGAGATTTAATGAAGGTGAGTCAAAATGCCCGCAAGATTAAAACACTGTGTCATACAATTACAAATTAGTAATTGTGCTCTGCTCTATGCCGAACTATTTCACCACATTGACACTATGGATGTTTTTTCATTGGATTCTTGTTGCTAACAGCAAAGAAATTTGGCGTCACTGAGTTTGTGAACCCAAAGGATCATGACAAGCCTGTTCAAGAGGTTCATTCCTTTACCTTTTATCATAAATTGCTTACAAGCAAATATAAGTTTGTGCTTTATACTGATTGAGAATTCTTTTGTGATTAGGTGATCGCTGAGATGACCGGTGGGGGAGTGGACAGAAGCGTTGAGTGTACCGGAAATGTCAATGCTATGATATCTGCATTCGAGTGTGTTCATGATGTAAGTTCATCAGATCTCATCTTGTAATCGTTGGCTAAAGAGAGATGAAAATTTTCAAACCATTGTAGTTAATTTGGGATGTTTCATTGCAGGGGTGGGGTGTGGCTGTACTTGTTGGTGTGCCAAACAAAGATGACTCATTCAAAACGCATCCCATGAATCTATTGAACGAAAGGACTCTGAAGGGTACTTTCTTTGGCAACTACAAACCCCGTTCCGACCTTCCTTCAGTGGTGGAAAAATACATGAACAAGGTAATTAATTGATTAGCCGAATTCCTTAATTAGGTGGTTATACTTTGGGGAAGATGAATTCCTTACTAAGTTAATTTTTTTGTGGACAGGAGCTTGAACTGGAGAAATTCATCACACATGAAGTCCCTTTTGCAGAGATCAATAAGGCCTTCGAATACATGCTTCAAGGGGATGGCCTTCGTTGCATTATTCGCATGGATCCATAAAAGGTTGGGGAGATTTGCCTGTTGCAGTTTGCAGAAGCATCCAAGGATTGTGTCAGTTAATTCGTTTAAAGTTTGTTTTTCGAAGTGCCTGTGTTTGATGGAATACAATTATGTGGAGCAACCATAGATGTATAAAGCAGTCGCAGTATTTAACATTTTTACTATTTTCTTGTGTAATTTCTTTGTACCTTTAATTGGACGCCCATGATCTAAACCCTGAAAAGATCCCAACCCAATTCTCCCTTGACTTGGATCTGCACAGCCATAGCCATGTTTGTCAATAAGGATGTGCTTCAGTTTTTTGTCTTTCTTTCTTGGTTATGTTGTGATTTTTTTTCCCCAGTGCAATTATAATTACCATCTCTTGTCTTGCCTCCTGAGGGTGAAGTATTTCTCCTATGCATTAGAGACTTGTCATAATAAGCACACCCAAGTTTTCCCTTTTTTTATTATTTTTTGCTGTGCACGGTTTATATAGAAAATAATTCATGCTTTTGGATTTGAAGTAGAACTCATCTTTTCCAAAAAAAAAAAAAAAAACCAATGATAAATATAAGATAAAAGGTGAATTTGTCTTTTCAACGCAAAAACTAAATTCATTTTAAAAAAAAACCAATTTAATATAAAAATAAAATAAGTGATGAAAAGAATCAATTTTTTAATAATAAAATTTTTAAACAATTATTTTTTAATAAAATAAATTTATGTAAAAAAAATCCAATGCTTGTTTGGTAACTGTTTTAAATTAAAATTATGAAAAATAGTTTTTGTTAACATTTTTGAAAATTGTTATCTTATTTTTATAGAATAAAAATTTGTTTGAAAACTTAAAATATTTTTAATTTATTTTTAATATTTTTAAATATGCATATTTAATGTTTTATTTTTAATTATTCTACGTGTTTGTATAATTATTTCTTAAAACAACTCTCAGAAAATAAGTAAAAATAATAAATAAATAAAAACTAATTAAAAGATGTTTTTAGAAAATATCATATTTTCTATTCTTAAAATTAAAAAACAAAAAATATTTTTTTGTTTGTCAAACATATTTTTTATATTTTTTTATTTTACATAATAGAAAACTATTCTAAAACACAATTCCCAAACAGGCCCAAACCTTTGCTATATTATCGGTTGGAGTTGCTGTAATTTTTTGTGCTCTTAAACTAATTTAGATGCAAAAAAAGGATGACTAAAAGGTAAGAATAGAAAGGAAGAGACATTGGAGTGAAAAAGCAGGAGTTCAATCTTGGTTAAATCCAAGTAAACCCAAATTTTGTTTGGAGAAAAAATAAAATAAAATTCAAATTTTTTATGAATAAGTTAGTAAATTATATTATATATTACATTAATATCAAGTTTTTTTTCTTCTCATGTCTCTATCATATTATAAATTAAAAATATTCAACTATGATACCGATAAGCTACCTATCCAAAATCATAAGGTTATGTTTGGCTCTCATAAAATACTAAGTAGAGAAAAAAAAAATATAAAAGAAAATGATTTTTTTTATATTTGGTTATCCTATAAAAAATATAAAAAAAAATCAAATATAATTAAAACTAGTTAAAAACTTATGTATTTTTAAATAATTTAATCTTTATATAGATGAGTTAAAATAAATAAAATGAGTTTAAAATAGCAAATAAAATAATTTATCGTATTTTAATTTATTTTTTATTCTCCTTTCACTTTTTCTCTCGTTCTACTTTTATTTTGTATTTTCTTTCTCTTATATTTTCCTTTAAATTTTTCCAGAATCAAACAAAGCCTAACTAATTAGATTGTATCACATATGCATTTTGATTCATTGCTTTTTTATTTGTTGCTTTGTACTAGTCTCTTCTCGTGTTTGTCATATTTACAATAAATTACAAATGTCAAGCTATGATACCAAAGAGGTATTTAATGAAAACTATGACTAATTAGGTTGCACTATGCGTGTATTTTGATTCCATTACTTTATATTTAGGGAGAATTATTTAAAGCTACACTATCTTAAGAGTGTTATATCCTTCCCGTCGTTATAGTATTTTTAAGTTTTAATGTACTTTAGTATTCACAAAAGAGTAGTATTATCTTTTTTAAAGGTTGTGTTGATCAGAATGCAATTTTAGTATACAAACCCATTCATTAAAATTTACATTTTTAATATTCTTTTTAACCAAACAATACGCTTACCTAGACTATTTTGAGAAATATCAGATTAAGGGATGGGATAACACCCATATTTAAAAAAATATTTTTTATATATCCAAAATTGCATATATATTTATATATATATAACCTTATTTGTTAATAAACAAAACTTCTTTGAATTGATAGAGTGATGAAATATTATTAGTTTTATATTGCGTTGACAAAAAGCAACCGCGTATGTAGGCAAGGCGGCAGACAACAGAACAGACAAACAAACCAGGGATGGTATTCGAAGGGTTGTAGCCCCCTAAAAGACAAAACAAGGGTAGTGAATAGTAACTGGGTTTTGTGTCCCAGACGGTAGGTGGCATGTACTATAAATACCAATAGAAGGACATCTATTTCTCCACAAAGACAAAAAACAGAGCAAGAGTACTACTGTGAAGCGTGAGAGAAGGAAGAGCCTAAAGATGTCAAGCACAGCTGGTCAAGTTATACGTTGCAAAGGTATTCTAGAATCTACCTTTTTCTCTTCTTTTTTGTATTGGGCTTATGCTATTTTCCTGGTTGTTTTGGGGAAATGAGATGATTGTTAAAGAGGAATTCAAGATCACATGGCCGATAGGAAATTGGGGAATTTGTACCTATATATATTGATTTCTCCTGTTCATATAGGTTTCCTAGTGTCTGTGATCGTTTGTATTATTTTTAATTATGTACACGATTGGTTGAATTCTTTTGACCAATGGGTATCTCCATTACAGCCGCGGTAGCATGGGAAGCAGGAAAGCCATTGGTGATAGAAGAAGTGGAAGTGGCGCCTCCACAGGCCATGGAGGTTCGTCTGAAGATTCTCTTCACCTCCCTCTGCCACACTGATGTTTACTTCTGGGAAGCCAAGGTAACATCTTCATGCCAATGTTATGTAGACTGTAATTACAAATCTATAATGTATTACTTAATATGCAGAGATTCATATAGAGTTGGGTTTTCAATTTGCAGGGACAAACCCCTTTATTTCCTCGTATATTTGGTCATGAGGCTGGCGGGTATGATGATATTCTTTGAAAAATTATTTAACAAAACTACTAAATTTCATTTTCATTGATGTCTACTTCATTTTTCCATCAGAATCGACCTTTTTATCTTAATAATTTTATTTCCTTTCCTGTTATTTTAATTAGGATTGTGGAGAGCGTGGGTGAGGGTGTGACAGATCTCCAGCCTGGAGACCATGTTCTTCCTGTATTCACTGGCGAATGCAAGGAGTGCCGGCACTGCAAGTCAGAGGAGAGTAATATGTGTGACCTCCTCAGGATAAACACCGACAGAGGCGTGATGCTCAGTGATAACAAGTCAAGATTCTCTATTAACGGAAAACCCATTTATCATTTTGTGGGGACTTCCACATTTAGTGAATACACTGTGGTTCATGTTGGTTGCGTCGCTAAGATCAACCCTGCTGCCCCACTAGACAAAGTTTGCGTTCTCAGTTGTGGAATCTCAACAGGTGAGGGAGAACCATGAAACAAACTCCCAATTTATTTATTTCATTGGTGTTTTCTTTTATTTCTTCTCTTGTTAATGACAAGTGTGCTTTCTGTTAAAGGTCTTGGTGCTACATTGAATGTTGCCAAACCATGGAAGGGTTCATCAGTCGCCATTTTCGGTTTAGGAGCTGTGGGGCTTGCTGTGAGTTTCTCCTCTCTAATGGAAGCCGCTCATTCTTTTGCTCTTCATTACTGCCATTTATGAAATTAATTTTACTCTGGTTTTGCATGATTAGGCTGCTGAGGGGGCTAGAATTGCAGGTGCTTCCAGAATCATTGGGATTGATCTAAACCCTAAGAGATTTAATGAAGGTGAGTACTCAAAATGCCCACAAGATGAGAACACTCTGTCACACAATTACAAATTACTATTTGTGGCTGCTCTAATGCTGAACTATTTCACCACACTGACACTATGGATGATTTTTCATTTGACTTTTGTTGCTAACAGCAAAGAAGTTTGGCGTCACTGAGTTTGTGAACCCAAAGGATCATGACAAGCCTGTTCAAGAGGTTCATTCCTTTACCTTCTATCATAAATTGCTGACGAGCAAATATAAGTGTGTGCTTTATACTGATTGAGAATTCTTTTGTGATTAGGTGATTGCTGAGATGACCGATGGGGGAGTGGACAGAAGTGTTGAGTGTACCGGAAATGTCAATGCTATGATTTCTGCATTTGAGTGTGTTCATGATGTAAGTTCATCAGATCTCATGTTGTCGTCGTTGGCCAAAGAGAGATGAAAATTTTCGAACCATTTTGATTAATTTGGGAGTTTCCATTGCAGGGGTGGGGTGTTGCTGTACTGGTTGGTGTGCCAAACAAAGATGACTCATTCAAAACGCATCCCTTGAATCTATTGAACGAGAGGACTCTGAAGGGCACTTTCTTTGGCAACTACAAACCCCGTTCCGACCTTCCTTCAGTGGTGGAAAAATACATGAACAAGGTGATTAATTAATTAGCTGAATTCATTAATTGGTTGATTATATTTTGGGAAGATGTCTTACTCGGTTATTTTACCGTGGACAGGAGCTTGAACTGGAGAAATTCATCACACATGAAGTCCCTTTTGCAGAGATCAACAAGGCCTTCGAATATATGCTTAGCGGGGATGGTCTTCGATGCATCATTCGCATGGATGCATAAAACATTGGGGAGATTTGCCTATTCCAGTAGGCATAAGTGTCTCTATGGACTCTCTCTGTCAATGCATTTGAGTTTGCTTTTTGAAAGTGTGTTTGCGTGATGAGATTAGATTTTGTGGAGTAATGGTATATGGATAAAGCTTTAATATAAACAATGTCTATGCAGTTGCAGTATTGTAGACCCCCCTGGAGGCTGCGGATGGGATTTGTTTTTCTTGGGCAGAGAAGGGGGGCGAGTGGCAGGTTGAGGTGACGGGATTTTTCCCGTTGGCTTGCCAAGGAAGCCAAGAGAAAAGGAGGAGGAAGGACAGAGGAGAAAAAACAGAGTGCGAGAGGGAGAGAGACGAGCAGGAACGGAGGGGGATTTTTCTGGGAGAAAAATCTGGAGAGGTGGCTGCAGGCTGGAGGGAGAAGCGGGCAGAAAAGCTTAGTTGAAGGGGAGCAAATCCGACTCCAGGAAGCACTCCAGGTACGTTCATTGTGAACCGTATTTTTTTACTTATTTATTTATTCTGGGTATCATTCTACTGGATGTCTTTGTTGATTTATGTGTTCGTTTATACACTTGTGCTATTGGTTCTGGAGCGGGGAGAGCAAGATAGCTTGGAGGGGTTTCACAAAGGGGATTTATTTATTTATTTATTTATTATTATTATTATTATTTCTTCTTTCGGCTGCTGGAGAGAAGATAGAGGAGCGTAGAGAGTTTTTTTGGTTTTTCTGGGTAGAGACGTTTGTAGGAGGAGAGCGTGTTTCTGGAGTAGCTTGGGAGAAAAACGGGAAGCCAAGCGAGTCTTGCTGGAAAAGGGCTTTCCCAGAGCTCTTGTTTGCCATTGCATTTGATGTGGTTTTCTCACCCGACCAGCAGGTTCACTGATGACTCACGATGTGAAACCTCTTTGGAGGATATTTTTATTTTTTATTTTTTTTCCGTTTCTGCTATGCTCTGTTTTCATGCATTTTTCATTGTTGATGCCACTTTTGTTTCTGGACCTTGTTTAATATATGGGTTTTGAGAGGGGAGATGTCCTTGAAAGAAGAGAGACCACTTGAGGGTGAGAAGAGAAGGAGG
Organism: Vitis rotundifolia; assembly: GCA_030254885.1. Classification (NCBI taxonomy): domain Eukaryota; kingdom Viridiplantae; phylum Streptophyta; class Magnoliopsida; order Vitales; family Vitaceae; genus Vitis; species Vitis rotundifolia. The sequence goes on from CM058154.1 coordinate 21,877,247, forward strand.
AGTCCAAGCAGAAAAGAAGCTGGAAATGTGTTTACGTGCAGGGATTTCAGGTTTTCGCCCTTTAAGAGGATGAACAAGGCTCTGCACGGCGACTTGTGCGCTGTTGCGTGTACACGGCTGGAGGTTGATGCTTTTCATGGGGGCTTCATTCCAGAAGTGGCAGTGCACTAAGGACATGAAAAGGTTTTAAAAAAAAAAGTGATGAATGGCAAGTCAATGGCATGAGATTTTCATAAGTGGAAATGACATTTTAAAACAAATAAGTGGCAGGACATAGGTCTAGTTGGCCTCATGGTGTTATTATTATTTTTTTATTCTTTCCCCTCACGTGCCATCTTCTTAACTCCACTTTTCATGTTAAAAATTTATTTTTTTCTTGAAAATTCTATCATCCAATAATTCTTCTAAAATCCCAAATTTATTCATTTATGCATTTATTTTATTATTTTATTTTTATTTATCTATTTGTTTATTTATTTATTATTTTATTTAAATATATATATACACACATACTCTTTTCGAAATAACCTTATAAATTTAATTTTTCAATATTCAAATTCTTAAATTCAATTTTTCAAAATTTCTAATTTCCAAACTTTCAATATTATTTTCGTCATTATTATTATTTTATTTATTTATTTGTTCATTTATTTAAAATTTCATTTCTAAATAAATTCTTCAAAATCCCGATTTTCAAATTTAATTCCTAATTTTCGAAATTCCAAATTTCCAATTTTTAAATTTAATTCTTAATTTCCAAAAGGTCAATTTTCACATTTATTTATTTAATCATTATTATTCTCGATATTATTATTGTTATTTATTTATTTATTTATTTTTAAAATTCCGTCTTTAAATAATTATTCAAAATTTCAATTTCTGAATTTAATTTCCAATTTTCACATTTATTTATCCAATTTATTTATTTTCCAATTTCCATCTTTTATTGATTGCTATATATGATCGATTTATTCCATTCTATGATGTGTATGTGATTATTTTGTCTTTGTTTACTAACATTTGTTGACATGAAGCAAATTAGTTCATCACTCAGGTATACTCTTTGCTTCTATTGTTCATTCGATTATTTTGTTTTGATTGATATTTATTTCGGTATCCGTGTTAAATCAACCAATTGCCACACTTATCTCATCTTATTAGTAGAGACCCATTTTAGGGGCTTAGAGGGGTGCTATGGTTTTTACCGTACCTTCCCGATAAGTAATCTGACCCCCGAACCCAGTCTCGGTTTTTCACAGACCACTTTTTCCAAATCAGGAGTCACACTTAGGGTTTTTCTTTCTTATTTTGTTTACCCTTTAAAAATAAAACAAAAATAAGTGGCGACTCCAAGTCATTTTCTTTTTAATCAATAAATTATTTTTCAAAATAAAAAGCGAGTTCGCGCCATTTGAGTGGGAAACGCATTGAGCCGAAATGCGGGGTCCACAAAATGGCGACTCCACTGGGGACAACTAGAGGGTCAAGCTTGAACTTGAGGTGAAGCAAATGTGGCGTTCGATGGGCCGATCAGTGAGTACCCATTTCTTGATCACACATTGAGAGCCCTTGGTATTATTAGATGCATGCTTACTGATTATGAGATTGATTATCTTGATTGAGGATTCTGATTTTTCTATGCTTCATTACTATGTTTGTTGAGTACATTGACATGCTGATTATATTGATTGATCATCTTGCCTTGCTTAGCATAGTCATTCTGATTTTGCCATGATTGTTCTGTTCACCTCACATGCATGGATTCACTGGTGTATGTCACTTGACTTGATGTGGATTCTTTTGCTCGTATATTGCCTTGATCGTTTTTTTCGAGCATGATGTCTGTATCACTATCCATCTTGATTGTCATAGCTCGTGTGGACGTTGATGATATACCTGTGCTTTGCTTGACTGTATGTTGCATGACTACTCTCTTTCTATATGATTGCATGCCGCTTGTCTGTGTGGGCCGCACATCTATCCCCTTACCTCCAACCCTTTGGTATTCGGTCATCTCTCCCGTTCCGGTTCTCACTTTTGCAAGTGTGAGACCTTATGTGTGCTTGATTCTCTGACCGAGCTAAAGGATAGGAGTAGGGTCTAGCGACGGGCTATACCGATTGTTCGGGAGCATTCTGGAGGAGTTCGACACACTGATGCTGATTGGAGTCCGATCTTTGAAGACCTGTATAGCCCAGAGCTAGGTTTCATGGATAGTTGTATGACCAGTGTGTTTCATTTTCCTTTAGATTCATAGGACTTTCGGATGCGCCCACACCACTCACTGTACACTCTAGTTGACCACTGAGTGTCGAGAGTCTTGCAAGATTCCACCATAGGAAACCCCCTGGGATGCGAGGTAGTGCATGTGTGGAGGTGATGACCACCTTGCATGGAAGCGCCCCGTCTCTTCGGAGGCGTGCAGAGGGTTGCGTACCACCGGAGGGTACGATCGCCTCTGCTAGGGATCTTTTAAAGTCCACCTATCTCCTTTTAGAGCCACCTTCACTTTGTAGGTTGAGTCCTAGATCTTTCAATTAGGATTTTCCTTTCCTAACACGTGGGTGCATCTGTGGGCCTTCAGAGCCGGTTCAGTAGTGGTAGGTTTAGTTACCTTCGCAGTAGTCTCTTGTGTATCTGCTCGGGATTGGGTATCAGTTTGATTGATTCCGGGTTGTCTTCGGCACATTTGTTAGACATTCTTTGTGGAGTTTCCTTTACCTCGTATCTTATATGGTGTTTCCACTGTTCCAGGAGCATTGATACGTTCAGTCTGGGTTTGACTTCTTGGATCAGAGTTGGAGGCAGATTGATCAGAGCATCAGACCAGTCAGACCCGAGATCAGATCAGAGAGATATGGATTCACAGATAGTCACCGTCGACCAGTTTGATGCGGCCATGGATTCGATTCAGGAGGCTATTGCTAGCCTTGGCCGGAGGATAGATGGACAGCAGGCGCGGCAGGTCCCGCCTCAGGATGGCGCCCAGTATGACCCTACAGTGCCACCACCTCCCCCACCCAGTCAATCAGCACCACAGCCCATGCCGTTCACCCTGCATAGCCAGACCGAGGTTGCCCCGCCTCCTATCACCGTGCCTACCCCTACCTCAGAGGACCCACACGCTCGTATGGATAGGCTTGAGCAGAGGTTGAGGCAGTTGAGGACTCCAGACAGAGCTGTTACTTGGGAGGATTTTGACGAAGCACCAGTGGCCAGTTTACCGCCCAATTTCAAGACGCCCGACTTTGAGAAGTACACAGGCATTGGTTGTCCTCGCATTCACCTTCGACTCTACAGCACACTGATGAGGGCCCACGGCTTAGAGGAGCCACATTTGATCACATTATTCCCACTCTCTTTGAGTGGAGCGGCCCAGCGATGGTTCGCGTCTTTGGAGTCCTCGCGGCGTAGGACATGGGATGACTTGGCCCAGGAGTTCTTACGGCAGTTTTCATTTAATACTGTCGTGGATGTATCGAGGAGGGAGCTCGAGGCTTTGAGACAGAGGTCAGAGGAGTCTGTTGCTTCATTCATCTCCCGTTGGCGCGGGAAGATAGCTGAGATAGTGGATAGACCATCCGAGAGAGATCAGATACAGATGGTCCTGAGGAGCTTACAGCCCAGATTTGCTAGGCACGTGGTTGGAGTGCCCTTTTCAGATTTCGGCTCCTTAGTTCTGGCTTTGTACGATATAGAGGACGGCATTTCTAGAGGCTTATGGTCAGATTCTTCCCCTGCTGATGCTAGGGGGAAGAAACCATTGGTAGGGCCGAGATCAGCCGATGTGAGCACCATTGGTTCCACCAGCCAGAGGCCTTTCAGGCGCCATCAGCCAGGTCCACAGCTTCGTGAGACTCATCCATCTTATCCTCCTCAGCAGTATAGGCCACGGGCGCCTCGTCCGGCTTATGATCATGCATACACGCCGCAGACTTTGGCTTTGCCTTATTATGACTCCCAGGGCATCGAGAGACCCTCGGCTTCCTACACGGCTACAGGACAGCCATGCTATGCTGCTCAGTTCACTGCGAGACCCACCGCGCCTTACCCCAGACCCAGAGCTCAGCAGACTCCTGCTCCATTTGCTTTGAGGACGCAGAGACAGTTCTCTCAGATTGGTATGCCGTTGAGCCAGGCTCTTCGGAAGCTTACAGAGGCCGGTTTGTTGACTGCGCTTGCTCCTAGGCCACCACCTCAGCCGATTCCACCTCAGTTCAGGATGGATTTGCATTGCGCCTATCATCAGGGGCCTGGACACGAGACCGATCGATGCACCGCTTTGAGGCATGCCGTCCAGGATTTGATCGACCAGGGTTTGGTACACTTGGGTCAGCCGAGTGTGACCACGAACCCGTTACCTGCCCACACCACACATGCAGTCCCTCCACCTGCCGATGGCATCCATTTCTTAGACTTTGATGAGATCGATGACCACATTCACATGCTGAGTGATGATGATTCAGACCCGGAGCCTATCATGCCAGATGTGATTTATGAGATGAGTGAGGTGACTCTAGGTCCTCGGATGCCTGCTCCATTCCGATTAGTTTCCGAGGCGGCGTCGGTGCAGGCTGCCACTGTTGAGCCATTGATTTTGCCACATTATAGCGTCCAGACGCCTTTCGTCTTGATCCCAGATGTTGAGGAGGTTCAGGCTCCGTGTGTTGATGATCCCCAGACTCTAGATGTTCAGTATATTCTTCGAGGAGGTAGAGTGATGCGACAGCCCCCTCCCGCGGCAGCTAGGCCAGCCGAGGGTATATCTGCTCCCGAGGAGGTCAGAGCAGAGGACGATGAGATCTTGAGACAGCTACAGAGCACTCAGGCTCGTATTTCCATCTGGAGCCTGTTAGCATCCTCGAGCACTCACCGTGATGCTCTGATTCGAGCTTTGAGCCAGATCAGGGTCGATACTACCACCTCCCCCGAGGGATTGATTCATATGATGACGGCCGGTCGAGCCACATGCATCGTATTCTCGGACGATGATTTGCCACCGGAGGGCTCGGACCACACACGACCTCTATACATATCTGTTGGCTGTTCAGGCCGTCGAGTCCCATCTGTCCTTCTGGACAATGGCTCGGCCCTGAACGTATGTCCTCTTGCCACTGCCATTGCCCTCGGATATGCTCCTTCTGACTTCGGTCCCTCCACTCAGACCGTTCGAGCGTATGATAGCACTCGGAGGGAGGTCATAGGTACACTAGAGATTGAGCTACTGATTGGTCCAGCCACTTTTGTTGCCGTGTTTCAGGTTTTGAGGATTCCTACGTCCTTTAACCTGCTTCTGGGCCGACCATGGATCCATAGAGCTGGGGCCATTCCTTCTTCCCTTCATCAGAAGGTGAAGTTTATTCATGATGGCCGGGTCGTCGTGGTGCAGTCTGTAGGGGATATGTTCATTTCGGCCGAGCCCATACTTGAGATTAGTCACGCTGATGATGATCTTTTTCTGACCGGATTCACCTTTGACGAGGTGCAGACCCTGGAGATGGAGGATTTCTGTCGAGACTTTGTAGCCATGTCCTTCGACCAGCATAGCAGCACGGTAGTGCTCGACATTATGCGGAGCATGTCTTATCTTCCCGGTATGGGGTTGGGGCGACGTCAGCACGGGCCTAGTGAGTTCACGACCCTTCCAGACCGCGACGTACCATTTGGGCTTGGATTCATTCCCACTGAGGCTGACTATCGTTATATGGCGCGGCTGCGTAGGGAGAGGGTGAGGGCTCGCTTGACTCATATGCCCTTTTATTATCCTGTTCGCTCATACACCTTGAGCCTAGCCGATTACTTCGTGAGAGCATTAGAGCCACATGCACCATCTGATGGGATCATCGGAGGACTTAGCACCACCCAGGAGGCCGAGCTTCAGCGCCTCGTCCAGTAGTTACAATTGAGTGATGGAGCCCCTGGCCCTTCGACTTCTGCATTGATCGCTCCTCCCTCCCCCGATCGTGCGAGCCTCATGACGCTCTGCTTCCCGGATGAGATCGATGAGCACGGGACTTTTACCGAGATCGGGGACATAGTGGACGGAGCTGTGCCACACGATGAGTATACTGATGAGATGCTCGCTCTGAGCATAGGCCAGCTTGATGGGATAGCTCAGCCTGAGCTCGCTTCACCATTTGATCTCTTCGGGGTGTCCGTCCTCGAGATCGTCGAGGAGATTCAGTTCGCTCCTGCTCCGGAGATCATCGAGGATGTTATGGTTGCTGATGGTTTGTTTGGTGGCCCTGTTGGCCTAGTTGAGGGAGCGTCCGACCTTGTGGACCCACCTCTTTCCATTGATGCTTTATCGGGATTTGTCTCCCGTCATGACTATGTTTCTGACTTTTCATCTATGGATTTGAGTATCTTTGAGTATTTGCCTGTCTCTCACGTTATTGATTTATCTGCACCATCTTCACCTACATCACAGATTTTTGACATTGATGATGAGATTACGCAGCATGATTCAGACGATGACTCGTCTTCTGTTTCCGATTCGGATCCCGTTGATGAGAGAGTTTCGCCCGCTGTAGGGGACACGGAGATTGTTGATTTTGGCACAGCGGATCAGCCTAGAGAGTTGAGGATCGGATCAGATTTATCTATTGATGAGAGAGATAGCCTTATCCAGTTGCTCAGAGCATACTTGGACGTTTTCGCATGGTCCTATGAGGACATGCCAGGCCTCGATCCTTCCATCGTCCAGCATCGTTTGCCACTTCTGCCCCACGCCAGACCGGTTAAGCAGAAGTTGAGACGTTTACACCCTCGCTGGAGCTTGCAGGTTAAGGAGGAGATTCAGAAGCAGCTCAGTGTAGGATTTCTATCTGTGGTCGAGTACCCTGAGTGGCTGGCCAATGTCGTTCCTGTTCCCAAAAAGGACGGCAAGGTGAGAGTCTGTGTTGATTTTCGAGATCTCAACAAGGCTAGCCCTAAGGATGATTTCCCACTCCCACACATCGACATGCTAGTTGACAGTACAGCAGGTCACTCGATGTTGTCCTTTATGGACGGATTTTCCGGGTACAGTCAGATACTGATGGCTCCAGAGGACATGGAGAAGACGTCCTTCATTACCGAGTGGGGCACTTATTGCTATAGAGTCATGCCATTCGGACTGAAGAACGCGGGAGCCACTTATCAGAGAGCAGCGACCACCCTTTTCCATGACATGATGCATCGGGATGTCGAGGTCTATGTAGACGACATGATAGTGAAATCCCGAGGCAGACCAGATCACCTAGCAGCTCTGGAGAGGTTCTTTGAGAGGATCCGACAGTTCAGATTGAGATTGAATCCCAAGAAGTGCACTTTCGGAGTGACTTCTGGGAAACTCTTGGGGTATATGGTCAGTGAGAGGGGCATAGAGGTTGACCCGGATAAGATCAGAGCCATCCTTGACATGCCTGCACCGAGGACAGAGAGAGAGGTCAGAGGCTTCTTGGGTAGACTTCAGTACATCAGCAGATTCATCGCCAGATTGACAGATATCTGTGAGCCCATTTTCCGACTCTTGAGGAAGAGTCAACCTACTGTTTGGGATGATCAGTGTCAGCGCGCATTCGAGAGGATCCGAGAGTACTTGTTGTCACCCCCAGTCTTGGCGCCTCCTACACCAGGCCGTCCTTTACTCTTATACCTATCCGTCTCAGACGTGGCTTTAGGATGCATGTTGGCTCAGCTCGATGATTCAGGCAAGGATCGAGCCATTTATTATCTGAGTAAGAGGATGCTAGATTACGAGACGAGATACGTCATGATTGAGCGCTACTGCTTGGCGTTGGTTTGGGCTACTCGCAGATTGAGACATTACATGACCGAGTATTCAGTACATTTGATATCCCGTCTAGATCCTCTGAGGTATTTGTTTGATAGGCCTGCCCTGGTCGGTCGCCTCATGAGATGGTTGGTACTTCTGACTGAGTTCGACATCCATTATGTCACTCAGAAGTCTATCAGAGGGAGCATTGTTGCAGATCACCTGGCCTCATTACCAGTTTCTGATGGTAGGGCTATTGATGACGATTTCCCGGATGAGGATGTTGCTGCTGTTACCAGTTTGTCAGGTTGGCGCATGTACTTTGATGGTGCAGCCAACCATTCTGGATACGGGATAGGTGTCTTGTTGATATCCCCTCATGGTGATCACATCCCTAGGTCTGTTCGTTTGGCATTCTCGGATCGACATCCTGCCACGAACAACATTGTCGAGTATGAGGCTTTCATCCTGGGATTGGAGACAGCTCTCGAGCTCGGGATTAGACAGATGGAGGTGTTTGGTGACTCCAATCTGGTATTGAGACAGGTCCAGGGCGAGTGGAAGACTAGAGATGCGAAGCTTAGGCCTTACCATGCATACTATGAGCTACTAGTTCAGAGATTTGATGATTTGAGATACAGACATCTGCCTAGAGCGCAGAACCAGTTTGCCGATGCCTTAGCTACTTTAGCTTCCATGATTGATATTCCTGCAGATACCGTTGTTCGTCCTTTACTGATCGAGTTGAGATCCGTTCCTGCATACTGTTGTCTGATTGACGATCCGGAGATAGACGATGATCTGCCCTGGTACCATGACATATATCACTTTCTGAGACTTGGCATATATCCTGAGGCCGCCACGGCCAAGGATAGGAGAGCACTGAGACAGTTAGCCGCCCGATTCGTGATTTGTGGCGAGACACTGTATAGACGATCAGCAGACGGGATGTTGCTATTGTGTTTGGACCGCGCCTCTGCCGATCGAGTCATGAGAGAGGTTCACGCGGGAGTTTGCGGACCACATATGGGAGGGCATATGTTGGCCCGTAAGATCATGAGGACTGGTTACTTCTGGTTGACCATGGAGACGGATTGCTGCCAGTTTGTTTAGAGATGTCCCGAGTGTCAGGTACACGGAGATCTCATTCATGTGCCACCCTCGGAGTTGCATGCACTGACTTCACCATGGCCATTTTCTGTATGGGGCATCGACATCATCGGGAAGATTTCGCCGAAATCTTCTAGTGGTCATGAGTTCATCCTGGTCGCCATCGATTACTTCACCAAGTGGGTGGAGGCCGCTTCGTATGCGAGATTGACATCATCTGGAGTTGCTAGTTTCATCAGATCACACATTATCTGCCGCTATGGAGTCCCCCATGAGCTGATTTCAGATAGAGGGGTACATTTCAGGGCAGAGGTTGACACCTTAGTACAGAGATATGGCATCCGACATCATAGATCGTCTGCGTACAGGCCGCAGACGAATGGGGCAGTAGAGGCTGCGAATAAGAATGTCAAGAGGATCTTGCGAAAGATGGTTGAGACTTCTCGAGATTGGTCAGAGAAGCTCCCTTTCGCATTGTGGGCTTATCGGACTTCTTTTCACACCTCTACGGGAGCCACACCCTACTCTTTGGTGTATGGTATGGAGGCAGTGCTACCCGTTGAGATTGAGATGGGTTCGTTGAGAGTAGCACTAGAGCAGCAGATTCCCGAGGCAGATTGGGCTCAGGCTCGATTTGATCAGCTCAATCTCCTCGATGAGAGGAGATTGAGGGCAGCAGACCATGTTCGTGCATATCAGAGGAAGATGGCCCGCGCTTTCAAAAAGCGAGTTAAGCCCAGACTATTACAGATAGGTGACTTGGTTCTGAAAGTCATCAGGGGATTGATCAGAGATCCCAGAGGGAAGTTCAGACCCAATTGGAGCGGACCTTATTTCATTAGGGAGCTGACCCCAGAGGGCGCTGCATGGTTGATGGATCTAGATGGAAACCGATTCTCGGAGCCTACCAACGTGGATCAGCTAAAGAGGTACTATGTTTGAGACCATGGTTGCAGGATGGGTGGCCATCATTTCGGTTAGCCCTATACCTTGTTATTCCCTTTTAATACATATACCGTTGCTAGCCCATTGAGCCTCACACGTGCATTATAGTCTTTCTTTTTATCGCCTTGCTCACATTTCTACACCGGGATAGGGGCCCTTTAATGTATGCATGCATTGTTTGGGAGTTCCATGAGTTTTGGACCTACAGGTGCATTTTCCTCTCATCATTTTTTTTTTTTCCTACCATCACATCACTGCTATCAGCGCATCACTACATTCCATCGTATCTCAGTGGTTATGTTCTCCATATCTTTTTCTTTATTCTATCTATTGCTTGTTTTGTCTCATATTCTCCTCACCCTGAGTGGTGATCCTTCTCAGTCCATTACATGGAGGATAGTCATGTCATTCCCACTATCTATCACACGGACACTGATTCAGAGATCCTTAGTTTGAGACGGCCATCTCATTAGAGAGAGTTTTGAGAGTGTGTCTATCCATTGTCGATATCATCATTTGGGGATTATTTTGTTCATGTTCAGGGTGTGTGCATTCGTATATATGTAAAAAAAAAAAAAAAAAAAAAAAAAAAAAAAAAAAAAAAAAAAAAAAAAAAAAACCGAAAAAAAAAAAAAAAAAAAAGGAAAGAAAAATAAGCACATGTGTGTATGTGCATAGTATTCTCTATCATTGGGCGTGTATGTTGATACTTGAGCGTCGTTTCATCGAGTATGTTCATTGGTGTGAGCTCGTATGTGAGCTTCTCGAGACCTTCCATTTTCTCGTATTCGTTGTATCTTGTATTTTGAGAGTGAGATGAGTGGCCTTCTCCTAGGGACTCTAGGTTATTGTCCTTTCCATCATTACACTCATTATTGATGTGACTTCACTCCATGTTTGATTTGAGTTGATCATTACTTTTCTTCGTATGTTCATTGTCCTGCTATCATCCTCGTCATTACTTGTGATTCATCCTATTCGCTTCACTCCTCTGTTCATTTCTTACGTTGACCTATTCCAGATCTGATATTTTCCTTTCACCGTTTCCGCATATCTCATTATCAGATTTGATTTGCCTCATTGTCTCTCATTATGGATATTACATTCACATTGGACACCCTCGGGTCCATAGCTCATGGGATTTTCTGTACATGTTGCATTTCATACATGAGGGCATGGGTTTTTGATCATTGGGTATTTGGGCCTTGTTTCCTTTCATTTCTACCACCCTATCACCCAAGCCTACGTTACGTCCCGTGTCTTAAGACCACCCTGAGGCCATGGGATCAGATGTCGTCTTCGACAGCCCCTACTTGGACAGGTATTTGAGAGTTGGTCGATATTTAGATATCATCATGCTTCTTCTTCTGGGAGACGCCCCTTTGATGTTCGGACTCGATTCAGTTGTGGATTTGGATTACAGGGATCACACATTGGATTTTTGATGATTTCATGTTCATCCGTTTTCCGACCTACCACATTTTATGCCATACTGGGGCATATTTCCGTTTTCGATTGAGATTTACAGATCTTCGTGTAGCTACATGATCACTCCCACTTTCGAGATACACTCTGAGACGATGGCCTGCTTACTGTCTTTTCATTGGTCTCTCAGGGGATCCTCTCTCGAGCCATTCGATCAGACTCACACCTTTTGGCATTTAGATGTCGTCATACTTTTTCTTCAGGATACGTCTCTTTAGACGTGTGAGTTTGATTCAGCTGTGGGCCCGGATTACTGGGATCACACATTTGACGATAGATGATTTGATGTTATCTGATCTTATGATCTACCACACATCTTATGCCATACTGGGGCATAGTTCCGTTTTGATTGAGATCTACAGATCTTCATGGAGCTACATGATCACTCCCACTTTCGAGATACACTCTGAGACGATGGCTTGCTTGTTGTCTTTTCATGACCTCTCGGGGGAGCCTCTCTCGAGCCATTCGATCAGACTCACACCTTTTGGCATTTATCGTCATGCTTTTTCTTCAGGATACGTCTCTTTGGACGCGTGGGTTTGATTCAGCTATGGGTCTAGTTTACGGAGATCGTATATTTGATGATGGATGATGTGAGGTCATTCGATTTTCTGATCTACTATGCACCTATACCATACTGGGGCATATTTTCGTTTCGGTTGAGATTTACAGATCTTTGCGAGGTCGCATGATCGTCCCCACCTACAAGATACACGCCGAGATGATGACCTACTTGCTATCTTACCAGATCCCTCAGTGGAGCCTCTCGTTGAGCTACCCTGTCAGGCTCGTATTTTTCGGCATTTGTATGACATCATGCTTCTTATTCCAGGAGACATTTCCCTGGCATTCGGGTTCGATTTGGATTACGAAGATTGTACATTTGATGGTTGATGATTTCGTATCATCCGTTTTCCGACCCACCATATATCTGATGTCATACTGGGGCATATTCCATTTCGGAGGGGATTCACGGATCTTCATGGAGTTGCACGATCATCCTCGCTTACGAGATACACGCTGGGCGAGGACGTGTTTCGTCATTTTGTCATGATCTTTCGGTGGAGCCTTTCTTGAGTCACTCATCATGACTCGCGTCTTTCAGCGCTTGGATGTCATCGTACTTCCCCTTTTGAGATTTGATTCCATACTGGGGCATATTTCATCTTCGATTGGGATTTGTAGATCTTCATTGATTCGCATGACCATCCACAGTTACGGGATGCATGTCGGCCTCATGACTCTACTTCATTTTTGCCTTGATCCTCCAGTGGAGCCTTTCTCGAGTCACTCAGTCCGACTCATACTTCCTGATATCATCATGATTCTTGGGTGGAGTTATCTCAGAGGCATGGACCCACGCATCATCATTTTAGCGGAGTGTCAGATCTCCCACACGTCCCCATTGAGGCCATTCTCGAGTTATCAGGACAGGCCGGATGCACTAGTTGTTATACTGGGGCATATCCCTCCCTCATCGTCTCTTTGCATTCTCAGTTTGGCGTTCAGAGCCGCAGCTTCAATTTCGGCGTTCAGAGCCATCATCACTGCTTTTCAGTTTCGGCATTCAGAGTCATCTTCGCTTTCAGTTTCGGCGTTCAGAGCCATCATCGCTTTTAGTTTCGGCGTTCAGAGCCATCAATGCTTTTCAGTTTCGGCGTTCAGAGCCATCAGCGCTTTTCAGTTTCGGCGTTCAGAGCCATCATCGCCTTTCAGTTTCGGCGTTCAGAGCCATCATCACTTTCAGTTTCGGCATTCAGAGCCATCTTCGCTTTCAGTTTCGGCGTTCAGAGCCATCATCGCTTTTAGTTTCGGCGTTCAGAGCCATCACTGCTTTTCAGTTTCGGCGTTTAGAGCCATCAGCGCTTTTCAGTTTCGGCGTTCAGAGCCATCATCACTGCTTTTCAGTTTCGGCGTTCAGAGCCATCATTGCTTTTCAGTTTCGGTGTTCAGAGCCATCATCGCCTTTCAGTTTCGGCGTTCAGAGCCATCATCACTTTCAGTTTCGGCATTCAGAGCCATCTTCGCTTTCAGTTTCGGCGTTCAGAGCCATCATCGCTTTTAGTTTCGGCGTTCAGAGCCATCACTGCTTTTCAGTTTCGGCGTTCAGAGCCATCAGCGCTTTTCAGTTTCGGCGTTCAGAGCCATCATCGCCTTTCAGTTTCGGCGTTCAGAGCCATCATCACTTTCAGTTTCGGCATTCAGAGCCATCTTCGCTTTCAGTTTCGGCGTTCAGAGCCATCATCGCTTTTAGTTTCGGCGTTCAGAGCCATCACTGCTTTTCAGTTTCGGCGTTCAGAGCCATCAGCGCTTTTCAGTTTCGGCGTTCAGAGCCATCATCGCTTTCATGTTTCGGCATTCAGAGCCATCATTGCTTTTCAGCTTTCGGCGTTCAGAGCCATCATCGCCTTTTCAGTTTCGGCGTTCAGAGCCATCATCGCTTTCAGTTTCGGCGTTCAGAGCCATCACTGCTTTTCAGTTTCGGCGTTCAGAGCCATCATCGCTTTTCAGTTTCGGCGTTCAGAGCCATCATCGCTTTCATGTTTCGGCATTCAGAGCCATCATTGCTTTTCAGCTTTCGGCGTTCAGAGCCATCATCGCTTTCATGTTTCGGCATTCAGAGCCATCATTGCTTTTCAGCTTTCGGCGTTCAGAGCCATCATCGCCTTTTCAGTTTCGGCGTTCAGAGCCATCATCGCTTTTAGTTTCGGCGTTCAGAGCCATCACTGCTTTTTAGTTTCGGCGTTCAGAGCCATCATCGCTTTTCAGTTTCGGCGTTCAGAGCCATCATCGCTTTTCAGTTTCGGCGTTCAGAGCCATCACTGCTTTTCAGTTTCGGCGTTCAGAGCCATCATCGCTTTCATGTTTCGGCATTCAGAGCCATCATCGCTTTTCAGCTTTCGGCGTTCAGAGCCATCATCGCCTTTTTCAGTTTCGGCGTTTAGAGCCATCATCTCTTTCAGTTTCGGCGTTCAGAGTCATCATCGCTTTCAGTTTCGGCGTTTAAAATCATCATCTCTTTCAGTTTCGGCGTTCAGAGCCATCATCGCTTTCATGTTTCGGCATTCAGAGCCATCATCGCTTTTCAGCTTTCGGCATTCAGAGCCATCATGGCCTTTTCAGTTTCGGCGTTCAGAGCCATCATCGCTTTTCAGTTTCGGCTTTCAGAGCCATCATCGCTCTTAGTTTCAGCGTTCAGAGCCATCATCACTTCTGAGTTCGGCGTTCAGAGCCATTCGCATCACTTCTTGGCTTCGACATAAAAAAAAAAAAAAAAAAAAAAAAAAAAAAAAAAAAAAAAAATCACCGTTCACATTCAGGCATTCAAAGTTATCATCCACATTCAGATTCACCGCTCCTGGCATTCATGTTCGCTAGCATTACGCATCCTGTCTTCACGATTTTTGTATTCGTCCTCATTTTCCTTACCTCGTGACCCTGTGCTCATCGCTCATTCATCATGCTCTTCTAGACTTCTCTCCCCTCTACTTTCAGTTTGTTTAGGGCATCCCCCTATTGTCGCTTTGTTTAGGGCATCCCCCTACTGTCGCTTTGTTTAGGGCATCCTCCCACTGTTAGCTTGTTTAGGGCATCCCCCTTTATCTCAAAGTCACCATCTTTCCTCCTTTTAGCGTTTTTGGTTTGGCTTTCAGAGCCATTATTTTCTCTTCCCTCTACTTTTAGCTTGTTTAGGGTATCCCCCTTTATCTCAGAGTCACCATCTTTCCTCCTTTTAGCATTTTTGGTTTGGCTTTCAGAGCCATTATTTTCTCTTCCCCCTACTTTTAGCTTGTTTAGGGTATCCCCCTTTATCTCAGAGTCACCATCTTTCCTCCTTTTAGCATTTTTGGTTTGGCTTTCAGAGCCATTATTTTCTCTTCCCCCTACTTTTAGCTTGTTTAGGGTATCCCCCTTTATCTCAGAGTCACCATCTTTCCTCCTTTTAGCACTTTTGGTTTGGCTTTCAGAGCCATTATTTTCTCTTCCCTCTACTTTTAGCTTGTTTAGGGTATCCCCCTTTATCTCAGAGTCACCATCTTTCCTCCTTTTAGCATTTTTGGTTTGGCTTTCAGAGCCATTATTTTCTCTTTCCTCTACTTTTAGCTTGTTTAGGGTATCCCCCTTTATCTCAAAGTCACCATCTTTCCTCCTTTTAGCATTTTTTGTTTTGGCTTTCAGAGCCATTATTTTCCCTTCCCTCTACTTTTAGCTTGTTTAGGGTATCCCCCTTTATCTCAGAGTCACCATCTTTCCTCCTTTTAGCATTTTTGGTTTGGCTTCCAGAGCCATTATTTTCTCAGTTTCCCCCTACTTTCAATTTGTTTAAGGCATCCCCCTACTGTCGCTTTGTTTAGGGCATCCTCCTACTGTTAGCTTGTTTAGGGCATCCCCCTTTATTTCAGAGTCACCATTTTTCCTCCTTTTAGCATTTAGAGTTAGCTCTTTGGTTTGGCTTCCAGAGCCATTATTTTCTCAGTTTAGCATTCAGAGTCAGTCTTGTCTTTCAGAGCCACAGTTCCGGACGTCTATGGTCACTAGCGTTGCATTCTTTGTTCTCACAGTTTCGTGTTTCATCTTGCTCCCCTTTGTTGCCCGTGTGCTTTTCACTTCGCTGTGATATTCTAGAGTTTCTTCTCATATTTTGTGTTCTATGAGCTTGTGCCATGTGCCTTGATTGTTTTGATTAGATACTCTGTGCCTTGTGTCCTTGTATGGTACACGCATGTTTCTTTCCCTGTGCTCTACTTGTACCTTTCGGGTTTGGGGGTCTTTCTTTGTTCTTCGGTAGAGTTCACTTCATTTCACTCACTTTTCACACTTATTTTTCACTCTAGTGTTCATGTTCCTTACACTCGTGAACCCTACCGAAGAGGGGCATATTTGTAGACCCCCCTGGAGGCTGCGGATGGGATTTGTTTTTCTTGGGCAGAGAAGGGGGGCGAGTGGCAGGTTGAGGTGACGGGATTTTTCCCGTTGGCTTGCCAAGGAAGCCAAGAGAAAAGGAGGAGGAAGGACAGAGGAGAAAAAACAGAGTGCGAGAGGGAGAGAGACGAGTAGGAACGGAGGGGGATTTTTCTGGGAGAAAAATCTGGAGAGGTGGCTGCAGGCTGGAGGGAGAAGCGGGCAGAAAAGCTTAGTTGAAGGGGAGCAAATCCGACTCCAGGAAGCACTCCAGGTACGTTCATTGTGAACCGTATTTTTTTACTTATTTATTTATTCTGGGTATCATTCTACTGGATGTCTTTGTTGATTTATGTGTTCGTTTATACACTTGTGCTATTGGTTCTGGAGCGGGGAGAGCAAGATAGCTTGGAGGGGTTTCACAAAGGGGATTTATTTATTTATTTATTATTATTATTATTATTATTTCTTCTTTCGGCTGCTGGAGAGAAGATAGAGGAGCGTAGAGAGTTTTTTTGGTTTTTCTGGGTAGAGACGTTTGTAGGAGGAGAGTGTGTTTCTGGAGTAGCTTGGGAGAAAAACGGGAAGCCAAGCGAGTCTTGCTGGAAAAGGGCTTTCCCAGAGCTCTTGTTTGCCATTGCATTTGATGTGGTTTTCTCACCCGACCAGCAGGTTCACTGATGACTCACGATGTGAAACCTCTTTGGAGGATATTTTTATTTTTTATTTTTTTTCCGTTTCTGCTATGCTCTGTTTTCATGCATTTTTCATTGTTGATGCCACTTTTGTTTCTGGACCTTGTTTAATATATGGGTTTTGAGAGGGGAGATGTCCTTGAAAGAAGAGAGACCACTTGAGGGTGAGAAGAGAAGGAGGAGTCCAAGCAGAAAAGAAGCTGGAAATGTGTTTACGTGCAGGGATTTCAGGTTTTCGCCCTTTAAGAGGATGAACAAGGCTCTGCACGGCGACTTGTGCGCTGTTGCGTGTACATGGCTGGAGGTTGATGCTTTTCATGGGGGCTTCATTCCAGAAGTGGCAGTGCACTAAGGACATGAAAAGGTTTTAAAAAAAAAAGTGATGAATGGCAAGTCAATGGCATGAGATTTTCATAAGTGGAAATGACATTTTAAAACAAATAAGTGGCAGGACATAGGTCTAGTTGGCCTCATGGTGTTATTATTATTTTTTTATTCTTTCCCCTCACGTGCCATCTTCTTAACTCCACTTTTCATGTTAAAAATTTATTTTTTTCTTGAAAATTCTATCATCCAATAATTCTTCTAAAATCCCAAATTTATTCATTTATGCATTTATTTTATTATTTTATTTTTATTTATCTATTTGTTTATTTATTTATTATTTTATTTAAATATATATATACACACATACTCTTTTCGAAATAACCTTATAAATTTAATTTTTCAATATTCAAATTCTTAAATTCAATTTTTCAAAATTTCTAATTTCCAAACTTTCAATATTATTTTCGTCATTATTATTATTTTATTTATTTATTTGTTCATTTATTTAAAATTTCATTTCTAAATAAATTCTTCAAAATCCCGATTTTCAAATTTAATTCCTAATTTTCGAAATTCCAAATTTCCAATTTTTAAATTTAATTCTTAATTTCCAAAAGGTCAATTTTCACATTTATTTATTTAATCATTATTATTCTCGATATTATTATTGTTATTTATTTATTTATTTATTTTTAAAATTCCGTCTTTAAATAATTATTCAAAATTTCAATTTCTGAATTTAATTTCCAATTTTCACATTTATTTATCCAATTTATTTATTTTCCAATTTCCATCTTTTATTGATTGCTATATATGATTGATTTATTCCATTCTATGATGTGTATGTGATTATTTTGTCTTTGTTTACTAACATTTGTTGACATGAAGCAAATTAGTTCATCACTCAGGTATACTCTTTGCTTCTATTGTTCATTCGATTATTTTGTTTTGATTGATATTTATTTCGGTATCCGTGTTAAATCAACCAATTGCCACACTTATCTCATCTTATTAGTAGAGACCCATTTTAGGGGCTTAGAGGGGTGTTATGGTTTTTACCGTACCTTCCCGATAAGTAATCTGACCCCCGAACCCAGTCTCGGTTTTTCACAGACCACCTTTTCCAAATCAGGAGTCACACTTAGGGTTTTTCTTTCTTATTTTGTTTACCCTTTAAAAATAAAACAAAAATAAGTGGCGACTCCAAGTCATTTTCTTTTTAATCAATAAATTATTTTTCAAAATAAAAAGCGAGTTCGCGCCATTTGAGTGGGAAACGCATTGAGCCGAAATGCGGGGTCCACAAGTATATAACATTTTTATTATCCACAACCGTCCAAGAAAATGACAATTTTGCCCTTTTTTTTTTTTTTTTTTTTTTTTTCTCCTTTTAATTGGGCTGCCCATTGTGTAATCCTAAAATCATCCCAACCCAATTCTCCCTTAACTTGGATCTGCACAAACGTAGCCATATCCATGGCTTTACATACCGGAAGAAAACAAATGATGATTTTTTTTTTGTTTTTTTGTCTAATACAATTACCATTTCCTATAATGTTGTCAGACCACTCTAAGGATATAATGGTTATTTCATGCCTCAAACTTAGAGACTTAAAAGTATAGATAACAAAAACAATCCTTTTATAATCGAAAAAGTTTCTATTACCAATCTTTTTTCAAAGTAAATAAATCATACTATATTATTCTAAACTTAACTTCAAACAAACTAACACATCAACACTTTATTACTATCCAAATAACTTCAAATTCAAATAATCAAACTAGCTGTCAATTTCTAGCATTTAATAGTGTGTTAAACTAAAATTTTAAACCTAAAAATCCTAGCAGAGAATAAGTTTCGCCATAATCTTTAATTTTCGTACAAACTAAGAGTACTTAAAAAAATATTCAATAAAAAGGAATGAGATGAAATGCCAATAAGGAATATCAATATAATTTTATAAATAAAAAATTTCAAACATAATTACAAATAAAAGATATAATTTAATAATCATTTTCATAAAAATGCTTGAACTTTGAAAACATTAAATCAATATTTTCAATCAATATTATTTATATCAATGACAATTTTATATCTAACAAAAAATAAATTATTTCAAAATATTTTTACTTCAATTATCAAATAACAATTAATATCCAATTAGGTCAAACTTTACAAATTGATGGATAGTCTTGAATATTATTCTTTTTTAAGGTGGATGAAATCAAACTCTATCAATATAAGTAATATCTAATCAAACCATTAGATATTAGAATCCATTGCAATTATATTCTCCACCAAGGAATTTAAAGGTCAACAATAATACCATTAGGGCCCAATAAGCTAAAGTCAAACAACTTTATTTTAAAAAAATAAAAAATTTAAAGGATGTTTCAATCAAAATTTTATCTTAAAAAAGATTTTACAATTTTTTTTTACATATTTATTTACTAAAGATATTTCAATCCAAATTTTATTTTTTAAAAAAATATTTTAATACAACTTTTATTAAAAAAAGAAGAAGATATTTATAGTTTTGTTTATAAAAAAGTATTCCATTTGATTTTTATTTCAAATAGAATTTTATAATTTTGCTTAATGAAAGAATCTTGCTTTTATCAAAAAGATATTCCCATAATATTATCTAGAATAAAGAATCTTGCTTAACTTTATTTGAAAAAATGGATTTTTGCATTTTGTAAATTAAATTTCCCATCCAAATTTTATTTTTTTAATTACCAAAATGGTGATTCTTAATTAATTTTATTAGAAAATTAGTTTCAAATTTGTTATTTAAATAAGATTTAAAATTAAAAAAAAAAAAGATATTTTTATTTGTTAAGACAAACCAAGATTTCAATTTATTTAGAAAACAAGATTTTAACTTTATTCAAAAACAATTTCAAAAGAAGTTTCATCTTGACACCAAAAAAAATTATTTCATATTGATTAATAGGATAATTTTGATTTTATTGAAGATAATATATATAATTCGAAAAAAAAAAAAAGATTACAAAACTAATTTATTAAAATAATTATTCTAAGAAAAGACTATATTTTTTGTTAAATTTTTTTTTTTCTGTTTTATTAAAAAATATTATTCAATTTACCAATAAAAAGGAAATTTCAGTTTGCTTTTGAAAAAAAGGTGATTTCGAATTTTATTTTATTTGCACAAAAACAAAAAAGTTTAAAGAAAAACAACTACAAATTTATGAAAAAAAATATAATATATAAAAATCAATTTATCAACAATGTTATTTTAACAAAAAAAAAATTATAAGTTTATTAAAAGACATTTTTAATCATTATTCCTCATTTTATTTCTTAGAAATATTCTAAGAAAAAAAAACTAAAAACTAAGGTGGTGTTTTTTTTTTCACTTAACTCTAAATAGAACTTTAATATTTAATAGTATTGAGTATTAAGTTATTTGTTTTTATAATATTTTATTTATATTAAACATTAAAAAATAAAAAAACAACATGTTATTTTTTCAATTTAGAAAGAGCCAAATATTTTGGCTTTCTATATTCAATAAAAAGTTTATAAGAATTTATGAAGAAATGAAAAAACAAACAACTTAAAGTTTGAAATCAAATTACTTTTAGCAAAAAACTAAGAAAACAAACACCTTCTAACTTAATATATTTTTCATAATTGATAAAAACCAAAAAATTAGTTGAATATGAATAATGTATCAAATAAAGTAAAACAAGAACAAAATATATCTCAAACCCTTTCACACAAAAATAAAACTCCGAAAATATAGAGAGTGCTATTTGTCAACTCATGTTGCCTCTTATCATGCATCTAGCTTGCTCCTCCATTCAAGAAAAATCTTACCATCCATGTGGGGTTCATCAAGATTTATATTCCATCCCTTAAAAAATACATTTAGTTAGTTAAGAGAGACTCTTACTTAAATAGTATCAAGAACTTTCTTTCATATCCGATGTGAGATATCACAAATACTTCCCTATGTAGACATAATGCTCTCGTTGTATTTCATGGGATTGCGTGATTAAATAGACAAACCCCCACATTAGGGTCGAGAATTTGTTTTGATACCATTTATAACTATTTTTATCCAACCATGTAGATATTGTCCACTCTAGGCTCAAAAGAGTTCTTATAACTTTAAAATGCATCTACAAGATTAAGGGAAATATATACTTATATAACACTTGAAACTTTAATTTTTTTCATATCTGATGCGGGATATCACAAACACTCCCCCCCTCCCATACAAACACAACATCCTCGTTGTGTTTTATGAGATTGCAGAGCTAAATAGACAAACACCCCTTATGGGGGCAAACAAACCCCCACACTAGGTCGGGGATCTACCATTTGTAATGGCCTGCACCCAACCGTATAAATATTATTCGAGTTTAAAACATGTCTACTTGGTTAAAAAAGACTCTTACTTAGATTAGTATTAAAAACTTTCTCCCCTATTCAATGTGGGACATCACAAGCATCCTCCATACAGACATAACATCCTTGGTTGCTTTGGACCCAAAGGGTCTTCACAACTTTAAAATGTATCTATATGGTTAAGATGAACTCATACTTAAATAGTATTGGGAATTTTATCCCCTATCTGATGTGGGACATCACAAATATCTCCCTATACAGACATAATATCTTTGTTGTGTCCCATGAGATTACAAATTCAAATAAAAAAATAGCCCCTACAAGGTCAAACAAACCCCCACGCCGAGGTTAGGGATCAATTCTAATACCATTTGTAATGATCCACACTTGACCATGTGAATATGCAACAAAATTTTATTCATGAAAATAACTAAAAATTATTTTCAAAAACATTACGGAAAAAACTTAGATGGATTTTCCACTCATTACTATAGTCTACTACTTACATTATAGTCTTTGAGGCATATAAGCCTTATTGGAAATTAAGCCGTTTTAGTGTTAGTTATTTTTAATCGATATATAATCTGTTTGATTCAAAACGCTAAAATTATTCTGGCCAAACACCAATTAGAAGCTCTTTTCTACCTTAACCATTTTTTATTAGTTTGTTTAATAAACATGATTTCTTTGAATTGATATGGTGACGGAATATTGTTATTTTTATGTAGCGTTGACACACGGAAGCGGTGTGTATAAAACGAGGCGGGTTACAAAACAGACAAAGGGGTCAACTAGGGACAAAACCAGGGATGACATTGAAAGGCGCCGTGGGTTGTGGCCTCCAAAAGACAAAACAAGGGTTGTGTCCTAGACGGTTGGGTGGCGTCTGTTAGCTTCTCTTGAAGATTAGGGGTCCTTTTGATGCTTCATTTTTTTCGTTCTTTTCTTGCACTGGGCCTATATTGTTTTGGGGAAATGAGATGATTTGTAGCTAGATATATATACATCTTGATTTGTCCTGGTCATATTTTTATTATTTAATTATGAAAATAATTAGGTTGAATTCTTTGGACAAATGGATATCTCCTGGTTAAATTCTTTTGACAAATGGATATATACCTCCATTACAGCCGCAGTAGCAAGGGAAGCAGGAAAGCCATTGGTGATCGAAGAAGTGGAAGTGGCGCCTCCACAGGCCATGGAGGTTCGTCTGAAGATTCTCTTCACCTCCCTCTGCCACACTGATGTTTACTTCTGGGAAGCTAAGGTAACTTCTTCGTGCCAATGTTTTACACTCATTTTTGAGTTTTACAGTCATTTTACACTCGGTTTTATCCATAAAATTTTAGTCTTAATTGGTTCATTATTTGAGTTTTAAATTATTTTTAAAAATTATTAAACTTGTTAATAAATCTAACATATTAAATTTTGTTTAATTTAGAGTTCATTTACCTAATAAAAAAATAAAAAAATAATGATTCTATGTAAAAAAAAGAAACAATAAAGTTATTTTAAACCAATTTTTGTCCATAAATTTATGATATTAATTGGTTTATTATTTGAGTTTTAAGTTATTTTTAAAATTATTAGACTTATTAATGAATCTAGTATATTAAGTTTTATTTAAGTTGGAGTTCATTTGCCTAATAAAAAAAATGAGGATTATATATAAAAGAGAAACAATAAAGTTGTTTTAAAAGTCCATAAATTTATGGTATTAATTAGTTTATTGGTTTATTATTTGAGTTTTAAGTTATTTTTAAAATTATTAAACTTATTAATGAATCTAGTGCATTAAGTTTTATTTAATTTAGAGTTTATTTGCCTAATAAAAAAATAAGGACTATATATAAAAGAGAAATTGTTTTAAATGTCCATAAATTTATGGTATTAATTAGTTTTTTCCAATATCGGATATGAGAAAAAATTTCTGATGCTATATATGTAGAGGATTTTCTTAACCCAATAGATGCGTTTTAAAGCCGTGAAGGCCCCTTTGGGTAAAGCGGATAATATCTACACGATTGAAAGCGGGTTGTTACAAGAATTTTAAATTATTTTTAAAAATTACAAGACATATTAATGAATACAACACATTAACTTTTGCTTAATTTTAAGTTTATAGCCTATTAAAAGAATTGTAATATATATATATATATATATATAAAGAAGAAACTAACCTAGATATTTAAAATAAATTTTGGCCTATGAAACTAACCCAGATATTTAAAATAAATTTTGACCTATAACTTATAATGTTATTAAGTTTCATGACTTTATAATATTAATTAAATTAGTTTTTGAGTTTCAAATCATTTTTAAAAATTAATAAATTTTATATATCAAGTATAATTTAATTTGAAATTTATTTGTTTAATGAAAATTTTTAAAGAAGTTAAAAGAAATTCAAAAACGTAATCATAATTTAAAAGAATATCATATATTTAGATTTTTGGTACCAACATTTAGATCTTAAAGAGAGAAAGGGAATTATGTCAGATTCAATTTTATTTGTTTTTTTATTATTATTTTTAAAAACAGGTGAAAAAAGTTTCTATTTATTCTTTAAAAATTATTTTTTATTTTACTTTGTTTTTTAAAAACTGTTTTCAAATAACAATGACCAACGGTGTTAAAAAATTTTCAAAATAGTTTTCTATTTTTAAAAATAAAAAACCTATTTTTAAATCACATGACCAAGTAGGCTGGAAGTTTCTTGGAATTCAATCATTTCAGGTATATTCTCTGGGAGGTTTAGAAGGTTGTTGGAAGAAATATTAATGAGATGGAATGTGGTTTGTTGGACTACAATGACTTCTTCTTCCTCTGATGGCTACTCCACTTCAATCTCAATAGGTTGGTAGTGTAAGTTTTGTTGGGATGGAATCTGTTTAC
Source organism: Vitis rotundifolia (assembly GCA_030254885.1). Taxonomy (NCBI): domain Eukaryota; kingdom Viridiplantae; phylum Streptophyta; class Magnoliopsida; order Vitales; family Vitaceae; genus Vitis; species Vitis rotundifolia. Next base: position 21,901,749 of record CM058154.1, read on the forward strand.
CTTCTCATACTTGCAATGTCCTTAAATAATCTTTTGTTTTTCTAATAATAATCATTAGCAAGTTGAAGCATTCAAAGAGAAATTCTAGACTTTTGTTTGGCTTCTAAGAAAATAGACTAATAAAGGAAAACAAGTTTTATATCTCTATGTTGTCTATCAAATTTGCTTTAGAGAAATTAGAAAAAACTAAACCAAATTCACTAGTTCATATCCACTTAATTGAGGAATCTTGGATGCACTTTACCTAAATGATTTAGGTTTTGGATTCAAAATCTCCAAACTTAATGAAGCTTTTTTAAAAGTCAATTAGTTTTTAGAAAATCAATCTTGGTTAACCATGACGAATTAACTTTTTAAAGAGTTGCACCTTAATAGTAACCTAAAATATTTGGTTAAAAATCTGAAAAATCAGAAACAAAACATCTAATTTCAAATATATTTTTAAATAAAGGATTTGATAAATTTAATACTTATTACTTGATGATTTAAATTAAATTATATAAATTATTCATTTAAAACTTATCATTTTGTCTGCTTAGGCCTTATATACTTGAATTTTTTGAGGGTTTCTTCCACCTTTAAAAATTGTGATTTAAAAAAAAACTTTTTATCTAAATCAAATTTTTTATAATTAAAAAATTATTATTATTATTTTTTTTTTTACTTACAATATTTATAATCAAAATTAATTATTTCTATTAAATATTTCGAGTGAAAATTAAAATGTGATATATGAGATAAAAAAATAAGATAAAATTCTTTGTCTTACAAATAAATCACAAAAACAATTCAATTAAATTCAAAATTGTCAAATGATGTTTTTATAAATCCACTATAAAAGGCAGCCTCTCAATCAAGCAAAACCTCAGGAAGAGAGAGCGAGAGATAGAATGGCGAGCGCAGATGTGGAAGCCGTCGACTTCGAGCCGGAGGACGATGACCTCATGGACGAGGACGGCGCCGTCGACGTCGACAACTCCTCCCCGAGAGCTCCCCTCCCCAAGCTCAAGTCCGCCATCACTGGTGGCGCCCCCTCTTCACTTGCCGCCGCCCCCAAGAAGACCAAGGGCCGCGGCTTCCGTGACGACACCGACGCCGACCGCAACTCCCGATTTGCCGCCCGTGACTTCGACTCACTGGACTCCGACGGCGGTCCTGGTCCGCAGCGATGTAAGTGCTCTCTCTCCTTTTTCTTAATCTTCCTCTTATGCATTCTAGGGTTTGCGCATTTGGGATTTTGTATGCCTGTGGTTTTAGGGTTTTGGTGTGATTCGTTTTTTGTATCCTCGTTTTGGATCTTTTATTGTTGTTTTAGTTTGGGATGGGTGAGAACTCGCCTGAACTAACTTTTGAGCTTCGCATTCTAGGGTTTGCATTTTGGAATTTTTTTTACCTGTAATTTTAGGGTTTGGTGCGATTCCTCCTCATGATGCCTTTTGGTTTCTGAGAAAAGATAGGAAAAAGGGAAGAAATTGTTTTTTGAATCCTTTTTGTTGTTTTGGTTTGCAAGATGCTTTGTAAGGATATGTTGAGAACATTTTATTTTGTGAATGTTTTCACGACCATTCAAAAGGCATCCTTAGGGCCTGTTTGATTGGCCTATCATTTAATTAACAGTTTTGTTATTGGAGCATATTATAAGTTATATTAGAATATCTATGGTGTAATGATTACAGGGTTGTGGCAGTGAACATATTTATCTATTTAATTGGGTGGGTGGAAACATAGTATCGCATTGATTTGATGATCCTAAAAGTGCAATCAATAGCCATTCCTATCTTTAGATTTAGTTTGTTTACTGTGTAGCTAGTTACAACATATGTAACTACAATATTCCTTTATAATTTAAAGAGAATTGGCCAACTACTCAATTTTGGGCAGTTGAGGTTGTAGGAGTTCTTACCTGTCCTTGTCTGTCTCATTTAAATCTGTACTGGTTTTAGTGCCTGCCTCACTATTATTCCCTAATTCCTGAATTTTCATGCTTGGAAATGATATTGTTGTGTTCCATCTTTGGAAACTATGGAATTATGGTAGCATGACCTTTTGGTATTTGCTTTAACTTTTGATTTTGATATTCCAAGCTTCTTCAACAATTCTTCCTAACTTTTGTTTTCATATCAAACGCTAATTCTTAATAGTATCTAATTGGCTTCATATGCCCTATAATTAAAAGGGTAGAACATAGATACAAAATTTTCCCAAATATCAACTAGCAGCTTAACTTGATAAAAGTTTTTTCGTTTTATTTTTTTACTTATTTTTTTGGTGTTTAAGGATGTGAGATCTATTCAAGTTCTAAAATTTAGGGAAGTTATATGATGGTGAATGTGTAAAATTTGAAGGATATTGAGTTTTTTCGTCCTTTTTCTTCTTTGCTTGGATTACTCTTATCAAACTTCATACTAAAAAATGTGCACAGCCATTGAAGGATGGATTATTCTGGTCACTGGAGTACACGAAGAGGCACAAGAGGATGATCTGCAAAATGCGTTTGGTGAGTTTGGAGAGGTTAAGAATTTGCATTTAAATCTTGATCGTCGTACTGGGTTCGTAAAGGTGAGCAAGTTTACCTTAATCTTCAATTTGTAATCACTGATATTAGTATAAATGCATCCTTCTGAAACTGAGATGCTACTTTGAAAGTGATTTTCTTTTTTTCACAACCTTGTTAACTAGTGATGCAAATTTATTATGTCCTTGCTCTAATGGCTAATACAACATATTGCTTTCACATCCCTGTTAACTAATGATGCAATTTTTTTATATCCTTGCTCTAATGCCTAATACAATGTAATGATGATATGAACATGGTTATCTCTCACATGAAACGACTCCTTCATTAGATATGAATTTTCATGGATTTTTAATCACATGAAGTGACCCTAAGGATTATAGAGCTATGGGTCTTTTCTTTTGGATGTATTCATAAATCATATTGTAATTTTACTCCGAAGTCTCATCCCTTACCTCACTGCTTTCCTTACCTATTTTTACGTCTATATCAGTTTACTCATATGTGTACATACATGGTTTTAGTTGTCTAGTATTCATTAAGTTGTTCTCTTCGGCTTGAAGTGAACTATATATTTGGAAATGTCTTATGAGTTGATCTTTTGTTGAGATCATGGTTAGCAAGTTCTTGACCCATGGTTATGAATTAATATCGAAGAGAATAAGCTATTACAACTAATGTAAAATTTTAGGAATTTCATTTAATTGGAAAGTTGAGATAAGTTGGACATCTAGCTACATTATGAAGATAAGACCTAAGGAAGCTTATTATGAAAAGAGGAAAGATGAACACTTGAGAAACCATTGTACACCCAGTAGAGTAAGTCCAGTCTAAGTTGAGAATGACACTTCTAAGGGGGTCATGAAGGGTCATCATCCCAACAGCTTCTTTATCTTTCTCTTTATCTTTTTGTCTCTCTTTGCCTTCTTTTTTCTTTTTTTCTCTTTAACTTTTACTTCTATAAATAAGACCTTTTTGGTTTTTACTTCTTAGCAACACACTCCACTACATCAAAATTGCACACATTAAGTTCCTGTTACTCTTGTTTTTTATCTTCTTTGGATGAAATTTTTCTTAATGAAAACATGCTTCACTATGATGCATTTATGGTTAAAAAATGTTTTTCAAAATGATTAAGAAGTTTACTATATGTATGAATAAGAATATTGGAAATCTAACGCAATTAGATATGTTTACAATGTAACGATTTACTTAAAAAATTTTAAAATAATGCAAGTAATTTAAAAAATGAATACAAATTTTAAATTTTAATGAAGTGTGTATATCTAAAAATTATATATATTTGCAATATCAAATTATTAAAGAAAACACTCGATTAGAAAAAAAAAAAAAATCAACTTTCAAACAAGTATTTTGTTTTACTTGTTTTACAAAATTGTTTTTATTAACTTTGCCAAACCTGTTTTCTTGTTATTGAGAACAAAAAACCATTTTAACAATTCAGTTTCCAAATACAATTTCATTTCCAAGAACACCAAAAAATTGTTTTTAAGAACTATTTCTGAAAACACTTCCTAGACAGAACTTGTCTTTTTGTTTGTCATAGCCACCTCAAAGAATGTGTGGGCTGTGGATATATGGGAGGAGTTGGAGGAGGGAGAGCATTTGGTTTCCCTGTTTCTCAATACAGTTTTATGCTTAGGAGCTAGAAAGTGTTGAGACCCTTTTCTCAAATTTGCATAAGTATTTATTGAAGAGGGATGCGGAATAAAAATTAGCATGGAGGGGAATTTAAGGTATGATATTTCTTAGTGAACATCTTCTACTCTTGTAGAAGTTGGAAGGGACTTTTCTTGTTAACATAGTTTGGAATCCTTGGTAGCAAAAGTAAGATTTTTTGCTTAGAAAATAGTTTGGGAGAAAATTTGACTTTGGAATAATTAAAAAAGGAAGGGGATGGACCTTGTTGCGTAGATGCCATCTTTGTAAAGTTGAGGGAAATCAGCTGTTAATGTCTTTCTTCATTATACTAAAACTTGGACATTGTAACACTAGCTTTTTTCCTTGTTTGACGACAAATTACCTTCTATGATAAGAGAGACCAAGGGTTTAAAAGGTTAGAGGCAGTCATGAGGTGTTTTACCCTAGTAAAGCAAAGTGTAAGCCTAGAGGTAGAAGTAACCTCAACTTAAATGAATAAATTAAAAATAATTATGAAAAAAATATAAAAATACTCGTAAAGTAACAAGAAAAATGAATTATAAAAAAAACATAAAATTCATAATAATAAAATTAATTATTTGTCGTTGTTAATAGTTTTAATCTAATTCATTAAAAAAAAAAAAATTAAAACTTAGCTCTTTATCATGGTTTCATAAAATAATTTTCAATATTATTGTCACTATCATTAGTAGGATCTTCTAGGGAATACAATCATATCTAATAGTTATATATATCCACTCATTCTTCTTTTCATTCACTAATTATATATATATATATATATATATATATATATATTATCTATCAATAGGAAGACGATTATATATGAGATAAAGTTAATTGAAAATCAACTAAGCCTTTATTTTGTAAAAGGTTTAAGTAAGTTGGGGCTCAATACAAAACTCATGAAATCAATCCCACAAAAGCATAGATGATATAACCCATTAAAACTCATTAAATATTGAGGCTTCAAGCTCTTATACAATATTTATCAAAAGTCCATAAAGCTTGAAAATCTTTTGAATATTTGAGGCTTTAGCTTCAATAGCCTAAAGGGTATAACCTTAAAATTGTAAGCCTCGACAGGATGAGACTTAAGCCTCAATAACCCTAACTAAGGCCATACCCTCAATTACCCCAATCAAGGCCATAGCCTCAATTACCCCAATCAAGGCCATAGCCTCAAGGCTAATTTGTAGAGTGTTGCCTTGAAGCAAACCTTGAGGCATAGGCTTCAATAGCTTTTCAAAACACTAAGAAAGACTTTGTCTAGTAGGCATGTGACGCTTGTGGGGAAGAAGTGTTGGAAGGTGAATGACGCTACCCCTTTGTTCTTATTCTAGACCATATGGAAGGAAAATAGTCATATCGGTTTCATAAATGTGGAAGAAAGAGATCAAGCTCTCAAAAACTCTTTTCTTGTGCACTCTTTGACTTTGGCTAGAAGGTTTTTAGATGGGGCCTTTATGTCAATAATAGAATTGTTGATTTTTTGGATGCTTGATGGGAGTGAGGTGCTTTTTATTATTTCCCATTCTTTACTCCTATTGCATCTTTACACACCTAATATTTAAAAGGCTAAAGCAGTGTTGAGGGGGTTTGCCCAAATGAGATGAGGTGTAAGTCTCGAGGCAACACAAGGCATAAACCTCAACTTAAACAAATAGATAGTAAAAAATTACCTAAATATTGTTTGTAATTCAATTGAGCTGGTACTTGTTTGTAATTTAAAAGAGGTGGATAACTATGAGAGAGTTTGAGTCTTGAGGAGATTTGAGGTTGTCTAAATGTATAGTCCTCATATAGCATAGGTGTTTAGTCTTTTGTGTGGTTTTTGTACTAAGAGGGGAGGACCTCTCATCCTTCTCTTGTACTTTTTCCCTTATATATATATATATATATATATATATTGTTTTTCATTTAAAACAAATAAAAAAAAACAGAATATTAGAAAAATACTCATAAAGTTACAAGAAAATTGATTAATATAAAAATATCAAATTAATAATTTGTTATTATTAATAGTTCCTAATTTAGTCCTTTTTTTTTTTCCTTCTAAAATTTAGCTCTCCCTCATGTTTCCATCAAATAATTTTCAACATTGTCACTATCACTAGTAGGATCCTCTAAAGGATACTATCATATCCGCTTGCCATATTATCCTCCCCATTACTGTTAATATCCACCAAATCTTCTTCTTTGTCCACCAATTACAATGGTATTTTTTCTTATCTATTGATAAAAAGATATTGATTATGATATGTAAGATTAGCCGCTAGAACCGTTAACCCATACCCCTCTTCTTACTTGTCAATCTCAAGCCCTTATTTTGTAAAAGGTTAATCAAGTTAGGACCTAATACTAAACTCGTGAATCTTCATCATAAGTCTACAAAAGCATAGATGCTTAAGCCCATTAAAACTTCTTGAATATTGAGGCTTAAGACTCTCATAAAATATATACCAAAGGCCTAAAAGGGTTGAAAACCCTTCAAATATTTGGGGCCTGAACCTCAGCAGCCTTGAGGCCATAGCCTCATAGCTGTGAGCCTTGACAAGGTGAGGTTTAAGCCTCAAGTATCCTAACTAAGGCTACAACCTCAAGGCATAAGACTCCATAGCCTTTTAAAACACTGAATACACCCATTGTGTAATTTTCTTCATCCTTTTTTGTTTGGACACTGTTAATAATATTTTTATTTGCCTATTCAAAACAAATAAAAAATAAAAATGCTGTGCTACTTTAGCTCGATATCAGTTCCATACTCGAGGTTAGTTTCTTGGCTGAACTTTATTTGGATGCTTCAGCTCATAGTTTCTCTTTAGGTTTATAAACAAACCGAGCTTCTCAAACTCAGCTGGAGATAGAATTGATTGAAGACTTTTTCAAGACCATGAGATAAATAACCCAACTTTAACGGTATGTGCCGGTTTTTAATATTTCTAGCCAAGGTTGATTGGCCAACATTGTTGATGCATGAATCTTGTAATGCAACATCTAACTATGGAAGGCATCAAGGGATACTCCAAAGAAATGGATAAAACAGTTCTGTATTTTGCTTTATGAGATTACAGTTTTTATTTTCTTTTTATTAATACAAGCATCAATAAGTTGCATCACACTCTTTAATTGACCCTTTTTGCCTCCAATGTAGAATGGTTTGGTTCTTAACTCTGGACTTCTGGTGTTGATAGTTTTTGGAAGCCCATCCAGATGCTATTAAACAGCTCATTAGAAATTTTAAAGCTTTATGTGTAGGCTGGTTTATTGTTTTTCTTTTGTTCCCATGCTCTACAAATTGTGTGAATTAACTGATCATGTTGTGCTCTTCTATAGGAAATTAGGTAATTAGTGGGTAGTGAGATAACTAACATTATAAATGTATTGTTGATTTTTTATTTTATTGCTTGATGCCTGTTAAATATGCAAATTAAGATTGCACATATAAAGTTTGTAATTAAGAAAAGCAAGCATTTGTTATTTACACCCTCTCTTTGTAATTTGAGTATTATTAGAACTGATGATGAAAAAACTTATGTTTCTGAAGTTAATTTTCTGTTATGTTGTTTTGGATATGTTCACTCTTTGTTCTCATTAAAAAATTGCAATAGGTATTCTGTTTTGCGAGTTGTTTGATGTGAAATATTTGTCTTACAAGGGGTATGCATTGATTGAATATGAGAACCTCGAGGAAGCACAGGCTGCAATTTCTGCCATGAATGGGACTGAACTTCTCACACAGACAATCAGTGTTGACTGGGCCTTCAGCAATGGGCCGTTCAAAAGAAGGAATATGAGGAGAAGGTTAGTCCATCTTGTCAGATGATTTAACTGCTTCACTCTTTTGCATCTTAAGAAAAATGTATATGAGCAATTTGTTTGCCTTTGATGAAGAAACTGCCCAGTCATATGAAACCAAAATAGATTTAGGAGTCTAAAGAGGCATTAATTATCACTTGAGTCTCATATTGTGAAAAAAAAAAAAAAAAATCATGTATAAATAATGAGAGTTTGTTTGGGAACCGATTTTAAAAACAGTTCTTTTCAGACTTGAAATCAGGTTTGGTAATTTTTTAAATAGAAAACAGTTTTTGAGAACTTATTTTAAAAAATAGTGTTTTATGAGAAAATACTTAAATTGTTAAAAATGTTTTCATTTGTTTTCTAGGATTTTTTTTAAAAAATAAATGTACAAATATGAAAAATGATTGGAAGCAAAGCACTGCAAAATAAAAGTTATTTTTAAAAATATTTGGAAACACAGAAAACGTTACTTTAAGTTTCCAAATAGACTATTGTTATAAAAAACATCAGAAAACAGGTTTTTAAAACTGTTTTCAAAAAATTGTTTTTGGGAAACCATTTTTGAAAACATTCCCAAATAGGCCAGAAATTATGCAAAACATAAACATATGTGGAGATAAACATTTGTGAAAGAAAGAATTTAATCCCCCCCAAAAAAAAAGCAGATTAAATGCATCATCTTGAAAACACCAAAATTTGATGTATTCTTGGATTTTCTTTTAGATGCAATCAAGATGGGTGGTGGGAGGATATTTTTTTGGCTCCCTTTAGCTGCCCTTGCATTAGAATTACCTGAATTGCAGCAGTTGTGGTCCTTTCCAGAATAATGCCAGCAGAATTGTGGTCTTTTACAAACCTGAGCCCGTAAACAACTTTGTAGTTTGAGCTTTGATTGTCTATATGGAAATTTCTTCTCTAATCAGCAGCCAATTTAGGCAATTCTGTAGTATCTGCTATACTTAAAATGGGAACCACTAAGGTTCAAGCTAGACAGTGGTTGGCTATTCTAAATTTTTGTGTATCTTTAGGATTTTCGGAACACAATCAATCTTTTTTCCTTGTAAAATTTTTTGCAGATCACCAAGGGGCCATCGGTCCAGGAGTCCCAGGAGGAGATACTAATGTTGATGAGTTGTGTGTTCTATTTTGAGGGTGTGGATCTTCTGTAAGAGATTTGAGAGTTGATATTTGTTCTGAAAGATTTCAGTTGATGCTGGTGATTATTGTTGGAGTTTTATGGATTTCACTCTGTTTGTTGAGGATCCCTTGCTTTTCTATCCTTCCTGTCTACTGTACGATGTAACTGATGATTTTTCCTAGTAATTTAGCAGTAGGGGATATCATTAACGTAACATTATTTTTACCAGGATTTTTATTTCTGCGCCTTAGAAATTGACGGTGGCTCAAAAACTGCGAGTGGATGTTATGATAATCCTAGTCTAATTTTGATGCTGACCGTTAGCTGTGTTGTTTTACTTCACTCTTTATTTTGGAGAATGAATTTTTTTGAAAATAAGTCGGAATTTGAATGTATTACATTTCATCTTCTTGATTTATGCTTGTAATAACCTCAAACCTAAAGCGGTGGGATTTTTTTTGACTTAGAGCCTGTTTGGGAGTGATTTTAGAAAGTACTTCTAATATTTGAAAATTTTATCAAGTGTTAGAAAAATTAGAAATGTTTTGTAGAATTACTATCAAATGTATTTTTAGAGTGTGTTTGATAGTGATTTTTAAAAGTGTTTCTAATTTTATTAATAGAAGTAGTGTTGAAGTAGTGTTTGTTTATATATGTATTATTTGAATAATAAAATATATAGATGGTAAAAGGGTTTAACTTTTAAATTTATTTTATTGTTTTTACAGGGAGGATATGTTACATAGGGGTATAAATGGGAAAAAAAAGTTTTGAAAACTTTTTTGCTAATGAAATGTATAACAGAAAAAAAAAAAGGTAATTTTTTGTTAAAAAATTATTAACTATTTAGTATTTTATATGATGGCCGATGTTGGAAAAGCTAACGGTTTATAAATTATTAGAAAATATAATAGATTTTTTAAGAATAAGGTTGATCTGTCAAAAAGACAAATTTTGGAGCATGTTTGGCGGTGTGATTTAAAATTAGTTTTTTTTTTTTTTTTTTTTTTTTTTTTTTTTTTTAATTTTAATTTTTAATAAATAACTGTTTTTTTTAAAAAAAAATTTAACACTATTTGGTCGTTATTACGTAAAAACAATTTATAAAAACAAAGTGAAATGAAGAAGAACTCTTTTTTGTTTTTTTTAAATTTTAAATTTAAAAAATAAAAAACTGTTTTAAAAAAAATTCTTAACACTATTTGGTGGTTATTATTTAAAAACAATTTTTAAAAACAAAGTGAAATGAAGAAGAATTTTAGAGAGTAAGGTAGAAGTTGTTTTTAAGGTTTTTAAAAACAAAAAGAAAATATATAAATTTTTAAAAAATCATTAAAAAAATTTTAAGTTGAGAATGATATCATTCAGTTTCTCTTTTCATAATCTAATATCAATATCGAAAATCTTCAAATATGATTTTCCTTTAAATTATATATGTTATTTTGAATTTCTTTTAACTTCTCTAAAATTTTTCATTAAGAAAATAAAATTTAGAATAAATTGTACTTGATATATAAAATTTAGTAATTATAAAAAATAATTTAAAATTCTAAATTTGATTTAATTAATACTAAAAAGTTATGGAACTCAAAAACATTAGAAAGTTATAGACTATAATTTATTTTAAATGTCTAAATTATTTTCTTTTTTTACAAGTTTTTTATGAGGTAAATAAACTCTAAAATAAGTAAGATTTAATGCATTGAATTCATCAATAAAATTAGTAATTTTAAAAAATAACTTAAAACTCAAATAATGAACCAATTAATACCAACAATTTATTGACAAAATTTTAATTTAGAGTGATTTTATTGTTTCTTTTATACATAGAATAATTATTTTTTGATTTTTTTTTTTACTAGGCAAATGAACTTCAAATAAACAAAACTTAATGGGTTGAATTCATTAATAAGTCTCATAATTTTTAAAAGTAATTTAAAACTTAAATGATGAACCAATTAATACAAAAAAATTATGGACAAAAATTAGTCTAAAATGATTCTATTGTTTCTCTTTTACATAGAATCATTATTTTTCGATTTCTTTTTCATTAAGCAAATGAAACTTTAAATTAAACAAGACTTAATACCTTAGGTTTTCTAAAGAGTATAATAATTTTTAAAAATAATTTAAATAAACTCCAAATAATAATCCAATAAATGCCAAAAAATTATAAACAAAAATTAATCTAAAATGACTTTATTATTTGTCTTCTACATAGATATCATTATTGTTATTTTTTTATTTTTCACTAGGCAAATAAACTTCAAAGACTTACAGTATTGGATTCATTAACAAGTTTAATAATTTTTAAAAATAATTTAGGCTTATTGTATTGGATTCATTAACAAGTTCAATAATTTTTAAAAATAATTTGAAACTCAAATAATAAACTCATTAATACCATAAATTTATGGATAAAAATTGGTTTATAATGAATTAATGATTATACTATTTTTTTTGCAGATAATTATATTTTTATAAATTTTTTCACTATAAATATTAACTTCAAATCAAGTAACACTTTATATTGAATTTATTAATGGACAACAATTTTTAAAAATAATTTGGAACTTAAAAAATAGATTTAATCATTAAAAAAATTAATATATCAAAATCGATATATTATGAATTTATGAGTCATAGTTTTACTGTTTCTCCTATAGACACCACTATATTTTTTTAATTAAGGTAAATAAATTATAAATTAAGATATAATTAATAATTTAAATTCTTTAATAAATATTTTAATTTTTAAGAATAATTTTAAATTCAAAAAATCAATATAAGTAATTACAAATTAAATCAAAACATTCTAAAAATATTATATTCATGATTCAATACCATACGTGTACATGAAATGACAAACTTAATTCATTTAAATGTTCAAAAAAAAATTAAACTTTATTCATTATTCATTTTAACCAAAATATTATAAAAAATTATTATTATTCATTTTTAACAAAAAAAAGTTTATGAAAATATTAATATCCTTATATTTTTAATATATACTAAAATAGTATATTTTTTTAGTTAATAAAAAATATAATTTATGATTTTATTATAATATTATTATTCATGTCTTACTAAACCCAATTTATTTTTTGTAAAAATTTATTTGTAATTATAAAACTATTTTCATTTTTTTAGTTAATAAATTGAATTTGTAATTTTTTTTACAAAACCAAAACATAAAATTATTTTTAAAAACAACTTGTCCAAACAAATTTTTTATTTTTTATTTTTTTATTTTAAAAACAACTTACCAAATACCCCTATTTTTATAAAACACTAGAAAATTGTTTTTTGTTCTTTAACTTAAAAATAGTTTTTTAAAACAAGTTTTAGAAAACATTACCAAATTGTCCTTAATTTCTTAAAAATTACCTTTTAAAGTGCTTTTCAAAATGATAATATTTTAATTAAAAAGGTTTAGAATGAAATTTCAAATCAATGTTAGTTAAGTCATGAACTTTGATTGTAGAGGTCTAGAGTCAAATGGGAAGGTCTTATCTTATAAGCTTTTAAGCATTTGGATCATGTTTTAAGCAGGCAATCACATCTTGTATCCAAATAAAAAAATTAGCATCATTTATATGTGCACAACTTAGAGATTTTAGATCAATTTGTTGGTATTTTCTTAAACTTGTTTTTAAAAAATATTTTTAAATTAAAAAAAATAGTTATTTAATATTTTAAAAATATATGAGTGTTTGACAAACCATTTTTAAAAACACTTCTTGAAAAATAAAAAATATGATAAATAAATTTAATTGTTTTAAAAAATAACTGTTTAATTTTGGTTAGAGTTGTAATTTGGACAAGTTTAATTGACCTAACCCATGCCAACCAAAGTGTAGATTGGAGTGAGGGAGGTTTGAATGGGTTAGGGTTGGGTTTTGGTTAGAAAAATATTAACCAGAAAATATTTTTGGACTAATGTGGGCCGAAGGTTCGGGAAATTCATTGAAAATTGAACCCACGTATTATGAGTTGTTTATTTATTTATAATTATATCATATGTTGTTTTATTAAAATATAAAAATCATAAAAATTTATTTATAATTATATCATATGTTGTTTTACTAAAATTTAAAAAACATAAAAATGATAAAAAAGAACGCTGACCTTTTTGAATTTTTAATTATATTAGATTAATGAGTTATCATTTTTCTTTAATTGTTAATCTATCTTTGATAGTTGAAGTTGGATTTTAATAAATAGTTATTTATGTTAAGGTAGTAACTAATAATTTATTTTATAGTTTTGAAATATTTAGAGTTTGTTTGACAACTATTTTCGAGAACAAATTTCTGTTTTTCAAAACAAAAAAACCAAAAAATGCATTTAGCAATTATAAACTATTTTTTATTTTCTATTCTCAAATATAAAATATAAGGTGTTTTCAAAGAACATCTTTTAGTTTTTTCAATTGTTTTTTGGGAGCTATTTTTAAAAATAATTTTATAAATATATATAATGATTAAAAATAAAGTTGTAACATAAAAATGATTTTTAAAACATATTTTAAAATATTAAAAATAAGTTAAAAATATTTTAGGTTTTCAAATAAACTTTTATTTTACAAAATATTAAAAAATAATTTTAAAAAACTGTTATTAAAAACTATTTTTTTATAATTATTTTTAAAAAAGTTACCAAATATGGTTTCTTATTTTATAATATAACTTATATTTATAGGCTCTGAAATAATTATTTTGTTTTATCATCCCTAGGAACCTCTAAGAACCCAAATAGGCCACGAGCTTGAGTTAGATATTCTAAGTTTGACATCGGGTTGGGTTTGGCATGAGTTGAACATACTAATGGTGGGTTTAATGTGGGTAAACCTTCTAACCCATCTAACTAGTCCAAATTGTAAACATAATTTTGATTTTATAAAAGATTTGTAAATTCCATTTATATAATATTAATTAAATTTAATTCAAGTCTTATTAAAAAATAACTTATGGAAAAATTTAATTAATATTATATGAATGGAATTTATGTAATATTAAAGATCCTTAGCATGATTAAATCTCAAGAGCATTAAACTCTTTTTTTCTTTTGCCACAAAAGTTTCAAAGATTTAGAGGCAACTTTAAAAATAATAGTTTTTATTGAAATATGAATACAAATATTATAGTAAAATTATAAATTATATATATATATATATTATTAAAAATGATATTATTTTAAATTATATTATAAACTATGGATTTTAATTCATAAAGGCATAAGTCATTTTTTTAAATGAATAATAATAATTTAAAAATAATATTGGATGATAATATTTTATTTAAAATGAATTTAAAATAAGACAAATTATTTTTTTAATATGTAAATAAACCAAAATTTTGAATAAAAATAAACATTTAATAATCAATTGTGGATATAATATTTTGGACTAGTTTTAATTTAGTTTGCAATTTGTTGCATATTTTTTTTTTTATCTAAATTATTCTTAAAAATTAATAGATTCGTTAAAGAATCTAAAGCATTAAACCTCCCTGATTTGGCCTAACTTGATTTATAATTTATTGGCCTTATGAAAAAATTTGAAAAAGTATAGTTGCATATAAAAGAAAAAAAGTAAAATTATGACCTATTCTAAACTAGTTTTAGTTTATTATTTTCTAATATGATTGGGTTTATTCTTGAATTTCAAATTACTTAAAAAAAAAATTATTAAATTGATTAATAAATCTAACAATTTAAGTCACAAAAATGTAGTTATGTGTAAAGAGAGGACTGGTTTTAGTCCGTATTAGAGCCTACTTGTCTAGTAAAAAAATTCAACAACAATGAGAGAGTGAAAAATAATAATAAAAGAAATAGCCCAATAAGGACTTAACTACCTAACTTAGGAAGTAAGTCAACGACGTTAATGCCAAGGAGTTGTCCAAGTTAACACTAGAGAGGTCTATGGATATACTAAGTTAAACAAGAAAATTTGAAGGCTCCCCTTTGAATTAAGTTTTGTAGGTTAATAATTGTAATTAATGAAGAAACTTTAACTTAGGCTATTTATTAGAACAAGGGACTTTTAGAAGAGATTTTGAAGCTAACTCAATCATGAACTTCTATTGCTTCAAGCTTTTTGCTAGCTAGTCATTAGAGTTGGGTTTCATTTGAGTCCTTTTCTTTTGTTTTTGCTCTCAATGCATTGCTTTCACATTGGAGCCGACAAAAATGTTTATTTAGGGTTCTTGCCTATAGGAGGTCCCACATGAGATGGTGAGATGTCAAACGTCTAAAGGGAGAGTGGAAAAGAGTGATATGCGAGAGGAGGTTGGAGAGAGTAACAATGGAATCAAGGAGAGAACACAGAAGATGATAAAATCTTGCTTCTTTCGTTTGGTGAGAAATAAAGAGTTCTTATGGTACTTTAAATAATGACCCCATATTAATGGATTAATGATGATATAAAAGTTTTTTAATATGACACATTACAAAGACATAATGGTCTCCCTTTCCTCTCATTATAGTTGAGATGAGTTCAATGCATAGTGCTCCTACCCTAATGAACCTCAAATTCTAACTAGCAAACCAAGACCCTCATCAAAATGCTTGGTGGGGGGAATATCAGGTCCACCATTGAGATGTACCTAGTCTATTTTAGATCCCTTAAGCCCTACTTCCGACTTAGGCTATAGTGTATTAGTATCAATGTGCCATATCAAAATTTAACACCTTCAAGGGAATATATATAAGAAATCATCTAGCCATAAGTATTAAGGAACTTAACATCCTTCTCACAAAAGTGAGACAATAAACACTTTTATGTGGACCTAGTGTCACCTTCAGTAAGATGTAAGGTAGGAGAGACAACTCAACATCCATCATAGGCAAACATCTATGTTTCATGGGTATCAAGATAATCTAGGAATATGTTTTGGAGATAGATATCTATGTCCAAGTGATGCAATACTATGTCATAAGAACTATGTAGGGGGAACATGAATTTGCATATACATTAGAGAACAAGAGCAAAATGCTCTGAGTGTCATGGAAGTGGAGAGTCGTCTTGAGCATGTACTACTACTATGTGCCAAGACATGTGGCATTCCATAATCAATCATGCCATGATATTGTGTACTAGACAAATGGAACACTATGATTGGTCTACATGAATTTTACAAAATAGAATAATCGACACCTTTATACTAGGTCCATTGATAGTTAAGTAGCACTATCTTTTCTTTCTCACTATGTGTATCTTGGAAAGGTGATGGGGCATAGGTAGACCACTATGTGAAGGGTATGGGATTGAAGGAGTAAAAAGGCTAGTACACAAGGTGGATGTTCATTGGAGATGAGAAGAAGCAAAAGAAATAAACAATTTGTACATGATGTGTTTGTGGATCTGGTTCTTCTCCCTAGCTCTTTTGTTCCCTTAGTCTTGTTGTTTTAAGGTATAAAAACAAAATACTAGCCCAAAACACACAAACAAAGAGGAGAATGAATAACAAGAAAACTTATCGGTGATAGGTTGAGGTGTGACAAATACTTTCCTTGAAATAGATCCACCTTCCTTGAAGATGAACTCGATGCACTAAGGTACCAGTGATCTACCTTCAGGATTCAACAACTAGTGAATTCAACAACTAGTGAATCTCGCCTAGCTCGCCTTGGGTGCACTCTGTAGGCAAGACGTATACAGCTCGGGTTTTGAATTATTCCTTCAGATAGATGTGTGAAAGGCTCTTTGAAAAACTCTCTAAAAAATTGGTGTGTAGAGAGCGAGGAGTGACTTGCTTTTATAGGCCACTAACACAATTCCAATGAGACTACTCGCAAGTGGAACGAGATTTTACTTGTAAGTAGAATGAGACTCTATGCAAACTCATTAAGATAAGGAAAGTGGGCTAGATAAATAACCCATTAAAGGTGTTCCTCTTTTTCCTATGTGGGACAAGCAAAAAACACTTTTCACATTTACACTCTTCCTACAAGTCTATCAACTCTTGGTATGAAATTTGTGAGAATTTTGAAAATTTGATTATCAACCATTTTCGTAGCCATGTTTCCAGAAAATTCTATTGGAACTAGTCTGTTGATGACCGAGTAAATCACATTCCAATATGGTGCACACAAGAAGGCATTAATCTTCTTACATTCTAAGTCCTGATGTGAAGCTATTTTGAAGGGGGGAAAGGAAAGTTTTAGATGCAGGCTTAGTAATGCATCTCTTCTTTTTCTATGCTGCGGGTCACAGAGATACTTACTGAAAAGCTTGTTTTGGTAAGGTTTGCTTAAGAAAACTCAACATTCAAAGAATACAACTAAGAAATCATGGATAAGTATTTGACTCACCCAGATGTTTCCATATATGATATTCAAAAACTTAACCCACTACAGATAATGTAAAAAAAACAATGAGAGGACTTTTCCATTCATCTGATCTAGAAAAACTGGTTTGATAGCTAGATGTGAGGTGATGATGATCTTTTGGCCTTCCATGGACCATTAATTTCCACTTCCTTTGGTGCAGTTGGCTTTCAACTAAATTGCCACCCTACTAAGAAATCTAGCAATTAAAAGAGTAGATCATTTGATATGAACGATAGTCATGACCATAGAGTACTTAATATGAAAAATAGGCATAATCCAATTTGTCATAGGAGATTACTCAGATTTTCAGAATCAGCTGAATGAAATCACTTAATTAAGCTGTTGTCATCTTCAATGGGAATGTCCATGCATGAGCACTTGGTTCAGTACTCTCGGACTGAAGCCACATGTACTAAAAGCCATTTTTACCTGTT
The DNA here is from genome assembly GCA_030254885.1 of Vitis rotundifolia. NCBI lineage: Eukaryota > Viridiplantae > Streptophyta > Magnoliopsida > Vitales > Vitaceae > Vitis > Vitis rotundifolia. Next base: position 21,919,654 of record CM058154.1, read on the forward strand.
TGCTGCATGAGTTTCCCTTGCAATCTGCAGTGAATGGTGCCTGTAACTATTGACTCTCATCTTCCTTTCCTCAAGTCCAGCTTGTGAAAATTGAGCTCTCAAAGAAGTTGTGCCCATTAGCATAACTCCCGAGTCATCACATCGCAGTCGAGGTGGAAGGCAGGTGGAGACACCAACTTGTTTCAAAATCGTTGTAGCCAAATAATCTAAGCCAAAATTGTTAGTCATGCCATTATATTTTGCTTCAATCAAGGGTATACCAATATAGAATAAGTTAGTTCCAAGATGAACACCTCATTCCAATATTTTTGAGTTGTAAAAATTCAGAAGTTGTAATTTATGCATATACTTTCCAATGTATCAGTACATATAAATATGTAGAGGTAATTAAATTCAAAAGATTAATGGTTATGATATTTTCACATTGTCATCATTTGAAGCACCAGCTTAAACCCATTGTGAAATCTACATTTCACTATGTCATCATTTGCAGCACCTCAACGCCATTGTCAAGTCTCCATTTACTAGTCATCATTTGCAGCACCTCAACACCATTGTCAATGACTCCCATCTGTCTTCTCATTTGCAGTATCCAGCATCACGTTTTCCACTCTTCCACTTTTCCACTTTTCCACTTAAATTAACTACCTATACAGATAATATAAGGATAACATTGATGTGAAAATCTCATTATAATATGTGGAAGTTCATTGATTGGATTGATTGGTTGTTGGTTTGAAATTTACATTTTGTTCCAGCATATTCTTCTAATTAATCTTATTATTTTGCAAATATTCACCAAGAAAATAAATTATTTAATAAAACCAATATGGAAAAGGGGAAAACGTGATGCCAACCAAAAAAGTGTCAAACTTGTTAGGAAAACTTGTCATCGTTATTATGTCATTGACGGAGCCAATTAGGGCTTGGGGGCATGTGTTCCCTCCTAACACAAAACTTTTACTACTTCTCATAACAATGACAAGTTTGAACCATTAGGCTAAGTCTTTTATATATGTTAAAAGTTGTCCCTCCAAACTAAATTAGTGACTCTGTCATGTATATGTATATATATGCATGAGTTAAAATTTTTTTGGCCCTAAGTCAATTGATTAATGCTTAATTCTCCTTTCACTATATCATCATTTGCTACCTTAAGTAACACATCGTAATCAATTCTTTCATGGTGCCTCAAAACCATTACCAATGTTGCTTGTCTATTTTTCACCATTATTTAAATAGGATGTCATACTTACAATTTGCCATTGATTCTCCATTAGTTGTGTCATCATTTGCATCACCTTTAACACCAGTGTTAATGTCCCCCATGTATTTTCCCTTTTTTTAACAAAGGGTCATTTTTGAGTTCTTCAAATTTCCAATAGCACTCTCTAAGTTTTCATTACTATGCAACCAAAACATCAATACGCATGATGTGAGGAGCCTTTTTTGATATATCGGGTAATTAAACCAAGACATGATTTGACCTATTCAAGGATTGGCCTCAAAACAAATCAATGGATCCAACTATCGACACATTTTATCGAGTAAATAAACCAATTAATATAATGGTTGAGTCAATTAATTAACTTAATAATCCTATTAATTGACTCAATAATGGGACAAATTGAATGGTGTATATGTATTAAATAAATAGAAAAGATATTATCCAAATTTGGATACAAGATATCATTAATGTTTTGTCCTTAGCTTTAAAATTGTTAATCTTGTATTATTGTTTAATTATATATAATATTTTATAACTATTTTTATATTAATTATTTATAAATTATATATAATATTTGACATGACATCTTGATTAAACTGTCATTATATCATTAGCTCAATCCATGAATTGAATCTTGACTTAGTAATTTTCTACCAACTTATTCCAATTTGAAAATATTGTTTTTGCCATTAAAATGTGTCATATATATCAAAATCATTACCAACAAACTAATTATCCAGCAAAGCAAATAATCTATGAGAGAACTGGCTGCTGGTTGGCCTTGGTTGGATCGATTCTTCTTCAAAGGTCCACTGTTTTGGCACACAAGACTGAAATTTGGTGGAATATTTGAATGTAAAAAAGTTGAGTTCCAAGTCCAAGTAGTTGGGTTAGACCAAAAATGGGACACAGTCCCTTTAAATGGACATTTCGTATGTATGGCCACAATCACATATCTTTCAGTCAATGTTCATTCATAATGGTACAAGCTTTCCAAAGTGCTTTAACAACCGAATTTTGTGGCGTGGAACTCTTTGATGGTGTTGACCACAAAGCCTTTTGGCTAGCTCCCTTAACGGGTGACTTCCATTTGTTCGCATTCACTCCCATTAGAAGTGTCTGCTTAGTGTAAGTTTTGGGGTTGATTTTCAAATTTGGATGGATTTCCAAAGTCGGGCAGATTCTCAAGGACAGAGATCACAGGAAGAAAATTCATCCCATCATATATATCTAGAAGGGTTTGAAGAAAAATGAATAGAAGAAAATTCATCCCATCATATATATCTAGAAGGGTGTGAAGAAAAATGAATAGAAGAAAATTCATCCCATCATACATATCTAGAAGGGTCTGAAGAAAAATGAATTAGTTTGCAGGTTTTATTTAATTTTATTTTATGACCCATGGTTGTGTGACTTAAAGTTTATTTGATAGCTATTTTAAAATTTTTAAAAAATTTTTAACACTTGAAAATTTTTACTTTTTAAATATTAAAAATATTAAAAATATTTATTAAAATTACTGTTAAACGTATTTTTATTATTGTGATTCTATTATGAAAGATCATGAAATGGAATGATGGTATTGTTCTAGCTTTTTCTTTTTAGTCAATACCAGTTGGTCTAAATTCATCATGGAGTGAATTCTTGGTTTATTTGATTCTTTTCAGAAGGATGAAGATCATTACTGAAGGGGCAAAAAGGAAAAAGAGCTGAGATTATGCAGGTTTGAATAAAATAAGTCCCATTAAATCGCCACCTTCAGCAGTCATTGATGGAAGGGTTTTTAGTAAAACCTTGGTCTTAACACGACCATCCAATATAAATTCGAGCCAATTTGGATAAATTCAGTTACTTCCCACTCGTAAAAGAACTTACATATATATTGGTTAGCACATGTAAGAAATAGTCTCTACCAACCAACTAGTGCTTTCCCACTCACTCTTTGTCTGGTGGCCAGGTATTTTTTCCAGTCAAATTGGAAATTTGCAAGAGACCACCAAGTGGCCGCCCTTCAGCATCGATGTTCACACATCATGGTGCAACGTAATTTTCACTATGCAACTAGATACAGCAAGTGCTGACGAATTTTCACCATCAAGGGCCTAGTTCCAGCCAATCTTTCGGACTTTTCTCAATAGTACGGTAATTTAAAAAAGTTATGCTTAAATTATTGTAGTAGAAGAAGTTATTACAAATATAAGGTAGTTTTTGCCACCTAGGAGAGAGGAGAGAGGGTGAACGGATAAATTTTTTTTTAAACCAAAATCATCTTTTCGAATTTCAAAAAACGATTTTAAAAAAATTTCAAAAATGGAAATCGTCTCTTCAAGAGACGAGTTCCTTTGAGGAATTGTTTTTTATTTTTTATTTTTTTTTATTTTATAATTTGGGAATTTTTTTAAATATATATATATATATATATATATTTTTTTTTTTTTCATGGAACTCGTCTCTTGAAGAGACGAGTTCCTTTGAGGAATTTTTTTTTTTTTTTTCTAATTTGGGAATTTTTTAAAAAAAATATATATATTTTTTCATGGGAACTCGTCTCTTGAGGAATTGTTATTTATTTATTTATTATTATTTTTTAATTTGGGAATTTAAAAAAAATATATATATATTTTTTCATTTGAACTCGTCTCTTCAAGAGATGAGTTCCCTTGAGGAATTGTTTTTTTTTTTTTTTTAATTATAATTTGGGAATTTTTTAAAATATATATATATATATATATCATTTGAGAATTTTTTTTTTAAATATATATATTTTTTTTTTCATGGAACTCGTCTCTTCAAGAGATGAGTTCCCTTGAGAAAATTCTTTTTTTTTTTATAAATGAGGAATTAAAAAAAAAATATATATTTTTTTTTCATGGAACTCGTCTCTTGAAGAGACAATTTCCCTTTTGAATTTTTTTTTAAATCGTCTTTTCAAAAGACGATTTCGTCTTTTGAAATTTGAAAAGATGATTTTGGTTTTAAAAAAAATTTATCGTTCACCCTCTCTGCTCTCTCCTATCTCCTCTCTCTTAGGTAGCAAAAACTACCATATATTTGTAATAACTTCTTCTATTACAATAATTTAAGCATAACTTTTTTAAATTACCGTACTATTGAGAAAAGTCCAGCTCAGTTGAACCAACATTAATTGGAGAGTGGTAGAAAATTTTCTCTTCTTGTTTATCTAGAAGGGTGTTTTTTATTGTTTATCAAAGCTATTTTTATTGTTTATATTAAAATTTAATTACTTCTTTATAAATTTTTTTTTGATAAATAAACTATCTATAGTACAATCACTCTTAAATAGATGTTTATGTAGGGATACTTAAATAGATGACTTGGAGAGTAACAAATATTGACAGAGCTGGTTGATATGAGTGTGGAATTAAGATATGATTCACTAAACTATAGACCCATGATTAGCATAAAATGTTTATATCTTCCATCAATTCAAAAATGAACTGAACCTTTTCCTTATGTAACAAAAAAAAAAAAAAAAATGATAACATAATTTCCCTATCATCCTCATGGCATTATGTTTGGTTCCGGGAATATATAAGAATAAAAAATGTAAAAAAAACAAACAATAAATGATATTTTAAAAATATTTTTAGAAGCATTTTTATTTTAAATAATAAATTTAAATAACAAATTATATATAATTATAAATATTAAATCCAAAATTTATATTTAAAATTTGAATGTCAATAATTATAATAAATATGGGGCCACACATCATAAATGTCTTGACAAATCAAGTCAAATATTTTAAATGCTTTGAATTTTAAAAGTTTTAATTAAAGGACAAATTTGATATTTAAACTTATTAAAATCATTCTCGAGAATTATTAGAAGAGACATCATTTTCAGTAATTATTTCAATCCAATCCATTTTATCTCGGGTAATTCTCTTTTATATTACTTGTCATTGTCATTGTCAGCATTATGCACTTTAAAGTATTGTGTAACATAACATTAATTTAAGTATCTTGGGACTCCCTCCAAATTAAATCAAATAATTTCATTGTTAATTGAAGTTCCGCACCCAAAGCAAAGGTTTTAGACATAATAAACTTTATTTCAACAAATTATACATCACCGTCACCCCCTATTAATGACCCATCTTGTAAAAAGATGACCTAAATTGGATGCATCAAAACAAATGCTAAGTTCTCTTCCATGGAAACATATCCTTGCGTTTCTACCAGACCTTTGGAAATTCAAAGAAGTACTAATCAAAATGAATTTTATTTTTATTGCTTCCTAGCTGAAGTCTTAAACAAAATTTTCCAAGCTAATCATCCAATCATTCTGTCCAACTGAATCTCCATTTTCTTCTACTTCATCATACCTCTTATATGGCTATATCTTTCCACCCCATAACTGAAACAGGAGGGAGATATCCTCAGCACAGCAGGTTAATGAAAAATATACAATGAGATACACTTTCTTTTATTTTGAACGCAATAAATTCTTATATGAAAGGATTATCAGTCTGAGCGAGGTTGGTATTAATTTGATGGGGCCTTGAAATGGTTGTTTAATTAATGGCCTCCGAAGTTGACCAGACTAAGTCTACTCTCCTTGGTTTCAACTGATCAGGTCATTTCATTGCAGGCCGCGACTTTTGTTTTATGTCATTTTATTGTACCCCTTGTTTTTAAATATTCCATGGTGCCTCTGCTAGCTGGTGTGACCCTATTGGAAATGGTTGCCCCTTTTCCGACCAAGTCTTCTTCTTCTTTTGTAAGTCATCCAATTGTATGCTGCTTCTTGTTTTTTCACACTGGATTTAGCTTCGAATTGACCGCTGCTTCTATTCATCACAGTAAATCTCCTTCGCTTATAAATACCAACTCTCATTTCCTCCTAAGCACGCACTCCTCCATCTCTCTTCCTTATCACAACTCATTTGCTCCTGAGTCATTGCCCGTCTTCTCTTCCTTATCACAACTCCCTAGCCAAATCAACTCTTTTCTGCAATGGAACTAGAGCAACTCTTGTTCGGAGAGAGCATTAGTGCTCCTAAGGCAGACCGGAGCCATGCCAAAACTTATGAAACCATGGCCTCATCCATATCAAGTAGTTCTAAGGACTCCGATGAGTTGTCCCATGGCTCCGAGTCCTTTACTATGGTAGACATGAGTGTACCAAAGACCGTCTCTGCAGAGAAGAAACTAGCTTGGTTGCGCTCCCAGATCGTCGTAGGTGATGGAGAATTCAAATCCCCCTATGGACTCCGCAGGCTCACCTACGCTGATCACACTGCCTCAGGCCGGTGCCTACACTACATTGAAAACTATATCGTCAATAATGTTCTTCCCTTCTATGGTGAGTTAAAACGTGAAGATAAGAACATGAACAATGAGTTACAATTTTAATTAGCTAGTCTTGTATCACCTTCAAAATTTCATAGGCAAATAGCGGATTTTAGTCTAAAAGCATGACAAAGTTGATGCAAATGTAACTAGCTATCTTTTGGTTGCAGGAAACACTCACACATCTGATAGTTTCGTCGGTGATCGGACCACAAAAATGGTGCATGAAGCCACCAAGTACGTAAAAAAGTGTCTTGGCGGTAAACAAGATGATGCACTCCTCTTCTGTGGCTCGGGCACCACCGCAGCTATCAAACGGCTACAAGAAGTAATGGGGATCGCTTCTCCATCGATTATGAGGGAAAGGGTATTGAACACCCTAAGGAGTGAAGAAAGATGGGTAGTTTTTGTTGGGCCTTATGAGCACCACTCCAATCTCCTATCATGGCGGCAAAGTCTAGCAGAAGTAGTTGAGATTGGTCTGGATGAAAATGGCTTAATCGACATGAAGGCTCTAAGACAACAACTTGAGTCATATAAATACACCAACCGCCCGTTATTGGGTTCTTTCTCAGCTTGTAGTAACGTGACTGGAATTTACACCAACACCCGCGCCCTTGCGAAAATTCTTCATCAGCATGGAGCCTTTGTGTGCTTTGATTTTGCTGCAAGGTACGCACCCAAACTTCACATCTACTGTTGTGTCCTTGTGATTTCATTTTTAAGGATTTATCTGATTGGGCTTAAATTTTTTGTACTCATTAGTGGTCCTTACGTGGAGATTGACATGAGATCGGGAGAGCTTGATGGCTATGATGCCATTTTCCTTAGTCCCCACAAGTTTCTTGGAGGACCTGGGACCCCGGGCATCCTTCTAATGAGCAAAGTCCTCTATAATCTCGCTTCCTCTCCTCCATCAACTTGTGGTGGGGGAACTGTTGCCTTCGTCAATGGCTTCAATGAAAAGGTAAATCACCTAATTTTGAGAAAGATGGAGCTACCCTTTCTTTACTTTCCTGAATGCGTAAATCAAATGTTTATTGAGTTCCTAATCTTATCATGAAATTTAGGACACTTTATATGTGGATGAAATAGAAGAAAGGGAAGACGCCGGAACTCCCCCAATTGTTCAGAAGATCAAAACAGCACTGACTTTCTGGGTAAAAGAATACATCGGTTACAATGTTATCGAACAGATGGAGCACATGTACATCGAAGCAGCACTGGAGAGGCTTCTGCCTAATCCAAACATAAAAGTTTTGGGAAATACAAGCGCAAAGCGACAAGCTATCCTGTCCTTCCTCGTATACTCCACTACCAACTCTTCCTCGGACGGCATGAAAGATAGTAGAGGGGACATAGAGGGGAGATTTTACATGTGGAGAGAGACAGGAAACAAGAGAGGTAAGCCTCTTCATGGGCCTTTTGTCGCAAAGCTCCTCAATGACCTGTTTGGGATTCAAGCTCGAGGTGGGTGTGCTTGTGCTGGACCCTATGGTCACAGCTTGCTCAACGTGGATGAGACCCGTTCACTCGCATTCAGATCCGCCATCCATAATGTAAATATTTCACTTCTTCATATGTTATGATTGATCAAAACTAGAGTCCAGTTATCATAGATTTTACAGAATTTCCTATTTTCAATTTTAGGGTAACAACGGAGTGAAGCCCGGATGGACCAGAATCAGCTTCCCCTACTACATGTCTATTGAGGAGTTCGAGTTCATTCTGGCTGCACTGGAATTCATAGCTACTTACGGCCAGAGGTTCCTTCCTTTATACAACTTCAATTGGAAAACAGGCAACTGGACTTTCAAGAAGAAGGCACTCAAAGACGCACTAGCAGGGAAGGAAAACAACGGCAACTTCGGTGGCTTGAGTCTGCCCAGGGCCATGCAGGCATCAACAATGAGTAACCGATCAGAAGCACCGCACAACAATGCTGATGAAAATGATGAAATCATCAACAAATACACATCATATTTGGAGACTGCTAAACGCATTGCTAGTCTCCTTGAAAAGTTCCCTCCTCACCGTCGGGTTCCGGAAGACATAGATCTCAACCTCTGCACCTTCAGATGCTAGTTTTTCATCTTATATGCAGTACTGGCTTTGATTTCAGTTTGTTGTTGCGCTACATATAACAAGCTTTTTGACAAAGCAGAATATTTATACAATGCTCGTTGTATTTTCTGTTTCAAAGTAGTACCATAGTTGTATTTTATGTTGTGTTTGTAATTTACTAATTTGAGTGTTTGTGGTTTGAAAAGTTGCTCCCACTGCAATATGAACCCAAGTTATTCTTCATTTACATTATGCAATAGTTGGACTAAAGCACCTAGAATTCCTCGAATTTCATTATAAATTTGACTATGTATAATTTTTTCTTATATATTTTATTAAAAAATATACTATTTTAATATGTATTATAAAATATGGATATTATCATCCTCATAAAAGCATAATAGATTTTTTTTTGTTAAAAAATAAATAATAACAATTTAAAAATAATAATTCTTAATAATTTATATTTAAAATAAATCAATTTTAACTTGTTAATACATAAATGAACTAGGGTTTTCATTACATGCTTGCTTTTAGTACTCAATTACAAGCATAGTATTATAAATTATTTTTTATTTAGTCTGTAATTAATTCAATCGATTTTTGGAATTTCAAATTATTCTTAGAAATTTTAAAAATCATTAAAAACATTTAAAGTATTAATTATATCTCAATTTAAAATCTATTTACTTAGAGTAAAAATCCATAAATATAGTCATGTGTATAAGAGAAAAAACGAAGTTATGATTCATAATATATCAATTTAGGCTTATTATTTTTTATAGTGATTAGATATATTTGTTTAGTGCTAAATTTTTTATTTCTAAAAATAATTAACTTTCCTCATAAATTCAACACTTAACTTCCATTTGATTTGAAGTTCATTTCTTTAGCCAGGAAATTTATAAAAATTTAGTTATATGCAAAAAAGAAATAATAAAGTTATTCCAAATTAATTTAAATTCATTAATTTCTAATACTAATAATATCGATATTTGAGTTTGAAATTATTTTTTAAAATTAATATCCTTATTAATGAATCTAATACATCAAGTATTACGTGTGGTAGGGATTATTAATTTTTCTCATTCTATACTTGCCATGAAATGGAAATCTTTGGGTTCCAAGCATTTCCTTTTTCTCAAATAGGGTATGGTTACATACTTCTCCCTTAATACTAATATGTGTTATTTAATATATTAGGATTTTAGTTATATCAACTGCAGTTAATCACTCTAAAAGGAAGTAAATAGAGTGATGGTCACTTTTTGTAAATTTAACAATTATGGAATATAGATGATAATATAAGTAATAATATTATAAAAATCAATATAAATTGCATATAAATAAAAAGAGTAAGAAAGAAAGAAATGGAAACTCAATATTTATAGTAATTTGGTCCAATCTCGACCTACATCAACTTTCCCCTAGCTTTAATCTCAAATTTAAGTTTTTGTTATACCAAAGCTTCCAAACCAAACCTCCAACCTTTACACTTGGATTAACCAAGTCCAATAGACACTTACAATTTTACTCAAGAGATGTCTCACTCATGAACTTCCTAAGTACACACCGAACACTTGGCCAATACTAAGTGATACCTTATACTTAGATTTTTTTTCTTGAGTGATACCTCATACTTGAATTCGCCTCATTAAGTATACAAGAAAAAATACAATAGGAATAAAACTTATAATTTATAATTTGGCATAATGAAATATAAGAAAACTGGGGTTGAATAGTGTGCTAAGATGAAATGACAGTTTGAAAGCAAGTATACCCTAAATAAATACTCCCTTAAGAAGTTGGAAACCTAAACTCTTAGAACACCTAAGTAATACCTTATACTTAGCAAACACTAAGTTAAGATTTTTCTCTTCATTCACCTCATAAGGTATAAAAGAAAAGATATGATAAAAATAAAACTTATAATTTACAATTTGGTATAATGGAATATAAGGAAACTAGGTTTGGATAGTGCACTAAGATGAAATGAAAGTTTGAAAGCAACCATACTCTAAAAAAACATTCCCTCAATGATCAAATAATATTTAAGAATAATTTAAAACTCTTCTCTCATCAATACAAAAAGTTTAATGCCTTAAAATTATAGTTAGAAATCCAAACTAATCATTCATCATTGTCTAGGTTCAATCAATCGACTAGCTACTAGCTATTGGGGTTATTGTTATCCAATTAGCTCAAATGGTCTTCAATTAGTTCTTAACTAGTTGAGGTTTAGCCTTAATTAGTTAAAGTTTAGTAGCCTAAATTGGTTAAAACAAGGTTTTGTCAATTTTAAGTATTTTTACTCCCTTCGATTCATTGAGCTTAAGTGGCTTAGTCGATTACCTTGTACCTTAACTAGTTACACTAAAAACACATTTTTAATAAAAAAATTTGATTTGTTATCATCAAAACCAAATTAATTGAACCTTGATTTCATATAATATATACAATTATCAAATGACTTACAATAAGAGAAAATTTATACTTTTTATTAGTAAATATTCTAATGCAATATAATTTTTATTTTAAACGAGTATCAAACATTAAAATAATATATTTTTCAAGTAATTTTTTTTTTATGAAAACCAAATATGAATATAGTATAACATATTTTATTGAATATACTATTCAAAAATATCACATCACACAAAAAAATAATAATAGAATGTGCATGTCATATTAACACGATCTATCAAAAGAAGTTAATCGATGATAATAATTAAATTCATCTACTCGCATGAATATTAATTCTTTAAAGGCATATTTTAAGGGAGCATATCCTCTTTTTATCTCTTATTCAAGCAGAGCATTGAAAGTTTCAATTGCACTTCAACGTCATTTTCATGATGGTAAAGAAATTAATGTTATCTTGAATAAAAATCAATATTCCTATGGATGTACAACGAACCGTTCCAGTGATGTGAACCGCTGGGACCAAGTAAGCCTCCCCCTCGGCCCTCTTCCAGCCTCCTCATTTCTCTTCTTAAACTATGACAAATTAGGATAGAAAATCGTGTTTAGAGAAACAAGTTCTTAGACCCATCCCATCATCCTCAATGTAATAAATAATTCCATTATAAAAAATAACAATATTAGATTTTTTTTTTTAATGTATGATTGAGGTAATTCGAGAGTACTTCACTTTGATTATATTTGGTTTCCAAAAAATAGGAGACAAAAAATAATAATAATAATAATAAGAAAATTAATTTTTTTTATATTTAATTTTATTATAAAAAATATAAAAGAAAATTAAATATAATGAAATTTGATAAGAAATTTATATATTTTAAAATCTTTTAATTATTATGTGAAAGAGTTAAATAAATAAAATAAATTTAAAATAATATGTAAAAATAATTTATCAATTTTATATTTATTTAATTTTTTTTTTTGGAAAATTTGAAAGAACCAAACACAGCATCCAACTATTTGTTTAATCGATACAAATTATGACTCCCATTTTACAGATATTTTGATTCCAGCAAATGATAACATTATAACTTCAATCATTAATTCTTAATAAATTAATATTCATTGGGTTATCATACCACAACATTTACAATCACGTAAATATTTTATTTTAATAATACTCATGATAATAATAATAATACTTGTCCTCACGCTCCTAGACCGTCAGTCAGGTCTCCATTGTCAAAGGAAATAATTAAGGAAGTAGTACCATTATCCTGATTGTCAAAATTATTTGCAGTTGTTGCGTCACTTACTATGTTTATGATAAGAATATTTTTTCTTATAATTTATTTATGATATGGACATACAAACGTGTTGACTTAAGTTACAGTCTAATCAATCTTGTTATCGGAAGAGCTTTTAGCAATGGAGTCAACGCGAAGGGGAAGGGTAGGGAGTCAGGGACTAGGGAGACTGCAAACCAATGTTAAATATCCAGGACAGATCAGTCAAAAATGATGCAAGTATGTTTGTGAATCTACATTGAAAGGAGGAAGATTTCCAAGTAAATCCAGTGGTTCTCTAACCACTGAAAATGCCACTCAAGGATGCATTAACTCAAGAACGAAATTATTGAACATGCCAGTCCACCCAATGCACATATATGGACTAAGTAAAACATGGACCACAAGACAAATTCATCATCCTAGGGATGTGTAACTAGGAACATGTTCCGTACTTGTTTTCCTAAACAAGTTTTTATTTTCAATTTAATTTTGAAGTTGTTGTTTGAAAGAATGACTTTAATACTTGAGCTAATTATAGAGATAAATTTTTATTGGTGCATAAAAAAGTGTTATAGATTTGAAAATAGCTTCTAAATTAGGGGAAAATGGGATTTGACCTACTAATTTAAAAAAATTAACAAAATGAATCCCAAATTTTCTAGTAAAAAATATAAATATGGAGAAGGAGTTTGAAATATAATGAGAATCCATATTTTATTTTTAAATTTTTTTGAGGTATTTTGGTTTTAATTGTATTTAAATTTTAAGTTTTTTATTTTAATTTTATTTAATTTTTAAGTATTTTAGTTTTAATTTTTAAAATTTCTTATTTTATTATTGATGTCAACTAACAAAATTTTTATTCAATTTTATTTAAAAAAAAAAAAGATGAGAAGATGATTAGATTTATATAATATAAAATATAAAATCATTATTAATTAGAGAATAAGAAAGATTTTATTTATCACTTGAGATCCGAGAGAAAATTTTCATAATGATTTGTATCTTATATTATATAATAAAAAATTTATAACATATTTATTTGTAAGATACTTTTATCAAATTAAAATGATAAATTAATTTTTTGATAATTTCATTTAATATTATCAAGTAAAATGATATTTTAGGAAATGATTATTTGATTCATGAAAAAATATATGTGTTTTAAAATATTTTTAAATTGATGAAGATAAAACTGATTTACAAAAATTTGGATTCCTTTCTTTATTTATTTATTTTTTTAAATTAGTGACTCAAAACCCACCTTTTCCCCTAAATTATCATATATTTTTTATAGAAAAAAAATTGAATTTATTTAAATTTTTATTTTTTTTCAAACTCTAATATAGTAGATGCTATCACACATATAATCATATTCATTTGAATGGAATAATATAATAGGTGATATCACACATATAATTATATTCATTTGAATAGAATTATTTGATCTTAAAGGAGATCTTATATAATTTCTCGTCCCACCATTAATAACTTGATTATTTTTATATTATAGTAGATAGAAATAACACTCCTAAGGAGAATATAGGTTTCCCTGTCGTCCACACAATAATAAATGAAGGAGAATATAGGTTTGCCTGTTCGTCCACGCAAGAATAAATGAAGGAGAATATAGGTTTGCCTGTTCGTCCACACAATAATAAATGAAGTTGGACACAAGAAAAAATGAAGTTTCCGAAAAACCCTACTAGTAGAGGAAGAGGAGGATTTGACTAAATCCAGCAGCAATGCATCCAAGTAAAGGACCTCATGACAGAATTTTCACAAATGGAGTATTAAGCTAAGTTACAACTAGACTACTAGTGGAGCTGCCTAATAAATGCTCTGCTGGGGAATGGCTCTTGGAGCTCATTAGAGATATACTTCTTTCCTAATTTGGTAAAATATTAATATTTCTTTCCTTTTTCAACTCTTTGACTTGATGACATCTTCCTTTCCTACAGGATTTTGACTGACATTGTAACATTTATAAACTGTTCTTTGTTTTTATTTTCAAAGAAAATAGAAATTTGATCAAGAACATATTTGGATGGTTTTTTTTTTTTTTTTTTTTTTTTCATTTTGCTTGTTAGAAAACTGAGTTCAAAATGAAAACTTCAATTTGATGTTCTTGAAATTGTTTTGGGTTATGTTTGGTTCTGAAAATTATCAAAGAAAGAAAAAAATATTTAAAAAAATAATTTTCTCATATTTGATTTCGTTATAGAAAATAAAAAGAATTAAATATAATTAAATTAATTAAAATTTTATACATTTTAAAATTATTTAATTCTCTTATGATAGAAGAAAATAAGTAAAATAAATTTAAAGAAATATATAAAAATAATTTATTGACTTTAAATTGATTTTATTTTTTTCTTTTCTTTTCCATCACTTTTCCTTTTTATTTTCTTTTTGTCATATTTTCTTTCAAATTTTTCAAGAACCAAACATAACTTATAGAAAAAGTGAAAATAATTTTCCATAACATCGAAAATAAGTGAGGAAATAAATCATGTGAAAGATCTTTTTCGCACTCATAATTAATATAAAAGAAATATTAATATTACATATGTGAAAGAAATATTAATATGAATAAAATATTATCTTGTATCTATTTGAAATGAAATAACACAAATATTTTGTTTATTTATTAATTTAGGCTAGGTTCAGCTTAAGTATATTATTTTTTATTTCAGGTTTGGCTCGGGTTAGTCATTAACCTGATCAACTCGCTCAAGTTTCAACCCTATGTGCCTTTATGTATGAATTCTTTTATTTTTATTTTCTTTCATTAATATGTTTGATGATGTTTTTTCATTAATATAGGTAATATTATCCCTTATAGTGATATATCTCATAAAATAATATGTATAGTATATAAAATTTTAATCATATTTCTTTTCATCTAAAAATGGTATTTGATTTTGTTAATAAAATGCATTTTTATAAAAGAAAAACAAAATTTTCAAAAATAAAAATAAAAACTCTACAACTTTTTTCAAACTAAATGGAAAATGTTTGAATATAAAACAAAAAAGTGTTTTAAAAAACTAGTGCTTGGAAAGTGTTTTTGAGATAGTAATAAAAAAAGGGTAAATTTTGAAAAATAAACACCAATTAATTGATAATGTGAAAATTAATTTAATTGATTTTCTAAATTTTTAAAACTTCCTCAAACACCAACATTAAAACAACATTTCTAGCTCTTGAAGAATTATTTCCAAACAGAATCCTAGTCTCTCGTAATTACTTTTCATCTAAAACAAGTAACCTAAGACTACGAAATAGTCTTTTGGGCTATATTTGATTCCAAAAAAATAAAAAAGTAAAAGAAAAAAAAAATAAAAAATAGATTAAAAATTAATATATTATTTTTATACCGTAATCATTTCATTTATTTTCTTCTATCATATAAATATTAAATAATTTTAAAATATATAAATTTCTTATTAATTTTTATTATATTTGATTTGATTTATATTTTGTATAGTGAAATCAAATATGAGGAAATCATTTTTTTTTTTCTTTTCGACATCTCAATAGAGGAGAGTTTCTGACGCTATATAAGTATGAATTATTCGTAATCTTATAAACGTATTTTAAAGTCGTGAGATCTCCTTTAGGACCAAAAGGATTAATATTATATGAGTCATTATATTTTCTTTAGTATTTTTCAAGAATTTAATATAGCCTTAAAGTCAAAAACACGAAGAAAACTAAAATAGATACATAATAAATACGGGTGGTTGAAATTAATCATGTCTTCTCGAAGCTTTAGACTAAGAAGGAACTTAAATAGAAGAAGACGTATACCTGTCTTGGTCTCTTTCTCCTTGTGATGGTAGTCTTTTTTTCCACTTTTTTTTTAATGCCCTCCAAGGTATAATTAACAGTCACCGTCGCGAAGACATTTCGCATTCCCTTCTTGGAGAAAACAAATAGGAGCGCTGGGACCAAGAAATGGGCGTTGAATGTAACTTAGTGCCATGGATTTTGAGGGATCTTTTTTCTTTTAATAGAAATCGACTACAGCATTTATGATAACAGTAAGTCATCTAATTTAGACGTTATTTGCGGATACGTAAACGGTGACAAAAACATGTTGACTGACTCCTTCGTAACCTTAGCCAGAAATCTTTGAAATCTTTGATCACCCCACCATTGTCCGGCCTTATCCAGTTGAAGACTAACAATTTCAGAAAATACCAAGAAGAGCAACTTTGATCACCCCACCATTGTCCGGCCTTATCCAGTTGAAGACTAACAATTTCAGAAAATACCAAGAAGAGCAACTGCATGTCCAGTTGAAGACTAACAATTTCAGAAATGGGAAGACTATAATAAATATTAAATACCAAGAAGAGCGACTGCATGTTGACTGACTCCTTCGTAACCTTAGCCAGAAATCTTTTATCACCCACCATTGTCCTTATCCAATTGAAGATTAACAATTTCAGAAATGGGAAGACTATCATAAATACTAAATACCAAGAAGAGCAACTGCGGATTCGTTCATGAATCTACATTTATAGCAAGTGTTTGTCTAATTGAATAAGGATGGTAGAGCAGGTTCAATGAAGAAGGCAATTTTTGAACATGTCAGTACACTGGAAATGGCGCAGTTGAAGAAATCCTTCTTCATATTTATGGCGGTTGCCGGCTCCACATACTATTAAACCTAAATTGGGGTGGTCCGCTAAGGCAATTTTTGAACATGGCGGTACACTCAGAAATGGCATGGTTGAAGAAATCATTCTTCATATTTATGGCGGTTGACCGCTGCACGCCAACTACTCTTGAGTTCTAGCTTCATAGATATAGATATTGAATTGGTAGCAAGTACCGTACGTCTAGGATTTTTTATAAGAGTACAGTAATTTAGGATTTTTGATAAAAGTACAGTAGTTTAAAAAAATAAGTCCTAAACTACCATTGTAAAAAAAATAATTCCAAGCCTATCTCATTTTTTATCAAATAGAAAAAAAAAACATTATTTCCTTTTAAAAAGACGATTTCTATACTAAAGAAATCATCTTTTGAAGATACGATTTCTAAAATTCATTTTTTAAAAAATTTACACACTAAAATCGTTTCTTGAAAAAATGATTTCTTAAAAAAAAAAAAAAAAAATCATCTCTTCAAGAAACGATTTTCTCTAATTTTTATTTTTAAAAAATAATATTTTAGGAGAAATCATCTTTTCAAGAGACGATTTTCTCAAAAAAATAAAAATAAAAAAAGAGTTGGGAGAAATTGTCTCTTCAAGAGATGATTTTCTCCTAAAAAAGAAAATTATTATTTGGGAGAAATCATCTCTTGAAGAGACGATTTCCTCCAAAAAATAAATAAATAAATAAATAAATTCCATTTTTACATTCCCTATAAAATTTTTAATTAATGATAATTATTATAAAATTAATTAATTTTATTTACTAAATTTAATATATAAAAATTATGATTATTAAGATATTTATCAGTAATAATATTTATAAAAATATAAATTATGTTTAGTATTTAGATATTGATTTAAAAAATATTTTCTTCTTAATCTTCAATTTTTTATTTAAATTAATTCAATTAATTATAAAAAAATTATTATCAATTTTATGTGAAAAATGTGTTTATAAAAAACAAATTTGTTATTAATTTATTAAATAATTATTTATAAAATAAATAATTTTATTTTAATTTTAATTTTAATTAATTTATTATATAAATTTTAAAATTAAAAATATAAATCTTTAATTCAAAATTTAACTGTAAAAGGATAAAATATGGAAAAATAAATTAATTTATTATTCAATAAATTAATTTTCAATAAAAATTTTCAGCAGATATAATTTTTTAAGTATTAATCAATTTAAAAAGAAATAATAATCATTTGTATATTAAAATATTTTATTTAGTAATTATAAATGATAAACAATTAAAGTAATTTGAAAAAATAATAAAATATTTCTTTAAAAATAATTTAATACACTTAAATTTAGAAATGATTAACTATTTTTTATTAAGAAAAAATTGAGGAAATATTTCGTTATATAATATTTTTTTTTATTGTTTTTAATTTTTAATGTTTTACATTTCAAGAAAATCAATCAAATAAAAAAGAATCAATAAAAATTAAGAAATTATTTTTTCAAAAACTATACATCCAAATAAAAGTCTTAAAATATAAGTACACAATATCATAAATATAAACACCAAGTCAATCCTTAATTATCAAATGTTTTTAATATTAAATAATCTAAGTCACCTACCATTATGATTATAAGAAAACCAATAATATTGTTCATGTAAATACTAAAAAACCAACAAATATCCCGACTATTAATAAAGTATCAACCATGATAAAAAATAAATTATTATCATGAATGCAAAAAACTAATAACCTTATTTATATAAACCAACAACAAAGAAAAAAAAAAATCAATATCTAAATATTAAACTTAATTTATATTTTTATAAATATTATTGTTGATAAATATCTCAATAATTATAATTTTTTATATATATTAAATTTAGTAAATAAAATTAATTAATTTTAATATATATATATATATATATATATATATATAATTATAATAATTATATTATTAAAAAATATATCATTAATTATCATTTTTTTTGGGAGAGATCGTTTGTTGTTGTTTTGGAGGAAGTTGTCTCTTCAAGAGACGACTTCTCCCAATCTTTTAGAAAATTGTCTATTTAAGAGATGATTTTTTTTTTTCTTTTAGAAATCGAGACTATTTTCGGTAAATTTGAAAATATTTTTATCACAACGGTAGTTTAGAAATTATTTTTTTAACTACCGTACTCTTATAAAAAATCCAATGTTTCAAAGTAATTAACCAACCAACCAAAAAACTTGTGGGGAAGATGAGACAAATACCTTCATGTTTACAATAAATATCACCCCAAATTAAGCACTAAAAAAATAAGCTGAAATAATTTATGCAGAATAGTACTTAACATAAGCTCAACATTAAGCCCAATAGAAAGACACTCATAATGGGCCAAGTGATCCAAGGAAATGGGCTTCAAACAAACACACTGAATAGACCCATCAGCAAATAGGCCCAAAACTACACCAAGAAATCCACGAGCGCAAGCCCAAACTTACTCTTAGCACATAACCAAGCAAGCCCTAAGCCTCATGGTCTCCTCCTCCTTCTCTCATCACCCTTTTCACTCCATTGAAACACGAGAGAGACAATGGGAGCATAATTAGTAAAAATGACGTATCAAGTGATGATGACAATAGAATAGAAAAAAAATTCTAATGGAAAACTCTCTACTTTCAAGTATTTTGATTCTTTTGGTGCAAATTATTTTTAAGAGAATATTAAAAATAAATAGTTTTTAATAAAATCTTGAGAAGTATAATATTATAATAAAATCATAAACTATATTTTTTTATATAAATATTATAAAAATATGGATATTAAATCCTCATAAAAGCATAAATGGTTTATTTTGTTCAAAGTAAATAAAAATAATAATTGTTAATACTATTTTATTTTAAATGAATTTAAAACCAAATAAAATTTAACTTTTTAATGTAGAAATGAGTCAATTTTTCATTATATATATACATTTAGCAATTAATTCTAGATAAAGTATTCTGAAAATTTTTATTCGATCTTAAGCATGATTTTCTCTTCTAAGAATCAAAATTCTAATTTCATGTTATGATAATATTTTATAAATGTCTAAGTTATTTTGATATGATAGTCACTTGGAGCATCAATATTCAACTACTTTTTTTTTTTCAATATAGAATCCTTAATTTTATAAAATATTCATGAAGCGAGTACAAGTATTTTTGTAGTTTTGTCTTTGAAAATTTTTTTACATTAGTAATGATATTTAAATTAAAAAAATTTCATGACTTCAACCAAATAATTGAGGGGAAAAAAAAAAAAAGATTATTTGAATAGAGACAGTCAAACAATAAAGAAACAAGAAATAAATAAAATAAAATCATTCATAAAGTCATATTAGTAATGAATCATATTTAATCACGTAGATACTGTCTTCTCTAAGTTTAAAGGGTTTCTCACTTGCTTTTCTCGGCATATCTTTGGTTTTTTTGTTTCAAAAACCTTTTTAAGTACAATATGGAAATATTTACATAATTGAAGTGGGTCGTTATAAATAGTATTAAAATCGATTTATAACCTCGATGTAGGTCTTTGTGTACGACCTTATAAGGGATTTCTTTTTGTTTAATCCTACAATCTTTGGGATGTGAAGAACATATGGTATGTAAATGGGGCCAATATTCCAAGACATCCGGGTTTGTTGAAAGATCTTGAAACACTGGCAAGGTAGTCTAGCTCTAAGCTCTTTTGGGTTAACAATCTGTCTTGTTTTAAACTTCATCCAAATGCCATTTTTAACCCATTCAAAAACTTACATGGACATTGTCATGGAATTATCAACAAATACCATACACGGACCTACGCATTTCCAATATTTATTGAATTTGAGTAGCGAAAAGGGTTAATTGGTGATCATCCCCCAGCATTAATGCTTACATATTTGTTACGGTTTATGGTCAATGTTGATCAGAGTGTATTTGAATTTCTGCATGTCCAAACTGAAAAAATTGCACACTGAAAGTTAAATAAAGAACATCAGATGATGTTATGAATTTGGGGTATGAAGCAAATCTAAATGAAAAAACCCAAAAAATGAAATGGAAAACTACACTCTGAAGGACACGAGGCCTGGCTCTATGTCTTCTGGAACCCTACGCTGAGGTGGGAACTTCCTAAGGAGACTAGCAATGTATTTAGCAGTCTCTAAATAAGATGTGTATTTCTCGATCACTTCATCGTTATCATCAGCATTATGGTGCTCTTCTGGGCCAGTTAAGTCAAATGTCTGCATGGCCCTGGCCAGACTCAAGTCACCAAAATTGCTGCTGTTTTCCTTCCCTGCTAGTGTATCTTTGAGTGCCTTCTTCTTGAAAGTCCAGTTGCCTGTTTTCCAATTGAAGTGGTACAAAGGAAGGAACCGCTGGCCATAAGTAGCTACGAATTCCAGTGCAGCTAGGATGAACTCAAACTCCTCAGCAGACATGTAGTAGGGGAAGCTGATTCTGGTCCATCCGGGTTTTATTCCATTGTAACCCTGTAATTGAACATAAGAAATTTGGGTAAATCTATGCTAACTGGATGATAGTTTTGATAAGTTATGACATTTGAAGAAGTGGAATATTTATATTTACATTTTGGATGGCAGATCTGAATGCAAGTGAACGGGTCTGGTCCACGTTGAGCAAGCTGTGGCCATAGGGTCCAGCACAAGCACAGCCACCTCGAGCTTGGATGCCAAACAGGTCATTGAGGAGCTTGGCGACAAAAGGCCCATCAAGGGGCTTACCCCTCTTGTTTCCTGTTTCTCTCCACATGTAAAATCTTCCTTCTATTTCCTCTCTGCCATCTGAGGAGGAATTCGTAGTGGAATAAACTAGGAACGACAGGATAGCCTGTCGCTTTTCAGTTGTATTTCCTAAAATCCTTATGTTTTGATTTGGAAGAAGTCTTTGCAACGCTGCTTCAGTGTACTTGTGCTCCAGTTGTTCGATAACATTGTAACCGATGTATTCTTTTACCCAGAAAGCCAACGCTGTTTTGATTTTCTGGATGATGGGTGGAGTTCCGGCATCTTCCCTTTCTTCTATCTCATCCGCATATAAGGTGTCCTGTATTTCATGATAGCAGACAATAAAATTTTGGTAGAAAAAAAAAATCTACATCTGTCAATATTTACAGAGAAGCTCACTCTTTCTCGAAGAATCAGATGATTTACCTTTTCACTGAAGCCATTGACAAAAGAAACAGTTCCACCCCCACAAGTTGATGGAGGGGAGGAACCCAGCTGATAGAGGATTTTGCTCATTAGAAGAATGCCAGGGGTTCCAGGTCCTCCCAGAAACTTGTGGGGACTAAGGAAAATAGCATCGTAGCCATCAATCTCCCCTGATCTCATGTCGACCTCCACGTAAGGACCACTAAACCAAACAAAATTCAACCCAGTGAGATACATACCTAAAATTGGAATAGCAAGGACAATAAGGTTGATGCACTGTTTGTATACCTTGCAGCAAAATCAAAACATGCAAAGGCTCCGTACTGATGAAGAAGCTCAGCCAGAGCTCGAGTGTTGGAGTAAATTCCGGTTACATTACTACAAGCCGAGAAAGAACCCAATAGCGGGCGATTGGCATGTTGGTATGACTCAAGTTTTTGTCTCAAAGCTTCCATGTCGAGTAAGCCATTGTCATCCAGACCAATCTCCACAACATCTGCTAGGCTCTGCCTCCATGAAAGGAGATTGGAGTGGTGCTCATAAGGCCCAACAAAAACTACCCACCTTTCTTCGTTCCTTAGAGTCTCCAATACCTTCTCCCTCACAATCGATGGAGCAGTGATTCCCATTACTTCTTGTAGCCGTTTGATTGCTGCAGTGGTGCCAGAGCCACAGAACAGTAGTGCGTCGTCTTGTCTACCACCCAGACACCTCTTTACATACTTGGTTGCTTCATGCACCATTTTTGTAGTCTGGTCTCCCACGAAACTATCGCATGTGTGAGTGTTTCCTATACACACAGGTAACTAGTTTTATGTACATCAATGTATAAAGCCTATAAGGCAATACAACTCATGATTTTCCTTTGAATATTTGAAGGTGAACGCTTCAACTCAGACAATAATAGATTACTGAAATTACAAGGACTCGGTTTAACTCACCATAGAAGGGAAGAACATTGTTGACGATATAGTTTTCGATGTAGTGCAGACCCCGGCCTGAGGCGGTGTGATCAGCATAGGTTATCCTGCGGGTTCCAAAGGGAGAGCTGAATACTGCATCACCACCCACGATTTGGGAGCGCAGCCAAGACAGCTTCTTCTCTGTGGAGATGGTCCTTGGTGCATCCAGATCTTGCATACTAAACGATTGCGAGCCATGGGACAGATCATCTGGAGCCTCAGAGTCACTCGATAAAAATGAAGCCAAAGTTCCACTCTGGTTTTCTCCATTACTTGCATCCGCCTTCTGATCACCATTACTCTCTCCAAATATGAATTTCTCTAGCTCCATCGCCTAGAAGAATTGAAATAAGCCCGGGGTCCTAAATAAAGAGAAACTTAAATGGGAGAAATTGAGGAATGGATTGGGAGCATATGAGAGATGGTATTATTTATAAAAAGATATTTCCAATGGGTCATGATCGGAGTTAGCAGCAATTAAAAAATTGACTAAGCCTAGACGATGGAGAAGCAAGAGGCCCGCATAAATCCTGACGATACGATAAGGATAAACCAAGGAATTGGAAGTAGAAACTTGGTACTGGTAAGAGACACAGAGAATTTTTGCTGTGGGTCAACGTCACTCAAACAGAAGGCAGCACATGTATTTAATAAAACTAATACAAATGAAAAGAAAAGTAGAAAACAACTAAAGAGGGCATCAAACCAACAGCATCCTCAGATTACAGAATTCTGTCTAATATTTGCAAAAAGGAAGATAGTAGGTGTCCGCCCCTCTTACTCATCTTATGCTACTTTTACAATTTCTGCTTTTCATACTAGAAAATCAAATTTAATATTTTAACAAATGGGATTTGACTTTCAAATGCATTAGGACCTAACAATAGACACGGTGGAGTAACACGGTTGAAAGAAAAGCATATATTACATAATATTTTTTTAATAAATATTCTTACTTAACACCACCCAAACTTCTAATAAAAAAATAAAGAAACATTATAGGAGCAGCGAGCTACATTTAATTCTAATTTTTAACACACAACACCCACATGTGAGATGTGATTCCCTTTGCCATTGGGCTGAATCTGCTACAAGTTCATGAACGCACATACAATAAGATATATATATATATATATATATATATATATAATATGTCTTTTATGTGTATATTAAAAATTAACTAAAATAAAATTATTATAAATAAATATTTTTAATTATTTTAATATAATTCTTTTATAATAACTAAATACAAAATAAATATAAGTTTATAAATAAGATTATTAATATTTTAAAATAAAAAATGGTTATACATATATAGTAATTTCTTTCATATCTTAAAATATATTCAAATGAAATGTATTATAATATTTAATATCAACGCATTTTCAAATCTTGTATATTATAACAGATATCAAAATAATTTAAATATATATTTTATTTCTTATATTATCATTTCTTGGATTTTTTTTAAATCTTTTTGTAAGTTTTGATAGATTTTCATTCCCTTGTATTTTTTGTTAAAGCTTCTTTCAATATTTTTCAATATATCATAATATATCCATAAAATCCAATTATTGATATATTAGTAAAAACTGATATTTTCATCATTAACTCCAAAAACAACATAATCACTTTTTGATTCATCAAACTCCATAAATATATTTTTGAATCCACACACAAAATTGTCTATTTCGGTGTTAGGATATCATATATATATTTTTTTCACTTTCTCCTTTATATGTCAATAATACAATATATTCTTTTTAACTTTCTTTTCAATATAGTTAGTTTAATTTTCTATATTTTTAGTTGCATTTTTATATTCATAAGCGTAATGACCATATTTTCTTTTGTTACGATTACAATTATAATATTGAATTTGAAATTTATTATTCATTTTCATTTCGTTTTACTTTGAGTTGTGTCATCTTCCACCCCTCTCAAGGAATATGAGTTTTGACTTTGTTTTTTCATTATTTGACTTCAAACAATCCTTTTACAAAATGTTCTCTTAAATTTACCTTCAACAAGAATCCCTATGGTACACTACCTAGTATTCATTAGACTACCATTAAAATCATTCTCGACACACCCGTAACCTTTTCAGTATACTCATCTTTTAGAGTGTACATCCTTTCTTAAGTTAAGAGATTACAAATTAAAGACAATCAAAGAGGATAATTATACCAAAAATATTGATTATCTACCTTGCTTTAGATGTCTTTCTAGAGGTGCTTCTACTGGTTGTGTCACCTTGAAAAATTCTGATTTGAACACCAAATCGGTTTTAAATGATCTAAAATTTGTGCCCGCATTGCTTAATTCCACACCCCACCTCTTGCATATCATTTGGGACCGTAAAGGTCATCTTGTGCTTGGAGAAAATGCCACGAAAAATATAAGCAAGCTCCTCATCACAATCAAATATGCATAGTTACAAAACATGCATATAAGTATGCACCTATTATACGACTAAGAACAAAATCAGGGATCCATAATCTTACAAATAAATACCTAATTGTAACTATTACCCCACCCACTCTACCCTCGTGTACGGGATTGAACCTAATGTTTACATTGACAAGTTCTTCCTTTCTTTATTTTATTTTATTTTATTTATTTTTAAGTTTAGTAAGAGTTTTTACATATGTTTGACTAATTTTATTCGAAGAGTTTACTACTTAGACAAAAGTTTAATATTAAAGTAAAAAAAAATTCTTTGTATCAAAACTATATTTTGATTTATGTAAAAATTAAAAATATTTATATTTGATAAAACTTATATAATATAAATATTATTATTTAAAAATTATGACTTTATTTTGAATTAGCTTCTAACTAAACCGTAGAAACCTTACGGAACCTATTCCAAACAAAGTGATATCTGTTTTAGCAAAGCTGCATGCAAGGTTAGCTGGTTGCTACTCATCAGAAGATAGGGGGGGCTTCCATGCTCTAATCTTGCGCCGGATTACCAACCATGCAACGCTTGGGCGCCCACTCCTGTGATGGGGCCTAAGAAGGTTGACCTAGTTGTGTCATTTTCTCTGCAGCATACAATGGAACATGTCATAGAATTGCGAAACTGCATTTACATTTTGGACTTCTAACCAAACAAGAGTCCAATACTATACGCTTAAAACTTTGGTAGCTTTAGTGTTAGGTTGGTATTGATTGTGGGCACCGCTTCTCTTTTAATATAAACCAAAACAAGAGTTTTTATTTTTTATTTTTATTTTTTTACATAGTATTTTTTTAAAAAAAATTTTACATAACTTCCAAAAAGTGATTTTTGAAAGAAACATTTACCAAATGCTAGCCCAGAATTACTTTGAGTGATTATTTTATTCTATGTTTGATTTTAAAAAAATATTAAAATTAAAAACTAATAAAAAATTAAATATAATTAAAATTAGTTAAAAATTTATGTATTTTTAAAATAATTTAATTTTTATATAAAAAAGAAAAAAAATGAGATATGTTTAAAAAAATACATAAAAATAATTTATTAACATAAATTTTTTTTTATTTTCTTTTTTACATTTTTTTTTACTTACATTTCCTTCAAATCATCAATTTTCTCGCAACCAAGGATAAATTTTTGAAGGGTTTTTAAGAATTAGAGAGTTCTTCTCACCATCTTTTCATAAGTGTTTACTCCACTTATGTAAAAATGTATTTGATAATAATTTTAGAAAGTATTTCTAATATTTTTAATACTTAAAAAAAAAAATTCAAGTGTTAAAAATATTAGAAACACTTCTTATAATTAATATCAAACGAATTCTTAAAGTGAATTTGATATTAATTTTAAAAAGTATTTCTAATATTTTTAATTTTTTTAATACTTAAAAAAAAATTGAAATGCTGGAAATATTAAAAACACTTATTACAATTACTATCAAATGGATTCTTAAAGTACGTTTGACAGCAATTCTAAAAAGTGTTTCTAACATTTTTAATAGTTGAAAGATAAAAAATTTTAAGTCTTAAAAAAATTAAAAATATTTTATATCAAACATAATTTTAGCCCAAGATGGCCACCAACACTAACATAATCCTTATTTTTTGTTAATATATTATTATTAATTACTAAGCAGCCTAGGAGTCAAGCCAATAACAAAGAGGATAAATATATATATATTATTTTAAAATATGAAGGCAATGAAGCAAAAGTGGTTTTGATTTTGATTTCTGCATTTGACCGGTCGTTGTTGGTAACCATAAATTTCCAATGAAACCCATCAACAGCCAGCTGTTTTTGTCTGGGACTTGCCATTTATTCCATTCAAATTCCACTAATTACACTCCAAAAAAAATATTGGCACTGTATGTTTTATATTTGAAGTTATCGTATTTATTTTCTTCGTCATTTAAAACTCTTGTGATTGAAAAGAAAAAATTGGGACAATCACGAAGAAAATTACCAAAATAGGTAATCGAGTTTGGCGAAGGCTTCATAGCAATGCCAACTTTTTAGTACCTATTGAAGAGTTGTCTCCAATAGGTAAAGACAGGTGGCGGGTTCAAAGAAAAAGAAAAATTGCAACAACCGGTTGTGTGTTGTGGTGTTAACCGTTATTTTCCTCCTTTTTTTTTTTTTCATTTTTTTATCTTTATCCTTTTCCATTTTTAATATATTTATATCTATAAAAAATATTTACAAAGCCTATTAGAAAATAAAATTTTGAAATAAAAAATAAAGAAAATAAATTTAAAAACATTGTAACAAGAAAACTTAATAGGATAAGAAATGAAAGAAGAAATAATGAGAATAAAACTTTGTGTAAATTTCATTAGTACATCCCTTTTATAGATAGTCCGGAGAAGGTTAACAATGATAGTTGAGAAATATCAGGGAACAAATGATCATTCATCCTAACAAATTTAAAAACTTTGGCTACCATTGTTTGTTTATCTAATTTCTATGATATTGTTATACCACTATAGGTAAATATATGTCCCATGTGAGATCGAGTTTTATGAGGATTTGAAAGATAGTTGGCATCCTTATAGCCAAGTAATTAAGACTAAGATCTTTTTCAATCAAATAAGCTCATGTTAGTTGTTCCATGAAGATATCATAATCCGTGTTTGACTCTATTCTAATGTTTTCAAGTTCATGTGGAACTACATCTTGCAAGCAAGTAGTAAGATGTTTAGTCATGTACAATTTACAAGTTACATGAGTGCATAACAATACTAAGATAAGGTGCTTTTGGATTAAGTATTTCTTCCTTATCTTCTTTAGAAGGAAAGAGGTCATTTTTCACTTTTAGTGAGCAAACTAGCATTGAAGAATTTGGTGGATGTGATTTATCCTTACGAAAGCACTTCAAAACTTTTTCGGTATATGTTGATTGATGGATAAACATTTCATTTGAAAACTACTTCATTTGCAAGCTAAGATAGAATTTTGTTTTCCTCAAATATTTCATTTCAAATTCTCTCTTCAAAGAATTAGTAGGTTTAGATGTCTGTCACTAGGGCAACATCGAATAGCGGATGAGCCCAGTGATTGGTTTTGATAGCTGCATTGATCCGAGCAAGTTTCCACATGGCCCAGATCCATCAATAAAAATATCAGGCACTTATTAATTTTTCTTCAAGTGTGCTTTTTTAGCTATTTGTTGTCGGTTGTCTTGCCCTATGTTACATTGCCTCATTTGGTTAGAAGGCTTAGAACTTCTTCCCTTATCATTTTTGGTGGGCTGATTGGTGATCCACTGGAAATATATATCTAGATATATATATAATATTATTATTTTATATCCGGTCCACGTTACTCCCCCCAGAAATGTCTTATCCTTTCTATAGATACAAAGTCGCATTTCCTCCCCAGTGATTTCAGCCTCTCTCCCTTCAACATCCCAATTTCTGATTTCTTTTGCTTACACTTTCAACTTCCCAATCTCTGATTTCTTGTCCCTCCTCTCTTTGTGATGGAACGAGGGCAACTCTTATTGGGAGAGAACCCGAGTGCTCAAAAGGTGGATCCAAAGCATGGCAAAGATTGTGGTGGAGCCATGGGCTCCTCGGCATCAAGTACTTCCAAGGGATCCCGAGATTTATCCGATGGCTCTAAATCGTTTCGAATGCTAGAGGTGGGTGTGCCAAACACCAACTCCTCACAGAAGAAGCTCTCTTGGTTGCGATCCCAAATTGTGGGTGGGGACGCAGAGTTCAGCTCCCCCTTTGGAGTCCGCAGGCTCACCTATGTTGATCATACTGCCTCAGGCCGGTGTCTACGCTACATCGAAAACTACATCAACGATAATGTTCTTCCCTTCTATGGTGAGTTGGAATGCGAACACATGAGAAATCATCGAGGAAATGATCATTTTTCCTTTTAAGGTCAAACACATATATTATGCCATTAGAGTAATATAATATGAAACTTTGTAACCACTACAATTAATTTATTCTTGTTTCACTTGAATTTTTCTACTTCAATCGTCTGAAAGCAGTAGAAAGCCGGTGCAAATGGAACTTACTGTATGGTGTGTACAGGGAACACTCATACCTGCGATAGTTTTGTGGGGAGCCGGACTACAAAAATGGTGCATGAAGCCACCAAGTACATCAGGAAGTGCCTAGGCGGTCGACAAGATGATGCACTCATGTTCTGCGGCTCAGGCACCACTGCAGCCATCAAACGGCTACAAGAGGTCATGGGGATCACTGTTCCATCCGTTCTGAGAGCGAGAGTATTGGAAATACTAAGGAGCGAGGAAAGATGGGTTGTTTTTGTGGGGCCTTATGAGCACCACTCCAACCTCCTGTCATGGAGGCAAAGCCTAGCAGAAGTGGTGGAGATTGGTTTGGATGATGATGGCCTACTCGACATGGAAGCTCTAAGACTACAACTTGAATCTTATCGCCGCTCCAACCGCCCCTTGCTGGGTTCTTTCTCAGCTTGTAGTAATGTAACCGGAATATTTACAGACACCCGAGCGCTGGCTCAGCTTCTTCACCGATATGGAGGTTTTGTATGCTTTGATTTTGCTGCAAGGTATGCAGACTCCGTACCAACAGCTGTGGCCTTATTATTGCATTTTTTTGGTTGTTGATCTGATTTGCATTAAATATTTCTGTCCGAATCAGTGGCCCTTATGTGGAAATTGATATGAGATCGGGGGAGATTGATGGCTACGATGCCATTTTTTTGAGTCCACACAAGTTTCTCGGCGGACCTGGGTCCCCGGGTATCCTTCTAATGAGCAAGGCGCTCTACCAACTCGGTTCTTCAGCTCCATCAACTTGTGGGGGTGGGATTGTTGATTTTGTCAATGGCTTTAACGAAAAGGTAGATTCTATCAGTTTTATTGTCCTTTACAATCATTCACCGCCCTCTTTCACTTCAGAGTTATTGTCTGAATTTTCCATCAAAATTAAATGCAGGACACATTATATTTGGAGGACATAGAGGGAAGGGAAGATGTTGGAACTCCACCCATCATCCAGAAAACCAGAGCAGCATTGGCTTTCTGGGTAAAGGAATACGTTGGCTACAATGTTATAGAAGAAGAGGAGAACAAGTACACTGAAGCAGCACTGGAGAGGCTTCTACCAAATCCAAACATATGGATTTTAGGAAATACAACCGCAAAGCGTCAAGCCATCCTGTCATTCCTTGTTTACTCCACCACAAATTCTGCCTCAGATGACATGAGTAGAGAGGAAACAAAGGGAAGGTTTTACATGTGGAGAGAGACGGGGAATAGAAGAGATAAGCCTCTTCATGGACCTTTTGTTGCAAAGCTCCTCAACGACCTGTTTGGCATCCAAGCTCGAGGTGGGTGTGCTTGTGCTGGACCCTACGGTCACAGCTTGCTCAAGGTGGATGAGACCCAATCCCTTGCATTCAGATCCGCCATCCAAAAGGTAACTATCCCATTTCCTCCACAGGGTTATGTATGGTTTGAAGCTAATTGCCTATATTTACAGGGTTATTCAGGAATCAAACCCGGGTGGACGAGAATTAGCTTCCCTTACTACATGTCAAGCGAGGAGTTCGAGTTCATCCTAGATGCACTGGAATTCATAGCTAGTTACGGCCAGCGCTTCCTCCCTCTGTATCACTTCAACTGGAAAACAGGCAGCTGGAGCTTCAGGAAGAAGGCACTCAAAGATACCTTGACTCTAGCACTCTCTCTCTTCAAGGCCATGCCAGCATTTAGTTCAATCAGTGATGGATCAAGACACACCCATGCTGGCAATAAAGATGAAATAATCAGCAGATACACATCATATCTGGCAACTGCAAACGAAATCGCCAGTCTCCTTGAGAATTTCCCTCCCCATCGTAGAATTCCAGAAGACATAGATGCCAACCTAATCACATTCAGAGTGTAGTCTTACCTTCAATTTCTAACTTGTAGCCTACTCAGACCAATGTTTCATCATCTAACTGTATTCATTCAATTAATTTTGGGCTTGTCCTTCCCCCATATTCGTTCTCCTACTTGAATATAACAAATACTAGTGTTGTTCATGAAAGTTTTGCGTCAGGAATTGAATGAAGGCTCTCCATCCAGTATTCATTTATGTTATGTCTACTAAGAGCTGTTTGGTAGTAATGATAGAAAATATTTATAATTTTTTAAATATTTAAAAAATTTTATTGTTCAAGTATTAAAAAAATTAAAAACGTTTCTTAAAATCACTTTCAAATACACTCTAAATCACAGAAAAATGACAATGAATATAAATGAAATTAGAATAAGAAAGAGGAATTGGAATGATATTCTTAGTACTAAGTTGAGAAACCCATTCCGATTAATGAGATTTGGGCACATTCTATATTTTGATTTTTTTGAAAGTAAACAAATGGAAGGAGTGAAAAGAGTGAAATGGAAATCACACATTAATTCCATTCCCACCCTAAGCTGGTAGGCTTGGAAATAGGGTTGGACTAGAATTTTAATGCCAAAAGTGGGGTCAAAGGTCAAACAAATAATGAAGTCAAGAAAATGCAGCTAGCCAGCTTTATCACTAAGTAATCTACGTAGAAAAAGTCAAATAAAGAGACCTATTGACTAATCAGAAATTTAGTAACAATAATTCGACCAATAGAATTCTGAATCCACGTGGAAAACCATATACCATAAATCAACTAACTAATTTAGAATCTGATGTCTTTATATAGTAACCAATTTTGCTTTTCCTAAAGACCAATCTGTATGTGATGGATGTCGACTGGCCAAGGGCCATGCTCCCCTGTTCTCATCCTCATCATACTCTTCTTTGAGGCTCTTCCTTTGATATGCCGAAATTAACTGGCCCAACTTTCTTTATATCTTTTCAATAAATAAATAAATAATTTAAAAAGAAGGATTAATTTCTATAACTATTATTAATTTCAAATTTCATTGATTAGTATTCTTAAAAATTTACTTAATTCAAAAATTTTATTTTTTAAGGTTTTGTTTGATTCTCATAAAGTTTGAAGGAAAATGTGAGCAAAAGTAGGAGGAAATAAAAAATAGATTTAAAGTCTAAAAATTATTTTTATATATTATTTCAAATTTTTTTTCATTGATTTAATTCTTCTATATATAGATTAAATAATTTAAATATATACAAATTTCTTAATAATTTTAATTATATTTAACTTTCTTTTACATATTTCATAGAAAATCAAATATAAAAAAATCATTTTCCTTACCATAGTACTTTTCGAGAACCAAATATAGCCTAAAGAGATTTTAAGTAAAGAGTTTAATACATGTCTTTAATAATTCTCTAAAAAATAAATTTTACATATAAAATACATATTTAGGGATGCTAGCTAACCAACTAAATTTGAAATTAATGATGATTTTTTATATTTACACTAAACCTCAGATGATATGAATGATATTAACATATGATAATAATTAACATGTTCATTTTATGAATACTTTTGGCATGTTCCCATGATATATTTCCCAAAAGACAAAGTACCGTGTTAACTTGTTTTATTGAGATGAGATTATTTTCGCTTGCATAAATGAAATATACTAATAATTTTTATAAAATATATAAGAACTTTTAGGTTATATTTGATTGATGGGTTATAGTATAAGATGGATTAAAAATAAGATAACATGTCATATCCCATGTTTGATTAAGAATGAGATAAAATCAATGTTTTTAAAGGCGTTTGTGGGGCGCGCCTTAAGGCGGGGTGCAGCGAAAACGCGTTGAGGCGTTAAAAATAAAACGAAACACCTGAAAGGCGTACGCTTTTCCGGTGAGGCGTGATTGAGGCGTGCTTTGATCGTGCCTTTCACGCTCCAAGAAGAAGGTGTAAGCTTCGTCGGATCTGATGTGGCAATGAACAGAGATTTAAAAAAAAACCCTAAGTAATCCCTAAAACCCCAATCCCGACTGAAAACAAACCCAAAACGAAACCCTACCTCCAACGACTCAAGCGGCGACGGAGTGCTCACCCTCGGCGGCGACCAATCGCAGTGCATCTTCTCCGGCGGCGATCCCTCTCGTTCATCTCCAGGTATGTTGCGAACTCCCTCTTCCATGGTTTCTCCCTCTTCGTTTCTCTCTCTGCAATCCATACAGGCTTTGTCGGCTCTTCATCCAATTTTTTTTTTTTTTTTTATCAAATCAGTTATGTATATCTATTTAAATTTTAAACCCTTTTTTCTCTCTCTTATAGTATATCTATTTAAATTCTCTCTCGGCAGTCCACAGCCCACACTTCCAGTCCACACTTTTCTCTCTCTCCCAGTAGGCTTTTCATCTTCCTTTTTTTTTTTTTTTTTTTTTTTTTTTAATTATCAAATCAAATGTGTCTTTTGTTAATAAGATTTTTTTTTGAATTTTTTTATATGTTTGCTTATAGTATCAACAAACAAATATAATTAAAATTATATAAAAGATAATTATTTGTGAATTTTGAATTTTTTATTTCTGGTTTAATTTTAATTTTCACCTCAATTTTCTTTATTTCATTATTAAATTCCAATTAAAATTTATGTGTATAATTTTTAAACTCCTTTAAAAAAAATTGGTTTTTTTTTAATTTAAACCAATTAAATTTTGTATTTCATTTTTAAATTTCTTTCAATTGTGCTTTGTTATTATTTTTTAGTCAATTATATTGTTATATGGAAATTTGAATATTATTATTGGTGATTTTTTTTAGAATGAGTTCCTCCGATTCGAAAAATTCAAGAAAGGTTTTTGTGTGGAAGTATGTGATGGAAGTTTCTGGAGAGCAATATATAAGATGTAAATTTTGCAATCAAAGATGTACGAGAGGGGTGAATAGACTAAAGCATCACTTAGCCGGAACTCATCATGGTATGAAACCATGCAACAAAGTTAGTGAAGATGCTAGATTGGAATGTAAAGAGGCATTGGCTAATTTTAAGGATCAAAAAACGAAGAGAAATGAATTGCTCCAAGAAATTGGTATGGGTCCAACTTCAATGCATGAAAGTGCCTTGTCTAAAACAATAGGGACATTAGGGAGTGGGAGTGGGAGTGGGAGTAGGAGTGGGAGTGGGAGTGTAAGTGGGAGTGGGGAACCTATTCCTAGGGGACCTATGGATAAATTTACCACTTCACAACCTAGACAAAGTACTTTGAATTCAAAGTGGAAGCAAGAAGAAAGGAAGGAAGTGTGTAGAAAAATTGGTAGGTTTATGTATTCAAAAGGTCTCCCATTCAACACTGTGAATGATCCTTATTGGTTTCCTATGATAGATGCTGTTGCAAACTTTGGGCCCGGGTTTAAGCCTCTATCTATGCACGAATTAAGGACATGGATTCTTAAAGAAGAGGTGAATGACCTAAGTATCACTATGGAAGATCACAAAAAAGCTTGGAAACAATATGGATGTTCAATTATGTCAGATGGTTGGACAGATGGAAAAAGTAGGTGTCTTATCAATTTTTTGGTGAATAGTCCTGCTGGCACTTGGTTTATGAAATCAATTGATGCTTCTGATACAATAAAAAATAGGGAATTGATGTTCAAATATCTTGATGAGGTGGTTGAAGAAATTGGAGAGGAGAATGTTGTGCAAGTCATCACTGATAATGCCTCTAATTATGTGAATGCTGGAATGAGGCTTATGGAAAAAATGAGTAGATTGTGGTGGACTCCTTGTGCTGCTCATTGCATTGATTTGATGTTGGAGGATATTGGAAAGCTAAATGTTCATGCTACTACACTTTCTCAAGCTAGGCAAGTTGTGAAGTTTATATATGGGCATACTTGGGTTCTTAGCTTGATGAGAACATTTACAAAAAATCATGAACTTATTCGTCCAGCAATTACACGATTTGCTACTGCATTTCTTACTCTCCAAAGTCTTTATAAGCAAAAGCAAGCTCTTATAGCAATGTTCTCCTCAGAAAAATGGTGTTCAAGCACATGGGCTAAAAAGGTAAAAGGTGTGAAAACTCAAAGTATAGTGTTGTTTGATCCAAATTTTTGGCCTCATGTTACTTTTTGCATAAAAACCACTGTTCCATTAGTTAGTGTCTTGAGAGAGGTTGATTCAAAGGAAAGACCAGCCATGGGTTATATTTATGAGTTGATGGATTCAGCTAAGGAGAAGATTGCATTTAATTGTCGGGGCATAGAGAGAAAATATGGCCCAATTTGGAGAAAAATTGATGCAAGATGGACTCCGCAACTTCATCGACCTTTACATGCAGCAGGCTATTATCTTAATCCTCAATTGCGGTATGGAGATAAGTTCTCTAATGTTGATGAGGTGAGGAAGGGATTATTTGAATGCATGAATAGGATGTTGGATTATCAAGAACGTTTAAAAACTGACATTCAGTTGGACTCATATGACCAAGCAATGGGTGAATTTGGGAGTCGTATTGCAATTGATTCTCGAACATTAAGAAGTCCTACAAGTTGGTGGATGCGTTTTGGGGGTTCAACACCGGAGTTGCAAAAGTTTGCTATTCGAGTCCTTAGCCTTACTTCTAGTGCTTCGAGATGTGAAAGAAATTGGAGCACATTTGAATCGATAATACTTCTATTTTTGTAAATTTTTATACATATATTTCTATTTCAATGTTAGAGAACTTTATTTCATTTTAACACATAAAATTGTTTCTTTTATTATTTGTAGATCCATACAAAAAAAAGAAATAGACTTGAACATCAAAGGTTGAATGCTCTAGTGTATGTAAGGTACAACACTAGATTGAGAGAGCGAAGTCTACAAAGGAAACAAAATGTTGATCAATCTTGGTAGAGGAGATTGATTCCGATGATGAATGGATTGCGGAGAAAGAAGATCCCCTCCTCCCCCTTGATCTTTGTTGGCTTCAAGATAATGAATTATTCAATGTTGATGCCATTAGAGTTGTGTCATCCAACTCCCAAGAGACGCAAGCATCATCGGATCATATGGTTTCTTCACATTCCTACAAAAGGAAACATAATGAAGTACCAAGTAAGTACTCAAAAATTGAAATCATAAATTTGATTAAATTTAATAAAAAAAACTTTTAATATTTACACATAATTAATACTTTATGCTAGGTACAAATGGAGGCAAAGGCAAAGAGAAGGAATTGAATTTGACACCAATTGATGAAGATGAAGATTTAGATGAAATGGGGATACATGATAGTGGACATTTTCCTACTATTGATACATTGGATGAGGATGATGATGACCTTGGAGAGGAGGATTTAAGTTGAAACAATTTAGTCTAGTTGTTATTTCATGACTTAGTTACGGATTTTTTGTAAAAGTTTAGAACTATTATTATGGTTGACTCTATTTTCTATTTCACGACTTAGTTATGGCTTTTTGTTAAAGTTTGAAACTATTAGTATAGTTGAATCTATAATCTATTTTATGAATTTGTTATGGTTTTTTGTGAAAGTAGGGAACTAGTATGTTTTTTTTTATGATTCTAATGAATTGTTTTCATGTTTTTATTTATGCTATTTTATTTTATATATTTTAAAATATTAATTAATTATATAATGTGAGGCTCAAAAAGCTTACGCCTCAACGCCTCGAGGCTTACACCTCGCCTCACGAACACAAAAACGCCTCGCCTTATGCTTTCGCCTTTAAAAACTTTGGATAAAATAAGTTATCATATTAGTGATTATATCTTGGATTAAATATTGGATATGATAAGTAGGAAAAAATTATTATCCAACCTATTTTTTACATCCTCTTTATATAAGATATGATAATGCTAAGTTGAGATATGAAATATACATATCCCTTGTATCATAAATTTATTCTTTTCATCCTTTATATATATATATATATATATATATATATATATATTACTTATTTAACAAAAACAAAAAAAATAATTAATAAATTAAAATTATAGTTACAAAAAAGAAAAGAATTAAAAACAACACATATAAAATATAATGTAAAATAATACTAATGTTGGCAAACCTCAATAAATTAATACTTTATAAATAGATAACCTTGAGTAAATAATATTTTTTGTCAATCATGACTTGGGACGAACATGCTAAATTAATAATTCGATAAATTTCTAACATAATACAATATAGAAAAATCTATATAGTTTAACATACGACCTGCTTACTATATAAATTCATAATTTTCTAATGTATAACTAAATCCATAAGATCCATTTAGGAGGCTTTTGTAAAATATGTGTCTAGTGTTATTTGTTTCTTCTTGAAATTGAGATCAACTCGGATTTCATTTTTAACTTTTCATAATGCAAAAAGAAATTCTAGTATGGTGTTCTCATATTATAGCAAGAAATTATTCAATCTCATTATTGATTTGAGGGCTTCTTTGCACAAAATGGACTTTATAATAGAACCCTTATGTTTCAACTTCGTCCTCTCTATTATTTCCCACGACACTCTTAATAATTTAGAGTCACTCAAAATCTTTGAAGCCATGTTAACTAGGGACCTAATTTTACAATGTTGAAAGCAATTTGTAATTGATCTATTTTCTTGAGCATCTATTGTCCAAAATGAAATTGCAAGATTCAATGCATCCAAAACATTTATCTTTTTTGGATTTGGTTGCCCTACTTCATGACTTCGCAAAAGATTATGATAAAATCTACAATGATATTGCATTTTCAAAGTTCGTATGTTCCCCACATCACAAGGCTGAGTTTTTGATGTTATATTGGGTGGCAAAAAAAAAAAAAGTAATTCCATATTTTTCAATCCTTCAATTTTTCTATAATGTGTGATCCTCGCTTACAAGGCTGAGTCTTTAAGCCGAACAATTATCAGCAACAAGAAGTTTTATATCATCCATTTGTTTATCTAATTATCAAACATATCCTTCAAATAACGCCCCAATCATCCATGCTCGTTTGTTGGCATGATCCTAATATTTCATACTACATAAGTTTACATTCTTGAAATATTGGTATTTAGCATACTTCCCCACGATCTATAAAGGAATTTTCTATTAGCCATCCTCATTACAACAAAAAGTCTTTCTTTTCTTTTTTTTTTTTTTTTTTTCTTTTTTTTTTTTTAAGTAGTATGTTGCAAGAGAATGCCTCTAAAATAATCTTGTCTCATCCATATTGAAAACATTTTTTATTGCAAATTGATGTACTTTCTCCCTTATGAATGCTAACTTATTCTTCAAGCCCCTCCATACCAATTCATTCGTTTCCCCCAAGATAATGATATGTTTTAATCTCATATATTGATCATTTGAAATGCTCAATCCAACTTTGAGAAAAATTGAAATGTCATATCTTTCTCAAAAATTATATAAACTATTTTTGATAGATTTAACAACATATTATTTAATATTTGTTGAATAGATTATCCTTAGTCACAAGACTATTAATTTATTAGGTTTAATTGTATGTATCATCTTTCATATGTAAATTTTTTTTTATAGATTTAATAACATATAATTATTAGGATAGAGCCCTTAAAAGCATGACATGATATAATAAATTTGGAATTCATTATTTATTTAACAATGTTCCAATTTCACTTTTATCTATCTTTATTCCATGTATTATATTTTATAAGCATTCTTGTTTGCATCTTTTGCATTATAAGTGACTTAGGTGCATTAGGAGTTACATAGAAAATCTAAGTCATGGATTCCTTGCAAATAGATGACTTGTTCACAACCGATTCATGGGTCTAAACAACTCATTAGAGGTTGTAGTGCACCACCTCTTAATTGGAAGGATGACTGGTCTTGGCTATTGGGATGAGTTTCCCATGGTAAGTGCACTAATATGTATATGATTACACATTAGACAAGACCTACGATAAGTCATGACTTAAGGCTATCAAGTAGTCATAACCTCACCAAGTTGTGTCATTGTGTTGGCTCTCAATATATTGAGTTTATGCTAAAGTTGGCAATAACTTTGTCTTTCGGGTGAGATCGTAAGTTGATCATATATTCCTTATGGATTAGGTCATTATTGACAAAAGTCTATAGCAATAGGTATTCTCAATAAAGGCATCATGATATCTCTTGGGATTGAGATAGTGTGTCCCATTGGATGATCCTAAGGAAGTGTGTTCATGGAAACTGTAGTTATAATAATTCTTTAACTGGAACTTGACATAAGTTCTTTGAGAGTTAAGATATATCAATTGAACACACAATAAGAGGATTTATAACTCAAGGATGGTAGAGGTAATCTTGAAAGGCTCATAGTTTTCACCTTATTAGACTACGGACACCAGTTCATGGGGAGGCTAAACACAATGGATAGCAAGTCGCGGACCCGAGCACTTGGTGTCTCATTGTTATTTACATAGGATATTGGAGTTCAGTTGATTATCTATAGTAGGATGTTGAATCAACTTTAGAATTGGACTCTAAGGGAGCCAATATTCCTATGGGTCCCTATGGTCCCCGCTCTTAGCCCATATACCTTATTGGCATGGACTATGAGGGTTGGCTCTAGGTTCACTTTTGTGCATAAGGGCGTTTTGGTAATTACGCAAGGTTGCATAAAGGTAAGTGAACAAGGTCTTTGGAATTGGCTAATTGATTAATTAGTAGGCCTATTAGGTTAATTAATCAATTAGAATTCATTTTGGGCTAAATTAAGTAACTCAAACCTATGTGGACTCAAGTCACTTAAGCTCACTTAAGAACCCTATAAATACCCCCTAGGGGTTAGGGTTTCTATAGCTTTTGTCTTCCACCATTCAGAGAAATTGAGAGTCATAGCTTCCACCATCTTTTCCTCCCCACCAGAAGTGTGTCAAGATCAAGGTTTGAGTCATCAGGCGGAAAATCATGTAAGGTGTTTACGAGATTTACTGCGACTTTGGAGTTATCTACATCAATTAGAGTCAATCTAGGAATATTCGAATCAAAGGTTTGTGGTTTTATGCTCTAAATCTATATTTTCTATGGTATTCTTATTGTTTTCAATACCTGTTTATCCGTTGCGATAAATTTAGAGTGTTTAGGATAGATTTTCATGCACCCTACACGATCTAGGACATGGGAATGAAGTAATACGAGGTTTCTAAAAATAATATGTTTTATTTAAATTTTTGTAATTTTTTTAGTCTTGAATATTTATTATTAAATAAAAAATAAAAAAATTACTTATATAATGATAAATTGTAAAACAATTTTTAAAATTTCATATTTTTTTAGTAGCAATTGGAATGCATTATGAATTTTATTGTAAATAAATATCAAATATTAAAGTAGGATATGTTTTTCATTTCATTCTCTTCCTTATACAAATCAAACATAACTAGATATAACATATTACATTGGACATAATTTAAACACTAAAAAAATATTTTTTTTTCTTTAATTTAAGAACATTTTAAAAAAAATAAGTTACAGAAAACATGATCAAACAGCCTTTAAAGTCTTCAAAATAATAACAATTTTTAAAAATAATTTCCTACATTACTATTTTTTTTTTTTTTTTAGTTCCAATTGATACCTTTTAAGTCACTCAAATGTTAATTACCTCCCTTCATGCAGCATCTAGGTGCTAATGCAATATTCAGACTACACTTTTGAAACCGCTATGTATATATAAATAATTGTAACGAGTTTTTACAAAATCATAATCGGAAATTCCAGTTCAAACTAGAAGACTTGTATTGTTAATCTCATCCGGCCCCAGAATTTGTACTGACGGCAAGCGTTGAAAGAATAATATTCAAGAATTACATTCCAACAGTAACTTGGTTTGAAGTGTTTTTTGATAACTGTTTTTGAAAATAGTTTTTTGTTCTTTAAAACAAAAAACCATAAAAATATGTTTGATAACTAAAAAGTATTTTTTATTTTTTGTTCTTAAGAAAAAAAAAATAAAGTGTTTTCAAAAAATATTTTTTAGTTGTCTACCCACTCATTTTTAAAGGATTTTTAAAAAAATAATAATAATTAAACAAACATATAAAATAATTAAAAATAAAATATCTACATATAAAAATTATTTTTAAAAATATTTAAAGTTTTCAAACATACTTTTATTTTACAAAATATCATATAATAATTTTTAAAAACTATTCTCAAAAACTATTTTTTAAAAAACAATTATTAAACACTACCGAAGTTCCCTTCCATTCAAAGTTTTTATTCTAAAAACTTTACTTGAATAAAATTCTTATAAATCATTTTCCATTATGATATTATTTTTTCTATTCGTAAGTTGCTTTTATACGTTTTTTTTTTTTTTTAAATGAAAAATTGTCTGTGAAAAGTCGTATAGATGGAGATAATGTTTTTCTTAATATTTGAAAACCTTTTGATGATCAAAATTCTTTATTTTAGTTAATCAAAGTTTAATAATAATAATAATAAGCTTTTAAGAAAATTAATCTTTAGAGATATTTTAGTAAATGGTATTTCGTAATCTCTCTAGGTCTCCTTCGTCTTTGAGGTCTACAAAATTAGACTTGACAAGTTGAGAAGTTTTTTGTGTTGGCAGTTGTTGCTTTAGTGGAGAACTTGCTGGTGTCTGTCCTAAGAAGCTCATACATTTTATCAATCAAATTTGGGAACTGCAAACTACACCCTACTACTCATCATGATAAGGGTTGGAAGAGGACATACATCTCAACCTCCTCACATTCAGAGAGTGGTTTCCATTCAATTCCTAGTCTTCTTTTCTAACAGATTTCATCATCCAATACACTACTCATTCAATCCTTTGTTTGTCCTTTCCTATACATTTAATTTCCAGCTTTGTATATAATGTAAAATAAGGTCATCTTGTGAGTTACTCAAAATCCCGATTGGTTATTTCACCGACCAATTTTCTTATTTCAGATCATTAATGGAACTACGAAAGAACCATTCTTTTTCACAACACGAGTTTTGACCTTCATTTTCACATAAGAAAAAACCAAAAAAATAAAAAATAAAAAAAATCAAGAAAAAGAACTTTTGTTTTTTTCAAAAAGAAGAATTATATTTTTTCTTTGTTTTCAAGGAGTGAAGAAAACGTGTTCTTCTCTTTCAGGTTTTTCAGGGAGAGACTGTTCTTTACATAGAGAGAATCTTCTTTCTGGTAGTTTTAAAACTCTCGGAAGCTATTCCCCCTCTCATTTATTGGGTCGGGTCGGGTGGGGTAACTAGGGCACCCTAACCCAACTCCAACATTATATAATAAAACACCATTGCCACAGCAGGAACAATCCACAAGTACTAGTATTTTTGGGCCAAAAGTAGGGCCCTTTAGCATACTCAATATGCAATTTTAAACTTCAAATGTTGCAGTCCAGCCTAACAAATAAATAACAAAGTCAAAGAAAAGCAGCTATAATTTGAACAAAATTAATATTTTGTTTAGATAAATACTTGGGGACAAAATTAATACGTGCTCCAATCCATATAGAGAAGGACAAAAAAAAATGAAAATAAAAATAAAAATAATTGACTAGTCTTATATCACAATAAATTGACCAGTTCATAAAATTGTTAATCCTGGCTAGTGCCAACAAAAATAATTATTGTAGTCCAGATAGAGAACCCTATGGCTAAAAAAGCAATTAGTCTGATTTACAATTTGAAGATCACAATAAAATTAACTAATTCAAAATTTGTTGAATTCCACAGCATCGATTTAGATGGAACGATGAACGGTATAAAAAAAAAAAAAAATTAACAATTTGCTTGTCACTTGAATAATATCTGCCTGTTTTTCCTTTGTCCATGCTGTGGCTTTCCAAAATTCCAGAGCTTTAATCATAGTAGACAACAATTACTCTCCAGAAAATCTACTTGTGATTTCAACATCTCTAGCACCCATACCTTTGATAACAACTGAATCTTGAAGGCCCTGTAAAATCCAACATGCCCTTCTCTGATGGTATGATATTGGAAAGATCGATGCTCGCAAGAGAAGCAACACTGCCCATCAAACATGAACAAATATATCAACTTTTTATCAGATTAGAACATCTAGAACTATAGAAGCTGAGAGCTGAGAACTTTAAGCTATATGAACTCTCATGAACTTATTCTTGAATAACTGAATGGCGTGGACAGAGATTAAAGAACATTTGAGGCAAAAATGAGACTTAGGTACTTGTAGTTCCACTTGCAACTTCAACATGCATCCTCGTTTTGCAAGCATGGATGAATTAAGGTCAACAAAAAATTCCGAAGACCTGAATGTAAAAACAAGGAATTACTCTGAGAAGTGATTCACAGGCCATGCCGTCCAGCCATATGAGCCTTTTTAATCAGTTTTTGTACTGTCAGGCAGTATCCCCATTTTCCTATATAAGATTCCTCAGCAAGTGGTATCTATGGGTGGTGCTAAGGATGGGGAGACTCCTCTTGCCATTGGTCCGAATATATTATAGAATGGGGAAGGGTATATAGGTTTGTA
The DNA here is from genome assembly GCA_030254885.1 of Vitis rotundifolia. Classification (NCBI taxonomy): domain Eukaryota; kingdom Viridiplantae; phylum Streptophyta; class Magnoliopsida; order Vitales; family Vitaceae; genus Vitis; species Vitis rotundifolia. The sequence goes on from CM058154.1 coordinate 21,963,568, forward strand.
TATGCATATATGTATAATACACAACAACAACAACCACCAAGTACTTGAGGGAGGCCCATTGGTTTACCAGAATCATTTGATAAAATATAAGAAAAGAAGGTAATATTTTCTTAACAAGAAACTTGATACCTGCCATGAAGTATATGCTGACTTTTCAAAGGAAATGGCTGGCCACTAAAAGTTGTGGCTTCTCCTTCTCTTCTTCAACTTGGATTGAGGCTTCAGCTTTAATTTCCTGAACCCTTTTATCCCAGATACCATCGATTAGTTTCCAAGTTTCATCACTGATGATTTGAGTCTGCACATAAAAATGGAAGAAACGAGCATCAGCTGTCATAATAAATTATAGTCAAATGGCAAAGACTAAGAGTACTTTTCTGCTTACCTCCATAGGGCGGGGTGCACCAAAGGTAGAAAACCCCACATTTCCAGGTGCAAACGTAACCCTTCCAGGAAGTGTAATCCCATGGATTCCCCATCTTCCAGCATAAATTAGGGCACCATATTCATCAACCGGATTCACAGCAGGCTGAACAATGAGCAACATAGTAAAAGATTCATAATGTTCATATATACAGAATAAAGTATCAAATAGGCAATGGAAAGCCAAGTCCATTCCCACACCCTAAAGATGTAATATTACTAAGAGAAAATTGAAACTGAAATTTTAACTATCAGAAGTCATAAACAATAACTCCACAAATACATGGTCAGTGTAAACTCCTTTTATTGCAGTTAAATATTTATGAACAAAGAAAAAAGAAAAGCAAAAGATGATGTCAACCTTAAAGGCAAAATAGGCCAGAGTGACATCTTGTTACAAATCAAGACAATTTCAAGTTTTTCCCAAGCCATAGACCAAGAATGTAAACAATAACAATTAAGCTTTTCAACCTCATGGTACAGATTTTAGGGTCTTCAAGTACTCAATAATTGTGTCTCTTCAATTTGAAATAAAGAACAAAGAGAACAACAAACAAAGAGTATCCATCTTTGAAAACAGGCCTTATGAAATGATAAATTAACACCTCATATCACCAATCAGTGAGAGGATCTTCAACTGACTCAAAAAAGCCTGAAACCCCAAAGTGAGAATATAAAAAGCCAAAGATTATCAATGAGAAGATGATCACAAGTATTTTTCCTAGAGCTGCCTGCATTTGTTAGGATTCCAATGTACTTGAAATTATTATTATTTAACAGAAACCCAGTAAATCTTTCCTATCAATTCAGGACTTGAAATTATTAGAATACAGCAGAATTATAAAAGAAGGAAATTTGAACAGTAACCCCCCCCCCCCCACCCAAAAAAAAATTTTCCTATGGTGAGGAAAGAACATGACAGGCAAATTTTGAAGGGATGGAACTCTTTGTGAGCAATGGCATTCCTTGTACATTGACAGCTGAGACCAGTGAGACAAGAGGGTGGCCTCCTTTCTGAAGTTCATTGATAGTAAGGGCTCTCATTAACTCTTAGGCCACAGGTTACTTGAGGTTTTTTCCTTTTGTCCTTCTCTTAGCCTTTTCTTTGGCATAACTTTGGCACTCCCCCTTTGCCATGCTCTTTTAACAACTTTACTTGCAAAAAAAATATTATAATAGACACCACATCAAACAAATAGAATCTCATTTAAAAACTGGTTGCATATACAACATCCCAATCCATTGCACCTTCTACCCCACAAGAAAGGCATACAATTTTTTAGCTAAGAAATAAAAAACAAAAAATATGATAAATATATGATGCCATTCAAACAAATCGTAACAGGATGATCAATGCTTTTTCTTAAGTTCAAGAACTACCTGAGGTATTCTAGGAGCCCTTGTATATATCTCCCAAATTTCATCAGCTTTCATCTCTCCCTTCTCAAGTAGAATATCTAAGCACCATGAAAGCATGTAGATAATCAGTACAACCTATTTAGTAGTTATAACACACTTGTTTGGTGAGACTAAAGGCTCGTTTGGGAGTGAATTTTGCAAAAGCACCTTTTTTTTTCTGATCAGAAACAAAAGATGTATTTATCGTAGATAAAAAGCACATGTGAAGGATGAAGAATCCTCCCCACAAGTACAAAAGCCTGATCAGAAAGTGATTGAACACCTTCACTATACAAAGAAGCCTATACAAAAAGGTTAAGTCCACATAAGAATATACATGGATGTCATCTCCTTAAACCCTGACTAAGCTCCTCTCTTTGTTGCCCAATCCCTTCTGTAATCTCTTTTGTAAAAGCACTTTTAGCCTGTAGTGATTCTGCCAGTGACTCATCTATTGGAAATACTTTCATAAAGAATCTGTTAGTGTTTTCATATGAACCAACAAAGTGTTTTTAATAATGGAACATATATAAAAAAAAGTGACTTTTAGAAGAAGCACCTACCAAATGTTAGTCACTGTTAATAATTTTCTAGATTTTTAATACTGAATTTTAAAACTTAATCAAACACATAATTTTTGTAAGGACAGTGCTTCCACAAATTAGGAACCACTTCTAACCCCCCACGAATCACTCCCAAACAGACTTTAAATTACTATGACTCAATCTTCACTCTTGTATGCTTATGATAACTACTCTGAATCCACAACCAGGCAATCTCATGCTTCAGTTGGCTTGATTAGTAAAAAGCAAAAGAAATCACATCAATAGATTAATATGACCTGTGATTGTCTCCACAGCTGACTGATATTCCCTAAGCACAGATGAACATTTCTCCACAGCAAAGCGCACGTATTCATCCCTAAGTGCTTCAAGCTTAGCTGCAAGCTGCAGCATACAATCATCTGATGAGATCTTTAAATCTACATAAAAAATTTAAAACTTTGATAATTGAACCTTTGACTATCAGATCTGACACTCACATTTGGCACAAGATCACCTTGATTTCTGTAATAAGCTTTTCCAAATGCTGTCATTCCCGTCTGCAGAATCAAAAATTCTGCAAGCCTTGACGTTTCTGATGTAGCCTTTGCAGAGATCCAACACAAGTTGTCAACCCCAAACATCTCCTCCTCAATTACTCTGGCTACAGATTGAAACTATCAGCTATGAGATTGCAATTAATGCTTCGATAGTTGCATATACATTACACAGATGCCTCACAAAGTAAATAGAAGGGGGAAAAAAGGCCAAGACTTCTGGCCCATTTTAACTATTTGTCAAATGAGTGCTGCTTTTATTCCCACGGTGAACATCATCCAGTTGCTTAGGAGATGCCTTCTTTTCTAGAGCCAGTCCTACCAGTTAAAATTGCAGAAATTGCACACTTACTGTGAAGTGGCGATCCACATCTACTCTCTTTTGGCTTAACTTGGGAAGCAAATTTTAAAAGTTTTGCCCAACAACCAAATTCTCCCAAATTTAAAGACTCCAAAAACAAAAGAAAGAAAAAGAAAAGAAACTAACTAAAAACATAAAATCATAATAATAATAAAAACAAAAAATATCAACCATATTCTCCCAAATTTAAACATTCCAAAAAATAAAAATAACTAAGTAATAATGATAATAATAATACTAATTATTGATCAAAAATAATAATAATAATAATAGTAATCAAATTGTGCAAAACAAGAAGCCTATTGTCAGTAAAAAAAATTAATAATTAAAACAATAACAAAACACAATCAGGATCCAATTGTTAGGCTAAAATGTTAAAAGCAATCCCCATAAAATGCTTGTTTGGTTGCAAATGTCAATTTTTTTTAAAACTATAAAATGAGAATTTATCAGATGGGCTATAATGTAAATAATAGAGTGCCAGAGGCAAAATACACCTTTGTACAAGAAGTCTCCAAATTATCTGGAAATACATGGTTATACCAATGGCTAGATATGCTTGTAGCAACTGTTTTAGTAAATCCTAAGAAAAGTACCCCACAAGTCAAACCAGGGCCACTTGTACAGGAGCCAGAACTCAAAGATAATGAAAAAAATAAAAGAATAAACTACAAGGGGAATTCTAAAAGAAAGAATTATCATTACTTACGAGCACAGGCACGCACTATAGAGTTCAAATAATCTGCTTTCCTTGAGAAGACCCTTCCAGAAGTTTCTGCATAGCGCATATTTGGCTGGCTATGTATGGAATTTATATTTGTCTGCAGAAGATATCAACAAAGTTTGGATTCATACATGCTTAAACGTTAAAAGAACATAAAACACCAAATGAGAAGAAATGGCACAGAATATATTATTCCATCAACCTCAATGAAAGGGCGGTAGGGATCTGGAAAGTAGCATGCAAGAACAGCCACAGCTGCCTCTCTATATGCCAATCTCAGTTTCAATTCCTCTGGAATTTCAGTACTGTCTTCTTGACCTGTTTCAAATGTTCCCTTTTGCTGCAATATCATACAGTAAGCAAAGTGAGGTGATGCGATGCATTAGGTTAAACCAAAAAAATAATTAATGGCCAACTCTACACATGTGAAATGAGGAAAAAGCCTGAATTCCCCTTTTTATAAAATAAAAAATAATGCTCATGATTTTATTAACTAAAAAAGAATGAGAAATCTTCCACACACACACGCACATATGTACACAAGTAGACTAGATAGAAAACAGAGCTTCACACAGAATCCCATCCAAGCTTCTCAACCCAACAGCATTGGTAATCAATGGTCCACAAACCTCAAGTGGGCATCAAAACTTCAATGAAGCCAAAAAGAGTTATAATCTCTCTCTTGGTCAGCCTATTAGCTTCCTAATTTGTCGATCTAAACATCCAAGGGAACAAGTATCCAATAATACCATAGAGATTCATAATCTTCCACGCCCAGTGGTTGCATCTCCATGGGCCTCCTGCCTGTTTGACAACCAGAGAAGAACTGTAGTTGAATCTCCTCACACCAAACAATTAGGGATGGCTACGATGAACACCAGTGACTGAGACGAACACCGTGAAACTGAAACTACTATCAGAAAACTCCATTATTGCTGGCAACGAGTGCTCTTCAAAAATCTACACTCTAATTCTCACTTCCATTGAACCTTTCAATTTCATAGTGCGATGATCAATTTCAAGAACCTTTCCCCACTTTTGACCTAACTCCAAACGCCAACTCAGTCCACAGATGAAACAGAATACCCTGTTTTTTGACCTAGCCATTTCTGAAAGAACCAAACCAAGCTTCATTTACTCTGGGTTACCATCTTTAATCTAAATACATGGCCGTTGCTTGACTTTATCTTCCCAATTTTCCAAGAAAAATAGCTTCATCTATTGTTTCCACAAACATCACCCCTTTCAAAGGCATAAACAGAGTCATGTAGCATACCAATTTAACCCCAACAGCTAAGCATTAGCCCTGCCACTGACAACCAATCACCTTTGTGGGTCATCTTTTCACAATGACAGATCTGGCCCATCTACCCATTGAAACTACCACACTGCATCGCCGATCTTCCTCACCCGCCATCCTTGCACAGGGATGGGAACAACAATTCCGCATGTCCACAGAACTCCTTGGCTGCCTACCAACAAATGGAAACTCCTAAGCCTCCTTTGCCCCTGGGACAATAAAAAAGAAGGATAAAACTGCTTCACAGTTCATCCAACCACTGCACTTAGGCCCTTCTGGAATAACCAAAAACATGAATCTCTGGTTTATCGTGACCTTAGAAAGTCTGACATATCGCTCATTGCAACTGCAATTAACCTCCAACAGATGAGTTTTGCATTTTCCTCCGAACTTCCTATTGAAAGCCATTTTCCTATCCAGCTCACAAGCTTTTACGAGGTGCTCAATAAGCCAAACAACCTCCTTTTTATCCAAACCTAGCTGTATTGAAACTTCTTGACAACGCTCAATAATGGAAAGCCAGTTGCCACCACCCCTATCTTCAAATCACACCTCACCGCCATTCTAACGCCATTGCTTGTGGTTTCTTCCTATATCACAAATTTTTCCATACATATATCATGTTCTTAAAAAGAACAACTTCAAGATGTGTATTATTGCTTGTTCTATTATTTCTTAAGAGTTTTTTCTACCATTTCTATGAGTTTTGATCAATTTCCATTCCACTGAAATTTTTTTCCAAAATTTCTATATGATATTTTTTATATTTCCGTAAAATCCAACCATCAATATTCCACAAATTTCCAATATATTCATCCATGCATGCGATGATTATTTGATCTAGAAAATAGTAATTTTAATTTATCCTATTTCAATTTCTTGTACATCTAATGGTCTTCTACCATGTCATTAGGAGGTATTTCATATTCAAATTTTCACGATTTTGGTCAAACATTCTAAAAATACAACCAGATTTTCTATTTGAAATCAAGGGAGGTATTCTAAATGTTATTGCATTATAGGATCCTTAATCCAAACTTCACTTCAATATGATATCTATTTTTTCTCTTTTGTTCAGATTTTGTTTTATGGGAAGGACCTCTCATCCTTCTCTTGGTTTTTTCTTCTTTTTCTCTTGTTTCTTGTATCCTTTCTTCTATTAATATATTATCTTCGTTTCTGATCAAAAATAAAATAAAATAAAATAAGATGAAAAAAAGTGAAATTCAAAGTGAAATATAAAATTTAGGTAAGCGACTTATAGGACAAATGTGGAATATTATCTATTAAATCTTTCTACACTTCATTAACCCAGGGAAGAACTAAGGCTTTCTCCACTAGGATAGTGTGAAGCCCTTAGGTTCCAATGAAGGTAAGATTCTTTTCTTGAGAAGTTGTCTGTGGAAGGATTCTAACGTTTGATCCACTTGGAAGGATGAGAAGGATTTTGCCGAATAATGTCACATGTGTAAATGGGAAGAAAAGTCAATTAATCATATGCTCCTTTACTGCTTGAAAGCGAAAATTCCATGGTAGGCAAGAGAAAATATTTTGCATTGGCATGGTTCTTTTGTACTGAAGAAGTGGAAGAAAGCTTGTAGGACTACTCTTTTATGTCAATAAAGGACGTTTTGGATGGAAAGAAATGGAAGGCCATTTGAAAATACAAAGTAATCAGATCAAGCAATTTTTGTTTTATAAGTAAATACTATAAATATTAGAAAAGAAAATTATACACCATGATACATTGGCTGTATGTTATAGGTATCAAAAGGCATTGCTAGAAAGAGAGAACACAAAAAAACATTACTCCCTCTATCAATTGAATCCCACTCAATCTACAAAATCAATTAGAGTCATTGAGCCTTCTTCTATGTACACACTAACCCATGACACAAGATTGGTAAGGAAAGATGTTTTAGCACTTGAACCAATTGTTCTTACTTTCAAACACTTTTTAATTCATTTCCTTCCAAATTGTCATAAAATGCATAGGGGAGGAGTTCTCTAAACCTTCTTATATTTTCTCCCCGCAAAAGAGTCATGTCAACTTAAGAGTCTCCATCAATGTAGAAGAAAGGACCCATGCAATGCCGAACAAAGAGAGTAGAACCTACCATAGGGCCCTTACTTCGATGCAATGAAGGAGGATGTGATATATTAATTCCTCATCGCATTTGAAAAGGACGCATCTATTTGCCAACAATCACCCTCTATTCTGAAACTAACCTACAGTCAACACATTGGCCAACTAGCTTTCCATGCAAAAAAAACTCATTTTTTGTGGGACCCATGAATTCCAAAATATAGCATCCAACAAATGAATTGTATAGTAAAAAGATTTGATGGAGAAAAACTCATTCCTAAACTCCATCCATACCACTTTATCCTTCTCTTCCCTCTTCACTGACCTGCCTTGTAGCCTCGAGAAAAAATATCTTTACATCATCAAGCTCCCGATCATTTAGGTGTCTACCAAAACAATGATTCTAATGCGCCACCCCCCCTCCCTCCCTCTTTTGTAGCCTAGATCATCCTAAATATCCTCCGCTCAAGCCTCTTTTAACGAAGCTAAGGCATAGAAGGAACAAAAAGTTGTATATAAGGTTCGTCCCTGCACTATTGATCCTTCCAAGATTTCATCCTTCTCCCATTTCCTACCTCAAAGGATATTCTACCACCAACCATGACCCAACACTTCCTGATGTTTATCCAAACTGCCACCCCTTATCCTTCCCTCCTTTACAAGAACACCGACAGCCTCCCCTCCATACTCAATCTTAATGACCTTTTTCCAAAGGGATTCTCCTTCCAACATGAATCTCCAACACCATTTCCCCAAGAGAACCCTATTAAGTGAAAGAAGGCTTACGATTCCTAAGCTCCTTTCTTTTCTCCCTACACACAATTGGTAATTTCACTAAATGCATCTTTTTCTATAAACCCCTCCTCCCCAAAGAAAAGCCTCACTTTAACCTTTTTGGGCATTGCTAAATAGGGACGTGAAATAAATAGGTAAATTGAACAAAGTACCTTGAATTTGAGTCAACCTCCCTCTTTTCAAAATGTTTGTCTTTTCCACAACAAAAGTCTATTGCAAAATCTTTCTTCCACACTGTTCCAAACTAACTCTACTCTAAATGGAGCCCCTAAGGGAAACCCTAAATAAGTGATTGGAAAATACCCAATCCTACATCCTCACTCAAGAGCCAAGGTCTCCATATTAGCCACAACCCTCCCCCCAATTAGGATTCGGTCACTTTTCTCTAAGTTAATTTTTAGTCCCAAAATAACTTCAAACCACATAAGCCACCAGCTTAAATATCACATATGACTTTGTGAAGCTTTGTAAAAGACTGGGTTGTTGTTGACAAACAATAGATAAGACACCTCCATTCCTTTCCTAAAACTATAACCCAACAAAAAACCTTCTCCAAGAGACAACTGATCACCTCCATTGCCAACCCAAAAAGATAGGGAAGAGAATCCCCTTGTCTCAAAGAGCTTTGAAATTAACCTGAGGGAGTATTTGTTGACAAGCATGAAAACCTTATTGTTGAGATGCACATTCAATCTATTCAGTCCATTTTTTACCAAACCCCATCTTACCAAGGATAACCATCAAGAAACCTCACCTGAGGTGGTCGTACACCTTCTCAATGTCAAGCTTACAAACTAAACCCCTAAAGCCACTCTTCATCATAATCAATTGCCTCATTAGCTATAAGCATTGCATCAAAAATTTATCTTCCCTCTACAAACACATTTTGGAATTCAAAAACCATCTTTTCTACCACCCTCTTCAACCTATTAGCCAACACCTTCACAATGAGTTTGCACAATTGGTCCACAAGGCTAATCGATCTAAAATCTTTCAAGTCATCAGCACCTCCTTTTTTCGGAATTAACACCATAAATATAGCATTCAACCTTATTTCAAAATTTCTTTGGTCATGGAACTCCCCAAACAACCCCAACATGTTATCTTTCACAAAGTCCTAACTGAATTGCCAAAAGGTCATGGGAAAACCATATGGTCCTAGAGTCTTATCCCCATTCAAGTCCAACAAGGCCCTAAACACCTCCTTCCTAGTGAACAAAACCTCTAATCCTTGAGTCTCCTAATTATTTAAGGCTTTAAAAGACATCCCATTAATTCTAGGTCTCCACTCCCTCGAATTAGACAACAAGTTGTGAAAAGCCTAAACTATCCTTTTTTTATCTCCTACTCCTCATATAGCCAAACCCCATTGGGGCTAATTTTGGCCAGACAATTCCTTCTTTTATGTGTATCAAGAAATCAAATCCTCCTTTATATGTATCTTTTTAGATTTGGCTAAAGTGTACATAGATGACTATTCCTTGATCATGATAAACTTTATAGATTAGTTAAGCTTCAAGTGGGAGGAAGTAGGTGTTTTTTCTTTTTTTAATGCCTAAGGTTTATCTAGAATTCAAGGCTTTGGAGGGAATTATGAGTGAAAGAATAAAGTCTAGCAAAAAAAGGGCCTCTCATTCACAAAAGGGAATAAGGATGGGGGAGGAAGGAGTGGGTTAAAGAAAGCTGATAATTCCACCATAAGTCCTCCCCAAAATGATAAATAAAGTCCTAATAATTATGAGCTATTGCTTTCCACTGAGTTGGTATGATGTTCTAACCACAGAGTTGGCATCTCATCCATTATTTCACAAAACATAAATCCACTTATTCACCTAGTGAATTACAGGTTGATAATGTTGAACAACCAATTTTCGTTAAAGCTTAAGCCTATAGGATTTGGATTCACAATGCATTTCATGCTTCCAACACCCTGCCTCCCACCTAATGAGGGTCTAATACCATGTTGAACAATCAATTTTACTTAAACTCATAGACTTTGTGTTCACGATCTATATTATTTTTCCAACCAATAATCCATCATGGCTGCTTAAGGGTTTATCGCCCACCACAATGCCTCCCAAAAACATATTGAAGATCCATCTCCTACAAGAAACTGTGTATAATGAATAAATTCTGAATAACTTTCAGCTTCAGCTCTCTAGGGGCATCAATGTGAAGTCCTAACCAAAATGTTAGCATCTGACTAATTACCACCCAGGCACAAATGCTGTCAATCACCTTGTAGCATAAGTGGCTATTCTCACCAAGGAACCACCACAACCATTTTCCAACAAACAAAATGTTGATTTCTTAAGGGCAAGGAATTGAAGAGTGGGGGAGAGAGAACTTAGCCACCTACCCTTTTTAAGGCCTCCAGAAGTTCTTCCCGGCCAATGTAATCTAAATCCTTCCGGGCAGTTAAAATTCCAGCTTCATTCCTGCATTTCAGTTATGGACATATTAGCTTGTCACTCCTATTGCTGTGCCAAAAATGAACTATGGATTAGCAGTTGTTACAGTATATTCTGCAGCTCTGCCCCAGTGAAGTCTTCTGTAAGCTCTGCAATTTCCTGCAATAGAGCCTCCTTTTCCTCCTCTGAACGGAAAAATTTATTCCTTGCATGCACCTGTGATGTATATAAAGAGAATCTCAATGTAGCTATAATGTACATTCAAAGCACCATGACTTTAGTAATTGAAAACACATTGATAAGAGTACCTTTAATATGGCCAGTCTACCATCTTTAGATGGTAAACCAACCCTTATAATCTTATCAAAACGGCCCTTCCTCAGGAGAGCAGGATCTAGAATGTCCAGTCTGTTGGTTGCACCTATAACTAACACCTGACCAGCCAATGTTTAGCAGCTAAATCAGGCAATCTTTTTCTATCAATTAAGAGAAAGTGAATGCATACCTGAGCTGTTGAAACTTTAAATCCATCCATCTCAGTCAGAATCTGAAGCAGGCCCTGTTCCCTCTCAGCACCACCCTACGGAAGGCAAATTACATGCAAAAGTAGTATGAGTGGAGTTCAGGAGATACACAGGCAGACAGCCAGCAATGTGCACACCCATGCACACTCATGTGAGCACACAAGCAACAAAAAGTAAAATGCCCCACTATGCAGATGCCTATAGACAGTCTTTCCTAAGCATATACAGTAAATTGGAGTCATTAGGATACGCAAATATGAGAACAAATGGATCATAAATGAAGGAAAAAAAAAAAACAAAAATTCTATAGTCTACATGGTTTAATATCATTGTATCACACAATTGTACGATAACAGTATTCATATGCAATGAAGGATCAAACAAAAGTTTTGGCCTTAGGCCTTGCTTTGAGAGTAGATGGAGGTTGGAGAAGGTTTGGGGTTCGAGTATGAGGTTCCTGTGTATGTATTTATAACAATAAAAATAAAAGAAAGAAATAGCTATTCTGGATTTATATTAAAATATGATGTTCTTACACATGTATCAAAAATAAAAAATAAAAAATAAAATTAAAAAAAGTGCATACTTACCAGCAGTGAATCCTAACTCAACAGCAATGTTTTTCATGTATATTGACCCACATAGCCAAATTTGTAAACATATACTAATGGAAATTGATGAACTAAATCTATCATTGCCACCAATGGGAGTACAAAAATCTATCGTTTGACCAAATTTTAGCTCCTACAACTTAAAATTGTTCTACCAATGCAGCTCAATATTGAAAATAAACTATTCCTACAACCTTGTCACCCAAGCAATTGAAAATTTATCGTTGGTGTCTCCATAACTTGGGCAAATCATATAAAAGATGTCAATGTATGTCCCTTTAAAATTGTAGACAACTTGTACAACTTAAACTTAAAAATTTAATTAAATAATTTTGTGTTTTAGATATGAAAGAAAATAAAAACATATAATGTACCAATTTACTCAATCAAAATTCAAAAACTTAATTAAAAAAGTGCAAAACTTTATCAAAACATTTAAAAATTTTAAAAGAAATAGAAAAATATCAAGAAATCTCATTCGAAAATTTTCAATAATTTTAGTAAATTTTATAGCAAAAAAAAATTAAATTTTTATAAAAAATTATATTGTTATAAAAAATTAATAATTCTTTCAATAAAATTTATTTTCTTTCTTTCAAATAACTAATATAAATCATTTGGCAGTGATGAAACTTTTTGTTGAAGGATTATCAATAATTTAGTAATTAAGTATCATCGTAAAATATCAAAGTCCAAAATGTTTAAACATCTGAAAACAAACCACCATTAAAAAATTATTTAATAATATATCAAACACAAAGTTAAAATACTTCCACAAATTTATTAAAAAGGGCTACAAAAATAAAAAATAAAAAATTCATATAAATAAATAAATAATTTAAAAACCAAAATTTAATTTATAGAAGGAAGAAGGAATTAAAAATAGAATAGGATAAGAACAAAAAAAATTAATGAAAAATAATAATATCAAATAGATTTTATTAATATATATATATATATATATATTTTATTTAAAATTTATGAGATTACTTTTCTTTAAATCCTAATATATGTCATACAAATTTGGATTTTTATTATGATTATTTTGGCAACTTCTTTTTTTATACTTTTTGTTTAAAAAAAAAATACTAAATATAGTTTTTTAAAACTAATGAGATCACTTTTCTTTAAAGCCTAATATATGTTATACAAATTTGGATTTTTATTTATGATTATTTTGGCAACTTTTTTTTATACTTTTTGTTTAAAAAAAAAAAAAAACATTAGTAAATATAGTTTTTTTAATTAAAATTTGATGAGGGGTATATGTGGCCCAACCCCCCACAAGCATACACTGGCTCCGCCAGTGAGTCAGGGTATCATATAAAAAGGTAATTGGGTCCTTTTTACTTCCCAAACTACATGTGCAACTTATACTTAATTACATGACTATCAAAAATAATATGTAAATTACAAATACAAATGTGCATATTTTATTGTGCTCTTTCCACCTTTCATTTTTTACACTATCCATCCAACTTTTAACTTAATCACCCTATTACCTCTCCACCCAACATGTGAAGCTAGACATTACAAAACTTTAGTTTATAAAGAAACCTTAGTTGTGATATTATAAATGATAATATATCAAATTGGATGACATTTGATAATGTCAACTATTTTGAAAGGATGTAATTGTACTAAATTAGTACAATGGAAATTATTAGGGAAAATAATATATACGTGTTTATTGTGTAGCTAAGATTATCTCATGAAGAAATACATGACACACCTTTAGACCTCCATTTTTCTTTTTTCTTTTTTCTCTTTTGGTTTTGGGGGTTGGGTGGGAAGCTGGAGAAGGATGGAAAAACCACGAATTCATTGAAGGAAATAAATTAAAATATAAAAAAGGGAAAAATATCGTACAACGAGCCAAGAGAGAGAGAAATAAAGAAATTGTGATGGTAAATGCAAATTTGGAGCATGGAAAAGCCCTCCTAAAAGTTTTTAATACTTTTTTTTTAACTAGGGAATCTAGCTCTTCCTTTTTAGGCCATAGGGACCACTTGAAAATGACTTCCATGGCCAAGGTAAGGGGGTTAATGATGTAGGACAACCCTAAGGTGATTGCCTACAATCAAATAAGGTTGGACCAAGACTTCACTCTTTTGGGATGTGAAAAGGAATGGGGCATTTAACTTATGGTCATTGAAAAAAATAAAAATAGAAGGTGAGAGAGAGAGAGAGAGAGAGAGAGAGAGAGAGCGCGGGGGGGTGGGATAGAGTAAAAAAAAAAAAAAAAAAATCATGGAGTCTCACCAAGGCCTTATAGGAGTTTCAACTCTCATATACAAGAGAAAAAAGAAAAGGAAAAAAAAACAATGAAGTGCCACCATGACCCAAGAATCTCACTTAGATATATAAAAAAGGATAGAAATACAGTCTAAAGCCTGCAAAAAGTCTCCACTAGAAGAAAAGATAACAAGTGTGAACACTAAGTGATGCAAAAAACAATAAAAAAAGAAAATTTTGTTATTATATTTTCACTAAAAGTGCATAAACCACAGAACTAAATAGAGAGGTTTTATGTCTTTTTTTTTAATCAAAAACAGAGACAAATTTTTATTGATAAAAGAAAGATGGAAAGATGAGAGATCTTTCTCACATAATACAAAACTTGATCAAAGTAAGAATACCTCCACCATACAAGGAGAACTAAACACATAGGCATACACAAAATAACTTAGAAAACTGAAATCAACTCCTTTCAGTGTTATCCACCCCTTTTGAATTACAACTGACAGGAGTGGATAACATTGCCCCACTGAAACAACTATCCTAAACCCTGCCCCCAATAAATAAGATTCTTGCACCTCAATGGGAGCCTTCTTTTTATACTCACATGAGCTCAATAAACTTCAATACCATGTTAAGAAACCAATGAACTCAAAACCTTGCGTTGTTAGGCAGCAGACCAATAATATCAAGCTAACTTAGGCTAAAGCCCTAAAACAATCACACCTCAAGCAGATGTAATTAGGTTCCTGTTGGCCTTAACATCAACTTTATTGGGTGAGGCTAAACAAACTCAAAACTTAATCAACAAACCGAAGCCCATTATATTTTTGGATGCCCATTTCAGCATCACAAAGGATTAAAACTGATCATATAATGGATTTCATTAAATAGATTGACAGTACAAAAAAGTTAAAGAGTCAACGTAGTTTTACAGCACATATAGACAATCTCTAACACATCTAATTTTCTTGTATCCCTTGTTGCAATTTTTCAATCAAATTGGCATCATTTGAATAGCTGGTGAATGAATTGCAGCAAAGAATCAAATAAAAACCAGGGTCACTGTTGGATAAATGTAAAAATTTAATAAGCAAGGTTGCTATGTCCCAAGTTTAAAGCCACAAGACAATAACACAATGGGAGATCACAATCATAGAACCCATTCCATGAAAAATTGGGAGGCAGTGAGAAGAAGGAATTATTAAGCAGATGAGCAGATCCGTATGAACTTACCCCACCAATATCAGGCCCACCACGCTTGCTGCCAATAGCATCTATCTCATCAATAAAAATGATGGATGGTGAAAATGACCGAGCACTAGCAAACAAATCTTTGACACGTGATGCTGCCACACCTACAAACATCTGAAATTAACTTTTCAGTCACATGGTTGTCTTCGAATTCATAAAGCCTCTATATAGCTGTGATCAGAACAGCAAATAATTTTTTTTTTAATCAAAAACAAATAATTAATTACTATGAAATAAGTAAAAAGAAGGATGAGAAATTCTTCCTCCATTATACCATCCACTATATACCTCTAACCAAAAATAGGACAAAATTAACTATTTTAGAAAACACAGGACATTGCACATCTAAAACCGAAATTGGAGGCATAAGAAAGGGGAAATTAGAGGAGTTACTATTAAAGGAAAAGGTTCATTGGAGGCAAAAATCTAGTGTCAAATGAATAAAAGAAGAAGATTGCAATTCTAAGTATTTCCATGAGGTGGCCAATGGTGAATGAAATAGGATGTTCCTAAAATCCTTGGTGTTTGAAGAGGATGTAACATTTGAATCACAAACCGAAAGCCAATTGAGTTGAATAACATCAAGTGGAACTCCTCTAAAAGCGGCAGTACAGGAGACCCAGAGTGAGGAGTAGAAGTGAAATAAATCCCACAACATCCCTTCCGATCTCCACTTTTCCTCAAAAATCCTAATGTTTCTCTCTTGCCACACAATCCACAATAAAGTGAGGCAAGCAATTTGCCAAAGACTCTTGCCTCTGATTGAATACTCCAATCCTCTAAAAGAAATAATCATCATATTCCTCAATTCATCTATCCCCAAAATGCACCAGGTCACAAACAATGGTGATGTTCCTCTGCACTTTCTTCCAGTCCCCTCAACCGAAAGAACCGTATAACCATTTGGGAACATTGCACCAAACAGGAAAAATATCATCACCTAAAGGTCTTGGACTGCTAATCAATGAATCAGCAAATGTTAGGCGGTCTCCTCTTCTGATATACAAAGAGAGCATAAATGGTGAGGATGCAATCACTCCTGAGCTGGTCAATCATCAAAATCCTCCCACAAACTTTCATCCTTATGAAAAAATCCACAAGGAAAAGTGTCCCCCATTGTTCCTCTTTTGAGAAACCCACACCACTCCTCCCATTCCCAGCTGTGAAATGTGTTTTAACAGAGAGAACTGATCTTTAGAGAGCCTCCAAACTATCTTGTCCTAATGCCCCTGTTGTTGGCATTATGAATAAGGTTCAAGAATGAATCCATCTGAAGCATCTAGTGAACCTTGCGTTACAACAGTGCCCACCAACCATTGCACCAGCCCCTGGGAGGAATAAGAGCAGCCCCAATAATCGGAAACTGAAAATTCTTTAGCCCCTGTATTTCTTTTTCCTAGAACAAACTGATCCTATTCTGCAAAATAATACTTGATGAAGAAGCATCCATCTTTAGGAAGCCTCCAGACAATCTTGTCCTCCCTTTCAACCCAGATGTTGATGTTCTGAATAAGGTTCGAGATTAAGTTCACCAGTCCCAACTGCTGGCTATTGGGGTATATATTGAATCTTGGTTGAGAAACACAAACTAAACTCTCCCCTCCCCCTCCTCCAAATAACATGAAATAAAATAAAGACCAGTAATCTGCAACTGAAGCTCATATATTTGCAGCTATCCTGAAGAGGTCCAAAAACCAATCCTTCACAGAGATATCTCCACATTGTGGCCATAAAAATTTAATTCCAAAGAGGGGAAAAGGCACTACTTATATAATCACAACTTTACACACTACTCCTACCAAGGGACAATGCACACAACCAGTTCCCAGCCCACAATAGAATTTTGATAATAAAACAAGGAAAATAACTTTGATTAAAAAATCAAGTAATTCAAAAATATAATACTTGAAATGGAGGAAGAGAATTCATTCGAACTTGACAGAACAATGCTAATACTTTTAGCAATAATATTTCTCCTATAGATGGAATGCTTGCATTAATTCCTAAGTTGATTACTCAAATTCTTCTGCTTTTTTTAAATTTTTTGAATCTATAAACTGTATTAGAAGTTGAAAAAAGTTAGATACACACTGCTTTCTTTTTTATTCATCTTTAGTTTTGTTAATTGTGAAAATATTTGTAACATACATGTCCCTGCAGCAAATAAACATGACATTGAGAAGATATTAATTTGACATAAGAAAATTCATAAAATGTAAATAAAAGTAGCAAAATGAACACCAAGAACACTCTGAAATGTACCAATATACACAAGAACAACAACATGCAACTACATGAAAGCAGAAGTTAGGGAAAGAGTTGAAACCAAGGAAAATTCAATCCTTCTTAGCAAATGCCAAGCTGATTGAAAGAACCAACATGACCTTTAAAAAGGGAAAAAGAATTCAAAAGCATGAAACAGAGAAAGATGCTGTTTAAATCAGAAGACACCTCAAACAACAACTAAGACAAAAACCCTCACTTTGAGTCTCTAGAATTGATGCAAGTTGAAACAAGACCATCTTTAGAGGAAGATGAAACCACCTTATTTCTCATGCTACTTCTATTGAATTTGTCCATCACATGTACAGGTCATAATCTTTCGGATTACATTGTACCACATGTTTAATTTTCTTTTCATTAAAAAATCATCCAATTGCTCTTTGATAAAAATCTACAACGGAACAACTGTGGCAGTTGAGAGACACTGCAATAAATCTCAAGAAGCAACTTGCGCCATCATCATCCTCGTGTCTTTCATTATATCTAAGAATTCACAAGAAAAATCATGCCTCACCTCTACAAAATCAGTGCCGTTTGCTGCAAAAAATGGAAGACCTGCCTCACCAGCAATAGCTTTAGCCAGCAATGTTTTACCAGTTCCAGGAGGCCCATGGAGAAGCACGCCTTTTGGGCAATAGATGCCCTTATTTTGGAACTCTTCGTCATTCTTTAGAATACGCACAATCTCTTGTAGTTCCCTTTTTATGTATTCCTGGCCCGCAAAATCATCAAAGGTAACACCAGTAGTTTCTTCTGCTGATATAAATTTTGCCCTGGTGAAATAGCAGTTAAAAATTAAATTCCAAAAAAAGTGCCTTACACTGGCATAAACTATCTTACCACTTATACAACTATATACAGAAAAGCCATCATGACACAATTTCAAGAACTCATACCATAAAGAATCTATGGAATATTGACCTATTGAATGAATACCATGTTCATAATTAGACAGTTTGACAACACCAAAACCAAAAAAAAAAAAAAAAGAACAAAACCATTTCTGGTAAATAGAAAACAACACAATAAGCTATATAGTTTGACAACACTAAAAAATAAAAAACCATTCCAGAAAGTAGAAACAACACAATAAGTCACCATGTGTAAATTTATTACTACTGTCAAGAAACAAGTTCTAAAAGGTACATCAAACCAGACAGCCAAGAGAAGACCCTGTTAGATTGGCTGTTTCATAAGAGCTACAACCCAAGAAAGGAGTTCCCAGCTCGAGGAGACTCTGATATGGAACTTATTAATGCCATCACAACAGCTACTAAACAAGCATCAGCAAACCAGATTGACTGGAATCTCCAGCAATCATGTTAGCGTAAAAACATATGTATTTTTGCACTAGTTTTTAGCCTAAATAACTTTTTTTTCTTTTTAATACTATTTAATATATTGATAGCAGTGAAACAGTCAAAAGAATGGTATCAAGCACCAACCTATAGGACAAAATGAAATCAGAATAAATAGTCAATAACCAAAGTCATTGTGAAATCACCCTTCCCTTACCGACTCTTGCCTAACGATCCAAGTGTACGTCGCTTGAGTGGCTGTCTTGGCTTTTTGCTAGGAGTTCCCAAATCACAAGGTATTAACTTAGCATAAATTGGTCTCATCAAATTATCAATCCAAAGATACAATACAATAGAAAGTGCAAGCCGCATTGACCATACAACTGCAGTTGCAATAGTGGAGTAGACTTCTGCAGGTACTGCATCCACATTAAGAACATCAACATTTATCACCTGTTCATGCAACTTTCGCCAAACATCATTCCAACAATCAATTGGCATCCGGTCAACTGCATGGCGCCGAAAAACAATTTCCTTATTTAAATTTCCTTCTCCCGCTTCCTTTTTTCCATCTTTGTAGTATGGCAGAATAACTGCAAAGCAGAATCAAAGCAATATCAGCCCAACATTCCAGGAAATAAATATGAGAGGTAACTGGTAAATAAGTTTTAAGCAACCTGCAAGCATTCATAACAAACATAAGAGCACATGCTTTCAGAGGCTCAGCCAGTAAAAATATGAGAACAGAAAATGACCTGTGTCAAATAACAATAAAAATTAACACAGCTGTAGCTCTTGAAGAGGCAGACCACTTGGATGAGGCATCACAACTTTCTTACATTTAGATTAAGTTGCCACACAAAAAGAAATCACTGCCTCAGTCAAAAGACACATGAAAGAGGTAAAGAGAGTCCAAGCTTCAAAATTTAAGAGAAAAGGCAACCATGTAAGATAGAACACCACTATCTGAAAACAACATTTGGCAAATCAATTCCAATCATTTCATTGAACAACTAAAATTTATCACAAGACCAAAGATTAAACCCCTGTAGAGCTTCACCTAGTTTAGTAAGGTAAGGAGAAAGAGGATGTCCTTGGTTTAATCCTCTGTTTCTTTAAACCACCCCTTGGCATTTCCATCCACTAAAACTGTAAAATTGTTGAGGACAAACATGATCACAGGCTTTTTCAAAACCAATTTTGAAGACCACTCCTTCCTCCCATAATTTTCTCTTTTCATCCACCATTTTGTTGGCTATCAATATTGCATCTAAGATTTGTCTCCCCACTACAAAAGCACCCCAGAAGATATGGATGATTTCATGAGGGATTCTTTGGATTCGACTTGGAAGAACCTTAGCTATGATATTATACAAGCTTGAGACCAAGCTAATAGGCCTAAAGTATGATATTTTGACGGTTTGACTCCTTTTCGAAACTAGAGCAATAAAGGTGGCATTGGTGCTCTAGTTGATTACCCCGCTATTATGAAACTCCATAACACTTTTAATAAATCCTCTTTGACCAAGTCTCAACGTTCTTGAAACACTACTACGGAAAAATCATCCAGCCCCAAGGCTTTTTCCTTGTCTAACTAAAAGACAGTGTTACAAACTTCCTCTTCAATAAAGGGTCGGTCCAACCAATTTGAAGTCTATTTTGAAATAGGAAACCAATCCAATTCTTCTAGCCTCCATGAATCTCTAGGGGGCATAGCATATAACTTTTCAAAAATCCCACTATCTCCTTAGAGATACTCTTTGAATTGTCTAACATAGCCCCTTCTTCATTCTTTAAGAACTTGATGATCTTCCTGTTTCTCCTTCCATTCACCCTATAGAAAAACTTAAAATTACAATCCCCTTCTTTTACTTATCTGACTATTTGTAAGTGTATTGGACCACAAGGCATTTTAGAATTGAGACTCTCATGCTTGTCCTTCACATTATGCTTTGTTCACTTAGACGCCAACATGTATTTCCTTCACATACTATGGATTCTAAGTCCCATCCATTGAGCAATTAGAAATAATAATATTAATAATAAGGAAATGGAAAAAGCACCATCTGCTAAGAATAAATTTCCAACCTGATATTGTCTGGCCATAATTTGAGTACTCCATGAACTGGACATTATTCGAGTTAAGAAGTCTCCAAAATTCACTGTAGTCAATCCTGTGTGAGTTCTCAGGATCCCACTCAGTCCCCTTCAATTTTCCCTGCATAGCCAACAATGCCCTACTCCAATCTGAAGCCAGGACAAGCTGCCTCTCTAATTGCACATTAGCCTTGTTTTCAAGTTCTTCCAATTTATTTATTCGTTCCCTCTCTGCATCCTTCAATTTCTGAAAATTATCACAATGGTTAGAATGTGATGAAAAAAACATATAAACCAGTTATCTAGTTGCAAGCAAAACAGTGTTTAAAATTCTTAAAAAATAACATCAACAACAGTACTATCTCCATAACTGTACACTTTGGAGTAAATGATATACATAAGTTCTGAGCTGCCTTCAAACATTAAAATGGAGATTCACAAGAATAACAAACACAATTAGAAAAAACTAAAACGGTAATAGCTCACAACAGTTGATCACATGTGCAGAATTGTGGTGCATTGCAAGTTCTAAGTGAGTTGCACACTGATGTTAGAACATGTAAATTTTGATTGGGGCTACGATACACTAATTTTGACATTATATAAAGTAAAACAACATCAATTACTAAATGCATTAAGTGTTTTCCCATACATGTCTCATATAATGTAACTCTATAGATGTAAGACTATTTGGTTTAAGCCAGTTTCGTTGTATGGATGGAGCCCATAGCCATAATACAAATACATACACAGGTGCATCCATGCATCTCAACCAATTCTATCAATAAGACATCATTTCATAAACTAACAGCATACATGGAATGGATCTTTAATAACAAGGAGCTGCCTCAATAAGCTTAAGTGAAGGAGCTCATTGAGCCTGCTGGATGGACCATAGATTTGGATCTTCATTCTCTTATGCGAAAGGGTCTACCGTATTGTGATTCCTGCCTAGAATCCAGAGAGAAAACCAAGAGGTGCTTATTCCCCGAGGCAGTTGGTGCAAAAGGAAGAGGCGCTGATGAGGAGACATCAGACAAGCACAGCAGTGTCTTCAATGCTCAGAAGATGGTGGAGTTTAAGAAAGAATCACAATCTCTTTCTCATTCTGGCCTTCTTGTTCACCCTAGCAATGGAGATTCTGATAATCCCAGTAAATCTTTGATCCCAATTTCTGGCTTCCAACTTCTCTCTTAATGATGGGACTTCTTAGGGGGTTTCTCTTCCTTCTTCTTTGTCTGGGTTGGGAGGAACCCAATGGGTCTGCTAGGTAAATGAGACTGGGGCGGTTTTTCCAGAGCAGGGGGATATAGGGCAGGCTGTTGGTGTGCCAGGGGGGGACAGGGAACCAATGATGATGATTGTTCTAAATGGTGGGACTAGAATTTCAGAAAAATCTATAGGTGGGGCTGTTGGTTCACCCAAGGAGGTGGGAAAGGGAGGGAGCCTTTGCCTGACCTGGAAAAAACCGCTAGCACTGATATTCCTGCCCAGAAAGAGTTATTAACGCTTCAGAAACTAGACAACATTCTGCCTAGATGAATAGGTTATTATTGTGGTTCTGTAAGAATGTGAGAGCCTCTGGTAAAGGTTCTGAGGAAAACACTCTGACAATTCCACTGGAACTTGAAGCATGCAGAGGTCAATTAGTTTTTTCAATTCTAAAAGAAAACGGAAGGGACAAGCTAAAGTAAAGATGAGGAATTGTGCAAGCTGTTTTGCTAGGTTAACTAGGACAAAAATGGGGTGAAAGGAGGGAAGACATCATTGTTGGTCAGCTTTAGATAAGGATGATGTGTGAAGTTGAACAATCCTGATAAATGAAAGGTGACTCAAAGAGACAAAGAGTGTGTTTAGCAGTGTTTTTATTCAAAATGCTTTTAGGGCAAGTATTTCCTCTAGAAATGTTTTTAAGAGAATCACCTATCAAGTAATTTTCTAAGAAGCACTACAAGCGATTTTTCAACTTTTTATAAATGTTTTCTAAATTTTGTCAAACGCCTAATTTTTCTTTAGAAACACCTGTTGGCAGATAAGATCTATTTTTTCTTCTCTACGAACTTCAGCAAAAGCTTCTTCCTTTATTGGGAATGGAAGATGACTCAAAATGCAGCCTCTTACTTCATCCAAGTCTCGATTTAATCCAGCGAGAAAGTCATATACGCATTCTTTTTCAAGAATCTATCTCTGCTTCACATTACAAGTTGCACACACAGAATCTTCTTCAAGGAAAAGATCCAGTTCTTGCCAACTATCCTGCAAATCAGTGAAGTATTGAGTAACAGATTTGGCACCCTGTTTCATCCCCTTCAGTTTTGAATGAATTTTGAACACTTGTGAGGCATTGCCAAGATCAGAATATGTTCTTCTAGCAGTATCCCACATGTCTTTAGCCGTTGGAAGGAAGAGATATCGACGGCTGATCATGGGTTCCATGGAGTTGCTAAGCCATGTGTGTACAATGGAGTTTTCTGCAAATCATTTTTTGTATGCAGGGTCGGTTGGAATCGGAGCTTTAGCTTCGCCGGTGATGTATTTGAATTTTCCTCTGCCGCAAATCACAATTTTAACTGATTGAGACCATTTCCGTTAAGTTTGTGAGTTGTAATCTAGAGTGGGTTGTTGTCGCCACCAAGAAACACTGTGACAGGCTGATCAGCTTGAGTCTTGTTGGAGGTTTCTGATTTGGGATTGTCTCCACGTAAGGACCTTGTCATGGCTGTTTTTGCCATGGAAATTATCCGAGTTCTAACTCTGATACCATATACTAAGATGTGAAAATAATCTACATTCTTTAAATCAAACGGAAATAACAATTTAAATAGACTTAGGTTAAACAAGAGTTTACAACCAAGTCCAAAACCTACTCCTAATAACTTGGCAGTTTAGTTTCTATCAACTAACCTGCTTTATTTGAATTTAAAAACAAAAAAACAAACTGATTACTCATAATCTAGATAAATGGAAATAACAGCCTAGAAAATTAAATAAAACGTATTGACTTATTTAAATTCTCCCTAAAAACTAGATCTTATCTGCCAACAGAAAGCTCAACTATGGCGACCAGAAACACCTCACAACCAGCAAGGAACAACAATGATTCTAGAACACCACAATGAGGAGAACGAATGACGTGCGACCACTGTAGCCACCATGGACATACCCATGACATATGTTGGAAAATTCATGGCAAACTTGCAAATTGGGTTCCCCAAAGACAAACTGAAGGACGTGCATGTCAAACTCAATCAAACCAAGACAAGGGAGCAACAACAAAAAATCAGACCTCAATTCTATTTAACAAGGAACAGATTGAGCAACTCTGTTGCGTTCTCAATTAGTCACCTGCCCCATCCTCATCAACTCCAAGCCTTGGACCATGTTATGTAGCTCAATCCGGTAACTATCACTCAGCCTTGAAATCTACCATTCACTTTAAGGAACCTTGGATCATTGATTTTGGTGCCTCCAACCATATGGCACGTGTCTAATTTTTTCCTCTCTTATACTCCATGTCCTAGTTCTACTAAAGTGAAAATTGCAGATGGATCCTTGTATTCTATTGTTGGAATAGGTTTAGTTAAAGTATCCAAAGACCTAACTCTTAATTTGGTCCTTCATGTTCCCGCCTTAAAATGCAATCTGTTGTCAATAAGTAAACTCACTCATGATAATAATTGTGTTGCTAATTTTCATTCTTCTATGTCACTTTCAGGACCTATCATCGGGGAGGATGATTGGCAATGCTAGAGTTCATGAGGGGCTTTACTTCCTTGAGGACACGGAAAATGAGAGGCGACAAGCCTTTGCAACTGGTATTTTGTCTATTTCTGTTTCTAGTGATAAGGAAATAATGTTGTGGCAACATAGACTCGGCCACCCTAATTTTTCATATTTGAAACATTTGTTACCATCATTCTTCAAGAATAAAACTCCCATTTCTTTCAATTTTGACATCTGCCAATTTGCAAAACACACTCAGGTACCATTTTCTCCTACATCTTACATACCCTCTAGCCAATTTTCATTAATTCACAGTGACATCTAGGAATCATCAAAGGTTACCACAATGAATGGAAAAAGGTGGTTTGTGACATTTATGGATGATCATACATGAATAACTTGGGTATATCTTCTTCAATAAAAATCTGAAACCTACCAAGTATTCCAAAATTTCAACAACATGATTCAAACCCAATTTCAAGGGAAAAAAAAAAAATTGTGTCTAAAGAACTGACAACGGGAGAGTATATTTTCAATCTATCTCAGGAGAATATTTGTTACAACAGGGAATTGTTCACCAAAGTTCTTGTGTTGACACACTGCAACAAAATGGAGTCTCAAAAAGAAAAAATAGACATTTATTGGAAGTGGTGCGTGCTCTCATGTTTACAATGAACGTTCCCAAATACCTATGGGGCAATGCCATTTTAATTGTTGTGTTTCTCATAAATCGCCTACCCAGCCAAACCTTAAACTTCAACTCCCCACTGCCCTGCTTACCAAAACATATCCACACCTTAAAGTAGTAAATAATCTCCCCCTCAAGACATTCAGATGCACCACCTTTGTTCATATTCACTCCCAACACTGAACCAAACTTCACCCTTGAGCCATAAAAACAATCTTTCTCGGCTATTCTCCAACCTAAGAAGGGCACCAGTGCCACAGTCCCAAGACCAAAAAAATGTTTATCCCCCGAGATGTCACATTCTTTGAAGAAGTGCCCCACTATTCCCCCACTTCACTTCAGGGGGAGAACCACAACCAAGAAGCTCATGTGTGAGATTGGGACACTATTGCCTTACCCATATCCGAGACTCCATCCATGTCTGCCACCTCATATGAGACTGAGACTGCTGCTACTACACCCATCACACTCGAGCTCACCCCATCTGAAACTATACCACCATCCGAGAATATGCCACAGCAAACACAAGCAGTACCAGTCCTTGAAACAGGGGGAGATCTCGATCTTCCTAATCAACAAGAGCTCCGTGTTTACTCTCGGAAACAGCATTCTCAAGGAAACAAGCTGCTTATGAACTCTATGCACTGTCCAAAATCCGAACTTGTGCCAGGAACTAATTCCTCATCTTCAGGTAATCCCGAAAACGTTTTTGAAACACTAGATGTGCCAATTGCCCCATAGGAAAGGTGTTAGATCATGTACAAAACATCCTATTTCTAAATTTGTGTCATATGATAACTTGTCTCCATCATTTCGTGCCTTTACCACAAATCTTTCATTGAGATGTGGGTCAATAACAGGTTGTATAGGTTTTTACTTCTATTATGGTTTTTTATGTTCCTTTGTTTGGATTTGTGTGCTCTCTGCATACACCTGGTGTATTGGGGTTGCACCTCCTTTTTGGTAGGCTCTTGATCAATTTTTCTGTTTTCCAATAAAAAAAAATTAAAAAGAAGACCTCATCTATGAACTCTATATTACATTCATATTACAGTCCAAACAAGCGCACTCTTTAGATAAGACATTTTTCATCAGAATCCATGTTCCCAAACTCAAAAATAAGATATGCTAATGTATTGCAGCATAAATGCAAGAACCTTTTGTTAATAACCTAATTTCACTTGAATTGGTGAACTCACTGAGAAAACAGAAGGAAAAAACACAAAAAACCAAAAAAAAAAAAAAAAAAAAAAATTGACAGCCTATTTGGTGACTGTTTTCTAACTAACACCTTTCCACAAAAACAATTTTTTCAGAATTTGTTCCGAAAATAGGTTGTTGTTTAGAAAATTTGTGAGATGTTTTCAATTGCTTTTTTAGAGTCCTCCGAGCAACAATTGAATCCATGGAAGATACTTTGGAAACTTTTGCAAATAAGTGTATCTTCATAGAAAAAGCGGAGAAAACTATTTTTCATATTTGAGTTCCCAAAGAGATTTTAGTTCCCAAATATATTTGAGAACCATTTTTAATTACTGATCTCAAAACCTGTTTTTGAGAACTGTTTTTCAAAAATCTGACAAACAGGCCTCAGTTTTTATGTGCTGTTATTTCTGTTACCAAAATCGAAAACCCATCCAAAGTTAGAACCAAGCTTTCTGTTCGTCCAGGTTCCAGAGACCCAAAATTCCAATACTCAAAAGTTTGACATTTTATATTTTCCTACATTTTCTGAGAAAACAAACAGCCCATGATTACACTTTCAAGCACTGCTCTTAAGAACCCAGAAAATCACAACGTCCAGTAACCCGAGCCTAAAGCGAAAAATTACCACATTCTAATTCGCCACTCCACCTTGGAACCTAAACACACACCCCCAACCCCCAAAAAAGGATAATAAAAAATTAAAAAAAAAAAAAAATCAGATATATATCAAATGGCAAAACCAAAAAAGCTCCCCTCATTTTCACCCCCGTTTTCTCAGGAACCAAACCGACCAGCAATTGAAAGAGGAAAAGCAAACAAACCTCAAATAGCTGTGTGGACTCTGCATCTTCTTCAGGCGGCGAAGTCAAAGCCGAGGAGGAAACTGTAGAAGCCCTAATGCTGAGGCTGGTGCGCTTATAGAGAAGAAATGAGTTGCTCTTGAACCGTAAAATTGGTGGAGAACCATGTCCATAAGGGCCAGAAGAAGAAAAGTGAGTTTTAGTGATTAGAGTTTTGGAGGGCTTTGGGAAGTGTATGAGATCAAGGGGCTTCGAGAGGTTGTGTATCATCTTCAATTCATCAGTTTTCTTCACTCTACTCTTTGCTGCCTTACGCTCGAAATGCTTCCTTTTATCTTCCAAGCCGGACTCGTTCTGGTAGGGATAATCAAAACGGTGACGTTTCAATGTTTCATATTTGGAAGCCCAACACCGAACGGTCCGATCAGCTTTCCATTGAGATGCCTGAGTTGTTCTTTTTAAAAAAAAAAAAAATAGTATTCGGACCAATGGTAAAAAAGATGATCTTCCGACGCCAAATTCATTCGTTGGATAGAATAAAATAAAATATATATATATATATATATATATATATATATATTATTTCAATATTTTCAATTTTAAACCAAAAAAAAAAATTCTAGTTACACAATATTTATGATTAAAATCTTTAAAATTTATAAATAAAAATTTTTTATATTATTTTATTTAATATATAAAAATAATATATATATATATATATATATATATATATATATATATATATTAATCATAAATTTAATTTTTTAATTAAAAAAAATTATTTTACAAAATAAGTAATATAAAAAAATAAAAAATTTTGATAAGGAATAAATTTAATTCAATGTTATGAACATTCTAACCCATATCATTTGCACTATACATAATTCATTAATGGGTTTATGCAATCTATCAAAAGTTATGGTGTACTACCTCCAAATTAATAAAATGATTAGTCTTGATCATCGAAATGAATTTTCCATGGTATTTATACTAGTATATAAAGTTATACGTTGAATAAGACCTACAGTCAATCATATTAGAATGGCTACTGAGTTGGCGTAACTTGTCCAAGCTATTGTCTTGCATGAGTAATCAAACTTGAGAGAATATTGCACCAGTGCTTAAGTTATTAGTATCTTTAACCTTATGAATGAGGTTCTAATGTGATCATATATTTTATTTGGATTGGGTTACTAATATTTTAGGTAAATAATAATAGATATCTTGATATAGACACTATAGTATCTTATAGGTTGGAATAATACACCTCCTTAGGTGGACATAAGTAATTATGATTTTGAAATTTATGGTCATAGTAGCTCCTTTAATGAAATTAGATGTCTATCCTTGGTGGATAGGAGAATGACAATCATAATACAAGTGTATACGAGACTTACGGATCAGAGATGTAATATTGAAAAGTTAATAACTACTATACCTTGTTAGACTACAAACATCAATTTTATAGGTAACTTGCATACAATAAATAGTAAATCACAATCTCAAATAATTAATTAATTCATGCTACAACTTTCATTATTCATATTACTAACATTCACACCTACATACATTGAATATCACACTATCACCACTAAAAATACAATCACTCCTCGCCTTCACTAAATTTTATCTGTTTTCAAGTTTCCAGTACGTACTAATCTATTAAGACTTGCTCATAATCCACGGTGAACAGTCCACATGCAACTACTACAATAAGCTTGGCAAGAGTCCTAGCAACTGCTCTAGATATTCCTTTATGCTCTTCCAATACCGTCATCCAGTTTTTCTCACAACTGGAAAATAAGCAAAGAATGGCACCACTTGAAAGACATCTGCATGATCCTCCATTGGCAAAATCCTTCTGATCAAGGATCTATAAATGGACAATAAGATTCAAGCATGACACAAGATAAAATATCCGGATGAATCCTATAATCAGCTCCAGCCAGGACAAGTTCTCTTCAAGCTTCGGACATCTTTATGAAACATTTACAAGCTTTGCACGTCCAGTTTTCTGATCCACTTCAACACGGAGACCCAGTCCAGCAATTTCGGGCACATCAACAGATCCCTGAAGCTCCAATTCAGCTACCACCCGTTGGTTCTCCAGATTGCCTTCTAATAAATTCCTTACACACCATATGCCCCATTCCCTCAAAAATCGATTCTCTTCATCAGTTACACACTGTTGTAATAGTAAAAGTATTCCATTCCTCTCTCTGATTTCATTTTGTACATGCTTCCTTCTGTATGTGCAATTGCCAATGACAGCAACAAGATCCCTCCGAAACCCTCTGTAAGGAGAGTGCTTGGGTGAATAAGAAGCCGCTCCATCTTGGTTCTCACCTTGTTTGATGGCTTTCCTAATTATTGCTGGAGGTTCAAGGTCACGAAGCAAGCATAAAAGCAGTTCTAAAAGCCCCGATGATACAAGCAAGTCAACAACGTTCACTGATCCATGCTCATTAGAGCTTTTCTGACCATCCCGAGCACAGATCTCTTTCAAAATGGTGAGTGAATATTTAAGAACATTAATAGCATTGGATCCTGCAGAAAATCCAGATTTGCATGTAGAGACAGAATCAAGAACCCCAGCAGATTTCTTCAATATTCCAAGAACACACAATGCAACATCACTGGATACAGTCATCTCATTGCTTTGCTCATTTAAGATCTCTGACACGATATCCATAAGAAATGCTTGTTCTGATGCAAAAACATCGACTTTAAATTCTATATTTTCATAATTGCCAGAAGAACCAACTGGGCATAACTTAGAGAACAACATAGGAAAATGGGATTCTTCTAAACAAAGTCTGGAAAGAAGCAACTTCAGCCAATCTTCTTCAAAACCAACTGGCAACACTCAAAAGTAGGGTTGAAACATTTAGTGTTTGTTCTGTTGTTAAGTCTAAGTACCAATATGTAATTAAAATTAGCCAAAAATAATCACAAGCAAAAAACAAATCCAGGTTTACCTGTTGAAGCAGTTCGTACAATTTCTGCCAGAATAGGCAATCCTTGATCTCCGCAGATCTCTGTAACGAATTCATGACTTTGATCAAAACAAGTATATATAACCATACACAATGGATCACTAGTTTCCAGTGTCCGGACTCTTGCAATCTCAAGAAACCCAGCTGGAAAGAAGTGATGCCAAACAGCACGCTGATGTCTTTCTCCAGCCAATGAAACATTTCCCAAAAGCTGTAACCCCATGCGGATAATCCCATAATCTGAATCAGAATCAAGCCCTACAAAGCTCAACAAAATAGTTGAAACCGCTTTGACTCCATTCTGTTCAATAAACAAATTTTGATTCGTCATTTCTCCCGCACATAGGTTTCTGAGAAGCTTTAAAGACAGCAATAGAATATCATGACCTGAAGGATAAGAGAGGGATTGACTAAGCTGAAGGACAACCGGAAGGATCTTCTTGGAACCCAGGTCCAGGCGACCACCAGGGGTCTTTGAAGCTTCTATAAGAAGTTCTAGTGTCTCATCCAGGGTGGATGAGTTTGAAACAGAGAATAATGGCTGAAGGATATTTTCTGGTAGAGAGAACTTTAACATTGCATCCTCCATTACTTAAAATAAAAAAGGTAATGAAGATAAGAGAAATTGCATAAACTAATAGCTGCAACAAGGCAATGTCTGGTCAATACCAATTAGATACTTGGGTTACAATCACTTCCAATATAAATAACTATGGTGACACCACTGAGCCCTTGATTAAAGTTGACCCTGTACAAAAACAAAAACAAAAACACTAAATTCTTAGAAAACAATGCCACAAGAACCTGAGACACGAAGAGGCAATTTAAATGTCTAAGCCTGCCTCATTTCTAGGAAATCTTAGTTAATCCAAAATTCATCCAAATCCAATCAAATTCCCAAATAATAGTTAAGATGTTAGAGTGTATGATATGCATTGAGGGCCCAAATCCTACAAACTTAAGCTTTTAAAAAAATCGGTTGTTTAACATGGTATTAGAGCCTCGTTTGAAGGGAATTATGTGTTCATACCACACCGCAAATTTATTTCCTCAATTTATTAAGCCTAAAAAAAAAAGGCTGCTTTATTTCCATGATTTATTAAACCCACATGTAAGCTCAAAGGAGGCTACACATGAGGGAGGGTGTTAGAGTGCAAGATATACATTGTGGATTCAAATTCTACAAGCTTAAGCTTTCGAGAAAATTGGTTGTCTAACATAAGATGTCAAAGGTTCACAACTGTCATATTTCAGAAAATCAAATTTTTTAACCAATAATGTCACATCTTAAAGGAATTTAAAATAAAAAATCTAAAACTAGCCTAAATTCATTAGTGAAGCTCTGCAAATTGAATAGACATCATTGCAATCCTGAATTAGATCATCTAGTCTGATCAGGATCACATCAGAAAGAAAAAAAAAATGCAGCTAACATCATCACTTTAAGAACGATCATGATATGGAAAGAAATGGGATTCTTCAGCATATAATGGTTCATAAAGTATTGTACACTGAGGATTAGTTAATACCATTCAATCACCTACATTTAATAAAAAATTAAAAAGAAAGAAAAAATATGCACAAGGATGATTAAAATTTGTAAGAACTTATTGTCAAGACTAAATGGTTAAAAACCCTTTTTTTGGGAAAAACAATATATAAGAAAAAAACTATACAAAAAATATATAAAGAAAAAGAAGAGCGCAATAGTGGACATCCTTAAAAGAAAAAGAATATTAAAAAGAAAAAAAGCTCAAATCTAAACCTATGGCAAATAAACTCTTATAGAATAGATTCAACAGTTCCTCCAAGTTTGCTCCCAGTTGACCAGATACTGTATTTTTTAATAAATAGAAAGCTTAGCAGTGACTTAAAATAAAGCCATTTAAAAAGAAATGAATTTTAAATTTTACTAGTGTGGATATCTTCAAAATTATTTCATATATGCATGCATACATCTTATTTCATTTCTAACTTCTAATTTCTATTTCAAGTGTCCTGATGTTACACTCCCTTTTTGTTAGGTGCTTTAAGTCTAATTTTCCTTTTGCCCTTTTTTTTTTTTTTTGATAGGTAAAAGCAATTGTAAACCTAATAATAAATATGGAATGAAAAATAAGCTTTTGGATGCAAGAAAATTTCACCAACAGAGCAAAAGGTGCCAATTCATCAACACTACAGGCACCTATATAGCTCTTTTGCACTTACATAGTTTTGGAAAATCTAAAAACAATGGATTGTAGAAACCATGCAGCTCAAAGGGTGCTAATTCATCAACACCACAGGCAACCATATCAGCTCCTATGCACTTACATAGTTTTGGAAAATCTAAAAAACAATGGATTCAAGAAATCATTCAGCATATTGTCATCTATCCTTGGAAGTTGGAAAGAGTCCCTTCAGGCCTTTATCGATTCTGAATTAGAAGAACTATCAAAGTTCCAATTTTATTTGAATTAGAAAATTTTCACTTTTATGACTGATAAAATGGCATATGCCATGAACCCTTTGGACCATACAATTTGTTAAGACTGCATCATTGAATAAAATATTGATTGCCATGGAGAGAAAGAGCGGGTTTTTATGCATTCCCCAATGATCACTGGTGAAAATTTTACAATTCAAAAGTTAATTACTTTTTTCCGCATTTTGACTGCACCTACACTAAAGCTATTTTTCTAAAAGAAAACATTCCCAGATAGCAAAGACCATTAATCAATAAAAAATTTCAGGCTCAGCTGGAATCCAAACTGGCAATAGTTAGACGGTTGGTCATAGAGAAAAACCTATAATTCAAAACTTCCAGCAATAGCTTTCCCAAGTTATAAACCCTCTGTTTGGCTACCAAGAGAATGAAGAAAAATAAAAGAAAACCATATTTTAATTACCACGTTATCTCTCCCACTTCCTTTTCTGCCAAAAATCCAGACCAAACAAAATAATTAAAAAAATTAAAAACCTCATATCAACTAAGCCAAACTGTCATTATGACTTTTAGGTAAAGTGCGATTTTCTGTATTCTCCAGCCCTAGATGTTAAATTTACAATTTAAGATTTCCTTTTATTTTCTCAGCATCCAAACTATTGTATCTAGCCTAGAAATCATAGATTCAGCTGGAAATAGAGATTGGAACAGTACCTCGAACAAAATCGACCAAAGCACAGAAGTTGGAAAAGTAAGGCTCAAATGCAAACAGAGATTGGGGATGAGCTCAGTCCAGTGATTGTGGGCTGAGTCTTGGCCGGCCCAATATTTGAACCATTGGGAAGATTGTCTACATCACCTTTTTAATTTATATGTAAGTGCATAGGAGCTGATATAGTTGCCTGTGGTGTTGATGAATTAGCACCCTTTGAGCTGCATGGTTTCTACAATCCATTGTTTCTACAATGCTTGGTATGATTAAATTTTTTAAATGTAAACTCAATATTGAACATCATACAGACAGATTCTGTAAAGCATAATAAACAAATAAGAAAAAGTGCAATATTCTTGGTTGAAAAGAATGATCATTCCTCTAGGAAAATAGGTCCTTGATTCTTAAATATCCAAATCAAGGTTTTCCCAAGCAATCAGATGTGAGTAATGTTCTAGATATGTACAATTTTATCTATTTTTTCTGTCTTATTTATACTTCAAGGGCCAAAGAACATTGCAAATGTGATCAGAATCACCTGCAAAGGGTACTCTAGTTATGAGAAAGTAGCGATGGAAGTTGAGTCACCTAAGGATAAGAAAACAAAGTCTGAGAATTTCCTCCCCCAACAGAACTCAGCTTCAAGGCCTGAGGATCTCTGCTTTCAGAACCTTGAGATAGGCTCTAGATTGCATTTCTTAGACCAATAGACCCATAAAGAGGAAACCATATTTCCATTAGATGGCGGAATAAAATCTTCTAGGAATCTGAGCCAAGTAGCTTTCTATGCAGGTACTCAATCAAACCCAAGTAGATACATGGTTTAAATTTTTAACCCTGCAGCTGGAGAAACATTAGAGAAAATATAATAGATAAACTTTTTAGGAAATAAATTTAAAGAGGGTATTTTTCCTGAATGGGGATGATCTTAGTGTTATTTGATGTACAACAAAAGAATGTTACTTGTTACCACTTAGCAGTTTTGGCCAGTCTATCTAATATTATTCGATAATAATTAATGATGCATAGTTAGTGTCACAGTTTGCCCCCAATTTTGCACAAAAATGAAAAAATGCCCCTTGTTCCCATCCATGGCATAACTATTATTTTTCAATAACTCAGTCCTAGAATGCCTTATCCATTTATTAGGGTTTGGCTACATGAATTTTTTTGCCCATCCTACTCTATGCTTTATCGTTTTTTGCACGAGTCATGGTTATGTGTCTTTTCCCACAGCTTCAACCCCCCCCCCCCCTTTTTTTTTTCTGACCTTCCTCTTGTTCTTGTACCAAAAATCAGCATTTACAAATGTAGTCTTTAGGCTTTGCTGCCATGTGTCATTTCATCTTTTCTGTTGTATGATTTTTTCTGTATGTGCTCAAAATAAGTGGACCATTAAATAGATTGCTTATCCACAAAAAGGTCATCTTTAGGAAAATTCATGTCTTGTGCCATTTAGAGCGTATATTCATATTCTGTCAATATTAACAGATTTCCAAACCATCTATAGACTTTTGAGGTCATATGGTTCATAACTAGGAAACAAAGATATACTGTTATATTGATAGTATTATCATTATTTATTATTATTATTATTATTCTTATTATTATTATTATTTATTCTTATTATTATTATTATTATTATTATTATTATTATTATTATTATTATTATTATATGAAAAAAAATTATTATTATTATGATATGAAAGCCTTAATTACCTTCCTAATTGGTAAATGAAGGAAATGATCACCAAATTGGGAAGATGGAAGTTCCAGGGAGCTATAATCCATATCAGCAGACAGAAGACTACAGCATGACAGGATGACACTCCTTTCATCCATCATTGTTATTTTTGTTCTAACTTCTAAGTCATGTCAGTGACCAGGGGGCTTTCCCAATCTCAAATTGAGGCTGTTGGGCTGGGCTAGTAGGTATTGGAGTAAAGCACTAGTGTCTAATCATGGAAATATATATTGCACCTGATTGAGCACAGTTGTACACTTTGTATGTTGATGATAAGAATGAACTTGCTTTCTGGTTAGACACAAGTAAAGGAAAAGAAGAGCATCAACTCATGACTTTAATTAGACTTGGCCTCTATGAAGTTGGAATTCCGTGCAGTTTAGCCTAACACCATAACAACATAATTGGACCCAAAAATAATCATATGGACAAAATAAAATAAGCAAAAGTGGCAAAAAGCTGCTTTTAAACCAGATAGACAGGTGAAAAACTTAGTATGTATCATTGATACATGGATTATTCCAATTGGCAAGGTAGAGAGCTATTTGATGAAGAAAACAATCATAGGAAAGGTAATTTCAGTATCTAAGTTATAAAACTTATATTTTTTTTTTCTTTTTGATAAGTAGTTATAAAACTTATATTTTATGACAATAGAATTGAGATCTTGTTTCTCTTGGACATGAGTCTAAGACCTGAGCAGACCGCTATAAAATAGGCATAGAACTCATGGTCAGGCTCAGATAAGACTCTTCATGGTCTAGAACACCAAAGAAAGGGGGCAACTTCCTGTTAGGCAACTTATTAAAGTCAAGACTCTTCAAAGGCCGTAGATATGATTAGAGGTTATACCAGAAAGGTCTAGGACTTCAATCACAGACTCCAAACTTTTTTCAAATCACTAGAAGCAACTTTACTGGAAGTAATTTTTAATTGCTTGTCAATCATCCATTTCCAATTATTTTAATTTTTTATACACTTCAAATTCCTGCACACTATTCTAGTTTCTTTACTTTTCTACTAGTTTAACCTATTATCAAATAGCTTAAATTAGATTTGGCTCTCTAATTTGCACAACCCTTGATAAAGTGAAATTATTGAAGCCCTCTTAGGTAAGTTAGGCAAGTGTACAGGAGAGGGTTCCCCATTTTTAGCCATCACCGAGCATGATCAACCCACATGGTCCAGAGCTCGAATTCTCTAGTTCTAGGCTAATACATTTTCCCAGGATCACATATGCACTATGTTCACTTGGGAACAAGATTGACTTGGCAAATTTCAGGACTCATCATCTTTGAATTGAAAATTGACCAAGAAATTATTTCAGACCTTAATTCAGCCCAGTGAACTAGTGACGCTAGTTTAAGCAAGGTGATGGCAGCAAAGACATGTGGTTGGAGTCAATACAAATAAATCAAGATGAGTTGCAGCCAAAGTTCACCCATTGTGAAATAATTAAATTTTCAAAGGAAGATTTTTTTTTTTCCCTTTTCATTTACATGTCTTTCCTCTCTTGTGTACTCCTTCGTAGATATGATTCAAGTTAAATGAAGGTACAGAGACATGGAGAAGGCCACCAAGGTCACCAAGTAAAAACATAAATAGAAATGAACAATAGGATTCATGAGCAGGACTGGCATCCCAAGATGAAAGGACAAGCTTGAATTTTTTTTTCTTTTTTTTTTTATAGGAAGGACAAGCTTGAATCATGGCGGGACCTATTCCTACATTTTCATTTCTGAAATGCTAAATGCAAATAAAAAAATAAAAATGCTAGCAGTGGATCTTTATCTTGGAGATGATTCTCCAGTACCCATATGGAAAAAATTTTAAAAAAAAAATTAATAATAATAATAATAATGTGAAGAATAAAAATCCCAAAATTAAAGACAAATAAACAGCAATGAGACAACAACCATATCAAACGGGCTCTAAATAACAAGATATCACCAAAGAAAATTTTTCTTCCTTAAAAAAGAAATGGACCTGCAACACTTGAACTCAAAAACCCTAAACAGAGCAGTTGCATATGTGAATCAGAATAGATAATGAGAGTTTTAGAGAGAGAAGCACTGGGAAATGAGACTCGACTGCTCTACTGAAAAATAGATCTAAAAGTGTTAAGGCTTGGAAGTAATTCCTGTAAAAACATTTGAGGATTTACAGATTTCATTGATACTTGATTGCACTTGTTAATATCACTCAATGAAACCATTTCATTTTCCCATACTTTCCTCCTAACCAAACAATCCTAAAACCCAAAACCCTAACTAAAATTTCAAGACAATCGGCCATTAAAAAAAAAAAAGGAAAAGAAAAACAAGAAAAGAACAGAGGGTTACCTTCTATCAGATCAACGATGTCGAATGAAAGTTGAGCGCCTTTCCTACTGTGTAGTCTCGGATGGAGAACGATGGAGGAGGAGAATGAAGAGAGGTATGAATGAAAGGGAAAGGGGGGAGGAGGAGAATGTGAGAGAGAGGTGTATGAGTGAAAGGGAAAGGGAGGCATCGGGAATCACTTGGGGCATTTTTGGAATATTTCAAAATTTTTGAAGTGTTTTTTTAAACAAACAACTCTCAAGTGATCCTCTAAAATTCACTTTGAAGTGTTTTTCTAAATTTTTTAAAGTGTTTTTTAAACACCTATTCTCATTCAAAAACACTTTTTGAAAATTGCTACCAAACGGCCTCTTAGAATACATTTTTAAAAAATATTTTTAATTTTTTTTAACACTTAAAAATATTTATTTTTCAATTATTAAAAATATTAAAAATATTTCTCAAAATTACTATCAAAATACTCTAAATCTTTATACCGATAATTTAAAATAATATATAAAAATA
This sequence comes from Vitis rotundifolia, assembly GCA_030254885.1. NCBI lineage: Eukaryota > Viridiplantae > Streptophyta > Magnoliopsida > Vitales > Vitaceae > Vitis > Vitis rotundifolia. Next base: position 22,001,610 of record CM058154.1, read on the forward strand.
ATTTATTAACACTAAATATAATTTTTCCTTTTTATATTCCTTCTCTTGAATTTTTAAGGAACCAAAAATAGCCTTAACTTTTATAAAAATTTATTTAAAGTAACAAAATTTTTCGCAAAAATAGGTTTTTAAACAAAAAAAAATTAATGTATATATTTAAATTAAAAAAAAAGTCAATATTAGCAAAATTAAACCTACAAATAAAATTTAAAAAAAAAAATCATCCATTTATCAACATTGGCAACAAATATTTTTTTTCTTGATATTTTAGTCTACATTTTGTATCTTCATGGACTTTTTAACCATTAGTTTTAAAAATCGTCATTTAACTCCTTATTCTATCCTCTTTGTTTTTCTATATCCAATTTGTTTCTTATGCTATTGACATATTATATTTTTATTATCTAATTTCTTTCACTTAGGAAATATTTGATTATGGGAAAATTTGAAAGAAAATGCAAGGAAAAAAAAAAGAAAAAAAAAAGGAAAGAAAAAGTGATGGAAAATAAAAAATGGATTTCAGTGAATAAATTATTTTTTATATGTTACTTCAAACTCATTTCACTTATTTTAATTGTTTTATATATAAATTAAATAAATTAAAAATATATATATATATTCCTAAGTAATGTTAATTATATTTATTTATTTATATATTTACCATATTACAACCAAACATAAGAAGACCATTTTTCCTTCTCATTTTTTCCCTTCCTTTAGTACTTTCTACAACTAAACATAATCTTACTACTATATAATATATTTTTATTTTCAACTTTTAAGTCACATTTGGTTCTCGGAAAGTTTGAAGGAAAATGTAAGGAAAAGTAACTCGAGAAGAAGAAAAATAGAAGAAAATAAAAAATGAAGAAAAATAAAAAATAGATTTAACATCAATAAATTATTTTTATATATTACTATATACTTTTTTCACATATTTAAATATTTCGTATAAAGATTAAATAATTTAAAAATATACAAATTTCTTAATAATTTTTATTATATTTTACTTTTTTCGTATTTTTCATAGTAAATTAAATATGAGAAAATTATTTTGCTTAGGTTGTGTTTGGTTTCCAAAAAATATTAAGGAAAAAAAAATGTAAAGGAAAGTGATTTTTCATGTTTGATTATCTTATGAAAAATATCAAAAAAAAAAAACACATAATTAAAATTAGTTAAAAACTTATGTATTTTAAAATTATTAATTCTTTATATCGATGAGTTAAAATAAATAAAACAAGTTTAAAATAACAAATAAAAATAGTTTATCAAATTTTAATCTATTTTTTATTTTCCTTTATTTTTTATTTCCTTTTACTTTTCCTTTATATTTTATTTCTCTTACATTTTCCCTCAAAATTTTTGGAACGAAACATAATCTTAATATTTTTTTTTCTTTCCCTAGTACTTTTTGAGACTCAAACATAGTCTTAATTTTCTTTAAAAAATGGAAAAACAAAAACCACTTAGTTTAAAATTCTTTAACTTTAGCATTTTGCCATAAGATCCAATTTATTATCATTATAGTTTTTAGAAAAGTCACTTTAGTTATGCTAAAAGAAGAGTCAATTGTAGCCTAAATATTTGAGTGTGTGATAAACTAAGATTTCAAAAACATTGCGGCTTTTAGGCTATGCTTGATTCTCGGAAAGTGCTAAGGGAAGAAAAAAAAAAGTTTAAAGAAAATAATTTTCTTATATTTGATTTTACTATAGAAAATATAAAAGAAATTTTAATATAATTAAAATTAGTTAGAAATTTATAAATTTTAAAATTGTTTGATGTTTCATAAAAGAAAATAAGTGAAATAAAATTGAAGAACAAAATAAAAATAATTTATTGATTTTGAATCTCTTTATTATTTTTCTTGATTTTTTTATTTCTTACTACTTTTTATTTCTATTTTCTTTTCCTCACATTTTCTCTCAAATTTTATGGGAATCAAACATAATCTTAGTAGAAATTATGTTTTAACTTATGCAAAAAAAACTTTTATAATATAAATATTATTCTTTAAAAATAGTGGCTTTTAACTTCAACTTCAAGCTAAAAAAAAATTCCCAAATAAGGTCTACCTCTAATTACATGCTTCTTCTTTGAATTTTTGCTAATTTTCTTGATTTTCTTATTAAGCAAATGAACTCCATATCAACACTTAAAGGGTGTTAGTTTTTTAAGTTTTTTACTAAAAGCAATTTACTTTCCTTTAAAAAACAAATACCACCTAAACGGGGATGGATTGTTGAACTATTATAAATGGAATTCACATTTCTCGTCTTCCTATTTCTTGCTTTACTATTATATTGCTTAATTAATTTCTTATTCCTTGTTTATAATTTAATATATATTTTTTTAAAAAAAATTAACACTTATTTCATTCCTTCTCATGGGTGAGTTTTTTAAACTTAATTAAAATTCGTTTGATAATAATTTTAGAAAATATTTTTAATATTTAAAAATTTTATTGTTTAAGTGTTAAAAAAATTAAAAATAAAATATTTTTAATATTTTAAAAATTTTATCATTTAAGTGTTAAAAAAATAAAAAATATTTTATAAAATTACTGTCAAATGCAATATAAGTGGTTGACGAAAATTGGTATACTTCTTTCATTCATAGTCAATGACATCCACTTACCAATAAATGACAAGGTCACATCAACCAAAGTACAAGCTCCGTCATCCTCCATGGTCAAAGTTAAAAGGGGATGATTATTGCATTATAGGTTCCAAGTAGACTCGGAGATGTCTTATGTGTGGATCATCTATGTAGAGAAAAGTAGAGAAATTGGAATTTGATAGGCATTTTCATTTATGTAAATGTCCTAGACTGAACTACGTTTTCGTCCAGTCTACAGATCAAGAGGTGTCTTGAGAATCAATGACATAAAATATAAGAAGCTTATGGAATATCGGATGTTTAGTTTTTAAAAGAATAAAAAATGTCATCTAAATTTAAAGAAAACCATGAAGTGAAACCCACAATATATTTAGATAAAAAGATTTATTCTCATTGCTAAAAGACAATTCAAACAAAATAATGAGCAGGAAATGCGAAGACTTTTTCATTCCCATCATATATTCCAGCCTGCCAAACACTTAACACATTTTCCTTCTCTTTAATAGTTTAGGGCTATCCATGAAATTCAGTTGATAGCAAATGAAAGAGCTGTGTATTCAAGCATGTGTACACAGAATTGGATACTTTCCAGAAATTCACAGCTCAAAAGCTCAAGGTTTCCCAAATTATGAACAGACTAATACTTCTTTTCCCCAAGGATTTCATCATGCAACCCCCCTCCCATCTAAATAAGATAAATTAGAGGCCTAAATAAAAAAAAGGTGGGGGAAGGACAGGAACAAAGAAGTAACAGAGAGTTTGCCATTTGGCTTGAGATTCCTACTCAGAGCCTCAATATAGGTTACCCCAGAACTGAACACAAATCAGGCTAAGTGAGGTCTGATCAAGGGATTTACAGAGCTGCTCCAGAAGAACTGCATGGTGGTGTTGTCTGTGTCTCTCATTTAATGTTTCTTTGAACTACATATACACTCTGGGTATGGATTTTCATAGAAGGATTCCTCAGTTCTAAACCGTGCTCGGCCTCTAACTCCTGGCAGTGAACCTCCTCTTTTCCTTGGAGCTCCTTGCCTGTAACTCATATGGAAACTAAATGAGCCTGAATCTCTCAATACTTTGTTCAAACTAAGGTAGTAAAAATTCAAGAAAATAAGAGAAAGTTGTCTTGCGTTATATTTTCTCATTTCAGTATAGTTATAATGACTCCATTTCATCGAACGAAATTACTTGTTAAATACTTGGTAAAAGTGATTTACAGTTCCCTTAAAAAATGATCCCATTTCAGTGTGGTGCCTAACCTAATGGTATAGATATGCCCTTATTTCTAACAAACTTTATGAAAAAGGTTGCAATAAAGTTACCTATTCTTATGCATCCGTGTCACTAGATATGTGTTAAATACTTGGTAAAAGTGATTTACAGTTCCCTTAAAAAATGATCCCATTTCAGTTTGGTGCCTAAAAATAACCTAATGGTATAGATATGCCCTTATTTCTAACAAACTTTATGAAAAAGGTTGCAATAAAGTTACCTCTTCTTGTGCATCTGTGTCACTAGATATGATAATGATGATCCTTCTTTTAGCTGTCCTGCCTCCAGTTTATCAAAAATGTCAACTAGTCCTTTCCTGCAAACAAAGTTAATAAACACAAATATAAGAGATTGATAGGAGGAACTTCAGTAGAATAAAATGGAAATAATATTAAACCTCTCATTTTTTTTCCCTCAATTTGAGTTTGTAGCATGAAAGCCTTCTTTTCCCCTAACAATGTAATGATACTACAACAATGGAGCAATGAAAGTAGAGGGAACAACTTCCATCAACCTCAGAGCAAATCAAAACTCATGATATAATTTGGAAAGAAATTTTCTGATAAAAAAGTTTTAAAATTCAGTTTGTCAAACAGAAACATAATTTTTCTACCACAAGATATTTCCAGAGAGACAAACAGAACCTAAGTAAACAAAAACCTCATGTGCAGGAAAAACTCATGCAAGCAAAACTCTCAATGCAATTCAGATATTGTTAATTAATAGACTAGATAGAAAACAAGACAATTAAGTTTCATTACTTTTCTAGTTTTATCTATGGATGTTTGGATATAAAAAGGTCCAACATCATATTAGGACACCCTGCTTCTGCAACAAGCTAATGTCAGTTGGAACAATTTTTTCATGGAAAATTATTGGGGCATGGCACTCATGTCCTGACCAAAAAGCAAAATAGATAAGATCAATTCCAAGCATATCTTGGGTGGTCTGAGTTTCAGTTTACAAACAGAAAAAATGAAGAAAATAAAAATATTTTTGTTTTGACTAATACCTGTCTGGGGTGATTGTCTTGCGGTGACCCAAGAATCTGCGATGCCCCTCGACGGCTCTTGCCATGTTACCCGAATGTGACGGAATGAACACATCACTTTCTATAGAGATAATGTAATCAAGCGCTGCAGTTTGAGATGAATGATGGGCAAATGCTTTCAATTCTTCCTGAGTTGCTATTGTTTCCTGTCATCAATTTGGCACTCTCTTCATAATTGCACCAACTTAACCAGTTTCACGGAACTAAACTATCTTGCCAGTTTAGATGAGCTAAGATATTGATCGACCAACCTTGAAAATTAAATTTGGAAAGCGGGATTTGAGCTCTAAAAGGCGAGCATCACCACCATAGATTTCACCAGCTGCAATATAAATTAATGTCGATGGAAGATAACCAAGAGCTCGAAGAAATATTCCAATCTCCTTTGGAGTTAGCGGACAGAAGCCTCCTATTCTCTGTTCTGTTGCATTTATCTTCTTCATCTTCCAATGGTTAGTGTTCTCCCTGAACAAATGGAAAATAAGCTAATATCCTACTGAATAATACTTAAAGAGGAACAAGGTACTTCCTTTGAGAAATGCTAGCATCAAAATTAGAGGGACGAATCCAACTACCTGCTTTATCATATTTCTGAACAATCAAATAAATGTTTTGGGAATAAATAAAACTATCCTGTCATAATTTCACTACTAGAAAATTTTGAACTTGTCAATGGTTCAAACTTTGCAAAACTTCCACATTACAATATTTAGGGAAAAAAAAATTAAAGAAGTTTAAGCTCTTATTTCAATTTTGTTCAACCAAGACTTGGTGCTGAAACTGAAATTTAAAACCTTGCAAAGAAGGCAACGAAAAGAATGCTGAACTGCACCTCATAGATGCAGTTTTCCAGCATGGAAGACAAGTACAGAAGAGAACTACAGAACAAAAATAAAGACAGAGGCATGAAAGTTTGCCTCTTCTATTCACTAGGACATGAATGCAACTATGGATGCATTTCCTTATGCGTGCATGTCACCGCTCACCTCATTATTCTCAGCTCTTCAGATTCAGCATCTGTGAGACCATAAGTACAACCAGTAAACGAAAGCATGTCTTTCTCATATCTCAGATGAAGAGCAATGTATCTTCTCCCACGTGATCTCAGCCGCTCCACCAGCTTCTGTGGTGTCACCGTCATGCATGCTCAGAACCTAATTTAACAGGAAGCCCCATTGGAGACCTCTTAAATGCATGCATACTGAGAGCAAATACAAATGGGGATCATGTACATTTCTTTTTCCTAATGAAACACGATGAATTTGCAGTGAGGTTTTAAAGTGTGTTGAGACTTCAAAATTTTTGGGCATTTCAATCTGAATGCTCTGAGCCATCACAAAATTTTACAGATTTCAAAATCTGGCCCACTATGAATTTTAATCATGATCTGCAACATTTCAATGAGATTTGAAAGAGAGTTCTTAGAATTTACTTATTCAACTGTATCAGGGACTTGGATATAATGATGAAACCAAAATTAAAACCTCCATCAGGAGATTAGTGAAATTAATACCACAAGAACAGTAGTTCAAACCTTTCCCAGGTTCTCTATTTGAGGAGAGAAACGGAGAGCATGGTATAAAGCACGACATCTCAACCTTTGGATATCAATAGGCAAATCATTGTTTGCAAGTCGAGAATCAGATTTTGCAACATGAATCACCTGCATAAACCAACTTGATAAGCCACCTTGAAATCTAGAAATTGAACTTATCAAACAAGCAAGTGGATATAAAGTACTTCTTTCAGCTTATTTTGTGTTACTTAATTGCAGAATACACCTAATAAGATATCACTGCTCACAAATTAAATATTCAAAACTCAGGGGCATTGAACACCGTAGAACCAAAACCACCCTATTTAGTAAAAAATAGCATTTGAAGCAAGTTTGTTTTGTTGATTGTATAAGACCACTATTTTAATTTAAAAACCAAGGTGGTTTTGATTTTTCTTTATAATAGATTGGTTTTTATTGAAATAAAAAAAGAAAAGGAGGATAAGGAATCCTTCCACGGAAAGCCTGAAGGTTGGTCAATCACCATATCCATTGATTTTTTTTTTCTTTTTAATAGGTTAGTGAAAGATGGATTTAAGAGAAAAGAAAGTATACACAATGTATACAAAGCAACCAAAAGACCAAAAAATGAGGTGCAATGACACAAAAACCAGGGAACGCACCCTAGAAAGAGCCTAACCAATCCACAAATTCTATCAATGAAAAAGAATTGTCCCCAATATACAATCTAATCAATTCCAAAAAAGGTTTAAGAAAGAATTTTTAATTGTTTGGTCCAAGCTTTCACAATTATCGAAGACTCCCTTATTTCTCTCCCTCAAGATGGTCCAAAACATCTAGAGAGTTTGTATGTTGGTCTAATCTAAATCAAGCTTTGGGTTGGTCTAATCTAGAGAGTTTGTATGTTTTTACATTGTATTTTCTTGTTTTTGTATTCTTGTAGTTTAGTTTTTCTTTGGTGGGAGGATTCCTCATCCTTCTCTTGTACTTCTTTTTTCTATCAATATATCCCTTTATCGTTTCCTATAAAAAAAAAAGATGGTCCAAAACATCATAGTTTTAAAAGGCTCAAGGCACACCAAGGTGCAAAGTCCTTTTGGAGCCTGAGGAGTTGGAGCTTTGTTTTTTGTTTTGTTGACTTCAAAACGGGTATTTGGGGCCTGCAATACAAGAACAGGTCCAAAATGACGTCATTTTGGCTTTTTTTTTATATAAAAAAAAATGAGGTCCAAAACAACGTGTTTTTGACACTTTTTTTAAAAAAAAAAAAAAAAAATTGAAAGATCAAAGTGAGTTTGTTTTGGACCTTGTTCTTTTAAAAAACTAGGCCAAAATAATGTTGTTTTGAAACAACAAAGCCAAAAAGAAAAGCCTTAGCCTCTTAAACTCAGTCATCGGAGAAAAAGAAGAAGAAGACTAGAAGGAGAAGATTAGAAGAAGGAGAAGAAGAAGAAGAAGAAGAAGAAGAAGAAGAGGAATGATGGAAAAGGTGCACTTATTTGGGGTGTTGCGCTTGGCTGGAGGCGAGTGCCTTGTGCGCCTAATCAACACCTTTGTGAAGGGGCGACACTTAGAGTTAGGTGAGGCACCGAAGCATGGCACTGTGCTGCCTGGAGTCTAAGTGCGCTTGTCACAACTATGCATAATAGAGTAGCCTTCCAAGTTTTTTTTCTTTTTTCCAATAAAAGATCTAGGCTAACTCAAGAGAAATTCCCTAACTGAAGGGTGCATCACCCACTATACATCGAACAAAGCAAAAATTAGCTACCACAAAGTACGAGCTTTTCAGTGCCACCTTTTTGGTTCTTATTCCTAAAGAGGGACGAGCTGAAGATATCAATGATCAAGTAAATTGGGACTTCCTCCTTTCAATCATGAAAAAAATGGGTTTTAGACCAAGATGGTTGACATGGATTTGCTTCTACATTTCTTCAATAAGAAGGTGGGTTCTAGTTAACAGCTCTCTAATGGAAATCTTCCAAAGCTATTGAAGTTTAAGGTGAGGGGAATTTCCTCTCCCCTTATTTGTTTGTTCTAGTTATGGGAGCTTTGAGCTACCAAATCTCTGAGCAATCCAAGAAAGTTGTTTAAGCGACTTTAAGGTTGAAAGTAGAGGAGTAGGATGGAAGTCTCAAATTTTTTTATTTGCAAATGATGCCTTTTTTTATTTTTTTATTTTGAGCCTAATGTTGATCAACTGAAATATTGGAATTGGGTCCTACCATGTTTTGAGCTTGTGTCGGGTTTGAAAGTTAACTTGAAAAAGAGCAACACGACTTTGACTAGTCAAGGGAAAGATTTAGACATTTTGGCTTCATGTTTGGGTGTGAGGTTGAGAGCCTCTTTTACATCTATCTTGGGCTACCATTAGGAGCATCTTATAAGTCTTGTGTAGTGTGGGATTTAGTTAAGGAGAGGTTTAAAAGGAGATTGACCCCTAAAAGAAACAGTAGTTATCGAAGGAAGGAAGATTGACTCGCCTAAAGAGCGCCTCCGCAAGCCCTCCCATATATTTCACGTTCCTTCTTGTGATACCAAGAAATATGAGAAGGTTAGAAAATATCCGAGAGATTTCTTGTGAGGGATTCATCTTAAAGAGAGAAAAATGCGCCTCGTGAGTTGGGGAATAGCGTGAAAAGATAAAAGGAATGAAGGATTGAGAATGAAAAAGTTAGATGTTCTTAATAAAGCCTTGTTAGGAAAATGGTTGTTGAGATATGCCCTTGGGCATGATAGCCCATGGAGGAAGATAATCCAAGGAAAATATGGAGAGGTCAAGTGGTTGGTATACTTTAGAAGTAAGAGAATCTTTTGGTATGAGGTTATGGAAAGCAATTAAAAGAGGACGGGAGGAATTCAACCTTAGGACCTCCATTTTGGATAGGAATAGCCACAAAACCAAATTTTAGTTGGATGGATAGGTGAATGTTCTCTAAAAGAGGCATTCCCTTCGTTGTTCATGATTGCCTCTAATAAGAATGCAACCGTAGTTCAGTTATGAGTGGCAAGGGAGGAAGAAGGCTCTTGGTCCCTTATGTTCAAAAGGCATTTTCAAGATTGGGAGTTCAGAGTTAGGAGTTGTGATGCAATTTAAGGAGCTCATCCATAAGGTGAGAGAGAAAGAATTAAGAGAGGATAGCTACTTTAGGGGAGGAAGAGACTTTTCAAGTGAAATCTTTCTATACTTCTTTACATGATGAAAATCAAGCCTTGTTCTTACCAAAGAAATTTGGGCACTTATGCCTCTTCACATTTTTATTTTTTCCTTTGGAGGTTGTGTGGGGGAAGGTCATAACCATTGATGTTCTTATGAGGAAAGGAGGGGTCAATGACTAATAAATGCAGTCTTTGTAAACTTAGTGAGCAATTGACAAACCACATTTTTATCCATTGTGAAAAAACTAGAAAGTGGTGCAACATGTTAGCTATCTTCAAGCTACAATTGGTATTACCAGGTTAGAAGGTGAGGGGCATGGACAAAAGGCAGAGGAGGGTGTGGAGTATTTGATGAAACAAAAGGACCTTCAATAAGGAAGAACTAAACAACCATACGCTTAAAGAAACCCTTATTAGGTCTTTTATGGAATGGTCTAAAGCCCTATAAGGAAGAGGGTGTGCTTCTATATTGGATTATATTGATATCTTGAACTGTGGATAGTGGTTTCTAGTTGTTCTCGTCTTTGGTGGTACTTCTTTTTTGTGTAGGTGGCTTCTCTTGTATACTCCTTATATACATTGGGTATGTCCCCTTTTTTTAATTGATGCTTCCTAATGTATCTTTCGTTTTCCCATTAAAAAGGGTTGGTTCAAGTCTTCATGGGGACTAAAAAAAAATTAAAAAAAAAAAACAAAAAACAAAAACAAAAAGGTTTGTGGATGTTAAACCCATGAAGGCTTTCAACCTAGCTTGCATACATTCCATGGCATTTTCCTCACCCAGGAAATAACAAGTAGTGAATTTGCCTTTAAATCTAGAACAACTACTCAAACCAAGAACATGTTCTATAGCAGAATCCTCTCCCACTGACTTCAAATTAAAACAATCTCACCTTTAAGATTCTGATGATAATCTCAATTCCAAATTGGCCTAGGTCTCCTAATGGACAACCATAAAAAATTTAGCTTAAAGAGGTTGTGTGAAAGGCGATAGACAGTAGTATTGTAAAAAATGAAGCCTCTAATATGACAAAGAGCAAATCATTCTCTAATATGACATGATGACACTAAGCAAATCATTATTTTCTTCAGTTTGCAGATGATACATTTTTTTCCCTAAAAAGCTAACAGAGAGGTGTTCCAAAATCTTAAGCTTATCTTAATGGTGTTTGAATGCATATCAAGCCTAAAAATTAATCTAGAAAAAAACTCATTGGCAGGCATTAGTGTAAGAGAGGATTCTATTCATGCTTTAGTTTCTTGCTGGAATTAGCGTCTTTGATTGGCCCCTTATCAACTTAGATCTCCCTTTGGTAGAGTTCCTAGAGATTCTTCTCTTAGGGATCCAATGTTAGGATTTCTTGTCAGTTACATGGTTACATGGCTAGAAGAAAGCCTTTTTGTCCTTGGGAGGTAGAATAAACCTTGTACAATCCTATTTATCACTTATCCCCATTTATTTAGTTTCAATTTTTAAGGTCTCAATAAAAGTGGCCTCCAAGATTGAAAGAGTACAAAGGGACTTTCTTTAGTCAAGATTTGAGGAAGAGAAGAAAGACCACCTAGGTAGCTGGGAACATGTGTACAAACGTCAAAGGAATGGAGGTTTTGGATCAAGGAGAATCTCTTTGAGGAATAAAGCTCTTCTAGGTAAGCAGTTGTGGAGGTTTCCTAGAGATAACAAAGTTTTTTGGCATAGGGTCATCTTAAGCATTTAAGAGTTGCACTCTAATGAATGGGATACCAACACCGTTGTTAGATGGTTGCACTATTGTACTTGGACAGCTATTACTCAAGTTTTCGACAATATTTATAATTTTAACCAGTATTTAATGGGACGTGACACAATATTACATTTTTTATGAGGATATTTGGTTTGGTGATTGATCTCGCCAGCTTTAATTCCAAATCTTTTCAGAGTTGCAAGGCCAAGAAATTTTCTTGGTTCCTCTGTTCTAGTTTCATCCCCTACCTATCTATCTAGGAATTTCAATTTTAGTCGAAACATTTCTGATTTAGAGATTGAGGAACTAACTAGCCTTCTTTCCTTCTTGCTACATGTGTACCTATCACTTTTCTTCCTAGATAAAGAGTTTTTTCATTAGCACCCTCAAGACTCCTCTCAATGAACTCTTTCTATAAAGCTCTTTTAGTCACTCTTATCTTGAACCCTTTTACTTGTAATAAGTTAAACTAGAACTCAAAAACTCCACCCAAGGTAGAGTCTTTTACATAGGTTGTAGCTAATAAAAAGGTTAATGCTAATAGCTTTGTTCAATCGAGGAGGCCCTACGAAGCTCTTAGCCCAACCAATGTGTTATGTGTTTGAAGAATAGTGAATTAGCATGTCATCTTTTTTCCATTGTTTCACAACACTAGAACTTTGTCATAGATTGTTTTGCATAGGCAATGTCAAATGGGCTCCCGTTAGCGGTATAGCAAGGATGTTAGTTAACAAACTACCAAAAGAGAAGACTCTTTGGCTAATGGTTGCCCTATCCTTGATAACGGTCTTATGGTTGAAGAGGAATGCTAGGCTATTTGATGATAGATGGAGATTTATGGATGCCATTTGGGATTTGATTTACCTTTTCTCTTCTACTTTTGCGGTTATTTCTTTGTATATTCTAATACTAGATTGGAAGAGTGTCTGCTACTCAGAGAGATCAAAGAAAGCTATGATTAACTACTTACCCCCTTTAGTAGGATAGGTGAAGTTACTTTGACCAATGTTCTTCGAACAATCCTAAACAATTAGGTATTTGGAAGCATGACAAGCAATCATTCAATTATAGTATTGAGAGCTTACTCTAAACTTATAGGAGTAGGGTCAGCTATTGAGGCAGAGATATTAGCATTTGGGTTTGTTGCAGGTCAAAGCTTTGTGCCTATCCAATTAATTGTAGAGAAGATTCTACTATTGTAGCATCTCGGTTGTCTAATAGGGAGAGAGGCTCATGGAAGTTTGATAATTGGATATGCAAAATCATAGAGGTTGCTAGTGAGGTGGGATGCTCCTTCCCTTGGGTTCCTCATTCCGCTAATCAAGTTGTGGACCAGTTAACCAAGCAAGGAGCAAAGCACTTGGTCTCCTTTGTTGGAGAGTTTATTCCCCCTTGAGTGTATGAAGTTTCTCTACTATGTGTACATTGCTTTTTCTTTTCTTTGTGAAGATGGACAGTCGTTTTGTGGAACAGGATACTTGTTTACTTTCTGATAAAAATTATATATCTTTTACGAATTGCTTGTCCTTCTTTGTATTTATCATTCAATGGATGAATAATATGTTTGTTCCTCACAAATTACCAAGAGAAGCTCCATAAAAATCATTAACACCAAACTCCAAAGAGAATAGAATAATGGTATCCAAACATCATCCAGAGATACCTTCTTATAACCTATATTCTTCTCCAGCCTATCACCCAAATGACAGCTAGAGTGGCACAAGTCTGCAAGATTTTTGTCCTATCATTTTTTCCTCTAGGAAACTTGATCCAATCATTGATGACCAAACCTCAAAAGTAATTTCCACATTGCTGCAATTTCTTTTGGAACTGCCCAAGAGATGCTGCCACAGAAAAAAGCCACTGACAAAGTGCATAGGAAAAATAGCAATGAATAACTGAGTGATCCACAGACTCAACTCTTGCACAAAATCAGGAAATTGGCCATATAGGGTTTTCTGGTGATGAAAAGCATGGTTACAAGGAAGGAGGTAAACTGAGTTTGCAACTATGTTTTTGTCTAACTCAAGTACCATGCTCTCTCATCTCATCTTGAAAAAAAGGTCTCCCAAAGGCCCAACACCTTCTCTGGAATGGAATACCAATCTAGCCAAGGAAAATGTAAAAATATAACTTCTTCAGGGGAGGTAAGAAAAGAAACTCAAGATTTCATCCAAAATAGCCTCCTAATCTTCCAAAGTCTAACCTACTTGAAGGATAAATTTGATGAACTTTTTGTTTCCCTTTCCATTGCTGCTCTGTGGAATAATTCGCATTGCAATCCCCTTTTTTCAGCCAGCTCACTACAAATTTTTGCTTCCAGCTTATTTTCTCTTTGTACATTATCCTCAAGCACAATGGCATTCAAACACCTACTTATTCCACTCTTTAAGCTTGATTTTGATGAACTTTAGTTTTGCGCAAACCCATGGTGCTCCCACCCTGAGACAGAACACTCCCTGCATCAAATCTTAACCAATGGCCCAAAGGTAATTGTTGAAGCCTCATTTTCTCAAACCTAAAGGGAATAGGACCCACCTGATGGCATTCAACCCTAATATTACTGGGCAATGATTGGAAAGGCCCTGTTTGTTACTTTCTAAATAGCTTTGATAACTCTAGAACCTCAACCTGGTTTCTTGCATCAAAACCACCAGAGAGGAGATCTTGCCAATTATTTCTCAAATACCTTGTCCTCTTGTATAATACTAGAGCCTAGCCATCTGTCACTTGAGCTAAGATTTTCCATAAACACCTAAATAACCTAGCCCCAAGCACCTTAGAGCCGAAGTAAGCTTCACCTCAGTGTCCCCAAGACAGCCTAGGTCTTCTTTAAATAATTGTTCGGTATTTTACTTGCTATTTGTTTGGAATCTTTATGCTAGAAACAGAACATTAGAATAAGGGAGAGGAAGATGGCTTTAAATATCGTGTAGTATATTTGGAAGGAAAGGAATGGGAGAGTTTTCAAGGATGTTCTTTGTAGCAAAGTCCTCCTTTGTTCAGGTGCAAGTGATTGGTTTCAGAGTGGGCTTTCTTGTTTACACTTTTAGATAATTTCTTTTGTCATACACCTTGGGTGCTCAGGCATTGACTACCATTTTTACAATGAATTCTTTACTTTATCAATAAACAGGGAAAAAAAAAGTCAAAGAAAAAATACCTGATATTCCTCCCATAAATGTGTCATCTCCTGATAGTAGCCCATACTAGACCAGGATGTGAAGTGCTTCCGAGCTCGAGGAACAGACTCCAACTGCTTAGGGAGCTCTTTGACAATCCTCACATCCCCTTGCAAGGTTGTCATGAAATGAAGTTCATCAAATATATCAGCAAACGTACTGCATCAACATATGTAGAAATTAGAACATGTAAGTACAATAGACATGCTGAAAAGAACTGAGTTGCTCCAAAGTGTCAGACAGGAGAAAGTAATGCTTTAAAAGACCTTGAATCTTTCCAAAATGAGCGTCTATCCAGTTGAGGAATTACTAGAGTTGCATTCATTATGCGTGCCACAGCCACCATATCAGATATCTATGAACAAAACAAGGTGATTAAATTATAATTAAGAAAACCAATAAGCAAAATTTAAGCTTAGTTAATAGAATAGCACTAATCCATCCATCTAAAATAGTAGATGTAACATATCAAACCACTGTTTCAAGTTATAACAATATTCTAAAAGGGGACATGACACTTGGGCATTAGTTGCCATCTTTCATCCGTGTTTTATATCAACTGCTTACATTTAGAAATTTCCCTAAGTGAACATTTCATATAGTTCAAAATTTATGTGCTAAAGTATTGATACTGAGTCTTAAATTTAGTTCACAGATGTTAAAAGTTGGTTGGCATCATCTGAAATTTCATAGTTGAATTCAATTAAACTGCTTGTTGATCAAAACATTTTATCATGATGATATACTTTCAATAATACTGATATTGAAAATATGATATACTTCATTGTCAGATTTTATAGAATATTGTTCTTACAAATGATTGTTGGATTAAAAAAACACATGTTTAGAGAAAATAAAAAAAATGTGCATAAGTATTTGATCAACATAAGATATCATAAGGATCTAATCTTTTTTTTTTTTTTTTGATAGGTAAAAGATAGAATATATTAAAAAGCACAAATGGCGCAACCACATACACAATGAAGTATACAACCCACGCCAAAAGGCTAGCAAGAGAGGGAGAGAAGAAGAAAATACCAACCATCCCAAACCACAAAAACCTAAAAAACAACTGGACTTTCTTCTATGGGAAAGAACATCATAAGGATCTAATCTAGTTAACTACCAATATCATGAAGGGAAATCTATTTTTTTTATAAAAAAAAAAAAAAAAAAAAAAAAAAAACACTTTTAAGACTCTATGACTCACTTTCATCCAACATGAGAATATGTTAGATCACGATTTTATTTCAATCTTTATGCACTATTATGTGCATTCAGATTCTTTTCTTATTGAGCAAGGAAACCAAGTAGGGAAAATAAATAAAAGAAGGAAAAAAAATTAAATGACAAAAAAGAAGATATAAGGGTATGTTTGGAAGTTGTTTTCAAAAATAGTTTTCTGTTTTTAAGAACAAAAAAATAGAAAACATGTTTAGCAACAAAAAACCATAAAACAATATTCAGCAACCAAAAAACAAAAAACAATATTCAGTTCTTAAAAACATAAAACAAGGCGTATTTTGATAACATATTTTAGTTGTTTTCAATTTTTTTCTAATGACTATTTTAAAAAATAATTAAACAAACAAGGAGAATAATTAAAAATAAAAAACACTACAAATTAAAGTTAATTTTAGAAAAATTTTTTAAAAACAAAAAACAGGTTAAGAATATTTCAAGTTCCCAAGCAAACTTTTGTTTTACAAACATCAGAGACCAATTTTCAAAAACAATTTTTCAGAACTGATTTTGAAAACACTTCTCAATCAAAGCCTAAGTTGTTATAGATATCATGAAGAAAGGCATCCTCTAGCCTATGGAATCCACAAGCTAAACAACAAGAAGTGCCCCTGTAGGGTTTACAAAAAGGGGATGGCAAGAGTCAAAATACATGTGGAATCATTACTTCTTGAAGCTGCCTTTTGCAGTAAAGAACATATCAATGGCTCCTTCAAACTAGAAGAAGCTAAGTCCTAAGTGAGCTGTGAGAGTACAATACTCAAGAGAGCTTATCAAGCGGTCAATGCCTTAACCCACAAGACAAAGGTTGGTTCCATGGTAGTAAACCCTATGCTAGTTGGTTAATCTAATAAAGGAAGGATCACTAGGCCATGAGCCTTATCAACATAGCTAGTAAGGAAAAAGCAAAGTAGTTTTAGGTGGATGACAACCCCTAATGCACCAAAAGAAAGAGACTCTACTAGCCCAAATCCAAGACAACGGTGCCCAAGGATACCACTAGAATATGCTTACTACTCAGATGCATTAGCAAAACGTGGAGCTAGACATATAGTTTCTTTTGTAGGAGATTTTATACCATTGTGAATTGTAGCTATATTTGACTTCTTGAACTAGTGTATACATTCATTTATCATTTTTTATCCCTATTTGTATAGAGAATTACGTACTTTTTGAAGGATTGCTCATCCTTCTTTGTACCTAATATTTCATCACAATGAAATGATTGTTTCTAATAAGAAAAAAGAATATGCTTACTATTAGCCTCACATGAGGGATGAGACCTATGTCAAGACTCGTAATGCGTGTCAAAAAATATAAGGAAAAGGTCCTTAGAGGAATGTTGGAGCCACTAGTAATGTCAAGGCATATAATGTGTGCCAAAAGTATACGGTAAAGGTCCTTAGAGGAATGTTGGAGCCGCTAGTAACACTTGCATGGCCATGAGAGAGTTTGATTGAGGACTTTATCATCAATATTATCTTAGTTGAGGGGCCACGAATCAACTATCATGGTGGAGGATCAATTCTTTAGCTACCTTTATAACAACTCTTACAAACTTGTAGTGAAAGAGGTAATATTTTTGTTCGTAAGTAACCTAGTGAAGTACTGGAATTTGGAATTGAGGTAATTTGGAGGATAAATGGAGTACTTTGGAGATAATCTAAGATTTAATCTATTTCTCTTCTTCTTTTTGGGAATCAGCCAGTGCAACATTTCCAGAAACCCATTTGAGCATTATATTGCTAAAATGGAAATTAGTATATATAGACAAACCAACTTTCCTAAAAGCTTAAACTTGTAGGATTTGGACCCACGATGTATATTTTCTTTTTTTTTTTTTGATAGGCAAAGACCCACAATGTATTTCATGCACTCCAATGGTACATATATTTGCTCAGTTGGTTGAAGAGATACTCCCAACATGGATGCCTCATCTAATGGGCTACATGAAGTTGATTTTGATAGGGTGCTCCTTAGGTAACACAAAACAGTTAGGAATTAGAGAAATGCTCATGAATCATCACGAAACATTAGTGAGATAAATTATTATAAATGCCAGAAAGATATAGCCATCAAGACAAAGACATTAGTCTTGCCAACAGACTTAAAGCTAGATAAAACTAAGAGTTTATTCAATCTTCTAGTAGAGGAAGATTTTGCAATAGTCCCATCTTAGGTAAATAAAAAGAAGAGAGACTTGTGAAGGTTTAATGGGTGGTTACACCAACTTTTTAATATTGATCTAAAGTTGGAGTGTTCCTTTGGCAAAATTCCTTAAGCAACTAGCCAAATGGCAAATATGTTACCAAAATTGGGAGCTAATTAGTTGATCTCTTTTGCAGGGGATTTTCTACCCCCCTAAGTTCAGAATCCATAGTTCTAACCGCTCTTAGTTGTGTATTTCCATCAACATCTAGAATAAACAATTTTTCTTACTTTTGATTAGAGTTATGAAGTGGTTGTGTTTGAGACAAGGATTTCTCATCCTTCTTTGTATTTATTTCATGGTAATAAAATGTTTGCTCATGATCTTTCAGAAAAGAAAAAAAAAGGAGTTTGGGTTGGCCTGAATTTATCATTAGCCAAAAATACACTCGTTTCACTAGGAAGTTCTGGGAAAGCTCTTCAAGGTAGATGGGTCAAACCTTCATTTTTCTACAAGCTTTCATCTTTGAATGAATGGATGGATGGAAAAAAAAAAGTGAATGTCTTATTGAAACTATATTGAGGCAATCATAACCATCAATAAGAATAAATGGCCAAGTTGTTACACATGGCCTAATGTTCATATAACCATAAAGAAGTGAGATAGTAGAAAAGCACTCAAGCTAGCTATGAGGTAATAACCACTCCTAACATCAAAGTGATGATCTTATGGTTGAGAGTGTTATGACATTCAAGTTTGTTAAAGGATTGCATGAGTAAGTTGATAATTACCATAGCTCACTCCTACCTTGATAAGGTTGCTGAGAGAATAAAGAAATGGGTCAATAGTAGAAGGTGGCCTACAAAGGATTAGGTTAGGGAGTTAGCCCTTGTGAAGTTACTACCTTAGGAATTCAAGTCCTTAAGACATAAACGATTGGTATGGAAGATTTGAATGCCTACTTATTGTGGGTAAAGTTTGTTAAAGTGTCCTACAAGGTTGAACTCCCTTGATGTCTTAAAATTCATTTTGCCTTGCTTACAAGTTCGTTGAAGCCTTGTCATGGAAACAAGAAACCAAGTTAAGGAGAGTCTTAGAAGGCACCTACCATGGTGGTAATGTCCTATCATGCCCAATTTTATGACTCAACAACAAGAAGTACCTCTTATAATGGAGT
Source organism: Vitis rotundifolia (assembly GCA_030254885.1). Classification (NCBI taxonomy): domain Eukaryota; kingdom Viridiplantae; phylum Streptophyta; class Magnoliopsida; order Vitales; family Vitaceae; genus Vitis; species Vitis rotundifolia. The sequence goes on from CM058154.1 coordinate 22,020,701, forward strand.
ATTTAGTGAGATGGAAGGGAATACCAAAGAGTGAAGCTCACTAAGAGCCAATAAACATTTTATGATAAGCCAAGGATCTATGTTCTAAGCAATAAGGAAAAAGGTGTACAAAGTTGCAAGGTGCATTCAGGCACTAACGTTTCCTTGAGGGGTGTTTTAATGATACAAAGCTATGTTCATGGTTTTTTTTTTTTTTTTTTGATAGGCAAACACAAAAAAAAGTATATTAGAAAAGGGCACCTTGAGGTAAGCCCAAAAGCATACAGAGAGTATACAAGAGGCGCCTAAAGGCACAAGCAAAAGAAGAGTACATACAAAACCAGCCCTCAACTAACACCTAGCCAATCAAAAAAACTAAGTAAAGAAAAAGGACCTTCATTTACAACCAACTTAGTCCACAACCAAATATTACAAACAAAGGAATTTTTTAACCTATGAATCGAAACCTCCTCATTGTCAAAAGCAATCCTATTCCTTTCCTCCCATACCGCCCAAAAAAAACACAACGGGGCTGCCTTCCACACCTTTCTACGCTTCTTGCCCACATTAGAGCCACACCACCCAAAAAAGACAAAAAGCTATGTTCATGGTTTTGGTGTGAATGTTTTGAGTATGGGTATTGTTTAGGTGTCTATCCTTCACACTTACAAATTTAGGAAATGGAGACTCAACCAAAAAGGATTTTAGGAATGGGTATGAGCACTTAGATACAATATAATAAAAAGAAAAAAAAAAAACAATTAGACATTAATCAAAAGTAAATATATCTTTGACAAGAACTCGTCTTTTCTCTTTTATTGTCTTTCTTTTTTATTCTTAAGTATGTTTATACATTGTAATATATGGACACATTAACTTTAGCCCAAATACCCTTGTCGACATGATATGACACAAGTGCAAGTGTGAGATCAATGTCAAATAGTCTTATATTGCTTCAAATTAGGCTATTTAGCTCATGATTGCTTTATCTCTTTCTTTAAATTTTTTTAATTATATTTATATTTTATCCTCAACAACTATTCCATTATTTATCTCTTTCCTATTATTTTTTTTAATTATAACAAATAATGTACAAAATACAATTCATAAATTGTAATAAAAATAAATAAATAATGAATTAATTTCTAAGTCTTGTAACTGAAGAAATGCTTTATCTCTTTGTTATTTTTTAAAATTATAATAAATAAAATTTAAAGGTAAATATAATAATCAATATCATATAAAATTTAAAAATAAATATAATAATTAATAGCATAAAATCTAAAGATGAATATCAAAATTAACATCTTAAAAAATATAAAAATAAATTATAATAATTGATATATAAAAAAAGATCAAAATTTTCATATGATAAGAAATTAAATATAAATTATATTTTATCAATATCCAATATATTAGAAAATTTTAATTTCAAAATTAATATAATTTTTAAAGTTTTAAACTAATCAACATTTACTAATAATTTGGTATAATATTTTCTTAAAGACTTTTCTCAGCATTCTATTAAAATAAAAGATCAATAATAAATAAATTCTTTATGTGCAATTAGTGATAACATCAAAGTAAAATAATGTATAACATCTTATTAAACTAAAAAAGATATAATAAATATATTTTCCAACTACAATAAACCATATTGTATTATAGATAACTTATCGTACAATGCTTATTTTTAGTGTTAATTTATTTTTTATTGATGATGTATATAAGGAATTCTCATAGTTGAGATACTTTCAGCAAAATTCTCATGTCCTAAGATTTTGGAACGTAAAGAATCCAACAGCTAGACACATACCTGCACCCAATACCCGAACTCAAACCCATGTAACATAGCTTATAAAAGTCCATTTTCCAGAAAACAATCCATGATCTATATAAAGGAGTTGTCTTAACCAAGTCCTTCTCTTATTTTCTAATAATAGCAATAGAAGAAAATATGAGAAGTTAGAAAAGATGGCATGGGATGCAAATGCTAAAAGACTTACACCAGTACGCATCTGATTTAGTCCTCCATTGCTTTTTACTGTCATATAGCGATCCCATCTTTGGGTGGCTGAAATTGCAACCAAAGTTTAAGAAAAGTAAGTTTAGATAGAGAGAGTGAAAGGGGGAACTTCCATGTGCATATCGAGACCAAATGGTAATTTAGGAATTGTGGAAATAAGGATATAATCTCAAATAATACTAAAAACCTAAAGTGCGCAAAAAAAAAAAGGAGGATATAGGATACAAACTTCCCTCAACTAGTAGTGGCATTTTGTCTCCTTGAAGTATAATGGAAAACAGAAAGACCTTGAAGCATTACTTATGCATGACTACTCTTTCTGTAAAATTTTCACTAGAAAAAGCAACAGTGAAACAGTTTTCTATTATTTCAAAGTTTGAAGGAGCAAAGTGAAAAAAATAAAGTGCATTTGACAAAGACCAAATGGAGAACTTTGAAATATGGAAGAAAGGCTGGTTGCTGCAAACACTAATAAAAGTAGTAGTACTACAAAAGTTGAAACATATGATTGAGTAATAATTCTATGAGTTCTGGTCAAGGAAGAAGGGCCCAGATTTCGATGCAGAAGAGAAAAAATTTAAGAATAACCTTTATATTTAGAAGTAGGCTTGACACAAGGGTGTAAACCATGGCTGGATGGAGCATTCCAAAGTTCATCTTGCATCTGAAAATTGGAAGCAGAGCAACTTCATTAATCCATAAAAATATTGCATTCATTCTTTCTTTAGAAATAGAAAAAATTACTCATTAAAACAAACTGCTATTCACAGGGAACGCCCATAAACATCCTCCAATTAAAATAGGCAAGTCAAAGCCAGAAGAAGATTTGAGTTCTGGCTCAATAAGCTAGATAGTTTAACATACCGTTGTATTTTTCACCTTCTATATTTGCCAAAGCAATCACTAAAGGAGTTTCAAAATGTGGTTTGGAATATATACATACATACATACATACATACATACATACATCTCTCTATATATATATATATAAACAAAGTGGTATGTACCACTCGGTACTGCTACCAGAAACAAATATCAAAATTTTAATATTTGAATTAATACTTCAATTCTTTTAATTAGTTTCTAAAAATCATTACATTTTCAATATAAGTCTTTAAGAACTTATATTTTATATAGAAGTTACTACTATTTTGTGTCTTTTTCTTTTAAAAAAAAAAAAAGAGAGAGAGAGAAAAACAAGAAGTGTATTCATCCAAACACTTGGATTTCATTTGGATGACTTTGAAAAACTGTTTAAAAAAAATTTTAAGGCATTAAAAATTTTTTACTACCTTAAATTTTAAATGCTTAGTTTTTTTTCTTGGGGAATACTAGGAAGCCCCCCAAGAATCACCCTCAAACAAACTCTTAATCTGTTCCGTTCTAGTGCTACCAGAAACAATCATCAAAAGGGGGAAAACGTCTCCAATCACATTATAATAAAAACTGCTCCCAACATTATCATTTACTTCCAAGTTGCACCAACATTCATACATAAGAACAAATAAACCCCTCAACCCCCAATTTCAGATCTACAAACTTTCACAAATCTGCGTCACTCAGAACCTACTTCACAAACAAATGTAAAGACAAGGATCCAGTTCCCCAAGACCCCAAATTAGCAAACCCCGTGTAATTGAAAGGTCACCAAAAAAAAAAAAAAAAACCCATAATATAAATGTAAAGAACAAAGAATAAAATCGTACATTCTCCCCCCGCCTCAGAACCCATAAACACCCATCAAAAAAATATAACACGAAAACGAAAACCCAGTTCTAAAAAGCGCCAAACAAATCGAGATCCTTCTCTGCATAAGTGCAATACAGCGAATAAAATGGCCATACCTGCACAAACTGAGAATCCTCTGAGGACAGGGGCTTCTGTTCATCTTCCAAAACATCCCTGGTATAGAATAGAAATATGACAATGGAGAAGACAAAGAGAAGGATTATATACACAGTTATGGTATAAAGAGTTGGTCTCCTGGGGAGAAACTTAGATGTTGAAGAGGCTCTCGAGTGGGAATAACCCCTGCTGTTCACCATCTCAACAAGACATGTCTCTAACTCTATTCCTACGCTTCTCTCTTCTCCTACGAATTACAGGTAATGAAATGAGCGAAACTTGGGTGTGAAACAGTTAGGAGAGATGGAGATGGTTTGAGGTTCCTAACCGTTTGATTAGGAGATTTGATATTACCGTTGGTGTTTTATAGCTGTTGGATCGTGGACGATGATTGATTCTTGCCCTTTGCCCCGTTCGTACAGAATCTTCCCTGCTCCCCCCTTCAAATTCAATAATTTAATAATTTTTTTAACTCGGCAAAATGTGCCAGGTGGACATATGTGCTGTTTTATTAGTGAAAATAAATGAAACAAAAAGTTTTAATATTAATAAAAATAAATACATTAAAAAAGGTAAGTTATATTATATGATGACGTGGATGGAAAATCATTCCATGTTAATTGCAAAAGATAAAATGGCAAGAATTTACTTTTGATTTGAAAAAAGTTTTATAGTTTTTTGAAAATAATTTTGATTAAAAATACCATTTGACTAAAAAAAGTGAAATTTTTTTTAAAAAAATAAATCTATAAAATTTTGTTCAATTCTGAATTTTCATTAATATAAAAAATCGTGAAAAAGATTTAATTCAAATTTTGCATAATACACATATTTTGTTATAAAATATATTATTATTAAAAATAATGTTATGTGTGAGCTTATTATCATATTGTAGTTTTTTTTATTATTATTTTTATTTCAAAATATCAACTAAATATTATACTACATTTGTAATTAATAATTAAATTATTTTAATATAAATATATATATATATATATATATATATATATAAAATAAATAAACAATATATTTATATTATACTTGTAAGATAATATTTAATTTCAAAAAATATGAGATAATATTTATTCATATTAGTATTTTTGTTTTATATTTATAATATTTACTTATTTTTTAAATTATAGATTCCACAAGATCATTTAAATTAACAAATGAAAAATATATATATTAAATGGGTGAGAACATGAGATAGGCATGAAAAATTCTCATACCCATCTCATCTCATCCTATCTCATTTAAATTTTTAATTGGGACAATAATAGGAACATGTTTTCATAAATAGAACAAGATTATGATGAGGAAATCGTCCTAAATGATATTTATTCATTTAAGTCTTTGTTAATGATGCCTATTTTTAACACTCACTATTTCATTTGTTGATAGTGTATTCCAATAATATTTTCTTAATGATGTCTATATCTTCAAATCATCTTCTCCTTAATCATCTTCTCTTTTAGCAAACCAAACATAGCCTAAATATTGTTAAGTACTAATCATGACAAAATTATAAAGCCTACATGAATTATATGGTATACGGTTAATAGTAATGTAATCAGGTAATCGTTTCTGTCTTGCAGTGTCATTGACCACCTCAAATTCCGCCGACCCTTTTGTCATTTTGCCTCATTCTACTATTACAGTGAAGGGGCTTTTGGTGCCGGTTAGATCTCCCTCCTTCAGAATTGGTCCTAAATATATTTTTGGATGGTACGAAGATGCTGCCTCTGTCACATCCTACTTGACATTGAGGATATCACAATTAAAATGCAAGCAAACTTTGACTCATTCCTTAAGAACAATATAAAACCATAGACCAAAGTCTTGTAACCTTCACTAGCAGCCCTATGATATGCTCTGTATAACATTGTTTTTTACGGGTATATTTGGCTTAGAGCATCACTAAAATGGTCTGAGCCGGCTTGGTTGGGAATTCCAGAAATCTATATAACCTAACCTACATCTGTTTTATATATACATTCAATCACACAGACAGCAGAAGAAGGATGATCAAGCTTCATTTCTTTGTCCTCCTTGTTGGCTTAATATTTGCGCTCATCTTCCTACGATTTTCGGGTGAGTGTTCAAAGGAAATTATACTTCCAGAAAATTTCCATGTTCATATCGGTTTTAGAGCATGTTTTGGGTGAATTTCACAGCATAAAAAATGTTCTGAACTAATCTTTATGATCCAGATGGGAAGGTCATGATGGAGTATATCGGAGCTACAGGAGTTCCAGTGACATTTGATAATGTTCCAATAGAAAAAGACATCGACTTCCATTTTATACTTGGCTTTGCCATTGATGCAGACGAATCAGGTAACGCTCAAAATGGCATATTCTCACCATACTGGGCTTCCACCTTAACCCCTGATTCCGTAGCTGACATCAAGGCACAACACCCAAATGTAAAAGCCTTAGCTAGCCTGTCCGGATGGAGCCTCGGGGAAAAAATCCTCCGCTGGTATGATCCAAAGGACCCCGAGCTTTGGATCTCCAATGCTTTCACCTCTCTTCAATCCCTTATTGTCACTTACAATCTTGATGGCATTGACATAGACTACGAAAACTTCCCCAAACGCAATTCAACTTTCCCATACTGCATTGGCGAGCTCATTTCCCTATTGAAGAATCAAAGTGTCATTTCGATAGCCACCATTGCACCCTTTAATAGTAGAGCCGTGCCTTACATACAGCTCTGTGATGGATATGGAGATCTTATAGACTATGTCAACTACCAATTCTACACCGACAAAGTTAGAACACCGAAACGGTACCTTGAAGCTTTTAAGCTCCGAGCCAAGCAGTTCGACCAAGAGAAGTTGCTGCCTAGCTATGAAGTTGACGGGAGAGGGATTCAAGGGGAGGCATTTTTTGATGCATTGAAGCTTTTAGAGAAAAATGGAATTGATGTGAAGGGCGTAATGATCTTCTCGGCTGATGCTTCTTCTGCCAATGACTATTACTATGAGAGGAAATCGCAAGCTTTCTTGCTTAACTCCACTCGCATTTGATGTGTGGTTGGAAATTATTTGTAACAGTATTATACGGTTGATATGGAACATGATTTCACATAGGTGACGAAAGCACTCCCGGCCACATCGTGGGTCTTCACCATGGATCATGGCTGGCTCCCATGTTCTCAGTTGTAGTGCATTATTGCTACCATCTCCTTCTCTTGAGCAGGCTTTGCTTGGTCTCATTGAGCATTTGGTTCTCACATGCTATTAGCACGGTTGAAAGTTGTAGCATGGGTTGTTGACTCAAAGGGCCTCGAGGCACATTATGAGTATATGTAAATTTATGTAGGTTCAAAAGATAATAAAAAATATTATGAATTTTTTTTAAATACAATTAAATTAAATTATATTTGATTTTTCTTTTCATATTTTTTATAATAAAATCAAATATTAGAAAACCATTTTTCTTAACATTTTTCTTAATTTAAATTCTTTTGTATTTAAAAATAAGATAAAAGGCAAGCCATGTGCTATTCCGGGCCCAAAATGGTAAGGCTGCCATTGATGATTTGGCTATTGACCAGTGCAGTGGTAAGAAGTTCATCTTCTTAAAGCAAAAATATCAATAATTCTCTATCCGGCTGAAAAATCAAAGGCCTTGGCCAGCCAGTAAGTCCCACCTTCGACAGGTTAATCCTCATCTTCCGTTGACAGGTGAACTGCCCCCTTTTTCTGCTAGTCCTTGGCTGTTAAGAATGTGTCGGAAGTCAAGAATAAAAATTCTAAGGTGTACCAAATATTTGGAAAGCACGCCAAAGTCTAATAAATTTACTCAACGGGTAAGGGAATGTATGAAAAAATTTCAAATCTACTATTAAAAATTCAATTATAAACTATTGGCGTCGATTATTTTAGGTTATGTTTGATTTTTGAAAAATTTAAAGAAAAATGTAAAGAAAAAAAAAGTGAAAAAATATAAAAAATAGATTTAAATTTAATAAATTATTTTTATATATTTCTTAAAACTTATTTTACTTATTTCTTTTTATTATAACAAAATTAAATAATTTTAAAATATATAAATTTTAAATTAATTTTAATTATATATATATTTATATATATTTTTTTATATGAAATCAAATATAAAAAAACCATTTTTTAATATTTTCCGGAACCAAACATAATTAGGAAAACATAGTTAAGGACTAAATTTAAACCTTGAATATCCAAATATTTTTTAAAACAATTTTCAATAACTTTTAGGTTTATTTGAAAATTCGGATAAAAAAAATAATTTTTTGAAAATAATAATTATTCTTCATGAAGTTATTGTACAATTTTTTAAAATACAAAAATTTTCAAAATATTCTTTATATTTTTAAATGTTTCTTATAATATTATAAGAAACATGACCTACGTCTTTTCCATACCAGCAACACACAAAACAAAATTACCAAACCCAATCTATTTCAAGTCAAATTCTTTTCTAGACTTATCCATTGCTGCTGCTATCTAACAATGGGCAATGTGAACCAAGTCCTGTCATGGCACTTTTCAATCATATCACCCTTACTACTGCAGTGAAATTTTGTACAACAAACTTTATACTCTTCAAACTTTTAACATGGATGCAATATCATTGTTGCAATTAATTTCATATTCACTTCACTATCTTTGAAGGTTTTATTTATTTATAATTTAACACACATCTTTTTGGATGCATAGTAACTATAAAAATAAAAATAAATAAATGATATATAAATAAAATGTGCCCTACCATTTCATGGCCATTCTAAGCAATAAATGATTTGGATATAATTCATTTTATGAAAGTTTGAGCTTGAAGCAAAAATAGCTAAATAACAAAAGAAAATTGAGCATTGTTTTATAAAATCGTGTGAACTTTTTGTTTTCGTTCAATTTTAATCATACATCAATCATAAGAATATTCTTGTAGAAGATTTTTGTACTGTGCTCTTCTAAATACTCCAATGCTTACTTATAATTGAGTGTAAAACTTATTGCCACATATGAGATACATATTTATTAGAAATATTCCTACTTAACAAATTAATTTATCAAATAATTGTAAGAAGGAACTTCTTATCTATTTCACACATTCCCATAGGTGAAGCATTTTGGAATGTTTAGATTGCTCCATTCTAAACTTTAGCTTGTTAAAATGCATGCAAAACTATCCTTGGGATATTAGATCTATGATTAACTTTATCTTTAATCTATATGTTCTCGAATCAATTCCAATCGGTGAAGACAATTGTGAAGACCTCAAATAAATCACGATATTTTGTTTTATGGATCTTTTTCCTAGATTTTGGCACATGAAGATGGTGGAATCCCCTCCAAGGGAATGAAGGTTGTTCATCTCTTTATAAAACTAAATAGCAAAACTTTGAGCATAAATCCTTAAAAGGGTTAATATAGACTTATTTGTGGGTTTAAGTAACTGAGTCACTTTAGACTTACGTCACTTAGTCTAACTCATTAGGTCATAATTAATTAATTAGCCTTATTAGACTCCAATTAATTAAACTAATAAATCTATTAACTTAATCCAGAAAGAATATTTGTAAGTTATTGTGCAACTTTGCATATTTATCAAAATGTTTTTATGTACACATATGAATAAAGAATCTAACTATTCCTTAAATAATATGTCACAAAGAAATATGAGCTCGATTGAAGACCACTATCACTTGTAATAAAATATCGGTTGTCTCGGAATCCAATTATGAAGTTGATTCAACTTCCTACCTTAGAGAATTAGCTACACCATAGTATCTTATGATATTAGATCGATATAGAACACTTAAGCCTATCACCTACTAACTATTTGTCGAAAAGTTTTAATTACCTAATTCCTCCCTCTCCTCCCCCTCTTGAGTGTTTTTACTAATTAATTAGTCTTGTTTCACAAACAAGATTGGGATAGGCATGATAATAAGGCTAGTAAGTATAATGCTAAGACTTTTGTTATATTTGTAAGGTGGTAACTTTAGACAAATTTTATTAGATAACCATTTACAAATGCATTAAAGAGGCTTAGGATATACTCCAAATGATTCAAAGGACTACAAAAATAAATATTTGAAAACTAAAATGTTAGCTCTAAAATTTGTGTATATTTGAATGAAAGAAGATGAAATGTTTTATAAGTTTTGAGAAAATAAAAGCTTTAATTAGGAAAACACTTAAGAGGAGAGGTGAATTGGTTTTTAAAAATATTTTCTTTAAACATAATAAATTCAAGTAAAATAAACACAAATATAAATAGATAAGGTTAAAGAAAGCAAACTCAGATTTTATAATAATTTGACACTCTTTGTTTACATTCACTCTCCTCAAGCTCTTAACTGAGCGAGAGTTCCATTATGTTTGAGGTTCAACTAAGCTTCCAACTCATTTACATTTAGATTTCACTTCCAATGGGCTCTTACACAATTCTTTCAAGTCTTTACTCACTTAAAACTTCTAACACTCAAATAACAAAATTAAAATCTCTCAACCTAGCTCAACAAGGGCTAAAATATAACTCAAATGTTAGGATGAATAACAAGGGTTCACTAAAGAATATGCAAGTGAGGATTTTAATGTACTGAGGAAAAAAATGAGATATTTTGAGTCAAGAATAAGTAGATAAACTAATAAATGCAGGTATTCTTATATTCATAAATGAAGTGGAGCTCTCAATTTATAAATTTCTAGTATCGGGAGCCAAAATGCAAAAAAGTAATCTTAACCAATCGAGTTAGGAATCGACTAATTAACTAGCCATTGGACAATAAATGTATGACATGTGACCATTATGTCTCAACCAATACTTAATCGGGAAGACGTAACTATCGATTGAGAATGCAGGACTACTGAAAGAGAGAGAAGACTTTTGAATTTCTCGATTGGCCATTGATTGGGAAAATATAACTGGTCAATCGATACCCTAATCGGTTGAAATGGTTGATCAATGCCTTAATCGGTTCACCATTTTTTACTCGAAAACCTATATATATATATATATATATATATATATATTTATTTATTTATTTTACTTATAATATTTAGGTAAGGTCTTTAGGTCAATAAGTCTGCTGATTTTGAAATGATTTGTCTAAAGTTTATTTGATAAAACTTAGGTTTTAATGGAAATATAACCTTAATACATAAACCGAGTTTTTAAATATGCATGAAAATATATGAAAATCTTAAGTGCACCAATGCATTCATCTTATATATGATTTATATGATTAAAGGGTCTTTCATTTATCTTGATTTTGCATCCATTGAGTCATTTGATGAATTTCTCGAAAATCTTTTTGAATTTTCAAACTAAAATCTAAAATTTTTTATATTTCAAAACGATTAGCAACTTGACCATGGTTTGTTATCATCAAAATACTATTACTAGAACCTTGGGCTAACAAGTTTTATAGAAAAACTAGTAATATTGTGAACTTAAGCTACATCTTATGAGAGAAAATTCCAATTTTTAAGATAGTTAAAAAATATTGAGATTTTTCCTAAAGAAATTAAAAACTGGTATTTTTTTTCTTTCCCTAATATTTTCTCTCAATTTTTTTGAGAACCAAATATAGTCTTAAGTTACTAATAAGTTGCTAAGAGTTGAGCCAAGAGACCCAAGAGTGTAAAAAAGATAATTTATATAAGAAATTAGAAGGCATTTGAAACTTTTAAATTATTGAAATCAAAAAATATTTTTACTATTTGAATTTTACATTAATATTTTTCAATAAATTACTTTAAAATGGTTGAATAAAGTTGAAGCATTTCCCAACTACATATATCTATGAATGTTCTTTTCCTTTCCCCCAATTTTGGAAAGGCACAAAAAAAAAAAAAAAAAAAGATGAAAATTCCTTTTTGCTCACCAATAGATTTCTCCATCATATGGAGTGCCGTGAATTACGTATCTCCCAAAAGTCACGCTTGCTTGGACTTGGAGGGAAGGGAAATTAAAAAAAATAAAATAATAAATAACATAAACGAACACCTCACTCCCGGCGCAGGTTAGAAGTATTCAAATTTTCGGACATTTATTAATGTAATCATAATTTTTCCAAACTTCGTTCTGCTCTTGGGAACAACAGCAACAACAATAACGACGAGGGCAACGACGTCGTTTTGAAGATTCAAACGATCTTCGCTTGGTAGGCTCTTAATTTCTGCGTAAGACACATTAAATCTCTCATTTCATTTCTTATTTTCCGGAAATTGCAACTTTCTCGAGAAAGGTTTGCCATCGTTTCTAGTTGTTCTTCTGTTTTCCTCTCCATTTTCCGGGATGCCAAACAGATAGCGGGTTTTTGTTTTCTGTTTCATGTGAATCTAAAATAGGGGGTTCTGGTGACATACTGTGGGTATTTAGGGCTTGTGGTTGGGTTTATATTGGAGGGGAGTGCAGGGGGAAGTTGTTAGGGTTTGTGGATTGGATTGGAGTTGTTAGGGCTTGGAATTGATGGAAAACGTGTTTGGATTCCGAAGAAATTAGGGTTTTTGGATTTGATTGAGTGGTGATTAGGGTTTATGATGGTAGATTGACAATGGTGCGGCTTTTGGGATTGAATCGCGTGGATGAGTCACCTCGTGAGATTACGAGAACCAATCTGACCAGCGAGACTGGTGAGAATGGGTGGCTCATTCGATTTTTTGACTCGTCTTTTTTCTGTGAGTGGATTGCTGTTAGCTATTTGTACAAACATGATCACCCGGGGGTTCGAGACTACCTCTGTAATAGAATGTACACACTTCCGCTCTCGGGCATCGAGAGCTACCTATTCCAAATTTGTTACATGTTGGTTCACAAGCCAAGCCCATCTTTGGATAAGTTTGTCATCGATATGTGCTCCAAGTCACTTCAGATAGCACTGAAGGTGCATTGGTTTTTGATGGCAGAGCTTGAAGACTCCGATGACAATGATGGGATTAGTAGAATTCAAGAGAAGTGTCAGATTGCAGCAACTTTGATGGGTGAGTGGCCTCCCCTGGTTCGACCTCCTAATGCACAAACCAGCCCTGGGAGCAAGAGTCTAGTACTTAATAGGATACTTTCATCAAAACAGCGGTTTTTGTCTTTAACATCGTCACCTCCCACCCACCGTTCTATATCCTTCTCACCTTCATTGGGAAACGGTTTGCAGGATGAGGGTTGTAAGTCACCTGATGAGAACACGATATTCAGGAAATTTATTCCTGGTCCAAAAGTAAGAGATGCGTTGCTTTTTAGGAAGTCTGTAGAGAAGGATGATGAAGAATTAGAGAAGGATGGGTTCTTCAAGAGGCTTCTGAGAGATAGCAAGGATGAAGATGAGGAGCTGACATCGAGCTCTGAAGGGTTTTTCAAGAGGTTTTTTCGTGACAGCAAGAGTGATTTGGAGGATAAATCTCTTTCAAAGTCAGTAGAAGATGAAGAAAAAGAAGGTTTTTTCAAGAAGTTTTTTAAGGAGAAATTTGAGGACAAGAAGGATGGGAATGATAGAAATGATGAGGAATATAGGGTGAATTCTGAAGAAAGAGGTGGTTCAAAATCTGGCGAAGATGATGAAAAAGAAGGGTTCTTTAGAAAGTTTTTTAAGGAGAAATTTGAAGACAAGAAGGATGGCAATGATAAAAATGATGAGGAAGACAGGGTGAATTCTGAAGAAAAAGTTGGTTCTAGATCTGCTGAAGATGATGAAAAGGAAGGGTTTTTTAGAAAATTTTTTAAGGAGAAATTTGAGGATAAGAAAGATGGGAATGATAGAACTGAAGATGAAGAGAAGGGGAATGCAAATGGTGAGGAAGAGGATCCTTCAGACTTTTCTTTGTTTCGTAAATTGTTCCGTGTGCATCCTGAAGATGCTAAAGTTTCCCTAGCTAATGAAAACAGCAATGGTGGTGGTTTGTTTGAAAGCAGTCCGGGGACAGAGAACTTTTTTCGCAAGCTGTTCAGAGACCGGGATCGTTCTGTGGAAGATTCAGAGCTGTATGGCTCGAAGAGAAACAAAGAGGTCAGTACACAATTAATATTTTGAATGGTAGTTGGTCTTTACCGAAAATATGGCCATAATGTCATTTAGCTGTGCATGGTCTTCTTTCTCTTTTTTCATTTTTTTATTTTTTATTTTTTGTTCGTTGCTGAACTATTACTTAATTCATTGGGAAAAGCACGTAGTGTTCAGTTTTATTGGAAAGGTAACTGTAATTATCTTGCAAATGTGGAACCTTGCATTATAATAACATAAATCGTCAATTTTGTAAATTCTTTTTTGGGAGAGATACACAATTATACTATCTAATACTTTCCTGTATAATTTAAAATCAGTGACTATTTGGATATTTCAATTATTTTTTATTTTCTTTGAGATGCTAAATTACTCCATGTATGCATAAGGTGTGCCCCCTTTTTTTGATGGTGCTATTTATTATATATTTTTTTGTTTGTCTTTCAAAAGAGAAAAAATATTTAAAGAAATCCAAAATCCTTTCAAATAGTGACCCCTTAGGAGTCCTCTATATAGAAGTTTTTTTGGATAAGAGCCAAGCAAGCTAAAAAAATCAAGGATCAATGAAATGACATCACATTTACATGAACCAATAATATAAGGCCACATGTACAACAAGTTGACCTTTTTGGTGGAAAATATTGTGACACAATACTTCCTAGTAAGTTGTGCCTTCTCCCCTATTAGTATTGCCAAGATAAGATCCATAGTGTTTGAGCCAGTCTTACTTTCTTAAGCTTCTAACTCTAGTCGCCAAATCAAGACTCAAGAATCATTTTATATGATTGGTTATGGAGTACACCAAGCTTGCCACTAATATGTACTCAAGCCCATGATGGGCTATATGAGTCCACCTCCTAACTTGGACAACTATGAAGCATTTAGTGCCATACCCCTAGTCCTTTTTGGTGAAACTAGAGGAGATATGTTCAACATGATCAAAAAACACATATCTGACTCACCCCTCTTAAAGAGTGTAGAGACACCCATCCAAGCTGCTATCTTAGTGAGTTGAGAAAGGGGTTAATAAAGTCAATGTGGTATAACCACTCAAGTAGAGGAGAGATTTCAAAGAAGGCTTACTATGTGGAAGAGAGAATATCTTTCCAAAGGAGAGAGACTCACCTTGATCAAAAGTACTCTATTTTTTTTTTTGATAAATGCGCATATATATTAAAAAGCAAACGCCACAAAGCATACAGGGAGTATACAAAGCAGCCAGCCCCTCAAAAACAAAAACCTCTCAAAACAAAAGGAGAAAACCCCCTCACCGGCCCTTAAGGAGTCGCAAGCCACTCCAAAAAGTCTAACAACGAGGAGGTCTCCTCTCCCATATACACCCTAGCCCAGCTCCATAAATTACAAACAAAAGAATTTTTTAGTTTCTGTGTATCTAAATGGCCCCCCCTAAAAGCTAGCCTATTTCTTTCCTTCCATACTGTCCAAAATATACACAGCGGGATAGAATTCCATATCCACTTCCTTTTTCTTCCCACAAAAGAGCCCCTCCAACTCCACAACACCTCTTTAACCTTCTCTGGAAACACCCAATGGACCCCAACCAGGGCAAGAACAATGTCCCAGAGAGTCCTGGCCACTGTACAATGAACAAGAATATGATTTATATTTTCCTCTGTACATCCACACAAAAAACAGCAATTAGCTAACTGCCACCCACGTCTTTGGATCCTATCCAAGGTGAGGATCTTTCCCCAAGAGGCCTCCCAGGCAAAGAAGGCAACTTTAGTGGGAACCTTGTCCACCCAAATGCACTTAACCGGGAAGGCGGTGTCATTAGGAGCATCTAGCAACCTAAACGCATCCTTAACCCTAAAAGTGCCATGGTTCCCCTCTTTCCAAAAAACCGAATCCTCTTCTGAGGAGGTCCTGAAGCCCCCCAACAAGATGAGCAAATCGCCAATCAGATCCACCTCCCAATCATTAAAGTCTCTGGAGAAGATGAGGTTCCATCCCCCTTGTCCAAGGCTAGAGTCCCACACATCTTCAACCGTTGCATTCCTTTGGACCGAAAGGGCGAAAAGCTGAGGGAACATAAGGGAAAGCGATGTGTTCCCGCACCAGTGGTCAGTCCAAAAACTGACTCTTGTCCCCTTTCCTACTTTGAACATCAAATAATCCCAGCACCAATTTGCCTCCTTCAGAATCTCCTTCCACACCCCCACTCCATACGTCTCTCTAGTTCCTTTGGTACGCCAACCAAAGCCCACTTTGCCATATTTCGTCCCGATCACCTTTTTCCAAAGAATATCCCTATCAGAAGCAAACCTCCATATCCACTTCCCCAACAAAGCCTTGTTAAGGGTCTCAATCTTCCTTATGCCAAGACCCCCCTTAGCCTTTTGGGTGCACACCACCTCCCAATTAATTAAGTGAATCTTCTTTTCCAAACTTCCCCCACCCCATAGAAAGTCTCTCTGAATTTTTTCAAGCCTTTTCGCCACTAACTTGGGCATGCGAAAAAGGGAAAGTTGGTAAATAGGGCTGCTGGCCAGGGTACTCTTGATGAGAGTTAATCTCCCTCCCTTGGATATGTATTGTCTTTTCCAGCAGGCTAATTTCTTTCTCATTCTCTCTTCCACTCTGTCCCACATAGAGCTTGCCTTATGGTGGGCTCCAAGGGGCAGCCCTAGATAAATTGAAGGTAAGGACCCCACTTTGCAGCCGAGCTCCACAGCCATTTCCTCGATATTTTCTATCTCCCCTACAGGAATTAGCTCACTTTTGGCAAGATTAATTCTGAGGCCAGAGGCTGCCTCAAACCAGGCTAAAATCCAGCTTAAGGAAGCAAGGTACTCGGTTTTTGCTTCGCAAAAGATGACAGTATCATCAGCAAATAAAAGATGGGATACATTCAGCTCAGCCCCCCCTCTCCCCTGCAGCCTGCATCCTGCAAAAAACCCCCCAGCAGCAGCCCTTCTGATCAATGTGCTAAGCACTTCCATGCCCAAAACAAAAAGATAGGGGGATAGAGGATCCCCTTGACGCAGCCCCTTGGAATTGGAGAAAAAACCTGCAGGCACCCCATTCACCAGGACCGAGAATTTAGCAGTCGAAATGCACCACCAAATCCACTCCCTCCACCGAGAACCAAAACCCATCTTTTGCAAAACTTTCATGAGGAAACTCCAATTGATACTGTCATAGGCTTTTTCGATGTCCAGCTTGCAAATCAACCCTTTCACCTTACGCTTATGCCAGTAGTCAATCACCTCGTTGGCAATAAGGGAAGCATCAAGAATCTGCCTACCCCTCACAAAAGCATTCTGGTCCTCAGACACCACCTTATCTAGGACTTTTTTCAGCCTATTTGCCAGCACCTTGGCCAGCAGCTTGTACAAGCCCCCCACAAGGCTGATAGGCCGGAAGTCACCAAGGTCCTCAGCCCCCCCCTTCTTGGGGATGAGGATCAGGAAAGTGGTGTTAAGGCTTTTGGCAAAGGACCTCTGCTCATAAAATTCCTTGAACAGGTCCATAATTTCCTCCTTCACCAGGTCCCAGCACTGTTGCCAAAAGGCCACTGTGAACCCATCCGGGCCAGGAGCTTTATCACCATTTAACTCCTTCAAGGCCAGGTGGACTTCATCTTCAGAGAAAGGTAATTCCAGACCTGCAGCTTCACTGGAATTCATACAGTTGACGTGCAGCCCCTCTATATCAGCTCTCCAACCTGGCTCTTCAGAGAGCAAAAGCTGGAAAGCATTCACAATCCCCTCCCTCACCTCCTGCTCCTCTGTCTTCCACACCCCATCGATTTTAATTCTGTCCAGAGTATTGCATCTACGATGGGCATTGGCCATCCTATGGAAAAAGCCCGTGTTCTTATCTCCTTCCTTCAACCACAACTCCCTAGACATCTGCCTCCAATGAGTCTCTTCCAGCAAAATCCATTTTTTGTAAGAGTCCTTCGCTTCCTTTTTCAATTCCGTTTCTCTTTCTGACAGGCTCCTGTCATTCTCCACCCTGTCCCAGAAATCCACTTGTTGAAGGGCCAAGTTTTTGTTGACTTCCACCCTACCAAACACCTCCCTGTTCCAAGCTTTAATGTTTTGCTTCAGCTCCTTCAGTTTAAAGGCCAGTCTAAAGCTGGCTCTCCCTCTCCCCCCAGCCCCTAACCACCACCCCTGGATCAGGTCCTTAAACCCCTCAACTTTCAGCCACATGTTTTCAAACCTGAAAGGGGAAGGGCCTCTTCTTAGCCCACCACCCTTCAATAAGATAGGGAAGTGGTCGGACGTGGGTCTAGGAAGTGATCAAAAGTACTCTATTTAGCCTTCCAATTTATTTCATATTGTTATTTGTCATCTTGAAAAAGGTGAGTCTAAGATTGGAACAAATTCAAAGAGATTTCTTTTGGGATGGAGGTAAGCTAGCAAAAAAAAAAAAAAAAAAAAAAAAACCCGTCTTTTTAATTGGTTTATTACTTGCTTGGACAAAAAGTAGGGGGGCCTTGGGATTAGAAACATTTTTTCTTCAAATAAGGCTCTCCTTGGCAAGTGGAGTTAGCATTTCGACTCTGAGAGGTTATAAGTATGGGGAGAAAGAAGTGGTGGTCTTGTGATGTGATAGGTAGGTATGGTGTTGGTTTATGTAAAACTATAAAGAAGGATTGAGGTGCCTTTAATAGAAGATTATCTTTTACTGTAGGAAATGGGAGGAGGGTGAAGTTTTGGATGGATAGGTGGTATGGAGAGGAGCTTTTGTATGTCCACTCTCCATCTCTATATGCTTTACCTTATTCAAAAGAGAGGCTTTTGAGTAGCAAATTTACGTGATCACTTAAGGGAGAGGTGACAATGGAATCTCTATTTTTTTAGAAATCTTAATGATTGGGAAATTGATAACGTAGAGCAATTTTTTGCAAGACTACAAGGAAAGATAATGAATAGAGAGGAGGAGGATAGGGCGGTGTGGTAGGATTCAAGAAATGAAAGCTTCTTTGTGAACTCTCTTTATGCTGCCTTAGAGCTAGGGATTCCATTGTCTTTTCTAGTGGGGGTCATTTGGAATCCTTAGGTTCCATCTAAAGTAAGTTTCTTTGCATGAGAAGTTTGTTGGGGAAAGGTTTTGACTCTTGATTGGCTTAAAAAAAGGGGATGGATCTTGGTTAGTAGATGCTTTTTATGTAAAGTAGAAGAGGAGTCAATAGATCACATTCTCCTTCATTGTTCTAAGGTAAAGGTTCTTTGATAGTTGCTGGTTTTTTTGGTTGGTGTTCCTTGGGTTTTGTTGGCCACAATGAGAGAGACTCTACTAGGGTGACATGGGTCCAACGTTGGAAAGAAGTGCAAGAAGGTCTAGAAAGTTCCTCCTTTATGCATCTTTTGGATTATTTGGAAAGACAGAAATCAAAGGTCATTTGAGAATGAGGAGCAATCGAATCCAAATACTGAAGATCATTTTCAAATCTCCTTATGTAGGTAAAGTTGTGTTGTATATGGGTGATGGCACAATGCCTCTAATTGAATTTGTTGATTGGTTAGGTTCTTAGTAAGGGAGGGAGTTGTTTTTGGGTAATCCCACTTTAGTTGTTCCTCGACCTTTTTGTTGTTTTCTTTGGCGCTCTTTGTATACTTCTTATGCAACTTGATGCACTCTTTCTTCGGCATATATTTATAATATCTCAGTATTACTTATTAAAAAAAAAAAAAAAACGTGGGTAGCTCAAGAAATGAGGCGAGCATGGATATAAGACTTGTGGATGAGGAAAATCTTAGATTTATGGAAAGAGATAAGTTGCTTTTCTTAGATGCTAAGGTTCACTAATGAGGCAACAAATCACTAGGAAAGGAGCTTTGTCCATTAGTCTTTAGTTGGGACAATTGGGTCTTTTCTTCCTTACTAGTACTTCTGGGGTTTTAGGTTCATATCACTTTTGGTATTCAGATATTGTTGTTGTTGTGATAAACCATGAAGGCTATGGAGGAGGAAGAGGAGCCAAGGGGAGCGCCTAAAGGCGGTAAGTGTTGGTTTGCTGTAGAGTCTAAGACTTTCGAAATCACCATTGAAGTGGGTAGAGGTAAGGTGAGAGGAACTATTATGGAAAGAAGCAAAGGATTCTCCTCTTGGATAAGATTTGGCGCAAAGAGCTTAAGTCTATTGCTGGAAGGTGTGGAAGCATGGTGCAGAGGCGAATCAAACTCTAAGCGTCTAAAAGTTTGGGAAGAAGGAGGAAGAAAGTTCAGGTTGGAATGCCGTTCTAATGGGGCTGGTAGGTTCTTACTTTGCTCAGTTAGAGATGAGGAGGCTAAGAAGTTCTGTTTAGTTTTCCCAGAAGGAAAGGGTTTAATAGGGGGCTGGTTTCTGTTGGCCAAGAAGCTAAGGGCTCTTGGGATCTCCACTCCAGCTGTGCGGAATAGCTATCAGTTTGCTCCTACTGCTGTGCAGGTGGGGAGCAGTGTCAAAGGATTGGAGAATGAGCCTGGTTCTTTTGTAGAGGTAACAAAAAGGAAAATAGGAGCTTCAGGGAACCCTTTAAGGGTGCTCCTAGGGAATCGGGATCTGTTGTGCAGAGAGGAGCAACTTGAACGTTGTCTGGTGGGATGTTTTGGGGGCAGTTCTGAGTCCATTCCCCTATTACATTCCTTGTGGAGGTGGGCGTTGGAAAGTTGGTTGCTTAAGGGGGAGTTAAGAATATCCAGGTTGGGTGGGGCCCTTGTGCTATTCGAATTTCAAAACAAATGGGAAGCTGATAGGGTGTTTTTAAGAGGGAGCAGAAGGTTCAAGAATAGAGATTTTCAATTGCAAAGGTGGGGGCCGGAAGTGGGGTGTACTAGGACTGAGAGCCATTCCAAGGAGATTTGGGTGAGGGTTGTAGGACTTCCTCTTCACCTTTGGAGTAGAGAAGTCTTTAAGAGAATCGGAGAGTGTTGTGGGGGGTTTGTAGTTGTGGACGAGGAGACTGCTTTCTTCTCTCAGTTGCAGTGGGCGCGGATTTTAGTTAAAGTCTCGGGGAAGAATTGGCCAGGGTCGGTGCAGATGGAGGTTGGAAATTGTTGCTGGGAGCTCAGTCTGTGGTGGGAAGCTTCACCGAGGGTGTTGAAGGCTGAGACGAGTCCCTGGTTGCAGTTGGAAAAGGGGCGCGAGGTCAGGGATGAAGGTGAGGGAGTTACACGCGCGGGAGAAAAAGTACGGGAGCACCCATTTGAATTTCAAAACAGAGGTTCAGCGGTGCAGTTGGCGTGCGACAGTGGGCAAAGACAGGTTGACAGAGATCGTGGTAGGACGGCTGCTGCTCCAGCTGAGGACTGGTCGGTGTGTGGGCCTGGGCCCAAGTCTGATGCCTGGGATGCTTTAAAAGAGGATAATGGGCTAGTTTTAAAAGGGGGTCTGGGCTGGGCCGAGGGCCATCCCTCCCTTATCCACTCTGTTGGGCCCAAGTTAGTGCAAAAGGAGATTGGGCCGGTATTTAAGGGAGGCTTGGGCTGGGCTGAGGGCCATCCCTCCCTTAATCCAGAGGGCGCGGGTGGGGAAAAGGAGTTAAAAGCTCCCTTTGGGCCTCTGGGTCCCGAGGCCCATCCAGATCTTTTAAGGGAGCCCGTTCATTCTAGGGCTCCTGCGGAGAAGGGTCGGGATTACGAGAGGTGGGAGGAGGAGCTCATGGCTGTGGGAATTTTCGACGCTGTGGGTTCGGATCGGGGCCGTCTAAAGCTGACTGATGACGCGCTTCTGGTTGAGGCTTCCAGGTACCCCTCTCTTCATAAACTCTCTCTCCTTCCCTGGGGGCTTGGGACTTCTTCTCCTTCTACTCCTTTCTTGGGGCCCATCGCTGTGTTGGGGAAGGAAGGGACCCCCAGTGAGTCGTATGGGGCAGCGGAAGGAGATTGGAGTGTGGCGCCACTGCGAGACGAGGTTTCGGAAGCTTTGTCGGCCCGTGAAGGTTGGATATCCCCCTCGCGGACAGTAGATGGTGGAGCGAGAGGATCCGAGCTAGCGTTAGTCCCTTACGATTTGGGCGTGGAGAATCCTTCAGCGGAGAGGATAACCCATCAAATGAAAGAGGGGGAGGAAGAGGAAGGATGGAGCTCCAGTTGCCTTGCGAAATTTAGCCGTTGTCTGGGCATGCCGACAGAAGGATTTGAAGAGGAAATTGTGTTCCTTTTGAGGAGAATGAAGGGGAGAATTGAATATAAGAGCAAGGACGGGGAGTATAGAAAATCCAAGACTTCGGTGTCTAAATCCAGTAGGGAATTAAAGAAATTAGAGTGGACAGTAAGCTACAAGAAGGCTAAAGTGTCCACCAAAGTGGGCTCGGATGGAGGGGCTTCTGGTTCAGGATGCAAATGAAGATAAGGATATTGTCTTGGAATGTAAGAGGGGCAAACGATAAGGAAAAGAGACAAGTCATTAAGTCGGTTATAAAATCCAACAAAGTGGATGTTGTGTGTCTGCAGGAAACGAAAATTAAGGAAATGAGTATGGGAATAGTCCGAAGCCTTGGGGTGGGAAGATTTTTAGAATGGAGGGCAATCAATTCTAGGGGGGCAGCTGGGGGTGTCCTGGTGTTTTGGGACAATAGATTGATTCAATTGTTGGAGGTGGAAGAAGGGATGTTTACAGTCTCATGTCGGTTTAAGAACTGTGAGGATGGGCTGAGGTGGGTGTTTATTGGAGTTTATGGACCCGTGAACAGTAGGGATAGAGAGGCTTTCTGGGAGGAGCTCGGGTCTATAAAAGGTTTATGGAGTGACCCCTGGTGTGTGGGAGGTGATTTTAATGCGATCAGATATCCAGAAGAGCGTAGCAGGGGGAGAGGCCTCTCTACTTCAATGAGGAGGTTTACAGAGGTGGTGGAGGATCTGGAGCTAAGGGACTACCCTTTATAGGGGGGTCCGTTTACTTGGCGAGGGGGGTTAAATAATCAGTCGCAGTCTAGACTGGATAGATTCTTAGTGACAGATGACTGGGATAGATTGTTTAATGGGGCAGTGCAAGGGGTCCTTGCCAGACCAGTCTCTGACCATTTTCCCATCCTCTTAGAAGGGGGAGGTTTGAAGAGGGGCCCTACACCGTTCAGATTTGAAAACATGTGGCTGGAAGAGAAGGGGTTCATGGATCAGATGAAGAGGTGGTGGGGGAGTTTATCTTTCACTGGGTCTTTCAGCTTTGTGTTGGATGCAAAATTAAGAGCCCTGAAAGATATCTTAAAGAGCTGGAACAAAGAAGTTTTTGGTTTAATTGAGTCCAAGAAGAGGGAAGCTCTAGGACAGGTAGAACACTGGGATGAAGTGGAGAAACATTCTCCCCTGAGTTTGGAGGACTGTGAAGCAAGGAAGGAGGCTCAGGAGGCCTACAAGTCTTGGGTGTTGAGGGAAGAAATTTCTTGGAGGCAAAAGTCTAGAGAGCTGTGGTTGAAGGAGGGGGACAACAACACCAGATTCTTTCACAGGATGGCGAATTTCCACTTCAGAAGGAATTGGCTGTCCAAGTTGAAAGTGAATGGATGTTGGCACACAGAGGAAAATGATTTGAAAAGTAGTGTGGTGGGGGCGTTTAAGGCTCTGTATACTGAAGAAGGGGGGTGGAGGCCTAGTGTTGAGGGGCTGTCTCTTAGGAGGTTAGCTAGCTGCGAGGCGGAGGGGCTAGAGACTCCTTTTTCGGAAGGAGAGGTGTATGCAGCGCTGTCAGATTTGGGCAAGGATAAAGCCCCCGGCCCGGACGGCTTTACCATGGCCTTTTGGCTGTTCTGCTGGGACGTAGTGAAGATGGAGATAATGGGATTCTTCATGGAATTCCATGAGAGGGGAAGATTTGTCAAATCGTTGAATGCTACGTTCTTGGTCTTAGTTCCAAAGAAGGGGGGTGCAGAAGATCTAAAAGATTTCAGACCAATCAGCCTTGTAGGTAGCCTCTACAAGTTGTTGGCCAAGGTTTTGGCAAATAGAATTAAAAAGGTGATGGGGAAAGTGATTTCGGAGTCTCAAAATGCTTTTGTGGAGGGAAGACAGATTCTGGATGCAGTATTGATTGCAAATGAGGCTGTGGATTCAAGGTTGAAAGATGAAGAGGGGGGAGTGCTATGTAAGTTGGATATAGAGAAGGCCTATGATCATGTTTGTTGGAAATTTTTATTGGCAGTTCTGAAAAAGATGGGTTTTAGGGAGAGATGGCTGAAGTGGATTGAGTGGTGTATCTCCACTGTTAAATACTCTGTTCTAATCAATGGCTCTCCTACTGGCTTTTTTCAAAGCTCGAAGGGGTTGAGACAGGGAGATCCGCTCTCTCCTTACTTGTTTGTGATAGCTATGGAAGTGTTCAGTTGTATGGTGGGAAGGGCTATTAGTGGGGGCTTCTTATCGGGATGGAAAGTGGGAGGTAGGAGTGGATTGGGGTTGCAAATCTCTCATCTGTTATTTGCGGACGACACGCTGGTTTTTTGTGAGGAGTCTGCAGATCAGATGACCTATCTAAGCTGGCTTCTCATGTGGTTTGAAGCGTGTTCAGGGTTGAAGATCAACTTAGAGAAGAGTGAGCTGATCTCGGTGGGAAGGGTTCATGATATAGAGGGACTGGCTTTGGAGTTGGGTTGTAAAGCGGGTAGGCTCCCTTCTTGCTATTTGGGGTTGCCTCTAGGGGCACCTTTCAACTCCTTGGCGGTGTGGGATGGGGTGGAAGAGAGATTTCGCAGAAGACTTGCTATGTGGAAGAGGCAGTATATATCTAAAGGGGGGAGACTCACCCTAATCAGAAGCACCCTCTCAAGCATGCCTATTTACTTTATGTCTCTTTTCCACTTGCCAAGAAAAGTGAGATTGAGACTAGAGAAGATTCAAAGGGATTTCCTGTGGGGTGGGGGAGACCTCATCCAAAAGCCTCATCTTGTAAGATGGAACGTGGTGTGCTTGGGTAAAAACAAAGGCGGGTTAGGTGTGAGAAACTTAGCATTGATGAATAGTGCCCTTCTGTGCAAGTGGAATTGGAGGTTTGCTAATGAGAGAGAGGTGCTGTGGAGGCGAGTAATTATGCTTAAATATGGCGAAGAGGAGGGAGGGTGGCGCACCCAGGATGCAATTGGGAGAAACGGTGTTGGGCTTTGGAAAGCAATAAGAAAGAAAGGGCGGCTTCTGGATGGCAAGTTAGACTACCAAGTGGGTAATGGGAAAAGAGTGAAATTCTGGAAGGATAAGTGGTGTGAAGATGGACCTCTTTGTGAGTCCTTCTCTTCTCTCTTCTCAATTTCCTTGACCAAGAATGCTTGGGTTTTGGAGGTTTGGAACCCTGTTAGTGATGGGGATGGTTGGACCCCTCTTTTCACAAGGGCGTTTAATGATTGGGAGATTGAATCGGTGGAGCGTCTGTTACAAAAGATCCATGCCTGCCGGGTTCAAAGGGATGAGGAAGATAAAGTGATCTGGACAGCTTCAAAAAATGGTGCTTTCTCGGTTAAGTCTCTCTATTCCATTTTGGAGCGGGGGGGTTCTTCTTTGTTCCCTAGCAAAAGTATTTGGAGGGTAAGAGTTCCTCCTAAGGTAGCTTTCTTTGCTTGGGAGGCTACCTGGGGTAAAGTATTAACTTTGGAGCAACTCCAAAGGAGAGGGTACTCCTTGGCAAACAGGTGCTTCCTTTGCCTCTCTGAAGCTGAAACGATGGATCACCTCCTTCTACATTGTGTTAAGACGCGGGTATTGTGGAACCTCCTTTTTTCCCTCTTCGGGGTGGCGTGGATTCTTCCGTGTTCAGTGAAGGAGACCCTTATTGGTTGGAATGGAGGGTTTGTGGGGAAAAGGCGCAAGAGGGCTTGGCAAATGGCTCCCTTATGTATTTTTTGGTCAGTTTGGAAGGAGAGGAATAGTCTAGCTTTTGGCAATGTAGAGCTATCGCTGCAAAGGTTGAAATATTCTTTTGTAAGTAGTCTTTGGTGTTGGGTAAGGGCTTCCTTAGGAGCAAATCCGTCTTCTATTGTAAGTTTTCTAGATTGGTTGGGCTCCTAGTTAAGGAAGATGGTGTGTATACTCCCTGTATAAGTGGAGGGCACCAGTTTTTCGGTGTTTCCTCTTTTTGATTAATATACTTTCTTTACTTATCAAAAAAAAAAAAATATTGTTGTTGTTGTGATCAATTTGCCTTGAGATAGATAAACAATGCATTCTTGTCAGATTTCCGACACTAAAGAAGTTTCTTGAATTATAAAGTGAGATGAAAGCATTAAAGATGGCTGAAAAGCATAGAAGAAATCCTTGGTGGTTACACTAATGTTCTTAAGCAATCACATTTAAGGTTTCATAAGTACTATGATACCTAGACTCTTTAACTTCACCCAATGTACCCCGTGTCAATAGGACATGGGTGTGGGATCCTTGTTGGATATTCCTACCTTGCTTTGGATACGATTGTTTGATTTTGATTAATTTATTAATTTATTGTTAATTTTCAACTTCCTTGCTGATTAGTACATACATTGAAAAAGGAAAGAATTTAAGAATATTTAAGCATAAGGAAGAAAAGATAAAGGTAAAAGAAAAGAGATATACTTTACTTTTAGTTAATTTCTAATTGGTTGTGTTTTTCCTCCCTTTATTAAGTTGTATCCTTGTATTCATACAAAAAATTTGAATTCTTTTTAGCTAGTTCCACATATCATAATGCTATCAAACCCTTGATATGAACACACATTTGAGTCCAAGCAACATAGCCTAAGCAATTACACTTGGTAAAAATGCCATCAAACCCTCCAAAGAAGCATAATAGATGTTGAAAACTTTAATTAAAATTTTGGTTCTCCACTTTGAAAACTACATACATATATGTAGACTTATAACTTTCTTCCCTAATAATTTCTTTTCTTTTCGGTATAGGAATAGATATAGGAAAGGTGCTGTTGAATTCCTTGTACAGCTAATCAGTGGCAAACATGTTAGCAAAATGAGGAGCCAAACTATTGTTCTCTTTTATATGGCGTTTTCTATCCCTTAAAAGTAGTTTTTTTGGTAATTGTAACTACTTTTAGTTACACAATTTCTTTGCTCTCGAGAGTAGATAGTCATTCTTGCTTTTGATTGGAGTTACATAGTGGTTGTGTTTTGGGTAAGGATTTCTTTGTACTTCCTTGTTCCATACAAGGATGAGAAAATTGCGAAATTTTAGCGAAATTTCATTGAAAATTTGAGTATTGGTCACCACCAAAGCGACAAATGGTGGAGAAATGCTGGCTTGTTGACTTTTTGGCATTTTCAGCGATATTTTGGTGTATATTGATTTTTTCTCCATTTTATTATATATAGAAACCTCCTTCTTTGGGAATACTTAAGCTTAACTTTGATAGAGGTGCTTTGGGCACTTTAGGTTAGTTGGGTATGGAAGCATAATTTAAAATCGTGGAGGGAGCATAATTTGGGCTTATATGGGTCCAATCAAAGACAAGTTGTGGCACTTTTGGAATAATTGTGACACTACTTTATAGGATTTTATGACATTTTGATTGAGGGAGATTCCTTTGATTGTTATCGATTAGTTAAGGGGCTAGGCACTTGACCTGTTGGTATAGTGACTTCATCTGTGAAATCTTCAACTTTTATGTTTTGCTTGTTAGAGATATGGAGTAGTTGGTTGTCGATTTGCATCCCTTAGGGTAGGGTCTACAGGACCAGGAGTTGTCACACTTGTATAGACTTTTGTATGTTTTGTTTATCCCCTTGTATAGAGGAGTTACTTAGCTCTTTTTTATCAGGTTTGTATTTCATGAGGAGGATTTCTCATATTTTTCATGTTTTCTATTCTTATTTAATATATTTGTCTGTTTCTGATAAAAAAAAGAGACATGAAGTGGGTTCCTAGAAGGGCCACCATGCTTCAGCCATTCAGATGCCTATTGAGATGTTCTTTTTGGGGTCTTAGTTTCCCCTTTTCTTATTATTTGTGCTCTTATGTTTCTTATCTTGTTGGGAATTTCTTTTCTTTATCTTTTGAAGGATGTGTACTTCTTTGTTGCGTTTCTCCTCTTTTAATATTACTAAAAGACTGGTAATGCAGTTCTTTAAATGAAGTGAAAAAGTCAAATTCTTTTTGATAATTGAGCTTTAAGGAAGCCACTTCTTTTACTGAAAACATTGATAATTGAGTTCTAGAAAATAATGTCACAATGATCCCTACAAATGCCTCACATTCTCATTTTGGCTAGGATTTTAGGGTGGCAGTTGCTAACATTCCATTCATGAAAAAAAATATGATGTGGCAGAGATGTGAAGTGTAGAAAAGAAGAGGAGCTCCCTTGGTAGCAATCAATACAGTGAAGAAACCTATTCTGGAAAACCTGACCTCTGCAAAGCAAACATAAAATAACAAAATCATTCAGTGCTATCATCCAATTAAGTAAAAGTCAATAATAAAATCAGAAAGTTCTTATATAAGTCCCATGCAAAATTTAAAATGTAATTAAAGTAAGGAATATATGGAAAAATTATTAAGTTATTCAGAAGTGATTTTTATCATGTTGTACCTTCCCAGTCAGCTAGTCCATTTTGAGGAAGACTAGTTGAATCCAGGGGAGTTATCAGTCTGTAATTGTTTTCATGTATGAGTACTATTTGAGACCCCTTTGGTAAGAGTTTTCTATCTCAACATGACTGATTTTGCCTTAACTTGATTCATTTAAGCTTCTAATTTGGCAGAAACGTCCTGGCTCCCCAAGGCAACGGAATGAACAATTGAATGCCAAGCCTCCACTTCCGAATAATGCTGCATCTTTTCGCAAGGGGACTTATCATGAGTCCTTAGACTTTGTGCAATCATTGTGTGATACGTCATATGGCTTAGTGGATATTTTTCCCATTGAAGATCGCAAGAGTGCTCTTCGTGAGGTTGTCTATTCTAATATTACATTATTCAGCCAACTTGCTTTATGTTCATTCATATATATGCATGTGTGTGTTCTTGAATATTTTTCTAACCAATTTTCTGAATTTATGATTCCTGTGTTTCTAGTCACTCGGGGAGATCAATGCACATGTTGCTGATGCTCAAAATAGTGGAGGTACTTCTTTAGATGTGGTTGACTGGGTTTGAGGAATGGTTATAGATACATTTGTTTTTTTTTTTTAATTGCAATTAAGTTCATAATATTTTACTATATTAGCTTCCAAAAAGTTGATAATGCATTTGAAAGTAGTGGTTGTTGCGTAGATGTTCCCGTTAGATTGTTACAAAGTAGTAAAGAAGTAAGAAAATGAGTAAGAAAATGAAGTAAATGAGCTAAAAAGAATAAAGACCTATATGAAAATTTCTCTCTCTCTCTCTCTCACACACACACACGCGTGCGCACACACACGCACACACACCCACACGCACACACATACATATATAGGCACATGCATGCACGTGTACTTATACACACAAACCCTATCCCAAATGCCAAATGTCTTTTAACTAAAGCACTCTATACACTCAATATTTTTATTTTTTATTTTTGGGATATTCTACTTAGTTATGTGGATAAGTGCATTATATTAGTTCCTCTTTTTGATATTATGGTTTCAATTTGTAATCCTATGATTTATTGCAAGGTTCATGGTGTAGAGAGCTGACAATTTCAATTTAGGTTAAAAACTCTTTTTGATACATAATTTGGGTCAATAAATTGAGATGCATAAATTTTTCTGAGCTCAATGATCTTTTTAAGTAATTTATATGCTCATTGTTTTATTTTGCCTTACCTGAAAGCTTGAAAAATATTGAAATTTAAAAGTATCAAGAAAGTTAAAGTATTCACTAATTATTCTAAATTTCATTTTGTGCTTTTAGTGATAGATGGTTACCCTGCACTAATCCTAGTTCTTTGCTGTTTAATGTTTTTTTGAGCTGGATGAGTTCTTTTAATTGTTTTTTATTGTATGAAATTGAATCCATCCTCTCATTTAATGTTGCTTTAGGAGTGTGCTTTCCAATGGGGAAGGGTATGTATCGCGTGGTTCATATACCCGAAGATGAAGCGGTCCTTTTGAACTCTAGGGAAAAGGCACCTTATCTTATCTGTGTCGAAGTTTTGAAAGGTGAAATGCCAAGGTAACCATGGAATTATGTGATCTATATAGATGGTGCAAAACATTCTCCTATCTTTATGATTATTGTAAGAGGCCCTTGTGATTGACCCAAACTAATATGTGTTGGTGGTTTTCTTAGTAACACAAAGGATGCATCCAGCGCTCAAAAGCTTTCTAGAGGGGGGATTCCTTTAGCAAATGGAGATGCACTATTGCCAAAGCCACCTCCTTGGGCATATCCTTTGTGGACTGCACAAGAAGTATATCGTAATAGTAATGATAGGATTTCGAGATCCACTTCTCAGGCAATTGATCAGGCAATGGCTCATTTATGGGAAGCAAAAGTAAAATTTGTTCAGGTGAGTCTTTCTGTGGAGAATCGTCCATTTGGCCAGTCAAAGAACATGGTATCACTTGATTTGGATCCTGGTGTTCGTCGGGGTAGTCGTCGCTCTGCTTCAAGAGAAGAAAATAATAATGATTTGGAATGGGTGAGGGTTGTGCTGACTGCAGATCCTGGGGTTAGCATGGAAGACATAGAGGATCCAGAGCCACCCCGTAGGAAAGAGCATCGGCGTGTTCCAAGTACAATAGCTATAGAGGAAGTAAAGGTGGGTCTTTGAATGGGTGCTTTTTATTAGTTATGTTGTTATTGCCTTTGTTCTTCACTATATAATGTCGAGTTTATGCTTGCTTCTTATGGTTATGGGTGGTTAAGTTGAAAACATTTCTATATATATATGTATATCAGAAGTATGTTTGTTTGACATGTTACTTCCAGAACATAAGTTTGTTTTTGTTTCATTTTCCCTCTTCATTGAATCATATTATGTTAGAGATGGGCAAATTATACTAAACAACTACTTAGATCTGGAGAGATCGAAAAACACGAAATCATTTTAGCTGGTAAGAAAAAAAAATCTTGATAATTTGCATATGATAGCATGGAGAAGTGTTTGTTTTGTTTTTTTAATTTTATTTTATCACTTATGATGTTGGGTCTTGGCAGTTACTTCTTAATTCAAAGTCCAGGTTTGACATTTGCAATTAAGGTTGACATGATGATTGTGATTATCTGTTATTAAGAACTGGATCTTTTAATCCACTGGGTTTTCAGTTTGCTTTGTTTCTTGGGTTTTGCCTTGGATGGTGATTCACTAGATGTCTGGATGCAGGTTTCATGAAGATATGTTTCACCTGAATCCTTTTTCTCTATCTATATGATTATGATTGGATTTAGACTCATATCTCATATGTTGTTGTTTATTTATAAATGTCATAGAAGCGTTTCCACATGGTTTTGGAAGCTATATTCTTTTGTAGGTCCACATTGTTTATCCCTTGTATGCCCATGATACTTGACTCAAGCGGCAAAGGGTTGAAATGGGGCGTGAAAGGTTCAAGATTCAAATGTCAAGAGGGGGAAAATAATGCTACCTGGTGGGGGGAAAAAAGAAGAATTGTTTACCTTTTGTTTGGGTGTATTTATTTGCACCCATTTTATTAATCATTATCTGGTGGAAGAAATTTTGATTTTCGTACTAAGAGTTTGATAGTTGCTGTGTGTCATGCAAGTTGGGAGTTTTTGGTGTTCACTTGTCCTATATTTCTAGACATGGTGCTTTGTTTGAAGTCCACTTGTTTTCCTTAGTATCTAATTTTCCAGTGCATTTGCTTTGATCTTCATGACTTGCCATTTCAATTTTTTTCTTCATCCCAAGCATATTTCTAGAGATATGTGCTTGTGATGGGTAGCTTATGTCATGCAACACTTTTAGTTCCTATTATTTTCATTGTTATCTTCTTTAATTTAATTGACATTTCTGCAGGCGGCTGCTGCAAAAGGAGAAGCTCCACCTGGACTCCCCCTGAAAGGTGCCGGCCAAGATTCATCAGACACACAACCAAAGGTGGGTGCTTTCTGAAAATCTTCTGTGTTTTGTTGTGTAGTGTTAAATGCTGTATCTAAAAGATTGATTTTGTCCCTAGCAGGTTACAAATGGTGGTGTTCCCAAGGCCAGTGATGCTCTATCTGGTGAACTTTGGGAGGTAAAGAAAGAGAGGATTTGCAAAGCTTCAGTGTATGGAAAGTTACCTGGTTGGGACTTGCGTTCTGTAAGTTCTGCATTTGTTTACTTGCCCTCATCCAACCCCCACCCTATCATAGTATTGGTTTTCTTTTGATTTAGTGATCTAATGTCAGCTGGGTAATTGAATGGGTTTTGTCAACCTACCACAGACATGGTGATATAACTGCTAGATTCATGTGTAACAATTTTATATTCATTGGATGCGAGGGAAGAAACTTGTTTCTATGGTTTACCTACATCTCATATTGATTTTGGAATTGACATGCCTTTTTTGCTTTCTTACTTATTGCATAGGTTATCGTGAAGAGTGGAGATGATTGTAGGCAGGAGCATCTTGCTGTGCAACTTATTTCTCATTTCTATGGTAGGTAGTTTGGTACATGTATGTATAGTTTTATTTGGGTTTTCGGGGCAAATAGCTATTTCCCCCCCTTTTTCTTTCTTGTGTCCAAAAATGGGCAAGAGGCTCTTGACCTTAAGAATGTGTTTGGTTCATGAGTATCTTAAACAAAAAATGTATAGCATACATCAGAATGTAAGATTACGAAAAAATGCATATCTTGTCTAAGATTACCATTTTTGGGTGCATATACCTTGGGAAGTTTTTATTTCCTTGGATATGGGAGCCTTTCAAATTTGGGAAAAACTTGTACCTATTCCAGATACCCAATCAATATGATGGAAATAAAATTTGATTGGAATTTCAAATTCTAAACTTTTGTCGTACACTAGAATGAAAATCTTGTATCCACTAAACTCAAGAATTAATTTTTAAAAATACGATTCCCATTCTCAAGTTTAGATGCTAGCAAATGAAAAAAAAAAAAAACCATTCTTTGTGATCAACTCATATTAGTTTCTTATCATCATGCTTGTGAATGATAATAGGGTTTGGTTGCTCTTTAATCCTTGTATCTTTCGTTGTACTTCAACTTTGCAAATGGTAGATCATCTTGGCAAAAAAACCGAACAACAAAGGTTGAGTCTCTAGAAGCTCATTCGGAGATAGCCCTCCTTTTGGTTTGGGACACCTTTCCCCCTGGGGACCTGCTCCCATTGCTTCCTTCCTTTGATTTGCTTATTTTCTTTTATTGATTATTGTTCAAGAGTGACATGGGTTTATCCTATGAAAGCTAATATGTTTCCCATTTGGAATATTTTAAAAAAGATTGTTAAAACTCAATTTTCACAATTTTCACAATTCTAGAGAATGGTCTTTCTTAGAAGATTTGTCAAAGTAGAGATCATGCTAGAACTAGTCTTAGATCCATGATCTATTAAACTACTCATTCTTGGGTGGAAGGTAACCCTAACCTCTATTAATAGCTTCCCAAAGGTTCATCCCACAAGTCTTCTTGCTTTCCTTAGCCACTCTTCTATCCCAAACATACCACAAATAAATCTACTCTACAAATCATTCTGCTCAATAGAGAACTTCCACACAATCTCTTATTGAGTAAAGCCTTGTTGAGTGCCAAAAGGTTCTTGTATCCTGATCCGCCTTAACCTTTTTATAATAAACAATTGATCATAAGGGATACTCTGGACAGGGAAAGCATGAAGCACCACAAATTGGAAGTCCACTTGCCATGGATGTGGATATGCACATATGATTTTATGTCCTATTTGCAAAGGCAACACCTTTCAACGAAACTTTGGCCTATTATCAAACTTTAATCCAAGAGGGTCTTTTCCCAATGTTGGAGTATGATATACATCATGGGCCCAAATCCTAATAATTTAAGTTTTTAGAAAAATTGGTGACTCTGCATGGTATTACCTCTCTAGTTAACTATATGTTTCAGGTTCAAGTTTTTCTCTCATATATTTATCTCTTTGTGAGCTTCAATTTATGATTTGTCTATTGTCTATGCCTCCCATTTGTAATTTTCAAGTTGCATATGAAAGTGGGGGTGGTTGGTTTGGCCTAGGGTTTGTATTGGAGCATGATATACATTGTGGACCCAAATCCTAACTTAAAATTGACAACATAATATCCATGTTGCCTCCTAGACAAAAAGTCACTTTGGAGGTCACCCTTCACATCTAAATATTTTTTAGAAGAAAGACTCACTTGATGACAAAGACTTGTGGAACCTTCTAAATCAATTTGTTGTCATAACCACCTATCACCTTGAAAAGAGTCAAGAAGCCAAAGAATGACTCCACCATAACCACCTTGCGGTATGGGAAAAAAATGTTATTATTTGTTGTGAACCTCCACAACCACTTCTCTACCAAAGCTTTTTTGAGCACCTTAAAACTTCCAAGCCCCCCTCACAACTTTTTCAGATAAATAGTTAACTACCTCGCCATATGGATATCCTCTTTTTAGTATGTCCTACTCCTTATAGCACCTCCCTTTAAATTTTCTTAACATATACCAGACCTTCTTATGGATGACAAGACATGATAAAAAGTAAATAGGGAGAGTCGAAAAAGTGTGCCCTTTAACAAGGTGAATTTACTAGCCTTAGACAAGAACTATGTTTCCCAAGAAGTTATTTTGGTCTTAAATGTCTCTTTACCAAAGCCTAAGTAGAAGAAGAGTTGAGCGGTAATCTCGAGTTGATGTGGGATAGTGGAGCAAAGAATATAGAGCAGAAAAATAAAAGTAGAAGAGAAAATTTCTAAAAGAATTATAAATATTATTAATTGAATTCTAAAGTGTTTAACTTCACGAGGCCTATATATTGATAAGCTATCCTAACTCTTATAGAAAACTAATTCTAATGATAATATGTGGCTAAAGAGAATGGTTTTAAGGATTTGCTAAGAACTTGGTGGTTGGGTCTCCATTTAAGAGGGTTCTTTAGTTTCATCCTGTTTGAAAAATTGAAAGTGCTTAAGGTTATTTTGAAGACTTGGAATAGGGAAGTGTTAGGAATGCCACTGCTAGAAAGGAGGCGGCCTTGAATCAGGTGGTGTTTTGGGAATCCGTAGAAGGGAATAGGGCTTTATCCGAAGAAGAGTAGAATCTCATAAAACAGGCTACGGAGGAGTATAAGAAGTGGGTGGTGATGGAAAAAACCTCTTGGATAGTTTTGGCATTTTAGACATGATGTTCATCAATTATAAAGGTTTTGGCATTTCCAAGAGAGGGATAGTTTTGTGGTAAAATGTGTGCATTGCTTTAATTTGGGTTATGTGGTAGGAAAGAAATGCTAGGATATTTGAGGACAAAGCTAGGAATTCAGAGAATTTATGGGATTCCATTCATTTCCTTGCTTCTCTTTGGGCTTTTTGTTCCGTGGTTTTTAAGGCCATTCCCCTTAATGTGTTACAACTAAATTGGCTAGTAGTGTGTAGTTCCAACGGGATGGTCTAGCCAAGAGAGCTTGTTCGTAGTTTTCATAGTGTAGTTTTTTGTTCTTATTGTGTTGTTTAGTTTTATCTTTGGTGGGAGGATTCCTCATCCTTCCTTTGTACTTCTTTTTTCTATCAATATATATCTTTGTTGTTTCCTATAAAAAAAAAACCTCTTGGAGGCAAAAATCTAGGGAGTTATGGTTGAGGGAGGGAGACATAAATAGAAGTTTTTTTCCACAAAACCGCCACTACCTATAAGAGAGGAAACTTCATGGTGAAGATCAAGATCAATGCAGCTTTGGTACTAGTTGTTTTCTTTGTTTGGGGTGTTGTGGGTGCTTCCATTATTAGTTAGAGAGATGTTGTTAGGTTGGCATGGTTTTTTTGTGGGTAAGAAGAGAAAAAAAGTGTGGCGTGTTGCTCCTTTATGCCTGTTCTTGATAGCGTGGAAGGAAAGAAACACTAGGGCATTTGAAGATGAGGGTCATTTGGTACAAGGGTGTAAATTTTATTTCCTTTGTAATCTTTGGGTGTGGGTAAGGGGTTTTTAGTTGCCGACCTTTCTTCCATTGTTGATTTTATAGATTGGTTGGGCTTTGTTTAAGGCAGTGCTGTTTTTTGTTGGTTCGCTACTCTTTTTTGAGGCGCTTTTAGGCATCCCTTGTATACTTTCTGTTACTTTGGGACACTTTTTTGGAGTGCCTTGTTTTAATATATTACTATTTACCTATAAAAAAAATCCTAACTCTGATAAAAATCCATCACTAAATGATAACCGCTCATAAAATAAACAACAAAATTGTTGCCCACTTTGCATCCCATGTGAGAGGTCAATAAATCCACCAATTCCACCCTCCCCTGGATTAAGCTCGCTTTTGTTTGAATTAATGTTTAAATTAGAAACTGCTTCAAAGAATGATAAAACCTATCTAACGTGCATTAATTGAAGGCGATCAGCCTTACAAAGCAAAAGAGAAGCATCAGAAAAAAGAAAGTATGGAATCTTTACCTCCTTGCTCCTTATGGCCTCCACCCTAAAACCTATTGAAATCCTCTACTTCTCTAGACATAAACCAACTCAAAGCCTTCATCACAAGAATAAATAATGAGAGAATGGATCTCCTTGCCTCAAAGCTCTAAAGGTTTGGAAAAAGCCAATGAGAGTCTCATTCACCAAAATTGATACCTTAAGGTTTGGAAAAAATCAATTTACTCACTCACCTTTGGGTGGGGATTCCAGTTGAACAGGTACTGTGGTCAATTTCCGTGTATTTACCTCATTCAAGCACCAATGTATAAACACACCCCATCCCTTTTATCAATTGTAAACTAATGGGCCTATTCTTTTTTTCTTAAAAAATAATCATGAGTGGTTTTCAATGCATTGGGCTTGTTTTCTGTTCACAGACAGAACAATGATAATCTAACTTGAGAATTTTACAGGATTTATATTCTCCATCCTTGATGTTGAGTGTTTTTTTAGCTATTTGTGTTATAGCATTTTGAAGATCTTCTTGTTGGATAATTCAGTCATTATGATTTAGTGTAATGTGATCTTCCTTGTGAACAAACAAATACAAAATTTTACTCAATTTTTTCTGTTGTGCCATCCAAAGTTTTCTTCATCATACACTTGCAACTGGTAAATAAGGAAGATGGATGGCAAACTAAACCAAATTCGACTACAATGTCCAAACTGATTTATTTTACGAATGTTGAGTGGTCTTCTTTCTCATTCTGTTTAATTTCTGGTTGAACTTTTTGATCATTGGTTGATAATGCCAGATATATTCCAAGAAGCTGGTCTTCCTCTCTGGCTGCGCCCTTACGAAGTCCTTGTTACTTCTTCCTACACAGCTCTCATTGAAACCATTCCAGATACAGTAATTTTCTTACTTGATGGTCTTAAATGAATTTACTGTGAGAAGATTTTTGATCTCTTTGATTTTTATTTTTTGTAGGCTTCACTTCATGCTATCAAAAGTAGATTTCCCAACATCACAAGTTTACGTGATTTTTTCATAGCCAAGTATCAAGAAAATTCTCCAAGCTTTAAGCTTGCTCAGGTACTTGACAACAGAAAAGTAGTTAGCCTTCAGTTTGTGTGGTAGTCAGCCATGCATCCTTGTCCCCATGTATTATTGGAACTATTTATACTTTTGAGAAAAATCTTATTATTATTATTATTATTATTATTATTATTATTGTTTTTATTATTATTATTATTATTATTATTATTATTACTATTACTGGAGGCAAGGTTGTGCCACCTTAAATCTCCTTGCCTAACCTTGAGTTAATTCTCAAATATCAGTGTGAGAGTTTACAGGGGTGTGGAATTTATTCCTAGGAAAGTGAGTTAAATATTATAAAATTACTATTTCTCCCTTTTTTCTTCTGCTTAAGGGGAGGGTAGGGTGTGGGGGTTGTTGGTGTTGGGTTAGAAAGTCTTGGCTTAGTGGATGGAGTTGGAAGGCTTGCAGGTTTGGGCACAGCAGTGTGTCCTTGGCACATGATTGGCCTGCTTTAGCTAGATTAACAGGAAGGGGAACCCAACTCTGTCCCTTGGGTAGGTGTCAACCTCATATGCGACATGCTTCTACTTCCATATAAATTGTCATATTTTTTTCATGGGGAAAGAAATGTAAAGCACCATTTTCCTACTTATTTATAATATCATTTTTATTAAGAAAGACTTGCAAATGGAACTAATGATTTGTGATAGATAAGTAATGCAAAATTTAATTTAGGTAAAAGGAAAGGATCTAAAAGGCCACGGTAGAAGATAGTCAGGAATATGCACCAAATCAACTATAAATTGTTCCTAAGAATGGGCATTTTTATGTCTTCAAACTACTTAAGAGCTGAACTCTGCAAAGGTGGACTTCGTTTTTTATTTAGCATTTCCCCCTGTGCTCAATTCTGAGCAAACTATTGGCCATTCTATTCAGTTTTGTGAGGTACTCTCCTCAATTGAGCAACTCTTGTTTGAATTTTAGTTAAAGTTGTTTCTGTGTTTCATCTTCTGCTACAAAGGTGGTTTGCAACTTATGTAGGGAATGCATAGAAATGAAATTATTGTGCTTGCTAGGACACAATTTTTCCCAAGGTCTTCCTTGTTCTCTTGGTTTAAGGATTATTTGGGGGAGAGTAGTCCATCTTTTCTGGATTTAGTACTCATTGATGCATTTTATGCAAAGAGAGTGGAGAATCAATTGATCATCTTTTTCTACACTGCCCAATAACATTGGGGCTCTGTTATAAGCTCTTCGGTGTAACCACTTTGGATTGGGTTCTACCAAAGAGTATTGGAGATATGATGATTATTTCATTTAGAGGCTTGGGGAATTCAATTAGAGGCAAGATGCTTTGGCATGTTGCATGTATCACTATATTGTGGGTTGTGTGGCAAGAGAGACATACTAGGATTTTTGAGGAAAAGTGTAGAACGGAAGGGATGTTATGGGATCTTTTTCATTTCTACTCCTCTTTTTGGGCTTCTTGTACCCTTGCTTTTAGAGGAATTCCCCTTAATGTTATTCTGCTTAGTTGGCTTTCGGTTTGTAATTAGAAAGGGGTAGATAACTTTTGAGAGAGTTTGGTTTTGATTTTTGAGAGTTTTTGTACATGCTTTTATGAGTATTTCTCCTAGTACAGTTGAGGGTATACTTTCACTTTGATCAGGTTTTGTAGTTTGAGGGAAGGATCTCTCACCCTTCTCTTCATCTTTATTATTATCAATGTATTTTCTGTTTCTGATAAAAAAAAAAAAAGGGTCCTAAGTCCCTTTAGGTGGGCCCTTTTCCTTTTCCATCATGGTTGGATGTTCCATATATTTTTTCTGTATACCAGGGTTGTTTCTGCATTCTTGAAGTTTTGTGCTTGCTAATCACATATTCTGATTGATTTTTATAGTTGTTTAGACTTCCTAAGGGAAGAAAAAAAAGATTGATTTAAATTCTTTTAGAGATTTGATTTTACCTTTTGGTTCTGGGAACTGATTTTTCATTGCAGAGGAACTTTGTTGAAAGTATGGCTGGATATTCTCTAGTGTGCTATCTTCTGCAGGTATGATAATCTCTTACCATCCTCTTCTAGATTCATGTATGTGCTCACACATTCTGGACCCATATGCATGATTCACTGGCTCATATATATATGAATGCGCACAAATATGGTCTGAGATATCAGTTGAGGTGTTTAATATCAGTATTTGCAGTTTATGTGTTGATGTAAATTTTCCGAAGCTTCTTACTAAGGGTATCCTAACCTCATGGAAAGCTTTTACCTTCTGGAAAAGCCAACAAAAATTTATTTGCTTTGCTAGTGCAAACAAAGCACTGAAGATAACTCCTTGCACCATTTCTACGCAGCTCAAGCAAATAAACCCTCCCCCCTTCCATCCAAACCTTGCAAAAAGGGAGCACAACTTTACCTTTGCACCATGATTCCATTCCTTCTAGCAACCAAGATAAACTCTTCTCCCCAAACTTGATTCAGCTGGAGGCCTGGAAAAAGCCTCTACCTCTCTCCAACGCTCTACCTTCTACCCTCCCTGTAATCTCTTCAGCAGGGATTTCAAAGGACTTCAATTCTACCCCAAACTAGACCTTACCATCCATGGTTTCAATGTTGGAATATAGTGGGACACAAAATTGAGGGTCTTCTGTACGCATTTGCATCAATTTTTAACTGCACCTTTCTTTGTTGATTTTAAGACATAAACTGGATATCTGATAGGTTGTCTATATTTACTTAATTAAACATACAAGTTGTGTTTCTCAAACCACATATTTCTACTAGGGAAGTACATTATAGAAAGCTCTTGTAAGCCTTTTTTTTTTTTTTTCTTGATAGGCAAATGGATAATATATTAAAAGACCAATGCCTAACAAAAAGGGTGCACCCAATCTACACATGTGGTACACAAAAGGCACCAA
Source organism: Vitis rotundifolia (assembly GCA_030254885.1). Lineage (NCBI taxonomy): Eukaryota > Viridiplantae > Streptophyta > Magnoliopsida > Vitales > Vitaceae > Vitis > Vitis rotundifolia. The sequence continues at coordinate 22,060,872 of CM058154.1, forward strand.
AAAGAAAGGAAAAAAGTAACTGAACAAAATAGGTAACAAAAAGACCTATCTATTCACATTTAAGGCTATCTAAAAAATCTAACATTGTGAAGATCTCTATGCCCACCACATCCCAAGACCACTCCAACAAGGATTTCGAAAAGCTCTTCTGAGTCTATTCCTCATTACAGTCAAAACATATTAGAGACTTAGTTAAAACGCTGTAATTGCTCTTGTTAATAGTAAGACCATCTATCTGATTGCTAACACTTGTTTTCAATGAGGAAAAGAAAACATTCAAGGGAAAAAAATCAAATGCCATTATGTTTTTGTTGTTTATGAGGTGGACCTTCCTCCAGACACAAACATTGAAGAGATATTTCTGGTTAGTTTTCGTTATTGCCCTTGCACCCAAACTCCGTCAACAAGAGGAAACCCTTATTTGGTATTAGTAGTCTATGGGTAATTATTCCCTTCTTGACTATGCTATTTTTTCCTTTACCTTTTCTTTTTTTGATAAGTAAAGAAGAGTATATATATTAAAAAGAGGCGTGTATACAAGATAAATACACCTACCCTCACACAACTCCAACAAAAAAAGCTGCCAAAATGGAGGTGCAAAAAACATCCCCACCCTCAATGAGAGGCTAACCAATCAATGAAACCAATTAAGGTCAAAGGACCATCCTTCATAAATATCTGTCTCTGGCCAAATAAAGCAAACAAAAGAACTTTTTAGCCTTTGGATGGAAAGTACGTTGTCTGCAAAGGCAAATTCTATTCCTTGCCAAACCGTCCATAAAATACATAAGGGGCTTGCTCTCCAAGCTTCTTTTCGCTTTTTGCCCACAAATGATCCATTCTAACCCAAAAGTGTTGACCTAATTAAAGAAGAAAACAGCTAAGACACCTCAAAAGGAGTAAAAAATATTTCCCATAAAGCCCTTGTCTTTACACAATGGAGAAAGATGTGATTTATAGATGAAACATTTGGCAAAAATAATATCTATTTGCTAAAGACCATCCTCTTTTCTGAATTTGATCCAATGTTAAAGTGTTTCCCCATTGCTTCCCAAGCAAAGAAGCTCACTTTGGGCTATACCCATGAATTCCAAATGATTTTTATTGGGAAAGGATTTGGAAAACCCAACTCTAAGGCTTCGTAGAGAGACTTAACAGAGAACTTGCTACTCTTTGTCTTTGTTCAAAGCACCCTGTCCTCCTCATCCCCTACACTCTCTTCCCATGAAGACATAACAAGAAACTCTCCACTTCATCCACTTCCCAATCATTAAAAGGTCTAGAGAAGAGAGATTGCTCCAACTCCCCTCTCCATTTGAGAAATTTCAAACATCTTTCACCCAAGCCTCCTTGGATACAGCTAAAGCAAATAAAGTGGGGAAGGAATTGCACAAAGGTATGACCCCACACCACTTATCCTTCCAAAATATCACCCTCTGCTCATTACCCACCACAAAAGAAAGTCTACTACTAATAAGGTGTCAATCCTTCCTAATCTCTTTCCACAACCCCACACCATACCCTTCCCTTACTTCTTGAGAACACCATCCCCCTTGTTCTTCCCCATACTTCCCCCTGATCACTTGATTCCGAACGGCTTCTCTCTTGTTCGCAAATAGCCTACTCCATTTGCATAGAAAAGCCCTTGTTGAGAGTAGAAAGACACTTGACCTCTAATCCCCCTTTTCTTTTGTCTAAGCAAATGGTTGCCTACCTTACAAAATGAGGTTTTTGATCAAGAGCCCCACCTCCTCACAAAAAATCCTTTTGAATCTGCTCTAATCTCAATCTAACCATCCTTGGCATGGAAAGCAAAGACATGAAATAAATGGACAAGTTAGACAAAGTGTTTCAAATCAAGGTGATTCTCCCTCCTTTAGAAATGTATTGTCTTTTCCACATAGCCAATCTCTTGTGAAACCTCTATTCCATTTCATCCCAAGTTGCCATGGACTTAAAAGTAGCACCCAATGGCATCCCTAAGTAAGAAGAAGGGAGGCTTCCGACCTTGCAGCCAAGCTTAACAGCTAAATCCTTCACATTATCAACACACCCCATTGGAATTAAATTGCTTTTATCCAAATTAATTCTTAACGCTGAAATGGCCTCAAACCACATAAGTAGCCAACATAAATAAGTCACTTGATCTTGAGAAGCCTCACAAAATATAAGTATATCATCAGCGAATAATAAGTGGGAAACCTAAATCCCTTCACCCCCTCTACCCCTCACCTGACAAGCAGACAAAAAACCCCCATTCATTGCTCTCTTTAGGAGGTAACTAAGTGTCTCCTTTGCAATAACAAATAAATAGTGCGAAATAGGGTCTCTTTGCCTTAAACCCTTAGAGCTTTGGAAAAAACCTAAAGGGGTTCCATTGACCTAAGCAAAGAAGCTAGTTGTGGATATATACAACTTGATCCACCCTATCCACTTCTCCCAAAAACCCGTCTTATTCATGACCAAAAGCAAGAAGGACCAGTCTACATGATCATACGCCTTCTCTATATCAATTTTGCACAAAATTACACAATCATTGCTTTTCAAGATCAAATCAATGGCCTCATTGACAATAAGCACTTCATCCAAAATTTGTCTACCCTCCACAAAAGTATATTAGGCCTTGGAAATCACCTTGGCTACCACCAATTTTAACCTGTTGGCTAGCACATTGACCAACCACTTGTACAACCTTCCCACCAATTGATTGGCCTAAAATCCCTCAAGTCTTCCTCTCCTCCTCTCTTTGGGATCAACCTAACAAGGTTGCATTCAAGTTTTTGACAAAATGATCGTGTTCATGAAACTCCTTGAAAAAGCCTATAATCTCATCCTTCACAAACTTCCATGAAAATTGCTAGAAGGCCATAGAAAACCCATCCAAGCTTGGCGCTTTGTCCCCACTAAAACCCAAAAGGGCACCAAAAACCTCCTTTGAAAAAGGCTCCTCTGAATAAGGCTCCTCCAACCTTGCCACCTCCTAAGCCTCTAACCTCTCAAAAGAGAGTTCGCTTACACTAGGTCTCCTATCTCTTTTTGTAGTCAGAAGGTTTTGGAAGGCTTTGACCACTCCTTTAATTTCATTCTCCTCTGTTAACCAAGTTTCATTAATTTAACTCTAGCCATTAGATTCCTCCTCCTATGAGCATTAGTTGCCTTATGGAAAAATCTAGTATTTCTATACCCTTCTTTAGCCACACTTCCTGTGATTTCTGTCTCCAAGAGAACCCATTTTTTATAATGCTTCCTTGCTTCTCTCCTGGCTTCCATCTCTTCCATGGAAAGTGTATTAGTTCTCTCTTCTTTATCCCAAAAGTCCACTTGGTTCAAGGCCAAAGCCTTCTTGATTTCAATCTTACCAAGGACTTCCTTATTCTAGTCTCTCAGGAGAGATTTCATGGCTTTCAAATTTGTAGCCAAAAAAAAACTAGCAAACCTGTTGAAATTGAACCCCTCCCACCAAACTTATAGCATATCGTTAAAGCCCTCCTCTTTCAACCACATATTTTTCAAATCTAAAAGGCATAGGACCTCTCCTTAGCCCTTCCCCATGAAGTAGAATAGGAAAGTGATTAGAGACCAGTTTGGGGAAAACACACTATACAACCCTAGTAAGGTGACATTCCTAATCCTCAGAGACCATGAAACGATCAAGTCTCGATTTAGACTGAGTGTTCAAGTTGCCACTCCAAGTGAATGGGCTTGCTTGTAGAGACGAGTCTTTTAACTCTAAATTCTCAATGACCACATTTTAAGCATCTTCCCATGCCAAGACTTCGTACTATCCTACTGGACATCTCTCGAATCTTAGTTTTATGTAAACAAATCAAATCCACTTTCTAAGACTTAATTAAAGCCTTAATCACCTTTCCCTTATCATTGTCATTGGCCCCTCTTATATTCCACGATAAAATTCATAGCTTCATTTAGCTCGAGGTGGTTCCTTCACACACCCATCTTGAACCACCATAGTTCACTAAGCACTCAAGTTTTTTCAAATCCCGTTCAAATCTTGAGGGCTTCTAAAGTTTCCTCCTTTTTCCAATCACCTTCCCCTTCCGTTCTTTTCTCCCTTTCATCCTTTTAAGAAGCTTCAAAATCTCCCCCTCAAAACGCTCGGTTGGCATACCCAAGCAGTGGCAGAAATTCGCCAGGCAACTGGTCAGCCATGAATCTGAAGCCTCTCCCTCTTCCTCCAATAACTTGCCTCCTAACTCCCTTATAAAAAAGGCCTCATCAACACCCTCCTCATCCCCCAACTCTAACATAGGCGAACAACCCCTCACTCTCTCGTTCGCCAAGATTACCCTCAACGTGTCAAAGGCCACCTCCCTTTCCTCACTGGTCGGCCCAACGAGAGTATTGTGACCCATACTAGCAACAACCATTTGCTATCCTTCAACAGCCGTATTGTACTAATATGAATTTGATTATAACTGATTTTAAGAAATCTATAAATATAACAAATAACATTAAATATTTAAATGTGCAAATATTTATGAAAATTTTTTTAAAAAAAATCCAAGAAATTGTGCTAATATTTTATATTTTCAAATTTTTACTTTATTTTTAAAGAGGCTAATCATAATTTTTAAGATTGTCTTTTTAATTATAAAAATAAGAATTGAAAAATTGCATGGCTAATATTGCTACAACATATGCCCATTTGGGTGATGGTGAGAAGAGAAGAATGGGTGGTGTTGAGGGGGGCATTTTTGTAAAAATAAATATGTAGTTGGAATCAGAATCAGTTTCCTTGGGTCCATATGAAGAAACCAATTCTCTCTTTTTTTCAATGTCATTCTCCAAATTGTTATTGGGCCCACTCTTTGCTTCCATTCCTTATTACATGTAAATAAGAGTTAAGGTTGGAATGGGAATTGCTTCCACCATTATGGTCTTTGAAAAGAAAACCAATGCCCCATATGGCACACTTTACCCCTAGAGCATGCTTCAAAATTGAGTTCAAGGCTTCCACTAAGCAAAGAAGTTTATTTCTAATTGCCACCTACTACCTAAGAGAGAGGCATCTCAATCTTCCATCCAGATCTAGCAAGATGATGCTCAAAGGGATATTAACCACAGTCTAAAATTTGAAGGAGTTTTGACTTCCAAATGACCTAGGCTTGAGGAAAAGAATGATCAGAATATCAAATCTTTAAGACTATGTTTGCTTGACGAGATTGAATAGGATAAGATATATATATCCTAGGATATCATATCCCACTGGATAGGATATGTATATTCTAAGATATTATTTCCAATGAGATATGATATCCCTAGATATTATATCCAATGGACATGATATCCCAAGATACCATTTTTAATGAGATATGTTATATCATATTTATATTTGAGTTGTAAAATGAATAAAAAAAAAAATGAAATGAAAAACATACTATTTTTCAATATTTGATATTTCTTTAAAATAAAAATTATATTGTAATCCAATATTTTCTAATAAGAAAAATGAAATTTCTCTCATTTAGTATTATTTGGAAATTGTTTACAATTTAAAATTTAGTAAATAATTTTTTTTGTCTATTGGCTAATAATATTCATGATTAAAATATTTAAAATTTATAAATAAAAAATTTTATATTATATTATTCAATATATAAAAATAATTTGTATATATTAAATAATACATATATTAGTATTATTTTATGATATATTTTATACATTTTTTAGTTCATTTTTAATTACAAATTTTATTTTTTTTATCTAAATTTTTTATTTTTCAAAATATGTAATATAAAAAAAAATTAATGAAAATAATAAATTTATGATACATGAGATATGTATATCTCATATTTTAATGTAGGATTAATATATCTCATATAGAAAGGATATAAAAAAGAGTGGATAATATATTCCATCATTTATCCTATTCTATGTTTGATTGAACATAGGATAGTATTAGTGATAGGAAAATTTATCCTATCCCATCACAAACCCAATATGGGATAAGATATGTTATCCCATCTTTTATCCTATCATATACTATATCCAGCCAACCAAATATGGACTTAAGAGTACATTCAAGGAAAATTTGGAGATAAGAGACCATTTAGCCCAACATCTTGATAATCCCACCTTTATGATCTTTTAAAAGGCACTCACTACCCATATGAGACATGTTACCCAAGAAGTACCTATCAAAATTGAGTTTAGGGCTTCCATCAAGCAAAGACGTCTATTTTTTTTTTTTTGATAAATGAGCACAATATATTAAAGGGCAAAACGCTATAAAGCATACAGGGAGTATACATAGCAGCCAACCCTAAAAAACAAAAAACTAGCCCCCTCACCAGCCCTTAAGGAGCCGCAAGCCACTCCAAAAAGCCTAAAAGCGAGGAGGCCTCCTCTCCCATATACACCCTAGCCTAGCTCCATAAATTACATACAAAAGAATTTTTTAGTTTTTGTATATCTAAATAACCCTCCTTAAATGCTAGTCTATTTCTTTCCTTCCAAGCTGTCCAAAAAATACACAGCGGGATGGAGTTCCAGATCCTTTTCCTTTTTCTCCCCGCAAAAGAGCCCCTCCAACTCCACAACACCTTTTTGACCATCTCTGGAAACACCCATTGAACCCCAACCGAGGCAAGAACAATGTCTCAGAGAGCCCTGACCACTATACAATGAACAAGAATGTGATTTACATTTTCCTTTGCACAACCACACAAAAAACAACAATTTGCCAGTTGCCACCCACATTTTTGGAGCCTATCCAAGGTGAGGATCTTTCCCTAAGAGGCCTCCCAGGCAAAAAAAGCAACTTTAGTGGGGACCTTGTCCACTCAAATGCACTTAAACGGGAAGGCGATGTCATTAGGAGCATCCACCAACTTAAAAGCATCCTTAACCCTAAAGGTGCCTTGACTCCCCCCATTTCCATAAAATAGAGTCCTCTTCTGAGGAAATCTTGGAAGTCCCTTAGCATGTTGAACAAAGCTCCAATCATATCCAGCTCCTAATCATTAAAATCTCTAGAAAATATGAGATTCCAACCCCCTTGACCAAGGCTAGAGTCCCACACATCCTTAACCGTTGCATTCCTTTGGACCGCCAAGGCAAAAAGTTGAGGGAAAATATGGGACAGCGTTGCGTTACCACACCAATGGTCAGTCCAAAAACTGACCTGAGTCCCCTTACCCACTTTGAACATCATGTTATCCCAACACCAGTTTGCCTCCTTCAGAATCTCCTTCCACACCCCCACTCCAAACGTCCCTTGAGTTTCATTGGTCCGCCAACCAAAGCCCTCTTTGCCATATTTCATCCCGATCACCTTTTTCCAAAGGATATTCCTTTCAGAAGCAAACCTCCATATCCACTTTCCCAGCAAAGCCTTGTTCAGGGTCTCAATCTTCCGAATACCAAGACCCCCCTTAACCTTTTGGGTGCACACCACCTCCCAATTGATTAAGTGGACCTTCCTTTCCAGTCTTCCCCCTCCCCGAAGAAAGTCCCTTTGAATTTTTTCAAGCCTTCTTGCCACCAACCTGGGCATACGAAAGAGGGACAACTGGTAGATAGGGATGCTGGTCAGAGTGCTCTTAATGAGTGTTAATCTCCCACCCTTAGAAATGTATTGTCTTTTCCAAAGGGCTAATTTCTTCCTCATTCTCTCTTCCATCCCGTCCCACATAGAGCTGGCCTTATGGTGGGCTCCAAGGGGCAGCCCTAGATAAACTGAAGGTAAAGACCCCACTTTACAACCAAGCTCCACTGCCATTTTCTCAACATCATCTACCTCCCCAACAGGAATTAGCTCACTTTTAGAAAGATTTATTCTAAGCCTAGAAGTTGCCTCAAACCAGACCAAAATCCAGCTTAGGGAGGAGAGGTACTCAATCTTTGCTTCACAAAAGATGATTGTGTCATCAGCAAAGAGTAAGTGGGAGACATCCAACTTTGTCCTCCCACTTCCCCGTAGCCTGCACCCTGAAATAAACCCCCCATCAGCAGCCTTTCTAATAAGTGCACTTAGCACTTCCATACCCATAACAAAGAGATAGGGGGATAGTGGATCTCCTTGACGCAACCCCTTGGAGTTCGAGAAAAAGCCTGCTGGCACCCCATTCACCAGGACCGAAAATTTGGCAGTTGAAATGCACCACCAAATCCACTCCATCCACCGAGACCCAAAGCCCATCTTTTGCAAGATCTTCATGAGGAAACTCCAATTTATACTATCATAGACTTTTTCAATGTCCAGTTTGCAAATCAACCCTTTCTCCTTGCGCTTATGCCAATAGTTAATCATCTCATTGGCTATGAGGGAAGCATCCAAAATCTGCCTTCCCCTCACAAAGGCATTTTGGTCCTCAGACACCACCTTACCTAAGACTTTTTTCAGCCTATTCGTCAGCACCTTGGCCAGAAGCTTGTACAGGCCCCCCTATAAGCTAATAGGCCGGAAGTCTCCAAGGTCCTCAGCCCCCCCTTTCTTAGGGATGAGGATCAGGAAAGTGGTGTTGAGACTTTTGGCAAAAGATCTCTGATCATAAAATTCCTTGAACAGGTCTATAATCTCCTCCCTCACAAAGTCCCAACAATACTTCCAAAAGGCCACTGTAAACCCATCCGGTCCAGGAGCTTTATCACCATTCAAATCCATCAAGGCCGAATGGACTTCTTCCTCAGAGAAAGGTAATTCCAGTCCTTCAACTTCACTGGAGTTTAGACAATTGAGGTGCAGCCCCTCTATATTAGTTCTCCAGCCTGGCTCAAAGACGTCTATTTTTAATTTTCCTAAGAGGAAGGCATCTTGACCTCTGATCCAGCATGCTGATGCTCAAGGGGATGTTGGTGATAGTCTGACTTTTGAAGGACTTCTAGTCTTTCAAATGGACTATGCTTGAGGAAAATAATTAGATTCTCAAATCTTTAAGCAAAATTCTGGGACAAGATATCCTAATAGTGCTAGGGACAGTATATTGGTAGAAGAATGGTTGATCTCTCCATGCACCAATGCTCCTGAAAAGAGTTTAGTGACCCATGATTAACAACAAAAAGGAAACAAATGCTTCTAACCACTTGATGCAATAAGGAATATGTTCCTTGTTAAACCACTGGCTAATGAGGAAGTTGTCATAAAAGTCCCCCCTCAAACCCAGAAGTTAAACTTTAAACCACCCAATCAAGAGGTTTCTCTGACCGTGGAAAATCCCCTCCAACTTTACTCTAGGGGTTATTGGGAGTTTAGAGATGCAAGGGTAGTAGGTTGTGCTAGATAGATCTGTAAATTCCTCCTAACCCTGAAGGACAGGTAAACTCTTTTCCACCCATGTAGCCATTTAGAAGCTTTCTTTAGTTGTGGATTGTATACATGTGCAGATCCAGGACTCCCAAGGAGAGACCTAAATGGATAAGGGCCACTCATCTGCACCAATGAAGTGAGACTGTACTGTTATTTATGCTGATCTTTGGGTTGGGCACCACCACAGGAAGTTAAAAAATGAGCTTAAGCTTATAAATATGCTCTTCATTGGCACTAGACAAACAAATGATGTCATTTGCAAATTGCAAATGGAAAATTCACTCTATCCCTTCCAATCTAAAACCTCTTGACTAGACCACACTCTTCAGCCTACAGATCATTGTTCCGAGTTACATTAACCATAATAGTAAACAAGAAGGAGAAAAAGTTTACTCATCAGCCACCTTTAGAAGCCACATTCCATCCGTTACCATCATATTAATGATAACTGCAAACTGACTGGTGAAAGACATCCCAGTCGAGGGCAGTTATGTTTGGCCCTTTTGTTTTCTTTTTTTCTTTCCTTTTTCCTTTGTGCACTTTGTAACATACATCCTGTGTATGAGGGTTGTGCCCCCTTTTTTTAGGCACCTTTATTTATATGTTCTGCCTATTGGCCAATAAAACTTTGATCAACAGATTTGCATGTTAAGAAGCTGCATCTGCTCCCCCCCTAAACATTTTGTTAAAAGATGAATTATAACTCATTACAACTCAGTTTCATTATTCACTTTATCAGTGAATTAGTTGGTCAATGACCCCAATTATCTGTAGTATATACCAGTTTGGTGGGTTGGTTTAGCATATACTTGCCTTTTCATCCTCCTCTTCTGGTTGCTAGGTGAAGGATCGGCACAATGGGAACTTGTTGATGGATGAAGAAGGTCATATAATACATATTGATTTTGGCTTCATGCTCTCCAACTCACCTGGTGGTGTGAATTTTGAGAGTGCACCATTTAAATTAACTCGGGAACTTCTTGAGGTAATATACTAACATATTACAGCTTGTAGGTTTAAGCTTTTTTCTATATTGAGTTTGTTAAGTTTCATTATCATATACTTGCATCTTTGTTCCTCAATTGATCCTGAACTGATCAAGACATGAACTTGTGGTAGGTCATGGATTCTGATGCTGAGGGAGTTCCAAGCGAGTTCTTTGACTATTTTAAAGTACTAAATTCTTACTCTTTTGACTAGTTCAATCTTCAGATGGCCTCGTCATATCTTCAACGCTAAATTATCTCTTGATTGTTGCCCCATGCATTCAGGTTCTATGCATTCAAGGTTTTCTAACATGCCGTAAGCATGCAGAGCGCATTATTCTTCTTGTTGAAATGTTGCAGGTAACCAACTAGCGACATTTCTCTGTATGTAGTATTTTTCAATATCAACTAAATTGTCATCTATTACGTTATGGAACCTTATCATGAAAGTTGGCAGGCCACTAAGTTGGCAGTCGCACCCACGCCGGTCCAACTAAAAATAATAGTGTAGTCTATGTAATTAGGTGATGCCTTGGTTGTTGAAACTCCCTTTAATAAGTTTCTGCTGGCCAATACCTATTTGATTAAAACATGTCTAATTTCTCCTTTTTTGAAATTTTGTCCACAGTTTTGCGCCAATATTTTACATCTTAAAAAAGATGTAGCCAATAGAATGATGTATTTCTATTCTTAAACTATGCATTTTTTTTTTTCATTCATTTGAATTCAAACTATGGTACTCATTGAGAAGAAAATCAGAAGAAGGTTTCACAAATTCAATTCTAATATTCAACCTCGAAATACATTTAATAGAAGGTTCAACCACAAATTTATAGGGTCTTTTTATTGCAACAGTAGTGTACTGTTTTTTCTGGGCTAGTTTGTATATGACATTTATCATCTTTTAATTGATATCACTGATGATTCTAAATGAATTTATCTGTTGAGGTGATATCTCACTTAGAAAAATCAGGTGATCTTTTAGCTAGAAAAGCAAGCATAGATGAACATATGGAAACTTTAAGAAGTGCTTAGCACAGTACTGCATTGGTGCGGCAACCAGTCATATTTTAAACATGAACTTGGACAGCAGCCAAAGCATTGAGACGCCCCATGTGATGTGTGGACCTTAATGCTTTATTGGATTGGATTTTCTGATCAAACTCTTCCTTAATGCTTTATTACCATGCTGGAGATGCTCGAATGGAAATTACTGAGTTTAACTCCAACATGCAGTCTGATTGTGGAAAAACATTTCGCTATCTTCATTAGCATAGGTCCTGAGAAGAATGCTTATAAGGAATGAAAAAAAAAAAAACAAATGAAATTTTTAAATGGTTTGGATAAAATTATCCTTTTGTGTGCTTATGAAGGTACATGCTCTAGATGCCAACAAGGATGGCAAGGAGATGCTTGTACCGTGTAACCCTCCCCTCTACTCGGAATAGGGATGGGAACCTAGCAGCAGTACAAGGATGGGCATGGTAATCAAGTTCACAACACATCTTGGATCCATGCTTGGAATGGCCCCTTCACCACCCTAGCCCCACCCTTCACCTTTTATCATCTCACTGCTTTTTAATATTCAAAACATGATTTTGTGAAGAAAGAGGTGATGGGCTTTTCTAGAGAGTTTCACAAGTAGGGTAGATTTGTAAAGAGCCTGGATGCAACGTTATTTATTTTAATTCCTTAAAAAGGGGAAGCGAAACAACTGGAGAGGCTTGCTAATCTGGGAACCAAGGCTCAAAAGGCAGCTCACAGAGATATTGCACATATTGTGAGTAGCACTTAAAACAAGCTTTCATGTTCATATAGTCTATGTCAATATTATATTTTTGTGCAAGTTGATTCCAAAGTGCTCTAGCCAAACCAAATCTTTAATTTATAAAAGAGAATGGGGGAAGTTAGAGCTGTTAGGGGTGGAAGAAGTCGGTTTGTGGTGGAGTCCAAATCCTTTGAGATTTTGGTTGAGGATTTGGGAGGGAAGTTGAAAGGTTGTATTTGGGAGAGAAGCAGAGGTGTCTCCTCTTGGATTAGATTTGGGGAGGCTAGTTTACGTTGCTTACTGGAAGGAGTTGAAGCCTGTTGTCGAGAGGTTGATAACCAAAGTTGGGTCATTGGCTGGATGGAGGGGAACAGGAAGTATAGAATGGAACGTCGTTTGAATAAGGCAAGAAGGTTCATTCTATGCTCTGTTCGTGATCTTGAAGCTAAAAATTATAACATTATTTTTCCTGAAGGGAAGGGACAGTCTAGTGGATGGAACTCTTTGGCCGAGAGGTTGAGAGGCCTTGGTGTGGCCCCGCCCGGAGGTTTAAAGGTTACCGGTGGTCCAGAGGTTTCGTTGAAGTTGAATGGAGTTTCGAAGGTTCTGTGGAAGGAAAAGGGGGTGGAGGTGAAGTCATTTGCAGATGCTGTTAAGTTGACCCCGGGAAGTGTAGGCGAGTTAGTTTGGTTAGAAGTAGGGGAAAGAGAAGTGCATGGAAGGTTAGATCAGATGAGACAGTGTCTGGTAGGAGGGTGGTGGGGTATTAATTCAGCCCCATTAATTGAGCTAGAATACGTAAGGAGTTGAACTCGTCAGAATTGGGCGTTAAAGGGGAATCTAAGGGTTGCTGTGTTAGGCAAAGGTCTCCTGCTGTTTGAATTTGAGTTGCCATGCGAGGTTGAGCGTGTTCTAGCCAGAGGCAAAAGAAGCATTAAGGAAAATTTTATTATTTTGGATAGATGGAACCCAAAGGTGGGGTGCCTATGCAAGAACTCCAATGCTGATGAGGCTTGGGTAAGGGTGGTCGGGCTCCCACTCCATTTGTGGAGTCTTGAGGTGTTTAAAAGAATTGGAGATGGGTGTGGAGGTTTTGTTGTAGTGGATGAAGATACCAGATCTTTGTCTGAGTTGCAGTGGGCTCAGATTCTGGTGAAGCGCGCGGAAAAGGAGTTTCCTAACTCTGCTCATATTGTTTGGGGTCGGGTTGCTATTCTTTCCAGCCATGGTGGGAATCTCCACCTTGGTTCACGCAGGTGGTGCCGGCGGGAAGTTTTTGCAGGGAGGGCGGTCCAAGGGTAGGAGAAGAAATTGGTGGAAATTTACGCGTTGTTTGCTGTGGGAGTCAAAGGGAGAAGGTGGAGTAGTTGAGGTTGCAGATGGGGGTACAGGACGTGTCGCTTGCTAGAGGTAACCCACCCACCCCTCCTGTTGAGGTCTCTGGCATAGAGACTGATGTGAGGGGTAGGGTAGGTGTTTCAGTTGATCTAGTGAGAGGGGGCAGGGAGCCCTTGTCCAACAGTCTGGACGTCTTTGGATTAGGGCCGGAAGGCCTTTGTTGTGGGCCTAGTTGTGGGCTTAATGGTTTAGTTCTCGGGGAGGCCTAGTGTCCTTTTAATGAGCGCCAGGTGGATTTGTGCCATGTCTCCAGGCCCATTGACTTAAATGGTTTCAAAAGTTGCAGCAAGGGGGTGACAGGGGTGGGCTTTGGGCCTGTTGGAGCTGACGCAAAGGGAGAAGGGGCTTTATATGGGGACGAGGCTCCAGTAGGGCATGAAGTGAGCCTTCAATCACCAAAGAAAGAGGCACAAGTGGAGACGATGACCCCCTTGTAGGGTTGTCGAGGGATGCGTTGCTGATGGTGGCCTTTGAGACGGCGGAAAGGGGTTGTTTGACTGGCGAAGCGTTGTGCAAAGAGGCATCTAGGTACGTCAATTCTCTTTCTTTCCCTGTGGCGGGTCGAGAGCTCTCTTCTTCTACTCCTTTTGATTTCGGTCAGGCTATGTTGAACAAGGGGTCTTTCAGTGGTTTGGCTTCCGTGGTTAACGGAGAGGAGCAGTTTCCGCTGAGTATGTGGTTGGAGAAGGTGTGGGGGGTGAGTTTGAGTTGTTACAGGATTCGGAGAGGAAAGGTTGTCGATGGGACGACAATTGCTTGGCGAGGTTCAGTAAGTTTCTGGGTTTTTCTACGGAAGGCTTTGAAGGTGAAATTTTGAATATGCTTCTAAGGTCCAAGAGAAGAAGAGAGCAAAATATTAAGAAGGGATCGTCAGGGTCCACTAAGTTTGACCGTGAATTGAAAAAATTAGAGTGATCCATTTATTATAATGGAGTGAGAAAGGAGAATTCTCTGGTTAGATAAGGTAGGGTCAAATTCTCGACCATTAGATGAAGATAAAGATTTTATCCTGGAATGTTAGAGGGGCCAATGACAGAAATAAAAGGAAGGTAATTAAGGCCCTAATCAGGTCGCAAAGAGTGGATTTGGTGTGTCTGCAGGAGACTAAAATTCAAGATATGTCCCAGGGGGTAGTTCACAGTCTTGGTGTGGGAAGATTTTTAGGTTGGGGAGCAGTGAGTGCTAGGGGGGCAGCTGGTGGGGTGGTAGTTTTCCGGGATAATAGAGTTTTGGAGTTAGTAGGTATGGAAGTGACTCTCTTCTCAATTTCGTGTCGTTTTAAAAACTGCGAGGATGACTTCTTGTGGATCTTTACGGGGGTCTACGGACCTACATTAAAAAGATACAGAGAACTATTTTTGGAAGAGTTAGGTGCCATTCGAGGGTTGTGGTCTGATCCTTAGTGTATTGGTGGGGACTTTAATGTGATTAGATTTCCTAGCGAGCGTAGTAGAGTAGGAAGATTGTTTGGATCCATGAGAAGGTTTTCGAAGGTGATTGATGAGTTGGCTTTAAGAGATTTACCTCTTCAGGGGGGGCCTGTTATGTGGAGTGGAGGGTTGAATGGTCAATCCAGGTCAAGACTGGATCGTTTTCTGATATCGGAGGATTGGGAGAATCATTTTAGCAGGGTGACTCAGTATACTCTCCCAAGGCTGGTGTCTGATCACTTTCCAATTCTGTTAGATGGGGATGGTGTGAGGAGAGGTCCAATTCCGTTTTGTTTTGAGAATATGTGGTTGAAAGAGGAGGGGTTTAAGGAGTTGCTAAAGGATTGGTGGCAAGGTTTCAACTACAGTGGGTCTTATAGTTTTATCCTGACATAAAAATTAAAGGCTTTAAAAATCAAGTTGAAGAATTGGAACAAGGAAGGTTTTGGTAAAGTGGGGGTGAACAAGAGGGTGGCTATGGACAAAGTGTCTTTTTGGGATAATTAGGAGCGACAAAGAGTTTTAAATGAGCAGGAGTTAGAGGCTAGAAAGGAGGCTAAGGAGGATTTCAAGAAGTGGGCGCTTATGGAGGAAATTTCGTGGAGACAGAAATCAAGAGAAACGTGGTTGAAGGAACATGATAAGAACACGAGATTCTTTCATAAGATGGCAAATTCTAATAGAAAGAGGAATTGTCTGAAAAAGATTAAAGTTAATGGTATCTGGCTATCAAAAGATCAAGAAATTCAAAGGGGTGTGGTGAGGGCCTATCAGAATATGTTATTAGATCCTGGTGGTTGGCACCCTAGTATGAATGGTCTGGAGTTTGACAAAATTGGGGTTGAGGAGGCAGCTAGGCTGGAGGAGATGTTTTCTATGGAAGAGGTGTTTTTGGCCCTTTCAGAGCTGAATGGGGACAAAGCTCTTGGTCCGGATGAGTTTTCCCTTGCTTTTTGGCAGTTTTGTTGGGATTTTGTCAAAGATAAGATAATGGGATTTTTCAAAGATTTTTTTGAGAGGGGTAAATTTGTTAGAAGCCTGAACACCACATTCCTGGTTTTAGTCCCTAAGAAAGGCGTGGCTGATGATTTATGCGACTTTAGACCCATCAGTTTGGTGGGAGGTCTGTACAAGCTGCTTGCAAAGGTCCTAACTAATAGGTTAAAGAAGGTAGTGAGTAAGGTGGTGTCTCCTTCCCAAAATGCTTTTGTTGAAGGAAGACAAATCCTCGATGCTGTGTTAATTGCTAATGAGGCCATAGACTCTCTGCTGAAAAGGAATGAAACTGGTGTGTTGTGTAAATTGGACTTAGAGAAGACTTACAATCATATTAATTGGGATTTTCTATTGACAGTGTTGCAAAAAATGGGTTTTGGGGAGAAATGGGCTGGTTGGATTAGGTGGTGCATTTCCACTGCTTATTTTTCAGTTTTGATTAACGGATCACAAACAGGTTTTTTCTAGAGCACTTAGGGGTTAAGGCAAGGGGATCCCCTCTCTCCTTACTTATTTGTTTTAGGGATGGAAGCCTTGAGTTGCCTCATTAACGGAGCAATAAGGGGGGGTTTCCTTACCGGTTGCAGGATAAGGGGAAGGGGTGGTAGTGGGATCCAAGTTTCTCACCTATTGTTTGCTGATGACACGTTGGTCTTTTGTGAGGATTCCCAAGGGCAAATGACTTTTCTAAGCTGGTTGTTAATGTGGTTTGAAGCCATTTCTGGGCTGAGTATTTGAATAAGAGTGAAATTCTGTCAGTGGGAAGAGTAGAAAATGTAGAGGTTTTGGCTTCTGAACTAGGTTGCAAAGTGGGATCTCTTCCTTCTATTTATTTGGGGCTCCCTTTGGGTGCTTCACACAAGTTGATGGTGGTGTGGGATGGCGTAGAAGAGAGGATGCAGAAGAGACTTGCCTTGTGGAAAGGGCAGTTCATTTCCAAGGGAGGGAGAATCACTCTTATTCGGAGCACTTTGGCTAGCATGCCTATCTATCTCATGTCCTTGTTGCGTATGCCAAGAGTTGTTAAATTGATACTTGAGAAAATCCAAAGGGAGTTCCTTTGGGGTGGAGAGCGTTGGAGAAGAGGCCCCATCTTGTAAAGTGGGCCGTTGTTTGTTCTCATAAAAAGAAGGGTGGTTTGGGGATTAGAAATCTTCCTATCCTCAATAGGGCCCTTTTGTGCAAATGGAGTTGGCGCTTTGTGGTTGAAAGGGAGTCTTTTTGGAAGCTTATAATTAGTAGGAAGTTTGGGGAAGAAGGTGGAGGGTGGAACTCCTGTGAGGTTAGGGAGGGCTATGGGGTGGGGTTTTGGAAGGAAATTAGAAAGGAAGGTTCTCTGTTGCTTAAAAATGTTTCCTTTGCTGTAGGGGATGGCAGAAGTGTGAGATTTTGGAAGGACATTTGGTGCGGGGATAATCCCCTTTGTGAGGCTTTTCCATCTTTGTTTGTCTTAGCGGTATCTAAAGATGCGTGGGTAGTGGATTGCTGGGATTCTGTGGGGGATGTAGGGGGTTGAATTCCTCATTTCTCTAGATCTTTTAATGATTGGGAGGTGGAGGCAGTGGAGAGGCTCCTTTCGACCCTTCAAGGAAAGAGGCTAGCTGCTGGTTTGGAGGACAGAGTGATGTGGAAAGTATCGAAGAATGAGATTTTTTCTGTAAAATCCCTTTACAATTCTCTTGATTCTAGCTGTGCAGTCCCGTTTCCGTGGAGCATCATTTGGAGCCCTTGTGTTCATACAAAGGTGGGTTTTTTTGGCTTGGGAAGCTTCTTGGGGGAAGGTTCTAGCCTAAGATCAACTCAAGAGGAGGGGCTGGATTTTAGCAAACAGGTGCTTTTTGTGTTGTGTTGAAGAGGAGACGATAAATCACATCGTTGTTCATTACCCCAAGGCAAGGGTTTTGTGGGATCTTGTGTTTTCTTTGTTTGGTTTTAATTGGGTCCTCCTGTTTACGGTTAGAGACACTCTCTTTGGTTGGTCCACTTCCTTTGTGGACAAGAAGCGTGGAAAGACTTGGTGGACAGCTCCTCTCTGTTTATTTTGGACGATTTGGAAGGAAAGAAACATGATAGTTTTCGATAATGAGGTTTTGTCGATTCAAAGAATGAAAAATTCTTTTGTTTGTAATATCTGCTCTTGGGCTAAGTGTTGTTTAGAAGTAGGACCTCGTTCTTTAATTAACTTTGTTGATTGGTTGGGTTCTTGTTGAGGGCTGGTGAGTGCGTGCCTTTTTGTCTTTTGTGTTTTGGTAACTCATGTATACTCTTTGTATGCTTTGGGTTGCCTTTTAAGCACCCTTTTTCTAATAAAGCTTCTATGAGTTTATCTATATATAAAAAAAAGACCTTAGGGGTTTTAGGGCTATTAGCTTGGTGGGTGGCCTTCATAAGATGTTGGCTAAAGTGTTAGCCAATAGACTAAAGAAGGTGGTGGGTAAAGTAGTTTCTAAGTCCCAAAATTCCTTTGTGGAGGGAAGACCAATGGATGCAATTCTTATTGCTAATGTGGCCATTGACTTGATATTGAAAGACAATGAGTGTGGAGTTCTTTGTAAGCTTGATATTGAGAAGGCTTGTGATCATGTTGATTAGGACTTTCTACTCTTAGTTTTAGATAAGATGGGTTGTGGTGATAAGTGGATCAAATGGATTAAATGATGCATATCTATAGCAAGGTTCTTTATTTTTGTTAATGGTGCCCTATTGGGTTATTTTCACAACTCTTAGGGGATTGAGACAGGGGGATCCCTTCTTGCCTTATTTATTAGATCTTACTATGAAGGCTCTCAATTGCTTTCTCAAGAGGGCTAAGGATGACGGTTTCTTACCAGGTTATTAGGTGAGGGATAGAGGTTATGCAAGGGTTGAAGTTTCTCATCTGTTGTTTGTTGATGATAACATTGTCTTTATAAGGCTTCTCTAGACCAATTGACTTATTTGAGCTGACAACTTATGTGGTTTGAGGTCATTTCAGGACTAAGAATTAATTGGGATAAAAGCAAAGCTAATTACAGTGGAGAAGGGGAAGAATTTAGAAAAGTTGGCACTAGAGTTTGGTTGCAAGGTGGGTGTGCTTCCATCTTCTTAGGTCTTCCATTCAGTGCCCTGTTTAAATATGTGGCAATGGGGGATGGGGTGCCTCTTTATTTTGCATGCCAAGCATAGTCAGGGTGAGGTTAGTGCAAATTCAAAGGGATTTCCTTTGGGGAGATGGGGCTCTTATTCAAAAAAAATGAAAGAGGAGGAGGGTGATGGGTGGTTTAGGTGTCTCTCAACTTGATTTGTAAATGGAGTTAATGTTTTGCTGATGAAAGGAGGCCCTTTTGGAAGCAAGTTATAAGTTTGAAGTATGGAGAAGAAGGGGGTAACACACCTGAGAAGTGAGAGAAGGGTACGAGGTAGGGTTATGAAAAGCCACTAAGAAGGATTGAGTTCTTTTGAGCAATAGGGTTTCCTTCTCTGTGGGTAATCACTAATGAGATGATGGGAGTTGTTGGACTCCTTGCTTCTCTATGTTTCTCAATGATGGAAGGTGGAAAATGTGGATGAGTTTTTTTTTTTAGAATGCAAGGGAAAAGGGTGTCTAGGAAAGAGGAAGATAAGGTGATTTGGATGGAGCCAAAGAGTGATAAGTTTTCTATCAAAGCCCTTTACTCTATTTTGGAGCCGAGGAGTTCAAAATCTTTTTGTGCAAGTATTATTTGGAATTCTTGGGTGCCACCAAAGGTGAGTTCTTTTGCTTAGGAGGCAATGTAGGGAAGGGTATTAACTTTGGATTAATTACAAAGGAAGGGGTTCTTTTTGGCAAATAAATGTTTCCTTTGTCATTTCGAAGAAGAGTTTATTAATCACATCCTTATTCACTATGTCAAAACAAGAGTTTATGGTAATTGTTGTTTTCCCTATTTGGCATGTCATGGGTGCTACCCTCATTGGTCAAAGAGACCCTTTTAGGATGAAATGGCTCTTTTGTGGGTATAAACGGAAAAAGGTGTGGCGAGTTGCTCCTTATGCATCTATTGGACTGTTTGGAAGGAAAGGAACAAAAGGTCATCTAAAAATGAGAAGCATTCTAACTAAGAACTGAAACACAATTTTCTTTATAATTTTTGAGCATGGATTTAAGTTTTTTTATAAATGATGGTCCTTTGTCTTTACTAGATTTTGTTGATTGGTTAAGTTCTTATTGATGGTGGGTGTTATTTTTTGTAGCCCCACTATTCTTTTGGTGGTGTCTTTAGGTGTTTGTTATATACTTCCTGTGTACTTTGGGGTGCTCTATTGGCATTTACTTTTTGTAATATTGTCTTGCTTTACCTATCAAAATATTGGAAACATAATTTTTATCTTTAAAAATTGCTACCATTCTCTTGAAGAGCCTAACAGGTGGAAATGTTCGAAGGAATCCTTTCTTACAGGAAATTTTCACTAATATATTTTGATATGTGATTCAAGTCAAAGGCACTGACTCTCAACTATGAAAAGCAACTGCTGATGTTGCCTTATGATGCTGAAAAGCTATATATTTGGGTTTTCTTCCATTGTTGATTTGTTTCTGTGTAAAATCAAGTGTACATGTTGAAATGTTGTAAAGCATCCAGCTTCTCCATAAAGAGCTTGCTAAATTGGCTTTGGCATTGTTTTGTTAACATATAAAGGCTTTTCTGATGGGATATATAGATATTAAATGCATGGTTTGAACAGAAGTTAAACCTTTGTCCACTGTAATATATGAGATTATACTGAGGGCTTGCCCCACCCCCATCATTTTTTCTAACCCTGTCCTATTCCACCCATCGGATTACAGAAAGGAGTTATTTTTTATTCTAAACAGTGAAAGGAAGGGTCAATGGTCCTGTATCAGCCTCATTGCCATCCTAGGTAGCCTCAAGGAGTGATGCTTGCACCTCATTTGGATCCCCACAGATTGTAACAGTGTCTGTGTTTGAGTGTAAGAAAGAGTAGTAGAGTCATACTACTTTTGTCATCTCAATTCTGGTAGAAAGAAGATTGAATGAATGTTTCTAGAATGAATGGTTGGCTCAGGCTACTCTTTTTTATGTTTGGATCAGGATTCTGGTTTCCCATGCTTCAAAGGTGGTCCCCGGACAATACAAAACTTAAGGAAACGATTCCATCTGAGTTTAACAGAAGAGGTTTGATTTTAATTTTATCATCATTTTAGTATTAGCTAATATATTTTTGAGATGATGGTCATGACAGTATTTCTTGATTTCTAGCAGCAATGTGTATCTTTGGTGCTCTCCCTGATAAGCAGCAGCTTAGATGCATGGCGGACACGGCAGTATGATTATTATCAGCGGGTTTTAAATGGGATCTTGTGAGATTAGGTTCAATTGTTGGTTACATGGTCCTGTTGACAAGGCCTACTCAGTGAAGTGAAGCACTTCAATCAACATTGCATTTGTAAATCACTGTGATAGAAGACCAGTGGGTTTCACTATGGGATGGCTTCAAAGATTTTTTTTTCTTTTGAGGTGAAAAGGATTAAAAAAGTTTGTGGCCTGTTTTTTCTCAGTGTGAGGAATTTGTAATTGTATCGGCAGAAACACTCATTGGGAGTCTCCAGGCTAGATTTACCTCAGCAGAGTCTTTCCTTTCTTTTTTTTTTTTTGGTCTTTCCCCTCTTTCCATTTCTTGTCTCATGTAATATGGAACTCTGCTGGCTTGTGGGTTATACCTTGATTCAACTTGAAGGAGATATACAACCCTCTTTCTACCCATAATCAAATGGCACACTGTACAGAGTGATTTCAAGGGAGAGCAGATCGAACACGGAGTGATTTTTGAGACTATGTTTATCAGATGATGTGTTGCAGGCTAGTGATCTGAAGTAGAAAAGCATTTTTGACTCTGTACAAAGTCAATCTCTTCTTCAGACAAAAGGCATGGATAACTCCACCACAGAAAAGGTTGCCTGTTGTTTCTTTCTGTGGTCTCAGCCCCTTGATCATGCACGTGTGTTCCTGAAGCATGATTCTTCCATACATTTTTAAGTTGTTATTGGTGTTAGCAAAGCCCTTGGAAAAAGGATATGATTGTATTGTGTATAATATATTATTGATTTCAGTTTCTTTTACAGTGCAATTGTTCATTCTAATACCCATCATATATAAAAATCAGAAGTTTGTTGGCATTTGTTTCCAATACCTTTTGTACACCTTACTCAAGTGGTAGGTAGTCAATAATTTGGTTTGGCTTGTGGAGATAGTAGAGTTACATGCAGTGAAGTCTTACTTTTCCTTTAGGGAGAATTTTTCAAAGCCCAGGATCCCTATTTTCATAATAACAATTGCTAGGGTGCACCAACCCTAGGTAATGTTTTGGCTTGTGATACTGTAATCTGGTGTTAAATGTGCTGCTTTTTTCTTTGCTCTGGTAAGTCACTCACTTAGCTATGGTGTAGAGGGATTGTTCCATCTTGTAGGTTTTTCCTTTTTTTTCTTTTTTTGGTTATGTAACAACTACTATTAACCGTTGGTTTCATTTTGGAACTAGAATTGTCATAGTCATGTCTAATCTAGACAGGGAAAGGGGCAACATCTATGTGATTCTTGTTAGGATGTTTGGAACTTGGAAAAGGTGAGGTTTTTCTAAAGGTTAAAAACATTTAATTACGTCCAGGGTCTCCACTAATGTCTGCATAATTTAAGTCAAGGTTGCAGGTACCCAGGGTCAAAAATAGCTCATCAGAAAAGAAGTGATGAAGGAAAGCAGCAAGCTATGAGGTAGAGGTTTACAACAAAATCTAGGAATGAAGTTGAGAAGTGTGATGTATGAGTAGGAGGCCCTTGTGATTCAGCTGCGGCAGCTGGAGAACAGCCAAATGCACCAGGTTTAGTAAAGATTGGTTGAAAAATTGTTTGGCTAACTCAAACATATGGGTTCCAGCCCGTGAGAGTTTTATTAGGCCCACGTTTTGGCTGTGTTTGGTAGCTGGGTTTTAAGCCCATTATTTGGCAACGACTAGGGCTGTCTTTTGGTGGCTGAGAGAGCATATTGTGAGCAACTTATGAAGAAGAAAAAGAAAGAGTTCGAAGGCATTGAAGGTGACGTTCATTATGGTTGATTTCTTTCCAACTTTGCTTGTGGAGGTTACTGCTTGAACCATTGTGGTAGCCTTTATGTTACACTCTTTTTCCTTCTTTGTATTCCTGAGAAGAGGGTTTTCCATCTCAAAGTATTGGTGTATTTCCAATAGTCTTCATTCGTATTCCCATTTTTGGTTGAAATGGACGAAGATTTCTCCTTGGTTTTTTTATTTCCTTTAGTAGGTTTTTTTGCATGTTACATATGATGTCACCTTGTTGATATTTTTTTAGGTTATTATTGCTTTGGTTGTGTTGTTATTGTAGTTGCAGTGGAGCAAATTGGATTTGTATAGCAAAAAACTAGGTTTTATGTTCATGTAGTTCTTTGTCCCTCGTATCAATTCCATATCCTCTATTTCAATCAATTATCTCCCATTGTAGTGAAGTATCCCCTAGGTCCCAATAAGTGGCATCAAAGTTTGGTTGTAGTGAGGATACTTGTGTTGGGATTGAGTCATAGAAAACATGATATAATGTAATAAATTAAAATTCATTAATAAATTTATTTATCTATATTTCTTAGTTTCATATTTTATTATCTTATATGCATTAATTAGTTGTTTAAGCATACACACTCATATCTCTTACATTATATATGATTTAGGTGCATTAGGAGTTGCATAGAGGATACAACTCATTGATTCCTTAAAAGTAGATAAGTTGTTCACGGTCAGTTCATAAATTTGAGCAATCCATTAGAGATTGTACTGCACTACTTCCTAATTGGAGGGATGACTTGTCTTGACCATTGAGATGTATTTTCCATGGTGAGTGTATTAGTATGTATTGTTACACATTAGACAAGATGTATAGTGAATCATGATGTAAGATTATTAATTGTTATAATTCACCAAACTACTATATTACATAGACTCTCAATCTTGAGACGATATTGAGTTTGTGTTGGAGTTGATGAGACTTTGACCTATGAATGAGATCTTAAGATAGTCACATATCCTATGGATTGGGTCACTATTGATGGAGGCTAGTGATAATAGGTATTTTCAATAGAGACAATATGATATCTTATATGTTTGAGACAATGTGTCCCCTTGGATGATCCAAATGACCTGTGACCTAAAAGATTATGACTATAGCATTTCCTTCAGTGGAAATTTAACATATGTTTTTTAGAGTTAAAGTATGTTAATTGATTACATAATAAGTAAGATCTATAATTTAAGGATTGAAGATGTAAACTTGATAGGTGATAACATTACCTTATTAGATTATAAATACTAGTTTATAGGGAGTCTAGATGTAGTGGATAGTAAGTCACGAGCTCAAGCTTCGTTTCGTTGTTATTTACATAGAGTACTAGAGTGTAGTTGATTTTCCACAGTGGGATGTTGAATCAATTTCAAAATTAGATTTTGAGGGAGTTAGTACTCCTATAAGTTTCAATGGTCCCTACTCAAGCTCACATACCTTAATGACACACCTTAATGACACAATCTATTATGATTGAATTAACTTTAGGTTCACTTTTGTGCATAAAGTTGTTTTGGTAATTACATAAGGTTGCATAGGGATTAGTGAACAAGGTTTTTGGATTAAACTAATTGATTAATTAGATGATATTGTGAAGTTAATTAATCAAATATGATCCATTTTAGACTAGATTAAGTTATCCAAGTCATTGGTGGACTTAAGTCACTAAAGCCCAATTAGGAAATCCTACAAATACCCTCTTAGGGGTCAAGAGAGCCATTTTCCACCTCCAAAGAAAAGAGAGCCATCGTCTTTTCCCTTCCAAAGACCCACCCCTGGAGTGCCAAGATTGAGTTAGAGCCATTAAGTGGAAAATCTTGGGTGTATAGACCTTTGAATACTTCATGCTTCAACTTCATCGTGTAGAACTAATTCGGGAACATCCAAATTGAGGTATTGTATTCAATTACACATTCTAAATCTTGTTATTATTTTAAAGTGCAATTTTTTCGTTGTGCATAAGATTGAGAAATGCTTAGAAAAGTTTTCATGCTTCTAACTTAATTCGGGTATAGGGAATGGATAGATCCAGGTTTCCCTACAACTTGTTTTGAGAAAGGATGGAAATGGAAAGGAGTTTAACTTCCATGATAAAACTTAGCAACTCAAATTGTACTATGTGGAAGTCCATGATAGAAGATTTTCTCACCATAAATGATTTATCAAATACCCTTGAGGATGAAGAAGCACCCAAGGATATCTTTGACTTAGAATGGAAGACGATGAGCAAACCTTCTCTCCAGGAGTTAGGTTTACCTTGATTCACCTTGTTTTAGCTATGGTAGCTCATATGAATTTAAAGTTACACCAAATGGATGTTAAGACAACTTTCTTTAATGGAGAGTTGAATGAAGAAATCTATATGGAAGAACAATAAATTTCATAATTCAAGGCTAAGAACACAAAGTGTGCAGGTTAAATGATCAATTTATAACTTTAAACAATCATCCAGATAGTGATACTTGAGATTTCATTGTGTAATAACTTCATATAATTTCACAATAATTCATAAGGATCATTGTGTTTATATTAAGTGACATAAAGATAAACATGTGTTATTATCTTTATACGTGGATGATATGCTTATAGTTAGAAATGATTTGGAGTTTGTCCAAACCATTAAAAAATGATTGTCATCTACTTTTGAAATGAAAGATATTCGAAAAACATCTTACATTCTTGAAATAAAGATCCATAGAGATCGTTCTAATAGACTAATGGTTTTTTCACAAAAACACTATATTAAGAAAACCTTTGAACGATTTAATATGCAAGATTGCAAACTCGTTAACACTTCATTTGCAAGAAATGAAAACCTAAGCAAAACTCCAAAAGAAAAGAGGAAAATGAACAATGTTCCTTACTTCAGTGCTGTTGGGAGTCTAATGTATGTTACAATGTGCATAAGGGCAAACATTTGCTATGCTATTGGGATAGTTAGCCATTATCAAGTAAATCCTAGAACAATGCATTATAAAGAAGTAAAGAGAATTCTTAGGTATCTAAAAGGCATTATGGACCATTCCCTTTATTATCAAGGCAAAGAATTGAGCTTGGTGGGTTATTTGAATGCTAATTGGGTCGGTGATCTAGATGAGTGCAAATCAACATCTGGATATAAATTCTTGCTTAATAATGGTGTCATCTCATGGAGAAGTAAGAAACAAACTTGCACAACATTGTTAACCATGGAAGCTAAATTTATTACTTATTTAGTTGTAGTACAGAAAACTTGCACTATCACACAACTCACAACTCTACTTGTGTAAACGAGAAATAGATTCAGTATTAGATACCCAATACCCGATAAACAAGATTTATTCAAAAGACTTGATAGTGCAATAATTTATTGAAAATTCGACATGAAATCGGGTTTTTGGCAAGTACAAGTTGAAGACCAGGATAAATACAAAACTACTCTTATTGTTTCTTTTGGTCATTATGAATGGAATATTATACATTTTGGACTTAAAAATGCCCTTTGTAAATTTTAAAATATAATGAATGACATCTTTAATTCTCATTTCAAATTCATTATTATTTACATTGATGATGTTTTAATATTTTATGAGTCATTAGAAAAACATTTCATACATTTAAAATAAAAATTCAATTTAATTAAAGAAAATGAAATGACGTGTTATGCTTCAAAAATAATATTATTTCAAACAAAAATTAGATTTTTAGGATATAAAATTTATCAATGAACAGTAAAACCAATTTAAAGGTCAATAGAATTTATTGATAAATTTCGTAATAAAAATAAGGATAAAAAACAACTACAAATATTTTTATGATGTTTAAATTATGTTTCTAAATACTTCAAAGATTTAAAAATCATTAGCGAACCTTCATATAAGACTTAAGGAAAAATACATTAACATTCCACATCCTCATCCGTTACTCATTATAGAATCAAATGCATCCGATGTAGGATATGCAGACATGTTAAAACAAGAATACAATAATCACATACATATAGTTAAATATTATCCAGAGATCTGGTTGGATGCTTAAATAAATTATTCAACTATCTAAAAAGAAGTTTTATCAATAATATTTTCCATCATGATTTGATAATAAACAACTTTCTTTTATATTTTATTTATTTTTTCAACATATTCGGTTTTTTATTTAATATTTTCACAATTTTACTTGAATGAAAGTATTTTTTTTTTTCAATTTTTGTTTTCCTTCTCAAAATGAGGTTTTAGATAAGAAAATTTAGTTTTTGCAAAATAATATTAAATAAAATATAATAATTATTTGGAAAATAAGATTAAATTATTAATCATAAATTTTTTATTAATGTAATAAATTTTGATACTATCAAATATTTGGAAGTACCTTCAATTAATAATTTTGTCAAAGTATTAATTTTGAATATATTACTTAATACAAAAGGAAAAATAATAATAATAATAATAATAATGATTATTTTATAAGATTTTTTTATGACGTCAAATTTCATATACACTTTTCATAAATTTTCTAAAAATAAAAATAAAGGCAAGAGTGGTAATAATCCAAGACAAGTTGAGAGTTGAGACAAAGGAGTGAGTAGTGAGTAGTGTGAACAGGCTTTGGGAAGCCATATGCCAAAAGGAATCTTCACGAAATAAAACAAAAATAAAATAAAATAATAATAGAAAAGGAAATTAAATTTCTGATTTATGAGGAGAGCCAGCCAATCAGAAGCCTTGGATTATAGGAGACGCTTCCATCCAATTAGCAGTGAGACATAGCCACCTCTATTTCTCTACTCTCTTCTCTTCGTTTCTCTCTCTCATAGCTTCCATTTTTGCCTCTCGCCCCCTCGGTTCCTTCTTCTCTCGGGTAAGATTTCTAGGGTTTTGCTTTTTTGGTCTCTCCAGGCTTTCTTCTCCGCTATTGTTTTGCTATTTCTGTGGTTGGTTTGTGTTGCTAGGGTTTTTCTTTGAGCTCTTTGTTTGTCATCTTTATTGTTGCTCTCGTCGATCATGGGCTCTAAGCTGGTTTTTGTGATTTAGTTTGTCTTTTGAATCTGATCGTACTGTTTGTGTCTGGTCTGTTCGTGTTGGGTTCAGTTGATTGTTCTCTATTTGGGTTTCTTGGGCCGCAAGTCACTGATAAATGCTAGTTGTGGGCTTGATTTGATTGATTTCCCTTTCAGTTTCTCAGTCTCTGGACGGGAAAAAGGGGTTATATTGGTGTCTGTATGTATGTGTTTGGGCGTCTAGATGATGGGTTTGTTGGCTTTTGTTGTGTGTTTGAGTTTGAAGTAGTTGTTTAGGGTTTTGAGGTGTTTGTAACTCGATTCAAATGATGTTGGGAACAGGGTTTCTATTGTGCAACAAATGTCTTTTGATCTGATCAGCAAGAAACACCCGCGGTTTCTTCTGCGCGATTTTGGTTTCACGAGCCGAGGTAGGCTGTGTTGTTGGCGTAGATTCTTGTTTCGGCACTGGACCTGACAGCAATTCATAAGCTCTCCGTTTATCATTTCTGCCCTTTTTAGTTTATAGAGATAGTTAATACTTGCTCTTAAAAATCATTTATTCTCGAAAAAAAAAAGGAAAAACAATATTGTTGGCTGAAGGATTTGGCTATTTGGTGGCTAATTTTTAAGAGACTGTGCATTCGGATTGGGGTATATTCAGATTTGGGAATAACTTGGTAGTTGGATATTGGGTCTAATGGGAAAAACATCGCTCCCTCCTGGGTTTCGGTTTCATCCAATGGATGACGAATTGGTTATGTATTATCTCAAGAAGAAGGTAATGGGGAAAAAGATGCCTTTTGAAGTCATTTCGGAGGTGGACATATACAAGTTTGTTCCACAGGATCTACCAGGTATCTATGTAAAATAATTTCTTGCTTTAATTGTTAATTTTTACTATGATTCATTCTCAATCTGGTTGCTAATATCTGTACTTATGTTATGCCACTGTCTTACTGATATATGTTTTTTTGTTCCTTTAGATAAATCTTGCTTGAAAAGTAGGGATCGAGAATGGTACTTCTTTTGCCCCAGAGTGAGGAAATATGCTAGTGGAGGTAGAATGAATCGAACAACAGAATCGGGATTTTGGAAGACCACTGGAAAGGATAGACAAGTTGTTTATGAGAATCGAACTGTGGGACAGATAAGAACTTTGATTTTTCATCAAGGTAAGGCACCAAAAGGGGACAGAACAGATTGGGTGATGCATGAGTATAGACTTGAAGATGAGGTTCTTGCTGATAGAGGAATCGTTCAGGTAATAATTGAGATTCTATTATTTTTTGGTGGTGTGAAATCTATGTTAATGTTACATATACATGTATTTTTGTGTGTTTATTTGTTTATTTATTTATTTGGTTTTTGTTTTTTCTTAATGTCTTTGTAGTGCATGTGGAGTTTTGGTTTTCATGGTTGATGAAATAAATATGTCTCTTACATGTTAGCCTTTACATTTTCAATCTACATACTTGAGGGTTTGGCCGGTATGTTTCAATATAAATTTTTTGTGTCTCATGTTGCATTGTTTAGTTTAATTCTTGCTTATTAGATCAAATAAAACAATCCTTGTGAATCTGGTATCATTGCTATACATGGAAATTTCTGGGTGCTCTTTTCTTGTTCACTTATTCTTTGTATAGCTGTCACTCTAATTTCCTGAAGTATGGGTATGTGGATTCAGCATCACAAAAGAGTGTGTATTCTTACTTCTTCATACCCAAGGAATTCGTTTGTTTAACATGTTCTTTCATTGCTTGAGATTGATTACATGTTCTTTTAGTTGCTTAAAGATTGGATTATTTTCATTTAACTATTTTTCTAGTCAAGTAACTTATACTTCTAGCTCAATAGATTGTCTAATTTGTTCATCTTCTGCATCAGATGGGTAGGCCCTTGCTGGTGTTGCCAATATTTTCTTCTGAAGTTGTTTGATATTTATGTCTGCAAAATAAAGCATTTGGAGTCAACAAAGTGTTGATCAGTAGATATTTCTGAAACTCTTTCTACTAGCATATGGTTAAAGAAAATTGACCTTTTGTTGATAAAAGCTTTGTAATTTTCCAAAAATGAAACAAGGACTTTATTTTGTTTCTGATGTTGGTTAGAGACTGGTTTCAGTGGCTTATTCTTCTAGTACTGTGCTCAAATTTATACATTAAGCCAGCAATTTTAAAATACTAACCAGCAATTTTGCAATCATGATTTTTATGCATTTTTTGGTGCCCTTCTTTCCCTTGCATTTGTGGTCCATGAGAATGAATTTAGATATAAAAAACACCTTTAGCACACACTGGGACCATAATTTTTAAAAACTGCACGATAT
Source organism: Vitis rotundifolia (assembly GCA_030254885.1). Taxonomy (NCBI): domain Eukaryota; kingdom Viridiplantae; phylum Streptophyta; class Magnoliopsida; order Vitales; family Vitaceae; genus Vitis; species Vitis rotundifolia. The sequence continues at coordinate 22,091,125 of CM058154.1, forward strand.
AATATATATTTTTTTAAAGAAAATATATATGTATTACTATCCATATTGTCTCCTAAGTGTATATTATGATATATGTAGATACACAATATGGTGTGTGATACAATAATACATATGCTTTCAACTATTTTTCATAATTTTTAACAAAAACTGAAATTCAAATTTTTTTATAGGTAAAATTTTGTCCCCATTGGGACTTGAACCTAGATTCATTTTTTTTATTAAAAGAATTAGCATATTGATTGTTAAACATCTACAGAAAGGTTAGAAATTGATCTTAAAACAAAGAGTTAAATAATCTTTTATGAAAAGTTGTTTTCTTGTTCTCAAAGGTGAAAGTGGAAGTTAAGTAAATTTATTCTTACAATGAATAATGGAAAATTTTTGTTTAAATTGTTTGAATGTTGACATTTAAAATGATTGTGATCAGTGAATAAAACTCTTACCTAACTTACTACATTTTTTTTTTTCTGGATTGTTTCTTTTTCATTTTTCCTTTCCAGTCGAAAAGGAATGATGGTGAACATAAAAATATAGAACCTAGGAGATGAAGCATAAAGACATATATATCGACACCACATAGAAGTGCATATGCCTAATTAAAATTTGGAACTAAAAATTAAAAAGCTTATTTTTGTGGGTTTTATGATGAACCTATACATTAAACTCATATGATGTTGAATTGAACTTTGTAAAACTTTGGTATTCTTAATATAGTATGATATAGTTTAACTCTTTAAATCTTATTATCTTTAATGAAATTGGTTATATATCAATCCATGCTTCGTGCTTCCAATTTATCTGCACATGTATGCATATATTTTTTTAAATTTATTTTTCACTATATAAAAAAAAAAAATACCATATGCAGTACAACACACAATGCATAAAAATGGAAAAATGGTACACAATATGTTTTGCCAATGAACAACTATGCTTTGGACTGTTTTAAGTAGCAGTACCTGCTAATGGAGTGGTTTGCGAAATTTTGTATTGAAGATAGTTTGTGAATTAGTGTGTAAGCTGTAACAAGATTTAAAGTGCTGGAGTGTTGAAAAGAGCTTTTAAGCCCAAAATATTTTCTTCTCTAAAGCGCTTCACCAGAGAACTAAACATGCTGTGAATCACTTTGATGAAATTGCTTTTAGGAAAAGGTGCACTTAGAAGCCTTAGTCATCATACAATGCATCAGGCCTCCTTTCCATGTTGCTTTATTCAGTTGCCTATTTTGAATTCAAATAAATGGCTGTTGGGAGAAGTTCTAGTGGCTATAATGTTAACTGATTCTCGTTGTTATTTTGTGTTGAAGGATGCATTTGTGCTTTGTAAGATTTTCCAGAAGAGTGGTCCAGGGCCAAAAAATGGTGCCCAGTATGGTGCACCATTTAATGAAGAAGAGTGGAACAGTGAGGAGGAAGCTGATCATATGGAATCTTTACCTTTTTCTTGCATAGACGTGCCTGCAATAGTGCTTAATGACAACCAAAGCAATTCCATTTTAAGAGAGACGGTTGGCCCTGAGGATACGCCTGGTGGGTTTCCATCTGACTCAGGTCCATCTCGAAGTCTTCCATCTGCTGACATGGTGCTTCCATCAGTTCCAGATGGTGATATTTGTGAGCTTCCAGATGATAATGAGCTTGCAGATGATAATGAGCTTCTGTCAATGCTTGACATGTTTGACGAATATGACATCCTTGTTTCCGATGAGCATGATGAAAATGAGGTAAGCTGCTCCTATGTTGGTGGAATGGAATGCCGTGAAATAGTTGCTTCAATGCAGCCCTAGTTTTATTCAGCAAATTAAACCAAGATTGACTTTCCATTGTCTTCTTTGGATACTTGTCAGTGAGTGTTATTCATTATGCTTTTTTCTTGGCTGCTTGCTTTATGCATTTATCCTGTCTGGCTACATTAGGCGATGTTGGGATTTTTTTCCCCTTCTATTATCATGATCCCTTTGACAAAGGTAGCAGTATGATTTTCAATGAGAATCATGAAAATGAGGTGTATAAACTGCTGCCTTGTGCCATGAATTATTTGTTTTGTTTTTCAGAGGGTGTCCCTGGTGTTAATCAATTAAATGATGTAAAATTTTCATTTTATATTTGTTTTTCCTCCTTTTTGTAATTGACAGGTTCAGTGGACATTAACCATTGGCTGCTGATTTATGTCTTTATGTACTTAAACGTGCTACTCATATTGGAGATTTTGTTTTATATTAGAAACGTCAGCACTCATTTCTTTTCCTCCAATATTTAGGCCCCAAGCCAATTTTAAGTCAGATATTTACTTTATTTTTGTATTTATTTATTTTTATTTGGTTTTTTTGACAGGTGGATAAACCCAGCCATGCTCAAAATGTGGACGATGCATTACCTAATGTGGATGATGCATTACCTGTGGAAGGAAATGATATTTTTAAGGACTTAGGGGACCTGGGCAAGCTGGCAGAGATGAATGAAAATGGATTTAATTTCTCTAGTAGTCACAAAGGCAACCATTCTCTGGATCAGTGGCTCCCTGATGATTCTTTTCTGGAGTTACATGATCTTGATCATCCATTGAAAATCACTGTTGAAGGCAGTGGATCTGGTTTTGTCCCACCTGGTGGTGTTTGCATGGATTGCGACTGTGGCAATAACTCTGAACACTTTGATCACCAATTTAATGATTTTGGTGTGATGCATCATGCTTCTGCATCAATTCCTTATCCTCTTGTGCTGGCGGATAGGTCTTATGGGTTTGAGAATCAAATGGATGTGTTTCAAAAGGTAAACTATTGCAGTACCTTGTCTTTCTGACATCATTACTTTTCCATCCTCTTATATCTGGAAATTACATTCCTTTTTCTTTTCCCATGTTATCCTGAGATATTTGAATTTGCTAATATTTCAGAAATGTGTTGGAGAAAATGCAAAGCAGGGATATGGGGGATATGAATCTGCATCATACAGCACTGAACAATCTGAACCAGACAGTGGACATGTGGCTCAAACCCACAAAAGAGGTAGATTTCATTATCCTCAGTGACATTGTGATGGTTGGAACCTGCATTCTTGTTCCAATGCTCATTCTACTTTTCAAGTCTGTGTAGCAGAACACATAAGAGCAAGTGGGAGTCTTAAGCAAAAGCATTGGAACTGCTGATCTTTTAATTTATTTTGTATCTTTTGAAGATTGTAGGTTTTTTCTTGTATGTAGTTGAGTCCTGTTGTGTAGAGTCATGTAAGCAAACTATTCAGTTCTGCAAGTATGTTTGGATGTAGAGTTTCTGCTACAGGTCTATTGACATGTTGATTTAAGAGGGCGTCAGCATAAGGTGCTGAGAACTCTTGCTGCAGTCTCGATTGTTATATATTGTCCTTAAAAATGATGAATCCTCATTTCCTTTTTCCTCGTTTGTTTGTTATATTTGTCCAGGAGAACAGCAAACAAAATATTATTCAAGGTTCCAACAATTGTTGGAGTCCATCCCCAGTCGACCTGCTTCAGCAGCAGAGCATCCTGGTTCTAGCAATGGACTGAGAAAGAATACAAGAACTGTCTTGTGTCCTAGTGTTGGGGTTGGTGGGTGCACCAAGGAGGCACTGTCAGACAAGTTGGAGTTGTCATGCCTGGGTTATTGTGGGTGCAACCTGCATAGGAGGAGGGAGTTTAGGAAGGAAGCAGCTCTCTGGGACGGGAATTTCATGTTTGTCCTATTCTTGGGCATGCTCTCAGCTTTAATGTGGGTGTTCATAGCTGCAATCCTCATGAAACTTGGCAGGTTTGCATGGGACCTCCTCCTCTCTTAGCTTATTTATTTTCCATTTTTGTCTTTCTTTCTTTTGTTGCCTCAGCTCAGTGCCATGGTTGTGGTGGGAGGAGGGCCTTCAATTATATGGGGGTTGTGTAAATAAGTCGGTTGGGAATGTTTGGGAATCTATAATGTTATTTCGGTTGGTTATTGACATGAACAAGGACGAATCCATTATAGGGCCAACTTGATTGTGTGGGTCAAACAGACGGTGTTATGTGCCCTCTGTTTTTAAATTATAACTCGGCTTATTTTTTACATTTAAAATGAAACGTTTGTTTCCATAATCTTCATGGAAGGTATTCTTCTGCTTGAGGATGTTTGATTTGGATTGAAAAATGGAAGGTGATGGTGATGGTGATGGTGATGATGTGAAGTTGAGGGCGAGGTTAGGCACATAAGATCCAGGATGTCTCCGTATTTCAGTGATTTTTAAACGTTGACATTTAATGGGGAATTATTTCAGCACCTTGGCCTTCTTTTGGGTCCACTCAATGACCAAATTAGAGTTCATATTTCCGTCACCATAAAAGCTTACAGCCCAAAGAGTGGGTGCTGAGGTGTCTCTTTTTGTGTAATCACGTTTTGTTTTGCTTCTCTCTTTTTTTTTTTTTTTTTTGGGAAACACTCGTATTAGAAGTGTGACTGTAAGTATATAAAAATCTCTCCACAATAGTAAGGCATAGACAAAGGAATAAAAAATGGGGTAATGTAAATTTCTCTCCTGCTCTCATTTCTCTTCATGGTCCATTCTTCGTCAATGGTAAATTCGCCTGCTTTTGATTCCGCTATCACTGTATCAATGCCTTTTGGTTCATCATCTTCATTGATTCAAGTTGTGAATCCAACCACAATCAATTCCAGTGAAACTTAAATGAGGTTAACTTGCTCCAATGGAAACAGCATATCTATGTTGCAATTTGTGAATTAAGGCTTGATGGTTTCACTTTAGGCACTTTTCTTTGTCCTCCTCAATTTTGTCCCGATCCAAATCCAATTGAAGTTTCATCTCAGATCAACCTCAACCCAGATTATGAACAATGGCAAAGCCAAGATATGTTGATTGTCACTTGGCTTCTTAGCTCAATCTTTGTAAGTATCCTTCCTCAATTGGTTGGAGGTAGGGATGGCAATGGGGTGGGTTCGGGATGGGTCACCCCCATCCCAACCCAGCCCCGTTTATTCAAAATCATTCCCATCCCCGTCCCATTTAAAAAATTAAATAGGGTGGGGCGGGCCGTTTAACTTTTTTTTGAATTAATTTTTTTTTTAAATTACTTTAAAATTTTTTAATTATATTCAAATAAATAATTAAATTATTATGTTTTTTATAACTTATTTTATTAAAAATATTTTTTTATTATTTATATATTAAAAATAGTAAAATAGTAAAAAAAAAATTAAATTAAATTAATTTTAAAATTTAAATTAAATCAAGTTTATATATAATCTGGGCGGGGTGAGACGGGGCAATGCTCGAACCTGCCTCGGGTTTTTAAAAAAATTCTTAAACCTCTCCCAAATTCGTTTATTAAAATTGAATCCCGTCCCAATAGGGGTAGGGCGGGTACCCGAAAAAACCCGCCCCATTACCATCCCTAGTTGGAGGTACTACTTCTCATGGCATCTGGGCTACCTTGACTCAATACTTCGTTGCTCAAAATGAAGCTCATTTAATGCAATCAAATCTGAATTACAAAAGTTATAAAAGAGTAGTTTAGCTATGAGAAATTATTTGAACAAAATGAAGACCATTATGGATTCACTTGCCTCAATTGGTCAAATTCTTTCTACAAGAGATCAGGTACTTACTAGTACTAGTGGATTAGGCCATGATTACGAATCCATCACCATGCAAACTACATCTAATTTGAATACCTACAAATTAACTAATGTAATTGTGTTGTTGCTTGCACATAAGAACCAACTTGAGTAATATAATATCAATATCTCTAATGTCATCCTAACAACTAATGTTGCCTATCAGAATCCACAAAAGCAATTCACTCATCCTGATTAAGGAAACTCATCGTAGAAATGACAGTTTCATGGCAATTTAGGCACCAAGTTTCATGGCGGTAGAAGAGGTAGAGGTTGAGGGTGTAGTGGTAGAAGAAGTAATAAGCGTAAGTGTCAACTTAGTGGGAAGATGGGTCACACTAATCTCAAATGTGGTAATTGTTTTGACCCATTCTTTATTGGTCTTTCTGCTTACCGCTCAAACTTACATACCGGTACTACTACCCCAAGATCCTCCAACAATGCAGGCCAAATGCAAGCGATGCTTGCAGCACTAAATACTTAAGATGATGGGGCTTGATTTCCAGACTTTGGTATCACAAACAAATTCAGCAACCTAAACGTAAGAGCTGATTATTAGGGCTTTAATAAGCTGCACCTGGTTGATGGTACAAGTTTGGCTATTTCTCATGTTGGACATTCCATTTTTTCAAGTCCTCATTCTTTTAAATCCCTTAATTTAAGAAACCTTTTACATGTTCTAAGAATCACTAAAAATCTCATTAGTATCTCACAATTTTCCTAGGATAATAAAGTTTACTTTAAAGTTCACTCTACTTTGTTTTGTAAAGGATGTGGTCACAGAAGCCACTATCATCAACAAGACTCTTAAGGATTGATTTTATCAATTTCATCTTCCAAGATTAAGAACTTCAAATGAGTCTTTCACCAGTCCAACTAGTTGTCATCACATTTCAACATCATCTTCAACAAATCGATTCTCCAACCCTTTAGTCTCTAGAGTTTATCTAGCCAACTTATGTTCTAGTCTAAATTCCAATTCAATTCATTGAAATCAAAGTTCAATGTTTAGCCTTGATCTTTGCCATCAAAGACTTGGCCATCAAACTGATAAGATTATCAAAATTGTCTTGAATCAATGTAAAAGAAATTTTTTTAGCAATGGGAATTTTTCATTTTTGCACAGCTTGTCAATTAGGTGAGAGCCATAAGTTACCTTTTGTAATTTCAAATTCTGCTTATCAAACTCTATTAGAGCTTGTTCACTCCGATGTTTGGGGCCTTACTCCAACCCTCTCATCTAATGGTTTTCAATATTAGGTGAGTTTTATAGATGCCTATTTTAGATTCATATGGTTTTACTTCCTTAAAGCTAAATCTAAAGTGTATTCAATTTTTCATAATTTTAAAACATAAGTTGAACTTTATCGTAATCATTTGGAGATATAATGTCGAACGCTTCAAGGATTGTTCATACCTGAAAACTTCTGATACTCTTTTTGACCTCTTAAACTCCAAACTAAATAAATAAATAAATAATATATAAAAGAAGTTAAAATCATATCTTTGTACTTCTAGATTAAATATGATTGAGTTATGAAAAGATTGAAAAAAGAAAGGAGGAAGAAGAGTAAGGTGTTATTTGTTTGCTTGTTATTAATTTAATTTTAAATAGAATTTAAAATTAAATAGTGTTTAATAATATTAAATATTAAGTTGTTAGTTTTTTTTTAATATTTTATTTTTATTAAGTATTATGAATAAAGAAAACTCAACACATTACTTTTTTTTTAAAATAAAATAAAATATTTTGATTTTTTCTATTAAGTAAAAAAATTTAAGAAATAAGTAATAAGTTAACAGAAAGTAAAAAAATAAACTATCTGAAATTTAAAAGTAAGTTGTTTTCAACAAAAAATTTAAAAAAAATAAACACTTAATATTAAGTATGTATTATTTTTTAAAAATATTTTAATCTTTTCACTAATAGGTAATTTTGCCCTCAAAAAATTATAATCCAAGTGAATACGTGGGGAATAAGTGGGTGTGAATATAAATTTTCTCAGCAAATTTGGTCTATTTTGTAATTCTTTTATTTATTTATTTGTAGTGCAAAACCATGACCAAACGAATATTGTTTTGATCTTTACCATCATGAAAATCAAGGATGGAAAAGGCAAAATAATTTGCATTTCTTCATAGTTTTTAAGATAAAAAGTTGTACTTAATCCTAATTATAGTTTTTGTCAACTCCACTAAAAAAAAAATAGCAAAAAGTGCAAGGTCTAAAAATAATAGATTATTAATTTAAAATAAGTAAATAAAATTAGAGATGACAATGAGACATGTTTGAAATTTAAATTAATGAGTTTGGAAATGTTTTTTAAACTCAGGACAAGTTTGGGTCCGTGTTGTCCCACCCTGATTATATATAAAATTAATTTTAAAATTTAATTGAATTTAATTTTTATTTTTTTATTTTTAATAATAATAATAATAATAAATATTTTTCAATAAAATAAGTTATAAAAAATTATAATATTTAAATTATTTATAAAACATATATATTTTAATGTAATAAAAAATTAAAAAAAAAATAAAAAGAAGATAAACAAGGCAAGCTTAAGAAATTTGCATGTCTAATGATGAAAATTATTTTGAATAAATAGGACGGGTTAGGGATAAGAACAACCGATTTCAAGCCCACCCACTCCCCGTCGTAATAAAATAGGCATCTTGGGAAAGTCACAAAGAAGGACCAACCCTATAAAAGTAGGAAAGAATTAGAAATTCTTATAAACTAAAACACTAAAAATATAAAAATAAGCCTCATTTGAGGGAGTTTGATAAATTAATTTAATAAGCCTCCAATTAGGGAGATTGAAAAACTAATATAATTTATTAGATATATTTAATATATTTGATAAAATAAATTAATACTAGAAAAGGAGGCAAGAATTAGAAATTCTTATAAATTAAAACACTAAAAATATAAAAATAAGTCTCAAATGAGGGAGTTTGATAAATTAATTTAATAAACCTCCAATTAGGGAGATTGATAAACTAATTTAATTTATTAAATATATTTAATATATTTGATAAAATAAATTAATATTACTGTTCAAAATTAAAAATTACTTAAATGTAATTAACTTTTTATAAATTTCAAGTACCCACTTTTCATACATTTCCTTGCTCTTTATGTACTTTTTTTTGGAGGGTCAAGGTAAATGTATCAATATAATTGTTTAGATAAAATATTTTAAATTAGATAAATAAAAATTAATTAATAATTTTTCAGTCAATAAATAAGAGCAGAGGCCATATGAAAAAATCAAATAAATTGATAAAAATAGGTTTTGATTTCCATTTTATCCCTGCAAATAATAATAATAATTATTATAATCACAATGATGATGATGAAAAATGAAGTAAAATTTGGGTTTTCATTGTCAACCAAATTTTGGGTTCATTAGGGTGGGGTTAAAAAATTCATTCCCAAGCTTTGGTCATAAGATCCAAATAAGACCTTAGCATAAGTTACAAGGTAGCCTACTTTAATATAAGCAGGAAAAGTGTATTTTCATTCACTCATGAAAAAAAAAAAAAAAAATCTTAAAATAAAATACAAATTTTAAGTAGTTATTTAAAAATAATTGACACTTCATGCGTTTTTTAATTAAAGGCATTACCGTTAACTATTTAAGTATTACCTTTTAATAATATATATACTACACTTTTAACTATTTTTTATTGATAAATGTATAAAACTTGAATTATTTTTAGACAGTTACTGTTGTGTAATTATTTTTATAGAAGTGTTTAAAGACATTTTTTTTCTTCAATGAAGCCGATAAAGAGCTTTATCTGAATCTCATTAAAAAAATAATTTTAAAATTTGTGTATTTCTTACTTGAAACATGTCTTATATATTGTTAAAATTAGAATTTGAAATTTTAACGTTTAATTCTTCACATCCACATAAGAGGGATGATTAAAATTTAAAACATATTTTTAAATTTAACCAACTTGATAATCTCTTCTCATTCAAAAAAGGGATTTTTCTTCATCTTTTTGAGCATCTTTGAAGGTAATCCCAAATCTTTTTTCTTTTTATTTACAATATAAAGGAACAAATTTTGAATACTACACAAGATGAAAAGACAAAATTTGCATTGATTAGTGTTTTATACATGAAAAAGTTGTAATGTTGAAATCTAAAAGGGAGCAGAGACAATGTCCCTTGAGTAGGATGTTGGCAGATACTTTGCCTCCCTATCAAATTCTTCACCTAAATTCATCATTGAATCTCCATTCCTGTGTAACACACTGCGCACCGGCTCTAAGCCCTGCAAAATTTACCATATTTGTAATTTTAATTGAATTAAAATCAAAACAAAGTATGATTAAAAAAATACAATATGATTTAAAAGTATACTATATAAGTTTAAAAATCAGATTTGGGTAGTCCATAAATTAGATTATTGTAGTGCTTTGGGACATTAGACCAATATTTGATTAAATAAATTATTATATTATTAAAATCTAATTATTAGATTTTTATTTTTAAAATACTTTCATATTTTTTTTATTTTAACCGAAGTACATAAAATATAAATATCATAAAGTCTGGGAGAGAAAAAATGTATAAAAAAATTATTTAAAAATAGAATAAATATATGTTTTACAGTAATTTAAAAAAAAAAATATATATATATATATATATATATTTTTTTTTTTTTTAGTATTTTAAAAATATTAAAAGTATTTCCAAAAATCATATTATCGAATAAATAGTATGTATTTTAAAATAAAATTACTTTTAAAAGGTTACCTTTTGGTGTGCTTTTCAAAATTGTGCCAAGATGCCAAAATGGTCAAAATTTTTGACGATTCCCTCACCAAACACATTTAGCTGTAAAGGCGGTGAAAGTGATTTCAAGGGAGAAAATTATTCCCACAAGGGGCTTATAACCCATTAAAGATTTTTTTTAAAAAAATTTTAATTAAAAATTGAAATAGAAATGAAAATCAAAATTTTTGAAAACAATATCCGTACAATAAAGTTTTATTAAATATAAATTAGATCCGTGAAAATTAATTTTTCATGCTTTTCCTTAAAAAATTTTTTCAAAAGGGAATGGAAAATATCATTAAACTAAAAGGAAGGGTATAACCACCCACAAGCAAAACCAAACGAGAGAGAGAGAGAGAGAGAGAGAGAGCGAGAGAGAAGCAAGCTTGAAACTGCCTAAGAGCAAAACAAAACAAAAGCAAGCTGAGAGAGAGAGAGAGAGAGAGAGAGAGAGAGAGAGAGAGAGCGAGAGAGAAGCAAGCTTGAAACTGCCTAAGAGCAAAACAAAACAAAAGCAAGCTGAGAGAGAGAGAGAGAGAGAGAGCGAGAGAGAAGCAAGCTTGAAACTGCCTAAGAGCAAAACAAAACAAAAGCAAGCTGAGAGAGAGAGAGAGAGAGAGAGCGAGAGAGAAGCAAGCTTGAAACTGCCTAAGAGCAAAACAAAACAAAAGCAAGCTGAGAGAGAGAAAGAGAGAGAGAGAGAGAGAGAGAGCGAGCAAAACAAAACCAGGCTTGAAACTGCCTAAGAACAAAACAAAAGCAAGCTTGAAACTGCCTAACCTTAAAGGACTTAAATCACAAATAACATAGTTGCAGTATCCAAAAACTTAGTACTTCTAAATGGAGATGAGTATTCATCATCAAATCTACATCTCTTTCTAATTATTATTATTGGGTATTATCCCATATTTTATACCCATGGACCAAAAACAAGCAAAGGAGACTCCATGCAGCATGAAACCCACAAATATTAATACACAGGTGATATCTATAAGTAAATTTATATGACTCCATTTCAGAAGAGTTTTTTTGGGTGGGTCATTACCTCTGTGAAAATACTCAAAGCTTCTTCCATGCTCCTTGTGTTCATCACATACAGCGCCGCCTCCTGTTCCCAAATCATGATCAATCATACTATTCAAATTCCCGAAAAAAGAAAAGAAAGAAAAAAAAGATGAATTAGTTCAAATACTAGCTAGCGCAACGTACCCTTGCAAACTGGAGCTGATTGATGGTAAGAGTCATGGGCTCAGTCTCTATGGACGTTTGCCTCTCAATACCCATCACCTGTGACTCCCCCATTTTTTCTCTGAGACTAGGACACACGGAAAGAGAAAGATGCCTTCGAAATCCAACATGCACGGTGGAGGGCCTATAAATAGAGAAGGAAAATCAGAGGCCAGGGTTGGCCATTGCACCACGTCTGGTAACGTGGCAAGCTCCAACCGTCGAGGTTCTGTCAACGTGGCTTCATCATTGTGGTGCCACCAAGCACGTGGCATATGTTTATGGTGTGTCTCAGGTGAGGACTCTCTAGGGTTTAAACATGTCACGTGGAGATCCCTAAATGGATATTTGCAATTTTTATTTTTGATCTTTGCTTTGTCTAACAGATATTACGTGTTGTTGTGTGATACTCCAACCAATGGGAGATGGCCAAGTGTTGGGGTGGCTGAGTATGGTGAGCCACACGGCCCACGCCCCAATTGTTGGTAGGGTGGGGCGTGCCGCCTACTCCATCGGCCATGAGACAAGTCGGTTGGTTTTCCAAATATAAATTCCTTTTCTCCTCTGTATTTGGACTACAACATTGTCTTGACTCCAAATAACTATCTTGCCTTTGAGGTGTATATCATTCTACTCCTTAAAAGATTTGTTGAAAGGGAAGTTTTGTTGTCTTTTCATTTTTTTCAACTTTTTAACGTCTATTCTTATCTTAATTATTGGTTATCTTTATGCAAGGTTGAGACATATCTTATTACATGAGATGTTGTTGTCTATAGACACAAATGAGCCGTCCATTTGCTTTTTCTTATGTTAATGTAAAATTTTTAAATCTATTGAAAATATCTAGGTGGTATTTATTTATTATTTTTGCTAAATAAAGAAAGTCAAAATATTTGACTTTTTTGTTAAGTTAAAAATAACCTACCTCGAATCTCTTAATAATAAGTTTAATTTAATTATATTGGTTGACATTAACATATTACATTTAATTTAGTAGAAAAAGTCAAATATTTTGACTTTTTTTTGTTTTTTTGTTTAATATAAACAAACATCACGTTACTTTATTAGTCGAAAGAAATCTTCTTAAATTCTAAGATTTTGAATATAAAGTGTTTAAGTGTATTCATTAATACAAAAAACTAATAAAATAACACATCATATCTACGCTTTATACTCTATGTGTGTTAAAAGCGTCCATATTTGGGAAAAATGGGTTAATATTGACGTTTTAGGACCGATGGTGTTTGAAGAAGTAGTTCATAAATTTTAAACCCTAAACTTGATTTTCTTGGGCAACAAAATTGATTAATTTGATTCAATCAATTTATTCTTTTGATCAATCTTAGAGATGAATGATAATCCAAATAAAACACCTATAAAGATTATTGTCAACCTCAATGATGTAAAAACTATGAATCTATCGAGTGTAAAAATATTAAAATCTTCTTCTATTCTAAGATTTTGAATACCATGCTTGTAAGTGTATTCTTGATTTTGCAAATGGTCTAGAGAGATTGAAGAGGTAATCATAAATTTAATCCCGAATTTTAGACCCTAAATTTGAGTTTTTTAGACCACAAATTTGATTAATTTGATTTAATCAATTTATTCTTTTTATTGGTTCTATAGATATTCAATGATAACCTAATTCGTTAATCAATCAAAACGCACTAAACATAAGATATATATGGAAAATCATCTATATATAGATATTATCCTCAACCATCGTATAAAAACTATGGATTTATGGTTTGTAACAAAAATCTACTAAATATGAAAGAAGAGTAAATAGTTTTACTTGATTCAAAAGCTACTACCCTGCTACACTTATATTCCCCAACACATTTACGTGGTCTAAAAACCATGTAGTGCATCCTCGTGCTCCTAAATGCACCACCTCAAAGCCATGTTCGATGGGTTGAATTTCTAACTTCTATATTTCCTTATTGAAAGGATTTTTAAGTTTTTTTTAATAAAATTTTAATTTTGAGATTTTAGGAATTAGGGCATAATAATGGAATTCTTAGGAATTCTCAAGGCTGAAGGCTCTTTTCTCGTATATGTGAAATATGTTTTTCAATTAATTTTTATGCCAAAACTCTAGGTTTTTAGTTGTCAAGGTGTTTGTCTTTTTAGCTTTTTGCTAAAGCAATTTGATTTCAAACTTTAAATTGTATATATATATTTTTCATAACTTATTATAAACATTTTGTTGAATATAAAAAACCAAAATATTTGACTTTTTCTAAATGGAAAAAGCAATATGTTGATTTTTCTTTACTTTTTAATATTTAATAGAAGTAAAATATTACAAAAACAAATAACTTAATACTTAATACTATTAAGCATTAAAATTCTATTTAGAGTTAAGTAAAAAAACAAACACTACCCTAGACTCAAAAAAACTTTTTAACAAATGTATTGCCAAATTTCCTTTCGGCATACATTCTTTTCATTTTCTTTTATTTTTAATAATTTTCCATTTTTATTGATTTTTTTAATAAACATAAATAAATGTTATAATTCCTAAATTAATAGAATTTATATAATTAATCCATGTAAAAATAAAATGGGTAGTGGTGGGACCCAATATATATGATGTACTCATTTGTTAATTGATTCTAGTTACCCTATTTATTAAAATAAATGATTGATTTAGCTTTACTCTAGGATTTACATGAGATATTTTATATTTATCATTGTGCACTAACTTTATCTATCATTATAGCACTCAACTTGCAACTAAGGTACACCCTGAATTTATGTCGCTTACTCATTCTTTATTATTAAAATTATCCATATATTAACTAATCAATTGTCATAATTGTTTTGACTTAATTAGTAGAGACCTACTTTAGGGCTTAGAGGGATGCTATGACTTATCATTATATCTTCCCGATAGGTCACCCTAGATCTAAACTTGAAACTCGATTTTCACATACTTGTCTTTCCTTTCAAGAGTCACACTTAGAGTTTTTTTTATTATTTTGTTTTCCCTTTTAAAAAATTAAAAATAAGTGGGACTCTACTTTTAAAAAAAAAATAGTTTTTTTTACTAAAAAACAAGTCTCATCATCAAATGGAAACACATGTAAAAAATGTGGGTCCACAATTGTGTTTCAAAAACATGATTTCAACAAAATGAGCTAAAATCGTGTCTTCAAGACATGATATCCATGTGGCGCATTTCTAGCACAAAATTCCATAGATTTGGAAATATTTTTTAAAATGTTGTATTTTGAAAAGTATTTTTTAAATTATGGTATTTTTCAATAGAGCTCATATAAAAAAAGTGTTTGGCTTCCTAATTTTAGAATAAGATTTGTCTAGCCGCTTCTCTAGGCAACAAGTAGCAACCTAGTGTTGAGTATGTGGAAGCTCTAACACTACTTGTGGGGAAAAAAAATCACAACACTCAAACAAAATAGGATAAAATAAAATAAAATAAAAAAGAGAAAATATTTATGTGATTCGATATAATCCCTTACGTCCATAGGAAAAGGGCGATCAAATTTATTATAAACATCAAGATTATACAATTTAAACTCTTTCAACCTTTTTCACCCAATACACCCTTTGCGTACCTCTTTTCATTTTTTTCTTACATTTTTTCTTCTTTCTATCTCTTTCTTTTTCTTTTCCTATGTATCTATCATAAAATCATATATTTATAGTCTTATGGATTAACCATAAACAACAGTTTTCTAATTCTAATTAAACTTTAAAAAATAATTTATTAAGACACAAACTTATAAGTATTAACTTTCCTAAAAATAAATAAATAATTTGGCCCAAATCTCAATAATCTCCACCTTAAGTCAAATCCTCTCAATACTGCATAATCAATGAAAATAAGCACATGTCATTTTCAAACTCTTATCAAACTTGACTTGAGAAATCGTATTTGTCTTTTTTTTATAACTTCATTACTTTTATAATTACTCTCATCCTTGTATCAATGGGTACTCTTAGCAGAAAATGAAATCTTGATCATCTTGTTGCGCTCTTCTACTTTGACAACTTTAACACTAGTAGAAGACTCTTCATGGCTTGGCTCCACCTTGATAGATCCACCTAAAATTTTCTTCTCAATCAAAGTATATATATATTTTTTTCCCTTTTTTCACTTTCATAGTTGTCAAAGCACCTTTAATACTCATAATATTGTTCTTTCCAAAAAATGGTAACCCAAAGTGTCCAAAGCCCCGAGTGAAATTAGACTCCTCCTCAACTTGGGAATATGCTTAAATTAGGGCTTGAATCACTACCCATTTGAATAGTATTAACATCACATTCCTTATGATTATCAAACCACTCCTTATATGGATACATAAAGGAACATCTAGAATCTAAAATCCAAGAGTCAATACAATTTCATGAACTATAATAGAATGAACATCACATTTATCAAACTTTTCATCAACAATATTAGTAGAATCTAAAGTTTCTTGGGATTCAAAATTTTTTCTTGCTTCTAGGTGTTTTGTGAATTCTTCATAGTACCTTCTGATATATCCCTTTTTGTGGCACTAATAACACTTCATATCCTTCCAGAAGCATGATTAGGAACAATCATCTCTCCTATCATAATTCCTTTCTCACAAATTATTCCTATGATGTGGTTCATAATTCATCACAAGATCTTGTCCAATATAAGACGAACTACTTGGTTACTTAATATTTTCAATTTCTAAAAGAGCTATTGACACCTCATCCATCGTCAATGTTGTCTTTTCAACTAACAACGTAGTTACCATTGTCTCATATAATTTTTGTAAGGATGACAGTAAAATAATAACTTGATCTTCCTCATCAATTTTAATTCTTGGGTAAAATATTTATTAAATTTATTTATATAATCATTAACATCTATTATTTCGTTCATCTTAAACTCAAGTAGTTGTTTTTTCAAATATAGCCTATTTGTAAGGGATTTTGACCAATAATTTTTTTCTAACTTCTCCCATAAATTAGATGGAGACTTTTCATTCAAAACATTTTACTTTATTTCAAGAGTTAGACTTAAACGAATAGTACTTGTTGCTCTTGCTTTTAATTCTTCCCATACTTCATCCATCATGTTCTTTGGTTTCTTATCTTGTAATGCTTTAAGAAGTCCTTTTTGCACCAAAATATCTTTAAGAGTACTCTTGTCAGGTGCTAAAATAATTCTTCCCATCACAATGCTCAATATTATATTTTATTCTTGACATCATCTTCAAAATAATTTTCCCACAATCATCACATTGTGACTATGATACCACTTGTTGAGTATGTAAAAGCTCTAATACCACTTGTTAGAAAAAATCGCAACATTTACACGCTTCAATGTAATCACTTAGGACCATGATAAAGGGAGACCACATTTATTATAAATATCAAAATTACAGACTTCAAACCCTTTCAACATTTCTCTACATAAATCTCAATATACCCTTTGCCTATCTTTCTTTACTCTTTTCTTACTCTTTTTTTTCTTCCTCTATCTTTCTCTTTCTTTTTCTATCAATCTATTATAAAAACCACATATTTATAGTCATATGAATTAACCTTAAACCAATAGCTTTATAATTCTAATAAAAAAAATTAAAAATAATTTACTAAAACACAAACTCTATAAATATTAATTGTCCTAAAAATAAAAAATAAAGAAATAATTTAAGTCAAATCTCAACAACTAAAGATATGAAGTAGTAAGATCGAGATATTTATGTAATAATAATTTGCTAAAAAAACATGAAATGGATTTTAGTTCACTATTATGTGGCATGTTGTGGATGTGTTAATAGTATTAATTGAACTTAAAACTAAATAGTATTTAATAGTGTTAAAATTAAGTTATTTTTTTTAATATTTTATTTTCTATTAAGAATTAAGAAATTAAAAAAAAAACTAATATATTTTTTTTAGCATTAAAAAAATTTAAATATTTTAACTTTTTTCATCAACTAAAAATTTTTAGAAATAAGTAATAAATCTTTAAAAAAAAAGGTAAAATCTTAAAGCAAGTTCTTTTCAATAAAAAGTTAAAAATAAAAATAAAAACCATCACCCTAATAAAAATAAAAATTATTTTTAAAATATAAAAATAAAAATAAAAACTAAAAGGAAAAAAGCCAAACCAATTGTAACTTATATACAAGTAGATTCGGGAAAAAAAAAAAAAAAGTAGAATTTTGATATATTCTTTACAATGTGCCATTTTTTTTTATCATTATAAAATGGAATCAAATGATGTTGGAAAAAATATACCTTGGATTCCATTTTTGCACGAGGGATTTGGTTTATACTCTTGGAGAGCACCTCACACCATTATCTTTCTATTGTGATGATTCCTATTTCTGAATTAATAAATTATTTCCTATTTTTTAATTAATTAATTATTATGATATAGTTGAGATTATTTACTAATAATATATGATGAAAAGTTCATATATTTATATTTTTTTGGTGGCCCTGTTTGGCGGCGAGGAAAATGACAAAAAGAGCAGCGAAGCAATATCTCATTATCTTGCCTCCTTTAAGACGTACCTAGAAGAACGGCAGAAGCACGAGAGCTCCAGCTCACTTCCCCAGTGCACGTTAGCACTTTCAGAGGCGCAGATTAGCACTTCCCCCAAGAGTGAAAGCTGCAGCACTAGAATCTCTCACTATCCTTGAATTTCTTTGTCTAAAAAATTCCTCATTTTCTTCACCCAAACGAACTAACAAACCGAACAAGCAGCCAAAAGAACTCACATTTTCCGAGAAGCCACAAACCCACCAACAAAAATGTGCCCTCCCCAAAACCCTAACTCCTGATCTCATCCCTGCTTCTCTTTCTCCTCCATGGACGATATCACTCGCCGGAGACCCCGTGCTCGCCGGGAACCTCAGCCTCGCCGCCGATCATGGTGCTGCTCTTTCTCAGTGCCCCCGACGAGCCCAGACCACCTCCGGGTCTCGCAACCCAAGCCGCTTCAGAAGTTCGAAACCCTATCCAAATCGGGCAACTCTTTTCCGAATTCGCCGCAAAGTGCCCGATCCGGATTAGGGTTGGTGGGTCGGATTGATCCGCGACGAATCTTGTCGCCGGGTCGAGTTTCGCCGATCGACTCTGACCCATCTGGTGATTTAGTTCACGATATCTTGGTGGACCCGTCTCCGGTCCGTGATACGGGTGTGAGATCTGCGAGCTTTCGGGCTCCGCTGGAGAATTTTCGGGCGCCGCCGGAAGGGTCGGCGTCGCCGGGTTCATGCAATGTTGTGAAGGAGAGTGAAAATGGAGCTGGGTTTTTTGATGTGAGGTTGAATTTGAAGGGAAAACATGGTGGGTCGTTGGTTTTGGAGTTGAATTCGGAGGTTTTGAGTGCGAACAGTTCCGTATTTGCGGATTTGATATCGGATTATCAGAAGGGTTGCAGTGGTCCTGCGGCGAAGTTGTGTAGGATTGAGGTTCCTGAGGTGGAGCATTTGGGTGTATTTCGTGAGACAATTGAGCTCATGTTTGAGGAAGATATCACCAAGCGGCTCTTGAAGGCTGGAGTACATCGGTCCATTGATATACTGGAGGTGATGCTTTTGGTTCCATTCCTGCTTTCTTCTTTTGGTTCTTGGTTTGCTGCCTTTGCTTGTTAAATGGGTTTGTATTCGAAGTCTTTGGTTTCTAGATTTGTATATATGTGTGCTGTAGTTATCTTTTACTGCACATAGATAATTGAAAGTTTCGGAAGTGCAAAGGAAGTTGAACTGTTGAGATGTTATGAGGTGGCGGGAATGAGCATGGAAATGGTTCCTAAATCTCAAGGCAACCAAACCATTGTATTCTTTTAAAACGCAGGATTGACTTACATGTGTTGTAGAGAAATAGATAAACACAGGGAATTGAATTAGTGACTTGCATGTGTTGTCCATTGGTGATGTAAATCTCTGATAGTAGTGTGTAGCCACATACTTCTGTTTGCATGTGGATTATGAGCTTTTTACTTTAGTTGATGGATTTCTCAATGTGGATTATGTGCTTCTGACTCCTAGTTTATATTTCAAGCCTGTTTGGTCTTCTTCATTATTTAGATCATAAAAAGGTGTAAAATGGACGAAAACACTGTCCCCAGCCATCATCAGATCCGTTAGGTACTTCAAATTTGTTTTTGTGAGTGTTATTATATCCGAGTTCACAGGTTTTGCTTATAATTCAATGTGTCTGAATCTATTTGCATAACGCGGGCAAGTGATGATGGTATATGACTTGACCATCCTATCCTCTGTTTCTAGGTGATGCTTATTGCAGTGAGAAACATGTCTTGTTGTGGACAACTTCAAACTTTAAGCAATATCTGCTTAATCTCTAACCTCTTTCAAATCGTGTTTGAAGCATAGTAAGGTGATCAAGAATCAATGCATTATGCACAAGGCTTTGAAAGATATGCAATTCGATTGGAATTATGTGCTGATTCACCCTGTATATCTTTTGGTTCATCCAAGTGTTTCTTCCCATTAGACTTTCTGGCCTTCATGTCCCAACCGTTGGGGAGGCATGAAGGCTTGCCATGTTTCATAATATGGTGTCCTTTATCATGAAAGAAAAAAATAGTTGGAATATCTATATATATATAGATATATATAGATAGATAGATAGATAGATAGATATGTATAATTTTAGTTTTTGCTAATTTCTGTCATGGTACATGGGTTTGGAAGTTTCTGCCAGTATCATATATGTTTGTGGAACATTAGAACTGAGACTCCCAAAGTGAATGAATAAAAGACATGACTTTTCTCATGTGAGGGGTTCTAAAATGTTGAGTAAAAGGGCTTATTTTTGGGTTTCTTATGTGCATACTGTCTGTATACGTATGGTGCACCCCCCTTTTTTTAGGCATTTCTTAATACATGATCTTGGTGTCTATCAAGAAAAAAAAGTTTTGAGGAAAAGGCAAAAGAGCCTTTTTGCATAAGGTTTGCAAAATATGGGGAGAGAAAGGAAGATTTGGTGCTAACACCACAAGCCCACCCTCTCTTGTGTTCTTCATCTTATGCAATAATTGGCAAGGTTCTTATCTTCTTCACTTCATTAGTAACTTCAAGACCTAATTGAGAAAATAAGAAATGTCTTTTAATTTCTGAAGTTTCTAATTAGTCGTTGTGTTTTGGTCAGTGGTCATTTTCTTATAGGCATAAAAACTAGTCCCTCCTTATGAAAAACCACATACATACAGGAGAAAAAACATTGGGCACTCAAGGAGGAAGGAAATCTCCAACAAAGAAGGCCATATGCTTTGCTCCTTGTTTGGTTAACTAATCTATGGCTTGGTTAGCTGAACAAGGAATCCAAGAGAAAGAACAACTCAATACATTTGCAGTATCTATGATTTTGCGCGTCCAGTTGTCTGACTTCCATGAACTCCTTTCCTTATTATTCACCCAAAATATTGAAGTGACAAAATCTCCCTCTACAATTAGATTGGATTGCGATAAAGCTTCTGCTTACATCAAACCTTCCAATAATGCCAATGTCTCTACCTAGATGGTTAACCCTATTTCCGCATGCTTAGAGAAAGCTCTCAGTATTGTATCCAAATGTTGTTTTGCCCTTTGATATAAATCTGACCCACCCTTCTTTCCTCAAAGGGGGTATACCTGGGATAAATGTGCAAAAATAGAAGGGGAAAAACGATATCATTTTGATATTTGTTTTCTTTTTTTTCAAAAAAGAAAAAGCGCAAAACCTCACTAACACTCTTTCCTTAAACGACTTCATGTTTTTGCCCATTGATGTACAAGTACAGATAGCAGTTCTTTTTTTTTTTTTTCCTTTCTAAAAAAGAATTGGAATTCACTCTTATTTTTATGGCAATTAATGTCTGAATTAGTGAGTGCTAAATATGAATTATGTGAGCTATTCTAGACTTTAATTAGTGCTAAATTTATGAATTCTGTGAAATATTCTGTTTAGTTCTGTACCTTTTTCGCCGCTTCTAGGCATTACTAATACAAACTCTTATTTACCTATTAAAAAAAATATCTGTTTAGTTGGATGCGTTTTTTAGATTCTTCAATCTGATTTCTTTTTTTTTTCTTTTTTTTTTTTTGAAATTTTTTGGTTGATACGATTTGGATCATGTATGAGTACATGATAAATGTTAGTTCTAAATTTGCAATGTTTATAAAATTGGACTATGTTGCGCCATTGTTCAATCAAGGGTGCACCTTGGTTTATAGCAAGTGCCTAAGCTCTGACAGAACTTTGCACCTTACCCAGTGTGTGCCTCTGAGAGCAGTGTATACTAACAACTAAACCTCCAATCACACTATTTTTTTATTTTTTTTATGGTAAGTATGTTTATAGGCAATTTTATGGGCAACCTTTTCCTTTTTCTCTTTTTGTATTTTCATAATTTTAATTCCAAAATTAAACTCAGAACCTCCCCTATCTTCAATTCATTCCCTCAACACCTGTGTCCAGGCCACTGAGGTGTTGACTACAGCTGGATTTGGTCTGGTCAAAGTTTTAATTTCCAAAATTAATGCTATGTCTCTTGGATTAGATTATTGCTGTTGGCTTATTTAGTATACAATGAATTTTCTGTTTGGTTCTACATGGGTTGGACAAACATGATATCTAGAGGATCCCACCAACCCGCCCAGCCACATGGTTCAAAGTATTGGTCATTTCCTGATGCGTATCAGATGAGTCGTAACTATCTTGGTCATGGCTGCAACTAGTCTGATATATGTCCTAATAATATGCAGTTTAACAACAAATTGGGTTAAACTCAAATATGAATCACTTGACTCAACCAAGTCAGGACGACTCAGAGTAACAACACTAAAACTTGAATCTAATATGCCTTAATAGATGAATAGGAACAAGAACTTCGAGCTGATTTATTTTCAAATTAATCATTTTTAACAATCACTTTTTTTGTCATTTCATTGTTTATTTTCACAAAATACCAATTGTGAAAATTTGGTATTGTGTATAAGAAAGTGTATGGTAATATTTTAAATTTCATGTAAGTCTTAACACTATCATAAACCAATTCAAACCCATACTTTTGTAACTATTTAGATGATATTAAATGCGATAGATAGCACTATCATTAGTATTTTGGAGTTTCTTGGGCTTTTTAACTAGCATATTGTACATATCACCCAATATTGATATGAGGTATCGAGACTGATACACCTTGGGACCTGTCGAGTTAGCAATCAATACTCCCAACTTTGAACCATGCCCAACCATCAGATTTGGCTTACATTTTCCATTCATTTGATTAGCTGAGGGTCTATTGGTTCTTTCTTTCTATATCTTTTTCCCTTTCAGGAGAAATATTGAATTTTTCTTTACAAGGTCAGAGAGGCAGTATTATTATATTAGTAGGTTTTGTCTTTTTTTCTTTTTTCTTCTCTTTTTTTCCCCCTACTCTTTTGTTTCTTTGTGGATATTACATAGTATTAATCAATTTCTTTGAGGCAGTATTATTATATTAGTAGTATTCTGCTGTATGTGATACTGTGCTGGAGATCAAGAACTTGAGTTGCAGTTTGCAACTAGGAAGTATTAGTTGGATGCATGCAACCCAACAAATCCTGATAAAAAGGGGAGTATTGTAACTAATTATTTTATTATTTATTTGTATTTATATATTAATATGAACTTCTTTTTCTGGGAAAATCCAGGATAGATCACCTCCCCCAAGAATAGTGTGTTTGGTAAGCATAGGACTTGAACTTGAAATCTCCTGCTCCTTAATGGCAGTGCTAGCTAGTTGAGCTAACTCCCACAAGAACAGTGAATTTGGCAAGCCTATGATTTGAACCTGAAATCTCCCATCCCTAAATGGGAGTGCTGGACATATGAGCTAACTTCATTGTGAAATCTATTCTTGGCTTTGTAATTTAGTATGATGTCATGAGATGGCATGTTACTAGATTTCCCTTGATATATGCCTGTAAATACCTGAACAGCTTTGTCACGCAATTTAGTATGATGTCATGAGATTTTCCAACACAATGGAGCAATAAGTTCCCTGAATAATCTTTTCTGGTCATCTAAATTTCCCTTTCAATGACTATTTTGATTTGATATCTAAAAATACTAATCCATTTATAAACTTGAATATGCCAAGATTAAATGCTAAGGAAAAATGGCCTAATCTATGGTTTCCATATAATGCAATCAATAGCTAACCATTTGGCCTCTTTCAAGGACAATTGTGGCTCCCTCAACGACAGTCAAATATCAAATTCATACCTGTTCCAAGTGTTGCATTCCTCACAAGTAGCCATCCTGATGGTGGATGCCTGGTTTAAGGCGGATGGTTGAGATACAGTTGAAAAGGTGCAATAGGACGAGGCACTGAATGTCTGAACCTTGACATTGGGGACAGGAGCTGTGGAATTATGATTGAACTTGGTGTTTATTGATGATGGGTCAAATCCATCACCTTACCATCTCACGGGATGGCTTTAAGTGCCTTAAATATTGACTTATTGGCTGAAATAGGCGCTGATTAAAATAATATGAGTGGGTCTCCTATATTATTTATGCATCTACAGATATTGTGGGATAACTGTAAGAGTCTTTCCTTGTGGTGGTATGAAGTTAGCATCAAACATGAATTCTGTATGGCTAACATACAGATACACACACACACACACACACACACACACTCTATTTGTTTTTATTTTCTATCATAATATGCTCACATGGGCTTCTCTTACTACTACTAGGTATCAGCAGGCATCATGTTCACTAAGGGTGTTTTGTCCTGTTTAAAATACCTCGAGGCTGTTCCTTGGAGTGAGGAAGAAGAGGAGAAGCTGAGAAGCCTATTTGCAAGGTTTAAGTTTGATGGTGCAACAACTAAAGACATCCTGGCCAGACTTTACCCTCTTGACTCGGGGGACTCACAAGGAAATCTAGCTAGACAGCTTGTTTGGTCCATCACCACTTGTGTTGATACCAATGCAAGGAATGAACTGAAGTTATTAGTCAAGGGCCTGCTGTGCAAAAGTTCAGTCTATGAGAAGGACCACTCCGACATCAACAAGGAGGATCTCTACAGCGTTTGCCAATCTTGTTTGGGTTCACTAGTGACCCTGTTTGAGGAGGCCACCAATTGTTGTGAGAGATTGGCAAAAAAGGAAATGGATAAGCCTCTGATTGAACGCATTTCAAGGCAGGTTGATAACATCAACTGGCTTCTAGATATCCTAGTTGATAGGCAAATAGCTGAGGAGTTTGTGGAGATGTGGGCAAGCCAAGGGGAATTGCTTAGGATGCATGAGAACACATCTCCAATGGTCAGATATGAGCTGAGTCGGGTTTCAGCCATTTTGTTCATTGCAGTGGGAACCAGAAAAATGCATTGTCGAACAGAAGCAAGATTAGGTCTTCTGCAGGCATGGTTTGGGCCTATGCTGCTGGACTTTGGTTGGCTACAGAGATGCAAAAAGGGGCTTGACATGAAGGCATTGGAAGAAGCCATGGGCCAGGCACTGCTTACACTTCCTTTGAAGCATCAGTACATGCTGTTTATGGAATGGTTTCGTTGCTTCTCCAAGCATGGTACTGAATGCCCTAATCTGAGCAAAGCCTTCCAAATCTGGTGGCGCAGATCATTTCTAAGAGGCTCAGAAAGTCATGCCGTTGAGTCCAGGTAATGGGTGGTATTCGGTCCTTTTTTTTTTTTTGTTTTTTTTTAATCTTGTGTGTAGTAGTTTGTCAGTAGTGTAGGTTAAGAGATTCTGAAGCATAAATGGAAAAGTCAATAATGTAGATCAACTATTTGTAGAATGTTGTAATAGCTGGAAGATCATCAAGTGTCATTATTCCATATTATCTTTACTCTTTCCATTCTTGGTACTCCTAAATATGGAAAACCCAAGGTTTAATGTTATTAAAGTGAGAGAGACGTATGTGTATGGTGCAACATAGTTGGGAGTTGGGATCAAAGTTATGTGCATGGTCACTTGGAGCACATTGAGGAATGAACTCTGGTTATTTTGGGTTACAATGAGGAGGTGATTGAAGCATTTTGTGAGTTACTCTTATCAAGTAATGCGTGCTGTTGTTTTTGCACGAGAAATTGGGAGTTTGGGAGATAATTATACTCTTCTTTTGAAGGGATTGGAGGCCATGTGAGTCTGGAACATGGAGGAGAGGAGGATGGGAACATATAACTTTATTTATTGTATAATAAAACAGCTCATGAGGATAATATTAGCAAAAACCTTCTCTTACATTTTCTTTTCAAAAAGGGAAAAACAAGTCTAAAAAGGGCCCGCCAAACAACCCACCCCTAGGCATAGTAGATGTTCAATATTGTTTCCCAAATCCTAAAAATGGGGAGGGTGCCCAAGATTCTGCTAAAATGGCATTCACAAAAGATGGGCAATGTTTGGCATCATTTCATCTACTGTCATCCTCAAAACTGCGGTGAGGGTTTTATCCTAAAATCATCTCAAGCCTCAAGTTCAACCAAGCCAACAAGGTACAAAATGATCTATTAATGATTGCAATTATGAGGAAAAGTGATAAAACACCCTTTTTCTTTCTAGAAGAAGTCTTTTTTGTTTTTATCTTTTTCTTATTTTTGGTTTTGGTTTCTGTTTCCGTAGAAATCTCCCTTTAGAAAATCCGGAAAGAGAGATATTATTTGATTTTTAGGTCGGTAGAGAGTGACAAGGTACATGGGTAAGGGGGCGATGCAGGGGAATGGAACCCAAAAAAATTATTTATATTCAGTTAGAATCTTTGATGAGGTCATTTTCGTATGGCGGTTGTATTATATTATACTATTTAATAATTCTGCCGCAATATTATGCATGTGATTTCATGTGATGTGATGTGTTGCGATGCTTCATGTCTTAAATTCACCACATCCATCCATTCATCCACAATTACCTCCGTATTTCGGTTAAAATGATTTATTTTCAATATTGTTTGTGAAAAAGGAGAATTTAATTACTAGCATACATTTTATATATTTTTTATTTTCGTAATAATAGATCATTTTTTTTGCTTTTAAATTTACACAATGAAAGAAAAAAAAAAGTAAAGTAACAAAGGATATTTGATTAAAAGGGATAAAATAAATATAAAATTACAAATCTAACTTCTTTTTTTTTTAACCAAAAAATATATACTCATTTTGAAAAATAATTTTTCTTTTAAAATACACATAAATAATAAAAATATTGAAGGGTATTTATGTAAAAAAATGGGTTTACTCTTTAAGTTAAAAAAAAGAAATAAAGATTAGTTTCATAAATTTGAGATTTTTTTTTTAATTTTTAATCAATTAATCCCAAAAGCAAATACCTCAATGCTTCATAAGGAAGGATAAAATAATGTTGAGGAAATATTTTCCTATTTAAAAAGAAAAGATTAATCCGATGCTTGAAAATTATAATTATAATTTCAAATGTATCAAAATACCTTCTACTTATTTTACAAAAAGTGTTTTCATGTGAAATAAGTATAAAGATTATTTTTCTTTTTTTAGAAAATATAAACATCATTTTTATAATATAGGTTAATATTTTAACCCTTTAAATAGTAATATAACATATTATTGTGATATAATAACAACAAATTATTTATAAAAATAAATAAATACAAAATATAATTGAATTTGACTTCTATCATTTAACCTTGTTTGAAAGGATATCATGGGAATATTGGTATATAATAATAATAATAAGTTCATTGACTATTTTTTCTTGACACTTGGGTTTCAACTCAGGACATACAAAGAAAAAAAAATTAGTCAAAGGTTGATCCGGTCCCATTGAGGCAGCCAGTTTGGTTTTCAACGTATTGATTGTTAATTCATGATTATTTTAGAATCTCACTTGGACTTTTTTTATGGGCTGCTCGACATTCTTTTCTCTCTACTGTTCTACATTGATTGGTATCACATAAAAGTCAATTTTTGGACTTCTTTTGCTAAGTGGAATTCTTACTATTAAACTACAACAGCCCAAGATTAAGCAGTTATGTTGGAACATGTTTTGAATATGCTTTGCATTGTTGGAATCTTCAAGTGTATCTAAAAACTCAATTATTCCATTAAGTCTCACTGGAGAGAGAGAGAGAGAGAGAGAGAGAGAGATGGTGGTGTACCTTTATCTTTCACTAAACATAAATATAGATGTGTTAGAAGATGTGGACTGTTGGAATTATATGCTCTAAAAGTCACTCCATTTGATATTTTATTACATTAATAAAATTAGTTACTATTTGATTAGTGTTATTCATGGTTCAAGGAGTTTATCTGGTTGGATTTTCCTAAGGATTTTGCGTTCAAAATGCAAAAGCTTCATGAGGCATAGAGCTCATTTATATATTTTTAATGATTTTTATGAAAAATAATATTGATTGTTTTAAGAATAAAATATTATATTTTGACATGCATATATCATCAAAAAGGGTTTTTCAATCTTAATTTTTCATATTCAAATAATTTGAATTGATAGTTAGGTTCCATTGATCAAGGTGGTTTTACGTTGAGATGCTCTATCTTGAAATTGATCAAATTTGAATAATTCACAATAGCCTAAATCATATCATGACATTGTGATTAATGATCTATGCAAGTTCATTACAAAGTTCGCTAAAATTTGTTTCCACTTCAATTTGGTTTAGGAAGCAACTATATGAGCCTTGTGCGTCTTTTGTATTCATCCTTAATTTGTTGGCAAAATGAACATAACGAAACAAATTGAGCAATGTTTCTTGTCGTTCCAACCTAGTATTACATTTTATTAACATTCTAATGTTGTGACATGATCAATTAGAAAGGTTTCTCATAGAGGTTGTGGGCTCACACTAGCCATAAGCCTAATATAAACCACATTACTATCTAACTAAATTAAACTAAGAGTTGGCCAATGCTTCTACATAATTATATAGAAAAAGCCTTATGGTTGACACTAAGCTGGAATAATTCTTAACATTAAGTTAGACTAAGGTTCTATTTGGAATGACTTCTAATTTTAGTTAAAAAAAACTTTAAGATTCAAAAAAAAGTTTAATATAAAAGTCAATTTGGCAAAAGATCAATTTTGACTTATGTAGGAAGCAAT
This sequence comes from Vitis rotundifolia, assembly GCA_030254885.1. Lineage (NCBI taxonomy): Eukaryota > Viridiplantae > Streptophyta > Magnoliopsida > Vitales > Vitaceae > Vitis > Vitis rotundifolia. The sequence goes on from CM058154.1 coordinate 22,119,837, forward strand.
TTTATTTTTAATAATAATTTTAAAAACCAATATTATCTTATAAAATTATATCTTTGACTTTGACTTAACTTCTAGCTAAAAATTAAAAAATAAAAAGTTATTCCGGATAAGGTTTGACCATGTCAAAGGTAATTATTTTATTCAAGATAATTTCTTATTTTTGCTTTTATTTGAAATAAAAGAACAAGGATAAGCCATGATTTTTATTTAGCTCATAAATTGATGTTTGGAAATTATATTTTAAAAGAAGTTTTCAAAGCCAAAAAAAATCCTTTTGTCTATTTGGTAAAATCATTTATTAATTTTTTTTATTTGCTTTGTAATGACCATTTTATCCCAATGAAAGGATTTTCCTGATTGGTTTGAATATATACAAAAAATTTAAATTTTATTTTATGCCTAATAAATATTTATCTAATAATAAATTTATCCATCCAAAATTCACATATCCATATTTTATAATTTAAGTATAATAAACAATAATTAAAAATAAATTGAATATTACAAACAATAGCACTTTTTAAACCATAAATAAATAACAATTAAATATCATAAATGAAATAAGTTTTACAAAAATTAGAATCAATATTATCTCATGTCAAAAAATAAATAAATATAAAATAGTTGAAAACTAAATTAGGATATATTTGAAAATTTAATTTTTCTTTTAAAAATAAGGAGACAAAGATTGTATTATGCCAAATTCATTAAAATCTATAAAGCTTAAAAATAAGAGTTAAGGTACTAATTTGTGCAACTTGTCTAAGTGCCCTTAATTTGAAGAAATTTAGAAGAAAAAGGAACTTTAATCAAAGGCTTGAAAGCTATATAAAAGACCAATCTCATATTATTCAACCTCAAAAGGAAACAGATTTGAAAGATTTCTATATCCTCTCTTGCCCTACCTAAACTTTCTTAAATGAACATATTTAGGTCTCTCATTCTTAATTATGAATATTAATTACTTCAAATAATTTGAGGGAAAACACTTTGAGATTGGCTCCTCTTTATTCACCCACCAATTTATTTCTACCATTTCTGAAAATATTATAAAAACTATGCATGTGAAGATGATGGCCATGATGACCATGATTTCCTTCATATATTTTTTTTTTCCTTCCTAATTTTTACTATTAATATCTTATTTAAAAGGGACAATCTTTATGTTTTCAAATATTTTCCTCCTTTATCCACATTCCATTTTTTTTCCACGTCTACTATTTTCATTTTACTATTTAAATAATTATTTGATACAAGTAAATAGATAAAAACACTAGGATTGTAGTGTGATTGAGCTCATTGGGCCCACTTGATCTTAGGTTGTGTTTTGACATCTTTACATTTTTTTTTAGCTTGGGATAGGCTTAAAAAATCAAATCCAACTCATTGGAGGTTGAAAAAATTATTTAATTATACTATTATTTTTATTATTATTGCTATTTACTTAAGTATATAATATAAAACAAAACCAATCAAGCCATAAAAACTCTATATAAGATGTCTTTTTCCCCATCTCCATCTATCGACGGTAAAAATGTTCATTATTGCTTACTAATTAGCTAATAATCAAATGTAAAATGTCTCTTTCCCCATCTCTATCAATCAACGGTAAAGATACTCATCATTGCTTACTAATCAACTAATAATCAAATGTAAGATGTCTTTTTCCCTATCTCCATCAATCAACGGTAAAGATGTTCATCATTACTTGGTAATTAGCTAATAATCAAATGCGAGCTCATCTTTGAGCTTAACCCTAATAACCCTAGTTTGATCATAGTTTAGAAATATGAGTAGAGTTTATGCTTCAATTGGGTTGGGACTTGTAGGAAGTAGTAAAAGTTTTCGATTTCTTTCATATATATTTCCTTATAAATGTGATTTTTCATTTTTGTTTTTGAATTGAACAAGGTAATTTGTCTTACTATGCGATCTTACGAGAAGGGTTGGTGCATAAGGAGGCATTGCTTTTCCAAAAAGCGAATGTTGACATGCTTCGATTGTTTACAGGCTATTCTAAACTCTTACTCTGATTTATGATTTTATATTCAATTTATTGTAATTATCATGGATTTTAATTTAAAAAAATTGTATCATATTAACAAGATACGCCTGCAATTTTTTTCTAGCATAATTGTTGTGAATTTTTTCTAGCTCATGAATCAATCTCTCCAATTGATTTGCCCCTCATTAGTTAGTAGCATATACATTCCCATGATCCCTAAAATGAACATTTGGGGAGTTTGGTTACCCACATATGCTGTGATAGGCTTTAAATCTTGTATTTTATTACAGATATTGTTTAATTTATTTTAAAACTTTGTAATGATATAACCTACAATTACTATTTTTTTTTTATTCAAGAAAATATATGTGATTAATTTTATGAAAATACAATCATGCCATTGTAAGGAATATAATACTTTTTTTTTCTTATCAACAAGAAATTAGGTATATTAAATTGAAGAAGATTAAAATAATTATAATAGTTGTACTTAAAAAATTAAAAAGAAAAATGATGGTAGATGCACTAAAAAAATTATAACAAATCTTAATGCTATGTTTGAATTTATACTTGTGGTGTGTGATATCATAGAAAAACTTTAGTTTTAGGCTATGTTTAGTTCTCCCAAAATTTGAGAAAAATATGAAAAAGAAAATAATAAAAAAAAGTAAAAGAAAAGAAAGACAAAAAAATTTAAAAATAAATTTACAATCAATAAATTAAATAATTTATCATAAAAATTAAATAATTTAAAAATATATGAATTTTTAATTAACTTAATTATATTTATTTTCTTTGATATTTTTCCTAAAACAAGAGAAAATCATTTTTTTTCAAATTTTTTTCTTTAATATTTTTTAAGAACGGAACATAATTTTAAAGATTTAAAAATTATGTTTATAATAAAATAATTTCACAAATAGAATTACTAAGAAGTGCATAGTGATAAACATTTTTATGCATATCTCTAAACTAAGCAATTATTTTGAAATTTTACAATTCAAATTTAATATTTGAAAAAGAAAAAATTGATTGATAGAATGAAGGTGAGGGTTTATGATTCATGTTGAGGGTCAAGCATGGGGATACAACATAGTCATGATTCATGGGATGGATGTGGTGAGACACTTTGACTTCACTTTGAAGCAAGAAGAAAAAGAAAAGAAAATTAAAAAATTGAATAGGAACCAAAAGAAATTTCAAGTCCACTAGTCCACCAACTCTCGCTCTCACTAAATATCCCAGTTGAGTACGGATGGAGAATACACATCAGAAAATCCTAATCTTGTTCATATTCAATAGAAATATAATTAATTTGTTTTTTCTTAATAATATTCGCCTTAAATTTTAATTTTTTATATTCTCTCTCTTTCGGTTTTTATATAATTTTTTCACTTTTATTATATGTCTATATATACGCAAATATATTAAAAAAAACAATGATATAATATCAGCAAAAGGTTGAGAATCTGAGTCTGCAACTCTGGTGAGTGTTCTCTCTCTAAAGCTGGTTAATTTTCAGATTTTGGGTTGTTTCTCATTTGGGTATTTGGTTCTCTTATCTGGGTTGTGTTTGGTTTTCTTCTTCCTCTGTTTGGTTGTCGAGAAAAACGACGAAAAGAAAATGATTGGAAAGAAATAAGTTTTGAATTTTGTGTTTTGTGGCTACTCAAGTGAGCCAATTGGTTTCATTGGGCAGTGTTGATTCCAGGCCTTCCAAATGGTGGATTGAGTTTTTTGTTTTTTTTTTTGAAGATTCTGTTTGTTTTATTTTGCTCCATATTCGCAGAAGCCAAACGAGCCCAATTCGGGTGTAAAAGTTCACGTAAGCAAATACTTTCGCTGAATGCTCTTTGATCAATGTTCTATTTGTTCAGAGGCCATATTGGTTAAGATTTGTTTATAAATGATTTGATGATGTGCGACAATTTTTTTTCTTTGTTGGTGTTTGTTTCCAATGGTTTGGGACTCAATTTTTGGAGGAATTGACGGGATTTTGCAGGGTTTTTATTAGAGATTATAATTTTTCAGGAGTAGTGTTCATGGCCACAGCTAGTTCCTTTGTTTTGAACTGGTTAATTCATGGTCGGGTTTACTGTAAACATCAGCTTTGATTGATCAAAGCACTGTGTGATATGGACCAGTCTCTATGGATGCTATTTAATCAACTGTAGCATATCTTCTGCCACCATATCGATTAAGATTGCTATATGATTGATTTGGTGATGCAGCTCCAATCTATTCTGTGTTTTATTGTTTTACAGAATGGTTTGAGGTTTAATTGATGGGAAAATCAGCAACATTGTCCTGACTTCTGAGTTGTTGATGAGAGATTATTGTTTTGTAGGAGTAATTAATTTTTAGATTGGTCATAGTCAAAGCTAGTTCCTTTCTTTTGCTTTGATTCTTAGCCCTGTCTATTATATAGATCAGTTTTGGTTGATTCGAATGGTGTTTGCTTTGAATGGTTTGAGGCTCAATCGGTGGAAAAAAATTGATAAAATTCTCCTAAGTTGTTGTTTAGGGATCCTTATTTTAAAGGAGGAATGGATTCCTAGATTGTTCTTACTCCAGGGTATTATACATTTTCTTTTTCATTTTTGTCCCTGTTGCATTAGGTTAAATTTTTGTATTTGACGAATATCTATGTTTTTGCTTTCAGCAAGATGATGCCATCGGGACCATCAACATCAATTGGTGGTTCCCAGTCTGCCTCGGCTGCACTCCTGAGATCGAACTCAGGGATTTTGGGTGCTCAAGGTGGTCCACAGGGTGCATATTCTTCACTTTCTTCAGTTCGGCCACAGTATGACATGAATTTGGTCGGAAATGCAAAAAACATCTCCTCTGGCCTCAGTCAATCTCTTGGAAATGGAGGTTCGAACTCTGGCCTCTCTCATTCAGGGAGTTTTCAACATGGAGGCCTTGACACAGGGCCTGAGTTTGATGCGCTTTCTATTGCAGCAAATGACATTGCTTTTGCTCCACCAGCTGCATCATTTCCACAACTGAACAGTGGGAATCCTGGTTCATCCGGCCAAGTCCAAAACCAGCATACTCTAAACTCTTCTGGGAATCGGGTATTGCCAGATCAACTGCAATCTCAACTCCAACAGCTTGAGCGGCAGAAATTTCACCACAGACAGCAATTGCTGCAGCAATTCAGCCAACAGCAGCTACATCAATTGCACCCTCAACAGCAGCCATATCAAGCAACTCAAGGTGGGTCGGGGGGTGTAGGTGTGAAATTGGATCCACAGATGATTAATGATCAAAATTGCCCACAGCAACAGTTGCAATTATCACAACAGAACCAGGTTGGCAGAGGCATTCCACCTGTCAAAATTCAACCCAATCAGTTAGACCAACAAATGTTTTTGCAGCAGCAGCAACAGCAACGTCAGCAATTTCTTCACATGTCGAGGCAATCTTCTCACGCTACTGCTGCTCAGTTGAATCTTTTGCAACAGCAGCGTATGTTGCAGCTGCAACAACAAAAGCAGCAACAACAATTGTTGAAGGCAACTCAGCAGCAACCCCAATTGCAGCCACAGTTTCAACAGCCAAATCTGCCTGCAAAACTGGTCTATGAACCTGGAATGTGTGCTCGGCGTTTAACTCAGTATATGTGTCAGCAGAAGCATAGGCCTGATGTATGGTCTTTTCAACTGTGGAATGATTATTTCTTATGCATTTGGTGTTATACTGGTCTGATTGTGGTGGTGATTTCTTATTCAGGGCAACAATATTGAATTCTGGCAGAAATTTGTTGCTGAATTTTTTGCTCCCAATGCGAAGAAAAGATGGTGTATATCACAATATGGAAATAACCGACAAACAAATAGCCCTTTTCCTCAGGTATGTTGCTAGATAAAACCAGTTGATTAACAATTCAGAAAGGGAAGGATTTCATTGGTGGATGGCCTCTCTTGTGATGTCAAGCTTTACCACAATGAACTATATTCGCTGTCACATAATGTTTTAAGATGCATGTTTTTGGCAATTGAAGTTCCTGCCTTGGTGCACATAATTTAATCCTCTAAAAGGACACTGCCTTTGAGTCCTAGCAGCTTTCATACAAACCTTGAGGTCTTTTTTTTTTCTTTTTTTTCTTTTTTAATTTTATTTTATGATGGTTTCTGGTGGATTTAGCTTCCCTTTATGATCCACCTGAGATTTTTGTGGTGATGCAAGTGGAACAAATATTCAACATTTAAATTATTTTTTGTAGGATACTGCTATTCCTTCCTTCCTTCTAATCAAAGTGAGATGACATTATAATCTGGATAAAATATTTTGCAGGATGTCTGGCACTGTGAAATATGCAATCGCAGGCCTGGTCGAGGTTTTGGTATGTCCTTTCTTTTTTTTTCGATATATATATATATTCTTCAACCTTTTGCTTTTTGTAATTCCTTAAAGAATACCATTTTATGAATTTTACTGCATCTTTGTTTTTTGGATTTGATGCCCATCACTATGCGACTAGGATGAAAGATCTAAAAATCCAACATATTAGGGTCATTTCTTACAGGGTGGGAATTTGGAAATTTGCATATCTCAATTTGGTTCAGATTGATTCATTTTGCTTATGCTGAACTTATGTGGCATGTAGTAGAGGAAAGCTCATGCTTTGTTATATTTCAAGGAGCTGATGTCTTTCTATGACTTCTCATCTATTATATTCCTGTTAGCTGCAAAATTCATTCTTGTGCCAATTATCATGATGGCACAATGAAACTATGGATATGGTGTGACAAATTGGAATGGCAGCAACTTTTCTGTACAATCTGTTGTCATCTCTAAGGACCGCCCCTCTCATAATGCTCAAACTTTTCCCTATGCTCTCCTAGATTTTTCCCTTTCTTTCACTCAAGCCCTCACATCCCTCTTCTTTATGTGTGTGATTGTGTATCTATTTATCTATCTGTGGAAATGAAAGAGAAAAAATGGAATTATTGAGTGTCCGTTTGGATACACTTACTATTTTTTGTTTTTGAAAATAGAAAATAGTAGTAACTTTTATATAAAATACAAAAACTCTTAGAGGCTTACATTGAAATGATAATGATTTTTAAAAAATATTTTAAAAAAAGAAGTATTAAAAAATTTTTACTAACTCAAATTTTAAAATGTTTGAAATTAATTTTTAAGGACGTAAGGTAAGTCTATGCTTTTTGAATAAGAGTTTCTACTTTTTATATAGAAGTTAGTATTCCTTTCTAATTTTAAAAACCAAAAACAGGAAGTGTATCCATACAAGATCTAAGTGAACACTTCCCCATTTTATTTTTTTTAATTTTGATTAAAATTTAGAACTTATTAAAATTTTTCTATAGAAATATTAACAAATTCTTAAATTATTAACCAAGTATATACTTGATGAAAAATGAATAAGTTGCATTTTTCTTTTGACATTTTTGAGATTCAAAATCTGATGGAACTTCATGCTTTCTTTTTTTGGTTAAATGATTTTGTTATTGCACTTCAGAAACAACTTTTGAAGTTCTCCCAAGGCTATGCAAAATCAAGTATGACAGTGGCACTTTGGAAGAGCTTCTATATTTTGATATGCCCCATGAATATCAGGATGCAGCCGGTCAGATTGTACTAGACTTTGCTAAAGCAGTACAAGAAAGTGTCTTTGAGCAACTACGTGTAGTTCGTGATGGGCAACTTCGTATTGTTTTCTCCCCAGATCTAAAGGTTGGTAAATGATCTTCTTGTACAAGAGATTTCAGCTTAAAGTAAATCTCTTGTGCTCCTTTTCCTTCTTTTCTTCTTCTTCTTTTTTTTTTCCCAAGTACTTATATTTTTGTTTATATATATCTATTTATATTATTTTTAAATTTTCTAGATCTGCTCTTGGCTGTTTTGTGCTCGGCATCATGAGGAACTTATCCCTCGAAGATCAATCATACCTCAGGTAAACAATCCAGTGCTTTCACTTTCTGGCATAGAATAATGCTCTTCTTATTAGCAATAAACCTGTGAACTTACTATACATTCTTTGGGACCTTCATTTAGTGTGGTTAATATGGTTTGATTGAGCCTTTGTATGTATGGTTTTGCTGATATATCTACTCTTTGTTATCCATTGTTGAGCAGGCCTTCCTTTTGATCTTTTATAAATATTGATAGGAATGCAACTCATAGAAAATGAGAGGGAAAAAAATAATAATAATGAGGAGCCGGAGTGATAGCATTTGTCCTTTCTGCAAAAGTGCAAGAAAGCTAACTTAAAGTTGAGAGCTGAGACTTGAAACATAAATGTTTGAACTAGAAAAAAGCATAAATGGTTGAACTAAATAAGGTGCTTCTACTTCTGACTTATCAAGTAAATGAGCTTGCCAAAGAATCATAGCCACCCTCGTACTGGAGGTAGAGTTTGTGGACCTGTTGGACTCAAGTAAGATGCTTTCCTAATAATCAGGAGACTGGAATGTCTCAGGTAAAGTGATTGCAGCAGTAATCATCAATTTGTGCATCTTATCATGAATCCTTTCCCTAATTTTTTTTTGTGTTACTTATCATAGACACACTTAAATCTTGAGAGAATATACAGGCAAACAAGTAAACATGCATGAAATGCATTTATCACAAGTCTGAGGCATAAGCTATATATAGCCATTTTTTGAAAATATTTTGGGGCTGTTTGATAAAATAGTCCAGTATGAGCACTGAAAATTTTCCATGCCAAGTTCTTTAGATAACAGATTACAGTAATCACCGGAATTTCCTTATTCACTGTAAATGAGTTTGAAATTTTCACCTGGAGTGTGATAGCTTATTGCAAACTGAATATCTTTCCTATGTGGGGTTTTAAACTATCAAATCAACATAAAAAATTTGCTCTTGTTTTATTGGCTTAACAACATAATTGTCATTTCAGCAGTGATAGGGAACTTATTATAATTATTTTGGTACACGAATCGAATCTAGAACCTCTCTATCCTCACTCTGCCATTGCCACTTGAGCTAGGGCTCAGAGGCACTCACTTGTACAAATTCAGCACCCAAGTTTTCCAGTACCAATATTTACTTTTATCAAGCTTGTGCATGGCAGCAAGGCTAAAACATGCTTCAATTCGTGCATGTGCAGATGTGACACACTAGAGGTTAGATGAAATATGTGTAATTCAATGTGATAATTCATTGACTTAATTTATCACAAAATCAACAAGTAAACTCTTTAAAATTTCATCTATGCTTTGAAGTTTCAACTAGGCTACTACTATCAACTGTCTATTGACCATTATACCAAAGCTTCCAACTATTAGAGACCAACATACCAAAAGTAAACTGTTGACAAGTAAAAATAGACAGACTAGGGATGTAGAAACCACAGAGTTCACAAAATTTGTTGAAAAAATTCGTATCATTGGATTCTTGATGAGATTAGAAACACAAACAGTTGGAAAGAAAGAAAAAATGTTAAGACACCAATATTTATGAAGGCATATATGAAGTTTATGGAAAATGGGAGAAAGTACAAAACAGAGTTAGATGCTAAGTGTCATAAGAAGAATTTTCTTCTCTTTTCTTTTCTTTTCTCTTCTTTTTTTTTTAAATATATTTTAAAGAGATTACAAGAAGGAAAATGATCCTATTACAATGTTAAAAGTACCTTTGAAACCTAGCTGCACCTTGTGCCTAATTCCTTTATGGAAATATCTCTTGGGGGTTTATCTTCAATTTTCCCACTCTTTTTATGGTGATTTTGCTCATGTTACGTTTCTACCCTTTTATGTTTGATTCATGCTCATCTAGTGGTGCTGTTGAGGTGGTATGATGGTTGGGGGGTTATGATAAAATAGTATCATCTCACAGCAAAGGGATGTTGACCAAAGTCGATGTTGTTCCAGGTTAGTCAGCTTGGAGTTGTGGCGCAAAAATACCATGCTGCCGCTCAAAATCCATTAAACGTATCAATGCAAGAATTAAAAAATAACTGTAATACGTAAGTTACTCTTTTAACATTTGTTACCTTGCTTTTGTAAATTAACTGAACTCTACTTGTTGCTATCTTATTTGTTAAGGTGCCACATGGCTCTTCAAATATTTCATGTATATATTCAGTTCAGAAAATTTTCCTTTTTTCTGAATGGTGTAAAATTTGGAAGCTTGGTTTTTTGTGCATCTAATGCTCTGCTCTCTCTGCTGTGCGTACATGTGCCCATGAGCATCGACACAGATTTGCATCCCAGGTTGCATGCAAACAATGTATACACATTCCTGTATGATGCAGGACAGTTGAAAAGCCATCTAGAATAGTGTGACTCAAAAACTCTCCTTACTTTTTGTCTCATGAATGTAGAGGTTTATATGTGTATGAGAGTGTACACATTTCTGCTTGTGTTAGCTGATACACAAAAAATGCATGCATTCTCAATTGGTGCTGGACTGTAAAGCCACCAAGAAATGTATGACTAAAAAACTGGATTCTCTTTCTCTGTGAAAAGAGCAAAAACAGTTGTGCAATACATTTTTTGAAAAGCTACTTACAAGTTTATGACTTGAAAAGTAACAATTCTCTCTCTTATGTGACCCATCATGAGTTCTTGCATGGTTATCTACAGCCTGAGAGCCAACAAGGATTGAATAGCTTGAAGACTTAACCTGGCAAAGCCTGTTCTTTCCCTTTATTTCCCCCAATATCTCCACTTGGCTGCAGGAGTCCTATTTTTCCATTCTATTTATTCAGGACTCATTTTCATTTGGCTTTGGCAATGGTGTTATGCTGGTTCTCATCTTAGGTTGAACTCCTTTCTCACAAAGATGGGGAAGGGAGAGAAGACAGTAAAAGAAAGGGAAAGAGTGGATAACTTGTGGAATTAGCTCATGCATTTTAGGCATAGTCAACATTACCTTCATAATTTGTGCCATCATCTTGGAGATGCAGACTAAGAAAAGGAAAATCTGTTTTAAGTTCGCTTGGGGCATGATTCATAATTCATACAACTGTTTTCTATGGTATCCTTTAGTTTTAAGTATTAAGTCAGTTTTATTTGTTTGGATAACTGTGTGAGTAAGATGGAAACTATATTTGTATAGTTGATGACTGAGTTGTGCAGTTCTTGTTTTTTATCATATTTTTTCTTTCTTCTTTCTTCTTTTGTTTTGTTCACATTGATCTTACCCTTAAGGCAAAGGCAGCATTCAATTTTTCTATGATTCCTGCATTTTATGCTAAGATTGATGAACTTTTCTAGTTCCTACATTAAATTTCCCTATTTGTATGTTTACCAATTATTAAATGCAATTTCTCAGGTTTGTCTCATCAACTCGTCAATTAGCAAAAGCATTGGAGGTGCCATTAGTTAATGATTTAGGATATACAAAGAGATTTGTGCGGTGCCTTCAGGTATTATTTGTTCTTGATGGACTCTGATTTCCAGTTGGTTATATCCATGATTAGAATTTGAATATAACTTGTCTCTTCTGCACCCTGCAGTTGCAGGGTCAGAATGCAAATTTATTGTTTTAAGACTATCATGTTCAGAACATTTGGGTTGGGTTAGTTCCCTCAACCCCAACTTGGAAAAACAAGAAAACGGGTGGTGATTAATAGTTGTAAAGAGTGTTGCAGAAAATTAGGAGCAAAAGGACCTTAGAAATTTGATGTGTGAACCTCTTTTAAACATTCAGCTCTATCTAAAAACTATTATCCTTTGTTAAATTGCAGATATCAGAGGTCGTGAACTGTATGAAAGATTTGATTGACTATAGCCGAGAAACCGAGAAAGGACCTATAGGTAGGCTTGGCATGTTTTCCTCTTTTGATTGCAATCTTCTTTCACTTACCCTGAAGATATCAAATCATTGCATACAGGATGTAAATAGAGCATGCTATGTAACTGAATCTCTCATATCCTTCTCTTTCAGGAGCTACATAGGTTGTAGAATGTTTTACAATACAGGAACTCCCTTTGTTGAACCTATGATTATACCTTGATTCTATTGTTGGCCCATGATTCATAAGTGCTGCTTGTTGTTCTTCATAATTCAGTTGGGCTTCAGATAGTAATGCTGAACTTGAGTTCTTTATTTCTTATCTCTTGTTGTTTGTTTTAAATATTTGAATACTTTTAGCTGCTTTTGGAGGTTAGATTTTCGATGTCCTGAATCTGTCTTTTATTTTTTTCTTTTTCTTTTTTCTTTTTTTTTTTTTGTGCTTGCTAATCAAGGTAAATTGTTCTTGTATTGTGGCTGACTAAAATATAAGGGCTTAAAGCTTCATCTCTAGAGTTGCACCCACCCCTCACCCCACTCACCAAAAGAAAAAGAAAAAATAAGCAACAAGTAAACCTTTTAAACGAGGACCAAAATTTAGAAAACACTGGCTTTTAAAGTCAAGTATTGTTAATGATTATGGGGAAGCAACATCAACTAGTCTAAACAACTCCAAAAATATGCGAGAGAAGAAATCTTAATTAAGAGAAGACTAACTAAAACAGTTAATCCAACAATTGTTTTCCTTTTTTCTTTTTAATAATGTATATACCCTTTTATGCATGTTGGGCACCATCTCCCTGTTACTGCAAAAAGAAAAAGAGAATTAAGAAATAGCCAATTTTCTCGGATGTTATCAGGATTTAGGAAGTGCTGTTTCTTGTAGCACTCACTGTTGATTTCCATTCTATTTACATTGTTGACTTGGGTTGAGGGGAGGAAAAATTTTCTAATTTAATGAACTTGACTAAATCATGCCATGATATGCGTACACCCTGTGGATCATTAGGAGTTAGGAATTGTGTTTTTTCTAGCATTACTTGTAATATAGGCTATGTTTGGTTCTTGGAAAGTGCTAAGGAAAAAAATTTCTAACGAAAATTATTTTCTCATGTATGGTTGACCATAGAAAATTTTAAAGAAAGTCAAATATAATTTAAATTAGTTGGAAACAGATGTATTTTCAAATTATTTATTCTTTATATAGAATAGGAAAAATAAGTCAAATGAGTTTAAAGAAATATGCAAAAATAATTTATTAAATTTAAATTTTCTGCAAACTAAACATAGTGATAGCATTTGGACAACATTCACTCTTGAACACCAATTGGCTTATGAATTTTTTTTATTTTTTTCTATTTTCCACTTTATTCATGGTGGAACTGGGTATGGAGTGATATTTTCATGGTTTTGCTTCAGTTATTTAATTATATCAGTAAAATGTCCATCCATATATCAGCCATCATTCTTGCATTTATTATGTACTTGCATTATGCCACATGGTGGGAGTTCCACTGAACTTAGGACAGATGAGTAGCCCATTGAACATGGGCCACATGGCCATAGTGGTGGTTGTTCAGACTTAGTAGCCATAAGTGTCTCAGGCGAGAATCTGGATGTCTATGCCCTGGGAGGTTTTATCTACAATCCTTGTTATGTACTTCCTTGCAATAAAGCGGGTCTCTTCTAATGGCTATTCATATAATTAGTTCTAAGATAAAAATGCATGATGTATAACTGCAATTATTGCAACGTTGAACATGTTTGTTGAAATTTTGTAACTTGAGATAAAAAGAGCCGTGTTACTGAACAACTTATCACTTATCATTGCATGATAATTAGTGACATCTGTTTCTTCTTCAGAATGTTTGGCCGAGTTTCCTCATAGAAGCAGCCGATCATCTGGGATGCATAACCAATTGGAGGAGCAGCAACACCTTCAGCAGCAAAATACAAGGCAGAGCATGAATAACGATGATTATGCTTTAAGGGGATCAGCCACTCAGGTTTCTGCCTGTAATGGTGTTCCAAGTGTCAGTAATGGCCACAGCATAACATCTACTTCAACATCTGCCACCGCAATTGTTGGGCTTCTCTGCCAGAATTCCATGAACTCCAGGCATGAAAACCAGATGAATAATCCTAATAGTCCCTTTTCCACAACTCCAGGTCAGATCCCATCTGCCGGGTCCTCAACTACACCACTATCAACACAACTCAACCCCTCCTCTCCTTTCTCATGTCTGACACCATCCTCATCTCACAATCCCACTCCACTTTCTCAGACTGTCTTAACAGCAGAAGCCACTGCAAACCACATCACTACAGAAAATTCACCTACATATATCCCTTTGCAAAAATCATCAGAGTCAAATGAGGCAGATCCAAATGAACGCCTGAGCTCTGTTGAGAGAATAATACAAGAAATTATGAGTTCATCACAGTTTAACAGTGCGGGTAGCATGATCAGTGTAGGTTCCGTTGGAAACAATTTGAAAAATGGTAGTGGGATGACACAAATAAACCACAGTTCTATTGGTGGTGGCGACAGCACAATGGGAAGCAGGATAAATAGCAATTCAAGTGTTGGGGCTGCAGGATTTGGAAACTTTGATGGTGGAATTGGTGTCTCTGCCACAGCTAATAGAATCAGAGCAACCATGGGGAATAACTCTATGACCTCAAGTGTTGAGGTAGGCATGCCATTGATGCCTCAGGATGTTACCATGAACAATAAGCAACAGGATATGAAATCTCTCAATGGGGTTGGAGGAGGATTAAATGATTTCAATAATCTCCAGTTCAACTAGAAATCATCTCCTTAAGGGATTTGTTAGTCTTCTGATCTGTTTGTTTCTCAATAATGAAAGTAACCTGCTCCTACTAATCTGATAAGTTTCTGATGTTGATGAAAGGTGAGGTCCATGGTGCATTGGTGACTGCTTCAACAACATGTGAGTTTGTAAGCTGTGATCCATAGTGACGGGCTTTTTCTCAGGCATGGTACTAATTTCATAGGAAAACGACACACATCATCTGGCAATTTCCATTTCAAACTTGATCCTCTTTCAGTTTCTCCTTCTATGCTCAGTTTAGTACCTCGTTTGTGGGGTTTCCTTTTATAATTAGTTGGTGTCTAAGGTTTTACATAGCAGCTTCTCTCATTGTTTCATAATGGAAGTTCAACTAGAGGGACTACAGTTTTAGGAAGTTTTGAGGTTTCTTTGGTCCTTGATGACTATGGTATAACAACTCTGCTGAGGTATAAATTCCATGGACTATGTTTGTGTTTCATTTTAGTGAGGAAATCATAATGGAGGTCAGGCATTTGTTACATATCCTTTCCATTTGTTTTCTGTTCCATGCCAGTGGACTCTACTACTGTAGTTAAAATAAAAGGATCCTATTTAGAAACTGAATGCTCCAAACCATGGTAACAAATTCAGGTCTCAGACCTGGGTGATGCTCAAGCCATTGGTTGGTACTCTTAATTACATTCAAGAGTATTGGCAGTGGTGATTTTATGAGATTGTAAGGTGCTGAGATGCCCTTAATCATGTGGATGAAATTCTTCCTCCATATGTCACCAGTTTCTTTTTTTTTTTCTTTAATAAGAATCTTATGAAATCATCTCAAGAAAAGAAAGAGAAATGTTTAGATTTGATATCAGAGATTGGGTTCAACAGTGTTGTGTGATGGCATATTAATGTGGCAACCTTGTCCGGATATGATGAGAATGCACTTCCCACAAATTGTCAAGTATTCATTTTTGTCATCATTTTTTGGCTTTTAAAAGATCAAACTGCCTTTGATTATCAACAAAGTTACTAAATAATAATAATAATAATAATAAGCAATCTTATATATTTGAATTGTTTGTTATGAATTGGATTGCTTTTAAGAAGCAGTCATCAGGTAACCTTCCAGCAAAGAGAATCCGAAGTCCCATTAGTAGTGAACTCAGCACACTAATAATAAAGACTTTTTTAAATCACTGAACATAACTACCAAAATAGGGCCAAATCTGAACCATCCATAATTTTGTTGTCTTCATCCTGATTTCATCTTCTGATGCCAAATACGCTAGACATGAATGTGCAGCCAAAATGATTAGCACTGTGAGGAGATGTGAGAAGTCGCAACATGCGGTTAAAGGCAAATATGTTGGTAAAAGATCTCTTGCAGGCGCTCTAAGCACCAGTTCTGCATCATTAATTCACAATGGCCCTGCAATCTAAATACCATTTCTGCATCATCAATTCACGATGGCCATAGTAAATCTTTTGGGAAAGAACTGCATAAAAACATTGCTGCAACTTCAAGATAAGACTGTTGAGAGAGAAAGCAGGGGAGAGGGGAGAACATCTGGAGGCCTTGCAACTTTCAGAGACTGGATGTTGCTCTGATGGTTGGCAAAACAGTTGTTTCCCCACTTCCTAGTCATCATGACTCAACTAAAGAACTAGTTGTGTGCCCTTTTTATCAATTCATTTGAACTTTGGACAAATTAAACAACCTACACATGTATATCGACATCATATGCAATGTGGTGAAATACAAATCCATTTCAGATAAAAGATACAAAACCCCTAGGTAGTTAGGTATCAGGATAAGTACAATAAACAACAGGGAATTGCTCTCTCATCCTACAGGAACATAAAGTCAAAGGTATTTCGCTCTCTTACTTATTATATTCAGGAGTGAAGCTGGTGGATCTGATGGCATTGCAGGGGATGTTGGCATGGTCTTGGTTAGATCAACCTGGACTACTTTGCCTCTGCCTCTGCCTTGTCCTTCACTTGGTGGAGCTCTAACTCTGATAGGGGAAGGTGCTGATGCAGCATTCTTAGTGACTTGGGATGGCCCCTCAATGGAACTGATAACTGATGGAGGTGGGGCCATTGATGATACCACTGCTTCTGATGCTACTGCTGACGGTGATAGCGGAGCCATGTTTGCTGAAATGACCAAAGGTGTTGCTGTGATAGGGGGAGGTGCTAATGCAGCCACCTGAGTAGACCGAGACATCCCCTCAATGAAATCATCTGAAGGTGATGCTGAGGTAGGGGGAGGTGTAGATGCACTCTTGTCAATGACTTCAGATAGCCCCTCAATAGGGTTGATGTCTACTGTAGTTGATGATGTCATTGCTTCTGATAATACCATAGGGGGTGATGGTGCTGTGTCTAATGGAGTAGCTAGCGATGCTAATTCAGCAAGAGGTGTTGAAGCAACCCCCTGGGTGACCTGAGCTAGCCCCTCTAGTCTTGCCATTGCTTTTGATGCTACTCTTGGGGATGGTGGTGGTTGTGACGATGACCTGTCTACTGGAATTACTATGGGTATTCTTAGATTTTCTGTTGGACCACACAAATGACCTTTGCTACTACCTGTACCTCGACTTTGCTTTCTAATTGAAGAAGCCGTAATTGTTGTAGAGAGAAGAGAAGAAGCAACCTCCTGAGCAACCCGTGATGGGCCCTCAATGGAGTCAGGATCTGATGGAGTTTGTGGTTTTGGTGAGGCTGCTGATGCTGACATTGCTGCCAGAGATGGTGCTAAAAATGGCTTAAAATCTCTTGCTTTTACAGAAGCATCAGGTAGTGATATCGCAAGTGTGGCTGGTGAAACTAAGGACGAAACTGCTGCAGGGTGTATTATGCCATGCCTTCCACCACGAGCTCTACCTCGACATTGCTGTCTAACAGGTTCTCTGGCCACACTTGGAGGTGGAGGTGCAAGCTTGTGTGCTAGCTGGCGATCTTCACCAATCAAGTGCAAGACATCACTACAAATGGTTTGGATATTTATCAACGCACTATGTGCATCATCACTGTTGAAAGCACTGGCCGTCATGCCACACTGTTTATGAATATTAGTCAAGCTCTGAACCTGTAATTTCAAAAACAAATAATCTCATGATTTTGAGTAATAACAGAAACATATACACAAAACAATGGGTTCAAACAAGCCATACAAGTAAGTGTGTGGTCACTGCTGTAGGCTGAAAGCCTGTATTTGATCTGTCAGCAAGAGGAGTGACAAATCGACGAGTAATGCTACGGTACCACTCCATGTATGGATCATAATGAGACATTGGTTGTTGCTCTGGCTCGCCTGACACAATACTCTGTTCACGTGCTGCCCATAGATCAATGTACTGAGCATGATATTGCTGCCAACAATAGTCATGTCTTCCTCGCCTGTCAATAGAATGGAGTTTTGGATTGGTATTGCAAGGTCTAGGAATCTCCTGGTGAAAACCAAATTGACGAAGAACTCGATCAGGATGATGCCACTCAACAATATCAAAGCAAATAAGTGGTGCCACTGTTCGCCACACATGCTGGTCTGCAGTGCATATTTCTGGTAACTGTGAAAGTATTTCTTGTGTATATGGCTGCCATATCATCTGGTTGTATAGTGATTGAAAAAAAAAAAGTGTGAGCCAATACATGCATGCATAAAATTGATAAAAAAGAGATTAGTCTATATTGACTGACCTGATCATCCTTTTGCTGATCAAGCTGATCTCTATAGAGCATTAACACACCATGGGGATTCTGGATGCGAGACAAAGGAACCCGCCACCTACATTCAATGCATGTTAGTTATTTTGAATAAATTGTTATATAAGCAGATAAAGTCATAGGATTTCAGCAACATGGTACCATACATGCATCCTAATGGATCCACAGGTAATGTTTGATCATTGATGACTGCCCCATCTGCAACATCCAGAACTGGTGGTTCTGCCCCTACAAACTCCCCCCTTGGTATAACCATATGTTGACTCCGGGAAACTCGTTTATCAGGACGACCAACATGCAATCGCTCCCATGCCCATAGCTATAACAGCTATTAACTTAATAAGAAGACTATGCATATTATTTATGTGTAACCATGCTTTAAGTGTAACACAAATTCATAACATAATTAAAACACATAATATATACCTGTAGAAGTATAAGAGGGCCAGCAATTTCTGATGCCCCTGCCTTACTGGCTCGACAGAGCTCTCGATATAAGTGGGCCAACGTGGCACTACCCCAACTCAGTCGTCCCGCAGCCACAAAATCCCTAAGTAAGGGCAAAAATATTAACTGGACATCTGATCCTGACTTATCTGCAAAGAGGGCACCACCTATCAATGCCAAGATATACGCCCTGGCATACTGTTGCACTATAAGATCGTCTGCATCTGGAGGTGGCTGCAAAAAATGCATCCGTAACCAACTAAGTTTGAGAGCTGACCCCTGAAGAGAATTGCCATCAGGTCTCCGCCCCAACAACTCCTCGCACAGGTTAGGCCACTGTACATCAGTGGTGCCGGTAACTGGATCACCATGTACTCGAAGGCCCAATAATACTGCTGTGTCTTGTAGAGTGACAGTGCTCTCACCCACAGCAAGATGGAAGGTGTGGGTCTCCTGTCGCCATCTCTCTACTAAAGCTGTAATTAATGTCCAGTCCAACTGTATAAATCCAACTCTGTATACCCCATAGAATCCAGCTTGGATGATGTATGGACGCACACGATGATCTAGAGGCCACTCCCGCATAAATCTGGCCAACCTCTGTCTACATGTCAAAATGTTGCGATTCTGCAGGGTTATATAAAGTACAGCCATCAATTTAGAGTACATTTTTATAGAATCAATGAAGTAAACAATACACTACTAACTTGTCCTGTCCAAATTGCTCCAGATCTGTGCTCATGCTGTAGCACAAGCACAGAACCATCAATAGGCCCTGGATTAAACACGTCCTCCTGTGTCATATTTGCTTGACTATCAATGCGAATTGGCACTTGTTCCAAATAAATTTCTACACAATGCACTCCAGGATTGCATGGCACTTCCAACATAAGATCTACGGATTGATCATCCTCTATTGGCACAGCTATATATTCCATTAATGTTACTGGATACCTGCACACAATTTTCAGTTCAAACTGCTTTCTGTCAAACCCACTAATAGCGTACATCTTATCCAACAACTCATTGTGGGTTATTCCATGGTTAACCCTGATGGGCCTTGGAGCAGCACCTTCGTAAGCAATGCCATGTTCTCCTTTTGTCTTCTTCCCATTCCAGTAACACAACAGTGTGACACTCCCCCTAGCCATACTCTAGCATTTGCGCTCACAACCACTGAAAAGCTATTATATCAGCAATGCTTGAAACATTTACACTTGAATGCAATGCAAAGTTTGAGCCATGTGCATGGTGAGATACATATTATTAGATTATATACAGCATGCAGTAGATGCTGCAAATTGTTAAAGGATAAATCATTGTTGAGCATCCAATTCAATAAAAGAAAACCAAAAAAGAAAAAGTCCATTTCTTTCCTTCAGATTAAACAATTTATATGTGTTTACATACCAAACATTAGCTCAATGGCGTTCATTCACTTTCCTAATTCTTTTGCAGCTTCTGTGTGAAATAAAACACAATTGGCATTCCCAGAATAACAAATTTCCCAACTGATATTCACATAGAAAGCATAATTGGAAAAAATTCAAATAAAAACAAAAAAAAAAAATGTAGTTATAGCAAATCAAACATGTGAATGCAAATCTAGGTCCATTTGCCTTAACATGCATTGAAACCCTGGTCCATCCCCATCAACCAAAGCAGAGTCAAAATAAATAAATCAAAAAATAAAAATAAAAAGAGGAAAAAGAAAAGGAAAAGACAAGACGACAACAACAATAACTGCAAGAAAATCCAAACCAGAGTTTCAGAGTCTGTCAAAATCACCTGTGATCCACAGCCAGGGCAATTCAGCTGCAAAACACAAGCAAATCAACGTTCCCAAGCCATTCCACCACACGCCCATTTCAAATCAATCCAATTTTGGCGTGGTGGGCGTGTTTTTCTTGCTTTCAAGAACGAAAAAAAAAGAAAAAGAAAGAAAGAGAGCAATTTTTGCTTTGGGGAGCAAGAAAATCGCTTCCAAAATCCCAACCAAACAATCTCTCAGCAGAGTTTTGATGGGAAACCAAACTCCAGAGGAAGAGAGTACCTTCTGAAATGGTGGACACCCTTTTCCCTGCCTTTTTCCCTCCTTTTCTCCGCTGCTTCACTCAAGAACCGCCACCAGCGCTAGCGCCTATTGATGTTATTCAAGAAACCCATTCAAGTAGCGGTTTTAGTTTCATTTAAAGAATGGGAACAGCGGTTTCACATAGTGATGTTTTATGTCTACAAATGGGGTCTTTGGCCAATGGCCACATGGGTTATTTTATACCAGCTAACCGTAACTTAACCTTTAACAAGTGTCTAAATCTTGGGGTTCGATGACTTTGAATTTCATTGCTATTGATTGACAAGTGTTTGATCAGGTTGAACCATTTGGCACATTTACACAAATCCAAATTAATAAAATTGAACAAAATTGATTTGCTCGTAATCTTCAAAAATAAGTGTTTGGTTGGATTGAACTCCATGATGTTGTAATATTGTTTCAAAATATTTGATGTCAAGTTCATATTGGACCTTAAAACTTGTAAGAGACTAGATTTAGGATTTTTTTTTTCTTTTTCTTTTTCTTTTAACAACTTTCCATATGAATTTTGAGGAGGAAATCCTTATGTACCTGACCTAAATTGACCTAGGCTTCAAACTACCATGATCATACTTCTCTAAGCCTTGTTGAAGTCAAACTTTTTCAAAGGTCTTGATTGGTTTTAACCATGAAATTCACAAAGCAAATTCTTGCTTTAAGAACATATGGTTGGACTAAAACCCTAGATAAAAAATAGGCTATGATAGTTATTGATGATGTACTTAGAGAACTATTCAAGCGATTAGTTCTATACTTCTAAAGTGTGCTACCAATTTGCCTCTTTCTTAATTCTATCTAAATTGGTCAACCATATGTAGGGAATATATAGATTACTCCATTCCTTACCTAAGACCAGTTAGGGTGCATGTCATTCTTCTTAAGCTCTCTAGATCCTAGCAATGGAAGTATACTTCCATATTAAAACTTTTAGGATGTAGTATAGAAGTGCTTACCTCAAATCTATATATTCTTAGATCAATTTCTCTTTGTGAAGAATTTACTAACTACGTAAAAGATCTTGTAAACTCAACAGTCTTTTGCTTGATGACTTTTTCCTAATCTTGACAATAAGGTATGAAAACCTTTAAGAGGGTTAATGGCTACGACTCTCTCTTTTTCTCTTTCTAAGTAAGCATAAAAAATGAATTGTCAAGAGTAAAGCCTTCACCTCTAAGGAGGGGTGTATATAGGCTTCTTAAGCCCATCCTAGGCTTATGTCACTTAAATTAGCACACATTGGTCTTAATTGATTAATTACCCATATTAGGCTCTAATTAATCAATTAGTCCAATCCATAGAGACCATTCACAAGCTTCTATGCAACCTTGCATATTTATTGAAATACCATTATGTACATAAGTGAACAAAAATAGCAATTAACCTTCATAAATTGTGTCACCATAGAAATTAAACTCAAGTAGGTTCTTGGGACTCATAAGAAAATATTGGCTCCCTCAAAATCTAAAGTTGAATTAACATCTCACTATAGAGAATCAACCGCACTTTAGTAACATGTGTATATTACAAAAAAATATAAGAACTTAGATCTGTAACCTACTATCCACTATTGCATGTTCCTTATGAATTAATGTTCATAATCTAACAAGTGAATCCTAGCAACCTCTCAAGATTACCTATACATTCTTTTAGTCTTAAATCCTTCTATTGTTCGATCAATTGATATACTCTAACTCATAAAGAGCATATGTCAAGTTCTAGTTTAAGAACTGTTATGACCATAGATTCTAAACACACTTCCTTAGGATCGCCCAATGAATCACAATGTCTCAAACTCCAAAAGACATCTGTTAGGATAAAACTCTAAAAAATATGACATAATGTAATAAATGATTGATTCATTAATAAACCTATTTTTATGTATTTAATTCCATTTAATATCTTTTTTGCATTAATTGGTTATTTAAGCATACACACACTCATATCACTTGTATTGTACATGACTTAAGTGCATTAAGAGTTACATAGAAAATACAAGTCATGGATCCTTGTAAGATAATAAGTCGTCCACTATTGGTTCATGGATTTAGGCAATTCAATAAATATTATAGTATACTACCAACTCTTAATTGGAGAGATGACTTATTTTGGTCTTTTTAATGGAGTTACCATAGTGAGTGCATCGATGTGTATGGTTATACATTGGAAAAGACTTGTGGAGAATCATGACCTAAGGCTATCAGGTTGTCATGATTCATCAAGTTACTATACTACATAGACTCTCACGCTTGAGAAGATATTAAGTCTGTGCCAAAATCAATAGGAAGCTTTAATCTATGTGTGAGACCTTAATGTTGCCATATATCACTATGGATTGGATTGTTGTTGATGGAAATTTGTGACAATAGATATTATCAATAGAGGCAAAATGATATTGAGCCCCTAAAAGCAAAACATGATATAACAAAGTTAGACTTGACTATCCTTAATTATCCATTTTATGTATTGATATTGATTTGGTAATTCAACACATATCATTTGTATTGTACATGACTTGGATATATTAGGAGTTGCACAAAGTATGCATTTCATGAGTTCTTTACAAGATAATAAGTTGTTCATAGTCAATTCATGGATTTGGGCAATCCAGTAAAAACTATAGTGCACTACCTCCTAATTGGAGAGATGACTTGTCTTGGCCGTCAGGATAGGTTTCCCATGGTTAGTGCACTAGTATGTATGATTACACATTGGATAGGACTTATGATAAATCATAACATAAGACTATCAATTGTTATGATTTACTATGTTACAATGTTGCATGGACTCTCAACCTTAAGAAGATATTAAGCCTATGTTGAAATCAACATGAGGCTTTGACCTATGGGTGAGACCCTAAGGTGATCATATATTTCCTACAAGTTAAGTCACAATTAATAAAGGCTGGTAGCAATAGGTATTCTCAATAGGAGTACCGTGATATCTCATGGAATTGAGATGATGTGTTTTCTTTGGGTGATCCAAAGGACATGTAATTATGAAATCTATGGTCGTAGTAATTTCTTTAGTGAAATTTGACATATACTCCTTGAAGTTAGAGCATGTCAATTGATCACATAATAAGTGGAATTTATAACTCAAGAATTGGAGAGGTAATCTTAATAGGTGATAGCAATACTTTGTTAGATTAAGGACACTAGTTCATGGGGAGCCTGCATACAATGAATAATAGATTACAAACCCAAGCTTTGCTCGTTGTAATTTTTATAATATATTGGAGTGTAGTTGACTCTTTTTAGTGAAGTGTTGAGTCAACTTCATAATTAGATTATGAAGGAAGCCAATATTTTTCTACAGTCTTAATGGTCCCCACTTGAGCTCCTATTTCATGACAATACACTTTGAGGGTATTTTTGGCATTTATAATTCATCAGTGTGCATAAGGGCATTTTGGTAAAAATGCAAGGTTGCACTAGATCTAATGAATTGACTCTTTGGAATGGGCTAATTAATTAATTGAAGTCTATTAGAACTAATTAATTAATTATGACCTAAGTAAACTGGATTAGGTGACCCAAACCTAATTTAAACTCAAGTCAATTAAGCCCATAAGGAAGCCTATATAAACCTCGGGTTAGACCTTCATTCTTCTTGCTCATATTTGACAAGTCCACCCTTCTTAGAAACCATGAAAGGAGAAATCAAGCGGAAAACTTTTGGGTAGACGAGATCTACAATAATTACCATGATTTCAGCATCTTCATTGGATGGGATTTGATCTAAGAACATTTTGATCATAGGTTCGAGATTCTATCTCTAGATCTAATATGCATTTTGGTTTTTGAAACCATTTATTTTCCATGTTAGATCTAAAGAGCCCTAGGAATTAGAAAGCATACACCCTACAAGATCTAGGAATAAGAAACAAAGTAATCCAAGATTCCTTGCATATGTAAACCCTCTTAGAAGTTTAAGGTTTAAAACTTGTCCTCTTTACTTTCAATCTTCCAAATAAAAACCCTAGCCCCCACCTCTTCCAAAGAGGATTTTATCTTTTTGTGTGCCATGATCCATGAACGAGAGTAATCAAGTGGAAGACTTATTGGTTTTGGAGATCTACTACACCTCTTTGTTGACTAGAAATGATCTAAAAACATCCAAATCGTAGGTATTGCACCTAAACTCTAGATCCAAAGTTTTTAATGTTTTTTTTTTTTTTTTTTTTTTTTTTTTTTTTGTTATTGTTGTTGTTGCCTATTGCTTAGATATAAAGATCCCTATAATAGATTTTGCATGCACCTATGGTCCAAGGGTTATCCAAACAAATGTAACCACATAAGTATGGGGTACAATGAAACATGATTATTATTGCTCACTCATAACTTATTGGGGTTAAGCTACTATGTATCCTTAACAGGTATTTAATTTACAACTCCCAAAATCACAAGTGTACTTGCATTGTTGCATAGCCCATTTACCTATATGAATGACTTTCAAAAGTGAATAGGATAAATTCAGATATTATCGATCAGGTTATTCTAGTTCATCTTGTGCAAGTGAGAGATGCTTACTTTTGGTTTTTGTTTTTATCATAGGAGAGTGTTTGTGTTTGAGACTACAAAGTTTATCAAATTTCCCATTTTTTGAAAAATTATCAAAACATCTACAATTGAAATTCCCAAGTACAAGAAACATGGTTGTAGTATAGTTGAAAAAAGATTGATAAAACAAAGGCTAAGAATAATTAAGGAAAATACCCAAAAGGGGGGGTGAATTGGGTTTTTCAAAATCTTTTTCCACACAATAATATATGCTCAAAATAAATAAAGGAAAGAGATAAGTTAGAGAATTCAAACTCGGGTTTATAGTGGTTCGGCCCTCTCTTGCCTATGTCCACTCTCCTCAATCTCCTAACCGAGTGAGGGTTCCACTAACTTGAAGTTTCAATCAAGCTTTCAATCTTCTTACACTTGGATTCTGGCTCCAATGGGCTCTTACACAATCTCTTCAAGATTTGAACCACTTAAAGGCTTTCACACTCAGTTTACACAAAGATGAATCTCTCAACCTAGCTTAAGGATGGCTCAAATACAAGAGAAAGCTAGGATGATTTACAAGAGTGCACTAAGAATATGCAAGTGATGGATTAATGCACTAAGAAAGAAATGAGAGCTTTTTGATCAAGAACAGGTAGGTAGACAATTGATTGCAAAGGTTCTCTTGGTCATAAATGAAGTGAGGCTCTCAATTTATAGGTTTCTAAGCTCGGGAGACAAAAACAGCAGAAAGTAGCCTCGACTGGACGAACAAAGGGTCGACCGGATCACTAGCCGTTGGAGCATTTAATGCATGACAGGTTACCGTTGCCTCGATCGGACGAGGGTGAGGCTCGACCGGGAAGAGAAGGCTACTGGGAGAGAGAGAAGGTTTTATGCCTCCCTCGACCGGACCTCGACCGGACAAGGGCAACCGGTCGACCAGTTCCCCAACCGGTTGAGCCGGTTGGCCATAGCCTCGACCGATTGAGCCTTTTGGCCCCGAAAACCTATCTTTTTTAATTTCTTTCTTTTCCAATACTTAGGCAAGGTCTTTAGGTTAGTTAATATGCCAATTTTGAAACAATTTGCCTAAGGTATATTAGATAAAACTCGGGTTTTAAAGAAAATCAAGTTTTAAAGAATAAACCGAGTTTTCTAAGATGCATGAAAAGGTATGAACATCCTAAGTGCACTCATGCTATCATCTTGCATTCATTTCCTATGATCACAAGTCTTCCAAATGATCTCGATCCCGTATTCTTTTTGTCCTTGATGAATTTTCAAGATTATGCCTGAGATTCTTAACGATTTAAAACGATTAGTCACTTAACCATGGTTTGTTATCATCAAAACCTGATTAGGAGAACCCTTGGGCTAACAGAGATTAAGTATCATTTTTCATTAGGATAGTGAGTTTTTTTTTTTTTTTTTTTTTTTTTTTTTTTTGTGGCTTAGAATACTACTCTCAAATCTTGAGAAAAAAAAAGTGAAAATGTGGTGTATTAAAGAAAATAAGAGGAGAAAGTTCCCTAAATTCTTAGTGATTATTAACATGAGCAATCAATTGACTAAAAATTAATCATAGAGAATATTAGAGAATGAAAGAGTTCCTACTTTCATTTTCTTGTTTCCTCATAGTGCAAATGTTGTGACATCTATGATAAAAGCCACTAGAAGGGCTTTCACCTTATCAGTCCAAAATATTCTAAGGGATATTTGGGTATGTTTATGTAAAGGCTCATTACTCCATATATCACTCTACCATCCACCATCTCCTCAAGACATTCTCAAGCACTAGCAATGTGTGATGACAACAATGGAGAAATTTTTCTCAACTAACCAAAAATAAACCTCAAGAATTGTGGCTCTATAACTTAGACCCAATGAAGAAGGAAATCACTCACTCACCTCACTTAATTCCCTCATTTACTCTACTGCCAGTAAACTTAAGTAAAGAAGAATTTTCCACTTGACATAAAGAACTATGCATCAACTAAAAATTTTAAATTCATATGATCCAAATAGTAACTAAAAATGAAAAGGACTTTGCATTGAATAGGAAAAAAAAAAATTCAAAACATTACAATTGAACTTTTTTGCATAAAAGAATTAAGTGGTCATTTTGATCAATGAGATGACTGTGCCTTAATACTAAAGAAAAAAAATTCTAATTAAGCTTCCATTAACCCCGTTTTCTCTTATTTACTCTCTAACTACGTTCATTTCTCCCTTCATGATTGATATTTATAGCAGAAAAAGCTAAGGTAGGAAGACAGTCAACTGAGAAGACGACTAGAGTGTCTCTTCACCTTGCTAATCTTCAACAACTAAAACACAAGGTGAGCTTCCATGCTTGTCCCGTGTCATGCATGCCATGGTAGTTGAAGCTTGTATAGCAACTTTGATTCACCTCCCAATGCATTGACAATTATCTTAGTGAGCTATACTTGAAGAGAAATAAGAGATGAAGGATGGGAATGGGAAGGTGTGGGTGAAATTTAGTGATTTAAAGTTCAAATCTCTACTAATGGGAAGAGAGGGCGAGTAAGGAATAAAGAAAAAGAGAGTTAGGAAGGTCACGAGGCTATTTAGGTTTGAAAGATTGAGAAAAAAACATGGAAAAAACATAGAATTGAAAAAAATGGTCATCCTCGTTGCTAGGCTCTTAGCCAATCAAAGCATTTTCTTGGTGGTTTTTGAAGCAAAATTAAGCGGGTATTAAGACATCTTCCTTCTAAGATTGCTAATCCTTCCAAAGTGTCACATTTTAGCCATCTTTTGCCCTTATTTTTCTTGCAAAACTTACAAAATGGTTAAGGCACTTTTATTGATAAATCAAGGTAAATGAGGTGTTCTATACATGAAATGTTATGAGTGTGTATAATTTACTATGCTAGTTATTGAATAATTTCAAACTAACCAATGTTGAAAATGGGTTGAGTGCCCAAGTAGGCTCACCCAACTAAACTCAACATAAAATAAATGAACAAAAATAAATAAATAAATAAATATAGGTAACAGATTCTGAAAGTTTTATAACTATCCAAAAACTGCTAGTATATATACTCTCTTCCGAAAAAAAAGTAGAATATAGTTCTTTTCTCTCCAAACAAGTCTTCTCTTGAAGAATATGTTTTCTTCCCGAAAATAAAGATCAAAACTCTTGTGCTGTAAAAATAATGATGATTATCATATTTATAATTTCATTCACAACTAGAAACAAAAAATTTGTTAATAACTTAATGGAACATTCAAACTAGGTTCTTCTTGTAAACCAAAACTTCTTCTATCAATATGCATTATTGTATTTTGAATAATAAATATATACGATCTTTATAGGTGTCTACAAATAATAGAAAAATAACGAACTAAAGGAATGAAAGAATCGGAATTACATGGAAAAAAAGGAAATTTTCTAAATTTGAAAATAAGCTAATAATCAAACTTTGACTTCTCTATCATACAAGGATTCGGATTCTTAATTCATCTCTCAACACTGCCCCTTAACTTGTAAAAACTAGTGCTTATTTTAGGATAGCTTTTGACCTATTGCATGTCCAAACCTTCATATAGAAGGTAACAGATCTAGTAGCCCTTGTGTCACATTGTTGCAAGTCTATAACAACAACAACCTGAATAAAAGCAAGTCTAAGAATCAGATCATATGATAGGTACGGAATTGTTTACATCTTCTAAATTGTTTTCTTTTTCATATGCTAAAAAATAGGTTAGGAAATGTTATTGATTCTCATGATGAACTTAGAAAAGAAACTTGGAAAGTGTATTCAACACCCTATTTCCAGTTTTCACATATTTGAAAGAATGGTATAATAGAATGGGTAAGTTCAAAACTTAAACAAGAAATCAAGAATAAATATCATTTTAGAGAACATAGGTTTCACTTTCATAAACTTCACTTTCTAGCTCAAGAATTCCAAAATATAGTGTGCCAGTAGATAAGTCCATGAGCTTAAAATTCAAGAACTATATTTTCACATACCCAATTTCTTCTCTGTTTTTTTTATAAAAAAAAAAAAAAAAAAATAGCAATTGTTGTGAAAGGATAAAGAGTGAATGCATCTTGTTGATCTTCTTCACATCCACCTACATCCGTCAAACCCAAATTTTAGCCTCAACAGTTTTCCTTGCCCCTCCCATTCCCTTCCTTTTCCTTCATTTCATTTAGACTAAAAAGAGAACTCAAAAGCTGAAACTAAGGGCCAAATCATAATTAACATTCCAAATATTCAAAGCAATTTGTTTAAAATCCATAACCAGTCTATCAATTTCTAAAATTATAACTATGCCCCTAACTTTCCATGAGGGCCTTGGAATTTCCCTCTACAAATTCAATACTTGAAGATTTAGTAAATATAGTTTGTAATAAAGTTTGTGTCATTTCTTAATTGCCAATTCTATCAAACATCTCCTAAACCTCTCTTTAAGAAAAAACAAATGTGAAATACAAATCCTTTTTAAAGAAAATATAATCTTTTTAAAATACTAAAGGTGTTTGTAAAATGTTCTTCATATATAAAAATAAAATGGTCACTAAAAAAAAGAAGTATTTATTGAAATTATGAACTTTCTAAACTTGAATCATGAGTTCTGCTGGGACATCTTGCAAGATTTATCCATCAACATAGAATGCATATACCCAAGTAGATAGGTAGTTGGGGTTGGAGCAGGAACCTGACCCAGGGCATTGCCAATCTGCAGCTGCCTTGAATTGAGACTCCGTGATCGTTTTAAACTCCCTTATATTCTATTATTGTTGGTGAATGTGTTAGGGACTTTGCAGAGGGGATTTCAATAGCAGGCAGGTTTGCTCTATGAGCGTAGTGAAAACATGGTACTGAAGCATTTATTGGCTGCTCTAAGTGACTTTACAGACAAGCAACTGGTATTTTTCCCCCACACAGTACAAGGAGGGTTCCAAGCAGAAGCAGAAGAAACAGGAGGTAGAGAGAAAACACCTATTTGAGCACATATGTCACAGTATGCATTCTCCATCTCTGTCATTTGGCTTCAATGTCTCTCTGTGTCTCCTTTAATCAGTCACTTTTTGTCTATTCTTGCTGGGCTCTATCATCACAGCCTCACTCTGCTAGTTTCATTTGTTCTTCTTCCCACCAGCAAGGATACGTTGGATCTGAAGTCCTCTGCTGAAAGCTTGGTTGAATAACAACCTGGTTTGGAACTCTGAGACAAATGGGAACCATGCCAGGATAGCCACTGGTGCAAAGATCAACAGCCCCATCATGTATTCGTATCCTCTTCCTAGAGCTTTTACAGACCCCCACATTCCTAAGGCCTTCACTGCTGGCCTCAATGCTTGTGATATCTGTCATGCAACAGCATATTTAGAGTATAAAACAGTATAAAATAACACCGAAATTGCAGCTGAATCTAACAATAAAAAATTAAAAAAAAAAAAAAAAATAGTTATTTTTTGAAGTATGTTAAAGAGATATTAGTATTGTTATTGGATAAGGGGTAGTTTAGTTATTTTGCTTTGTACGGTCCTTGACGAATGAGACACTCTTATTTCCCATATGCAACATGATATGGTATCAGACCTCATTTAGCGGGAGGTCTGGTGTTTGAACCACATCACCGCATATTTATTTTCTCAATTTATTAAGCTCAAAAGAGACTAATTGTGGTTGTTTGCCTATGGGCCTATGTATCTCTCCAAGTGTGGGTATGGGGCCACAAGTGTGGGAGGGTGTTAAAGGTCATGTTATCATTGTAAACCCTAGTCCCACAAGCTTAAGCTTTTTGGCAAATTGGTAGATCAACAAAGTCATCATGGATAAATCTATAACTGAAAAAGAACCTGTCACATGAATTTTACTCCTCTTTTTTTAATTGAATGGAATATAACATTTCATCAAAAAGAAATATCAAGATTCAGAGATATCTATAAATTACAAAATGGTGAAAAATCAAAGCAAAGTTTAAAAAGTTCATAAAAGATACTTTCAAAATCAAAACAATGCATATGAGTGAAAATATGCTGCATATACCATAATACAAAGTTTAGCAGTGTTGCTTTAATGCAGTTTCTTTGAATAATCATGCAATATGCAAAATGAAACATAGAGCATGAGAAATGTACCCCTAGAAGTGCCCATCCCGTTGGCATGAAGGCCAGTAGGCTGGCAAAGATGTCTCCTACTGTGAGACTCAGGAATACGAATAGTATCACCAGGGTGCCTATGAACCCAATGAACAGGATCAGCTTCAGAAGCCTGAACATCAGTTGGAAATCTGCACTGAACTTCTTCCTACCCATGGACACAATCTGCAGTTGCAGGATGCATAAATTAATGAAATAAATTTTAGAAAAATGACCAGAAATCAATGAATCAGAGTCTTCTCGTTCAGGATAATCTTTATCACACAGTTTCGCCGTTTGGGGTGTGAGTACTGACCTTCAAGATGATAATCACAGCAGCAATGACCAGCCATGAAAGACCATAAACCTGAAATGGTAGGGAAATTAGACAAAAACATTATTACCGTATTAATTACATCTTAATCATCACAATAAACAAGTTCAATAATCTTGCAATCTGTGTTAAAGCAATTAACTTTTTAACGCATCTTAGCCTAGTCAAAGCGCACAGCACCATAAAGGAACTCGACTAAGTAGTCATCATGAGAGAGATTATTTATTAGGCTACTGCAATCACCCTGCTGTTACAATCTCAACCTGACAAGTAACAGATAGTTGTGTGCATCCTTTTTGTGCACCCTTTAGATCTTAATTGGCAACATAAGGGTTTAATTTTGGTTCAACAGCAATATCAATTATTTTATAATAAAAAAAAAAGTCAGAAAAAGATCACAACTATTTCAATGATAAACCAGGAAGGACCAAATTTTCAAATGGTTGATAATCAAACTGAAATTGTGAAATTTCTGAAAGTTGGTTGAAAGTTTTCTTGGACAGCATAGAAAACCAATAAAACCCAATACAATGCCAATATATAGGTGATATACTTACAACAATGCTTTTATCACCATTGGCCACATGTAGATGATAAACAATCCCATACTGATAGATAAAGAAGCGCAGAGAAAGAACAGTCTCCCAGAACCGTCCTAGAAATCCAGTGTACTGCAGATGCTCCTGCTCCTCCTCCCACCAGGACTCCCAGCTCTTGTTTGCTGGAACACCAATACCCCCTCGGCTGTTCATCCACTTCGACCAATCATCCCAATCATCCACTATCTTCTGCCATTCAAATCCTGAAGGGTTAAAAAGAAAAGGAGCAAACAACCAAGAAGCCACAAGGAACCACATTGAGCACGTGAAGAGAATATAAGTAGTAGGATCACTAGCTGCTGACCCATAAGCCTCATATGCTATAAGCAATATCATCAGCTCCATTCCTTTCACGAAATGGCTCCTTGAGTACATTCTATAGTTCTCTGCAAACTTCTCATGCCGTACAACAAAACCACGGCCAGTGGCTCTGTACTTAGCCCCACCATGTAAGACTGTGCGCCCAAAATAATGCACCTTCGTTCCAAGTGAGAAGGTGAAGAAGACGGAGGCCAGCTGAAGCTGCATGATAATCATGTCACCTAATGCAGTTCTGAAGCCCCTTTCAAGTCCAATCTCCATGAGCATGGGCAAAGCCATCAGAAGACCTATTTGAACAAGGGATTGTGAAGCCATAACTGTTCTCAGAGCCTGATCTCCTCTAGACCTAGCAAAGTTAATTATTGCCTCCTCCAATCCACTCAGTGATAGGTACAGTCTGCCGTACAAGAAAACATAGACTGTAATGACAATAATCTGGAAAGCAGAAAGGAGTTTGTGTGAGTTGAAGAAGTGGAAGAGAAGTTATGCCAAACAAAATTGGTAAACTTTCTCATAATCTGTCCATAGTGTTCTGCATAGCATATCATACAGGGGAGGAAAGACACCCCCTCTGTCCAAACTCCTAAAAAAATTTCTTGAAAATGGAGGGTAGTACTAATGAGGGTTTCATGCAAACCTACAGAAATCAAATTTTCAGTTGGAGAAGTGGTTCAAAATTAAATGGTGGTTGCTCATAGAGGCAAAAATGCTATCTAAATAAATGTTTTTTTGGGTTCTAAAAATCCCTCAGTCGCCTCTTTGAAACAGGGAAAAGAGAATAAATGAATTACAAATGTGCTAACACTCCATGTATCTTGAATTTGCAAGAATATCTTTTCAAGTGCCAGACAGTTAGTGGGAATGGACAGCAATGAACAATTTCATACAGTCTTCCTTCAGTTCATAAGATACTTCTAAACGATGCTTCATGAACTTCAATGCAGACCAGTACATAAAATTCAAAATGGCATGACCACATCCAAATTATACGAACATAATAATCGCAAATCTAAGATATAAACAAACTAAAAGAACAGCCTAAATCAAGAATGTGCACATATTAATAAGGAAAGAGACAGCTTTATAGTTACAAGTTTAAATCCCAGTGTTGTTACCCTGTGTTTCCAATTTAAACCCTTGCTGTTGTCGTCGGTTCCCTTTGAAGTACAATTTTTCTAAATTGTTCCATGGTTACCCTTACAGCCAGCATATCCGAAGCAACTAGAGTGGCAAACATATGCAAAATTAAGAATTCTATCCAAGAGGTGCAAGTTTTTGCAACCTAGCTCAAAAGTATTAAGTGTTTATTTGGGCTTATATGTATACTAATTTAGTAAAAAAAAAAAAATGTAACCTATAACATAATTTGGCTTCTAATTCAAATATTCAGAGCAGATGTCCAATTTTCTTTCAGATTATAATGTGTTTGTAAACAGGAGTTACCACTGAGCTGACGTAAAATCCCACTGTTGTAAAATAACATGACAGCATGCGGAAAAAGTCGAAACGGTGACCTAATCGATAGACATCTCGACTGAGTGTCTGCTCCCCATTGCCACAGGCCACTTTTGCTTCAAACAGTGAGATTTGATTGAGCCCAACATCACGTCCCTTCCCCACTTGAATATATTCATGGTGAGTAACATTTCCACGCCTTAGTGTTGAATTGAAACCTATGGAGGAAAAACAGTCATCAACAAGTAAACTAAATTACATTCCTCTAAGACAGCGGATGCATTGAGAATGCTACCAGCAAAGATGTCCTCGCTCAAATTAATGCCTGCAGAAGCCTTGCTAATGCCACCACGAGTAATGTGGAAAAGTCTATCAAACACATCAGGATGACCATAGTGGAATCGAACCCTAAAACCAACCAATACAACTTTGAGAAACAAATAAAATTCTGTGACCCGGATAAATTAAATGTTTTCATATGAAGGAAAGCAAAGAATATATCAGTCTCCTTCTAAGGCAGGTATTATAGGCTGTTAAAACTCATCTGCAGAGATTGAGGAGGATTTAGTGGTGAAATCAAAATGATGCAGCAGGGAGCACAGATCTTTTTGTTGGAATAATAAGACACATTTTAAAGGGTTTCCAAAAGTTTTTATATGATTCTGGTCGTACATCAACAATATTCAATATAAGTGTACCATCACACAATGATTGTATAATCTTATTCCATTTATTTTTTGTGGGTAACATCAATGCTGCCCTGCTATTAAAGACAAGCAAAGATATTTCACATAACTTTCTTGAAATGATTACCAATTGTATAACATGAGAAGGTAAATACAGAAGAAAAACATACTTCAAAGGTCTTGCAAGCACTCTTTGTCCAATGGTGACAAAGCTTGTTTCTTGATTCGACATGAACCAAGCCAAAGAAGACACACTGCAGTGATGATGTACTAAAATGTCAGAAATAATAGAAAAAAACAGGATCTTACGTCCAAAAAAACAGCTCATAGTTCCAAAACAGGAAATGGCCATCCAACCTTCCAGTAAAGATATGCTCACGAACTCCTAGAATTGAAGGTGGACGAACTCCATGATCCTCCTTAAATTCTTCGAGAAGGTTACGCATTTTAAAAGCTTCTTCCAAGTAATTGTCCTATAACAAAAGTAGGCATGGTGAATCATGACCAATTGCCTGAAACATCCATAGTATAACTTTAATGTTATTCAAATTTCTAGAATTTTACCTGATTCATGTCAATGGTCTGAAGAGCTTCACCTCGTGTAAAAACTATAGCATGGTTCTGATTTTCAGGCTTCCCTTCTCCTACTTTTGCCGAGCCTGGCAATTTTATACGGTAGATTTCCTATAGGATAGGAAACAGAGGCAATCAGCATTCATGGTAAGTGAACCAGGTGGTTTTGTTATGGTTTTGAGGATAATTACCTGATCAAGTGTATCAACAGCTTTAACCAAGACCGAGTAATATACTTTCTGTACCTTTCCATTTTCTCCTTCTTCAACTTCATCAATATATGCTACTCGGAGAGCTGGATTGCTGTAGAAAACCACCAGAATCAGGTTCTCAAATAAATGGAACTTATAGAAGAAAATTTTCAACGAAGTTGGTTGCAGGAGAACTTCACTAGATGGACAACATACTTAACCATCAAATTCAGAATGTCTGTGGCACGGCGATCTCCACTCCGCTTTTGATTCCCATAGTTCTGACAGGTAGCCACATATGTGAATTTCATGTCAGCAACAGCCTCTAATTGGGCATATGTGGATCTCTGACTTTTCTTATCTTCTTCTGATGGAACTGTAAAAGCTTTGTAGCCTTCCAGAATCTCTGATCAGTTCACAACATAACGTGTCAGGAACCAATACCTCCAAAAATAACTCAGTGGACACCACAAAGCATAACCTCAGTGATGTAGATTTAAAAGCATACATATACACAAGGCAGAGACTACAGGTTGAAAACACTAAAAAGTTATATGCCAAATACATGCTATACTTCTTTAGAAACCACAAGTCAAAGCTGTTTACCTTAGATGTTTGACATTCATAAACCTAATTTCGTTTTCACTCTCTAGAATCTCTTAAGCTACTAATTAATTTGCTATGTTTGATTAAACTAAGATAAGAGGAAGAAAAAAAAAAATGGTTCTCTCCTTACACAAGAGACAGTAAAGGGATTTTATGATTGCACAGAGAAATGGAAACTGTGACCTCATGATAATAAAATATGTTGATTGCTGTGAGTTCCCTCACTAAAAGCCCAGTTCTCTCCTTGAAACCAGAGGCCCTGATTTTCTGTTTCTTAAAGAATACGCCTATTATTTAATTGTTTCAGACAAATAGGCACATTTCTAGATTTTGGTTGCAAGATACCGTCCAGGTTATTTGTCTTATAATAATTTGATTTGGCTTTAACTGCAAAACATCTCAATCAATTTTTTCTCTTATACTTGTTGCTGAATTTATGGGAAGCTTAGGATCTTGAATTAGGAAGCATGGAATCACAGAGATGCTTCGTACTTGGTATTAACAAGTTGAATCTTTCATTGAAAGACTCTTTATTTCTTTTGGTACTCATCTTATCTCTATTCATTTGTTTATTATAAGAAAAGAAAAAATAAACAAAACCCAAAGGCGCAAGGGGTAGAAAAATGATGATTCCCCCCTCTCATATGTCAGACATTCTAATATTGTCAGAAAAAGCTTTCCTACTCTCTAACCTTTTTCAGAAGCCATGTCAAGAAAGGCCTGAAGCCTCAGTGCCCTTCGGTAATACATCATCCCTCTAACTGCAAAAACAATATGTATTAATAAGAGACAAATGTGAAAGACAAGCCTGAAGGTGATAATTAAGAATCTACCTGTTCTACAGAGGGTCTGTCCTCTTAAGGACACCCAATGACGTAGATGCAAAATGTTCTCTTCATTTTCCCAGACCTCACTCTCTTTTTTACAATTCAGCCGCTCCATGAAGTTATTCCATTCATCTAAGAAAGTTACAATATATTTGACAAATCAGTAATAGCAACCATATTGAAGCCATTTAAAACAAGAGTTCATCATATGTGAATCAGAGTGCTGCTTCAGTTATTAGATTTGAAACCTGGGAAGATTTTTTGTAGGTAGTATATGATTGATACACCATCTTCATTCTCCATCTCAAGGTCACTTTTAGAATAGACGGTCTCCTCACTATAATATGGAGTCATGACACTGCCAATGGCAAGCAAAATGTTTATAAAGATGTGACAAGTGAAGAATTACAATAGCTTAAAAAATTAACAGCACTCAGGATGTGGCCAACAACATAACTGGACAAGTTTTGTTCTAAATCAATAAGTAATTCTAGGTGGCTTTTACAGATTTATGATAGATATGATAGCACTATATGCTACCATTTTTTAATGAAAAAAAAAAAAGAAGAAGAAGAAAAATAATAAAAAGCAACAGAAGCATCAACCATAACTAGCTAAACATAGATCTTTTCCTTAGCTCATGCAATCTTTAGGTGCTCCATTATTCTTGAAGATGTGCAGGATGGAGAAGATAATTGAGCTCAGAGTAATTTAACAAGCAGGCATATCCATGAAGAAAGAAGCATTTCTAACAACCCATTGTCTTAGAAAATGTAGTCTTACCAAATCAACATATATTATATGCCCATACGAAGGAAACATGATCCAGACCTGAATGAAAGCATTTTACGGACTCGAGGAGCTCGGGGCATATCCATGAACAATGAATTAGCAAAGAATGCAACTCTTCTTCTTGCTTCAAGGTTTGTTGGTACATCACTGGCTGATTCTTTTACCGTCAAGAGGAGATAGAGACGTCTTATCTGAAACAATAATAAGCAAACCAATATATAATCTATTAGGGAAAACAAAGGGTTCAAGAACTATAGATTGGTTTAAATTATTTTACCTGTTCTTCCCATTGGGCTGTAACAATAGGAGGGAATATTATAGCTGGTTTTGGGTTGGTACCAGCAAAAAGTTGGTTTCTAGAGATAGAATCCTTGTTACCATGGCCAAGTTCCGCCAATTCACTGACAAATATTACATATGAAAACGCAAGCATTGTAAAGATGCAATGATATAAAGACTTTGTCCAGATAAAATTCTAAATGCAAATCAAAAGAATAACTGTAATCCAATTATATCAAAGCCAGTTCACCAACCGAATCTCATTCACCATCATATCACGGGTTACTACTTCTAACATGTCTTGTAGCAATAGCACCACAGTGTCTCGCTTGGATGGGTCACCATCTTTCTATAAAATAAAAGAACATGGTAAGCATCTATACATAATAATGAAGATGTTTATATTTATTAATATATAAAGCAGAAAAGAATAGCATTTTTTGAAACACAACACACCAAGATCTCCACAAGTTCCACAAATTTCTTGCAAAGAGTAGGCAAAGGACTCATTCTAAAATTTGCAAGAAACGTGTTCTTTGAAATGTTGCTTTCAATTTCTTTAATAATGATGCCAATCATCCTGTAACATAAAAGAAAAGAATTAAAAATACTAATACTGGAACAAGTGAATGAAAATGACAGTGCTTATATGAATCAATATGAAATAGACATAATAAAGAAAATCTTCTTTTCAAGTTCTAATCCTGCAGGATGCAATGCTACTCTTCAGAATCTCTGGTTCAAGCATCAGATTGTACTCAAGGAGGAGATAAACTATGGCTGTCAGTGACCAAGCAATTCAACTTCAAAAAAACATGATTATGTTGTAACTGTGAAGCCACCAACTCACCTAAAAGCTTGGCCAACCATGGATCACAAAGAAATAAATGAAGGAATATACAATAGAAACTCAAACGTTGGGACCCCTAGCAAACCAGAGCTCTAATACTATGTTAATCCGCCAATTGACCCAAAAGCTTAAGCTTTTGGGTAACAAATCAAGAATGTATATCAGACTAACAATAACAAGCAAACAAGCGCATCCAGGCCATCTAACATGGGCAGAGAGGCAAAAAATTTAGAAACCTTTATGATACATTATATTTCTTTTACCAACTTAGGTATAAAAAGAATATGCATCTGAAAGACTAGAAACATATAGTGGGATTATAAGCTGAACCATGGCTCTAAGGATGCCACTAAGTTGAGCATTTAAAGGATGACATAGACCAAAAATGAGATACACTTGAAAATCAGAATTTCTTCAACTCTTGGTATTAATCTAGGAAACAAATCTGATGGAAGACATGTCTTACTAGAAGGATCAAATAATGAACAACACTTAATGCTAGCAAATTGCTTGCAGAGAAAAGTACCAAAGACAACCTTTTCTCATTTTCTCCAACAACCAAAATGTTCAGGAGATATTTGAAAGATTCATAGCATTCAATCACAGCACATTTCATATATTCATCCGCACATATACGCTTCCAAAGATCAGCATCCCTGGATCGAAATTGAGCAGCCATGTCCAGTGCTATAGGGATCTGCAAAGGTGATTGAAACGTTACAGGAGAAGAAAGTAACAAATATCAGAAATTTGAAGACTGTGCCAACCTTGCTAGCAAGTAAAAATGGTGGCCATTGAATTATTTTCAGACTAGGATCTGATGAATAAGGAACTAACAACATATCCATCTCCCTGGATCAAAACAACACCCTGTTTAATTTCAGCAAAATAAACAAAAAAAATTAATAGGCTGAACAGAAAAACCATTCAACCCAATGGAGGCCTTGCCAGTCACTTATGAGGTCTTCTTCACGGAAAGAACATATCACTTCATTCCATATCTGAGCAAATTTTGCAGCTTCACTTCTCCTGCTTGCCGGAACCTGTTCAGATATAAAGACAAGATTATTATATCCAAAAGTTTCTCCTCATCTTAGAATGTGATTAAATATTAATTTTTTTAGGAACAAGAGATTCAACCTCAGCAAAATGTTTTGATAAAGAAAACCCCCTTTTCTTTGTCTTATCAGAGGGCACCAAACATGTGTTGAAAGCACCAGGTAGAGACTGGAACCGAGACCTTAGCATCCCTAGAGTTCGTATCTGCAATAAACACAGCTAGCAACACTGTTAATGTGTTAAAATCATCACAAGAATCAACTAGTCAAAGTGTCAATGTCATGCAAATTACATTATTTACCCTTTTTTTTTGGTCGGAAACAAGACATATATTAGAAAGGGAAAAAGTACAGGAGAAGGATGAGAGGTCCTCCCCTCTTACTACAAAAACCACACAAAAGAATAAATGCCTACGCTGTACAAGGTAGACTATACATATATACAACCTCAAATCTCCTCAAGACTCAAAACTCTCTCATAATATCCACCTCTTTTGAATTCCAAACCAAGTACCAGCTGAGTTGAATAACAATGAGTAGAACACCCCTAAAGGCGACTGTGCGAGAGGCCCACAAGGATGAATAAAAGTGAACCCAGCTGAGTTTGTTAAAAACACACAAATCTAAAAAAAAAAAAATTAATTTAAATAAAATGAAATGATATTCATAAGCCATCCTTTCCTCGGAAAGCCAACCTAATGGCTCAAGCAAATACTTCACTATAAAAGTAATTAATAGTTTGCTTGAATATGAACCAATTCCCATGCCTAACGATTCTATAGCAAGTCTATGACAATTCTGACATTAGAGATGGAAAGGGAAACTATATTGGATAGGAATAAAAAAACATAAGATTTTAACGATCCGTAATTGATTATGACAACCTTGGATCTAATACAAGAATACGATCTCTTAATAGATCCCAAAGATGTCATTTCCCATCTAACACTGTCTCAAGTAAGATTTTAAACTTATATCACTCCAGCCCCAGCAACCATGACTCGTGTCTTCACAAGTGACAATGGCAGGCAAACAATCCATTCCAAATAAACTAAAAGAATACCTGCCTGAGTGGCCTGAGAACAGTTGATAAGGAGTCATAAAAGAATATAGGAAACAACATTCAAAAAGACTACCTCTCCAAGACGATCAAAGGCCCCAACAATACCACCATACAAGGTTGAGTAAATAGCATACCAAATTTGAGTGTCCATAAAATAAACCTGCATAAAACTTGTAAAATCACATGAGATACTTCACCAAGGACAAGGTATGAATCAAACAGAAGCTGAGCCAAGTAATAAATGTTTGAAATTAAAAAGGAAATGATATAGTAAGACACACCAAAACAACTGGTGCCCAGAGAGAGACAACTGCACCATAGTTATTTTTAGCTGCATCGACAGAGTTATGTCAACATCAAACCACAAACAAATAAAAAGGAAGCCAACAACAACAATGACCAATAACAGATGAATACCTTGAGGGAAAAATTCATGCCAAGCATAACGAACATTGCGGATATTCATTATAGCTTTTGTTGGCTTCACCAAAGGTTTTATCTGGAGAAACAATACATAATGGATTAAAGAGAACCCACCTGCCTCACATATCTCTATTCTCTATGAACCATAACAATAAAAGATCTGACAATTACCTGAATAAAATAGCTAAATGCAAATTTGGAACACAGAAGTAGAGCCCAAAATATAGTATACCTAAAACAGAAAATATATTTAAGTGGAGAAGCAAACCTCAACCAATTAAACCCCAATAATTTATCAATCCAGATCCAAGAAAAATTAGAATCCTTTATCAAACTCACTTTAGAAGTGCAAATTGACTTTCATGCATCCCCCTTCCAACATAAATCCTGGGCTGTAGAAAAGAAACAGATTGATTTATGAGATGAAGTTATATGTGTTTATACCTTAAGAAAATGAAATATGAGAGCACAGAACCAGGCAGTGGTTATAATCCTGAAAATGTTATGCGAGGAAGTACCACAAAGTGTTAATAAATGATTGTCTGTTTCAAAAAATATTAGGCTCTCTAATAATTTAACTATAAAGTATACACATTTTATTAAGTACTAGAAAATACTTATACAAAAGTTATGATGCAGACTCCATTTCATGCATTCATCTAATCCTGTGAATATCAATTGTAAATTGTAAGCACATTCTACTAAAGCCCCACTGAAGATTAATAAAGATCCCATATACTCATTATCTTTTGACATCGAAGGAATAACTGCAAAGCTAACTTTTTTATTGATACTACCGGTTAATTTATTATGCTCAATTTCCCTAAAATGGCCATCTTTATAAAATGGCCATCTAACAAATCTGCATGCATTTATCTATTGAAAACCTACATTCTTATATTAGTAATATAAAATAAATCTTGCAAACATCATTAAATAGTAAAGAAAAAGACTATTACTTGTAAATCATGGCACCAGGTTGGTTTCATTAAAAAATTATTAGTACATAGAATGTTGTGAAACCTGAATCAGTTAAGAATAAATACTTGATGCAATGAAGATCAAATTGGAAGCTCCATTTCATAACCATGAGGGAGGCTTGCAGTTCTAGCCAGAAACCACTCCAATTTCATTGAATAGACATTTTAGTTCGTTATGCAATTTCTATGTCCATGACTGCAGCAAGCAAGTGGAAATTACCAGCAACTTTGCAGCTCAATATTGCATAAATTCTTCAATTACTAAATCATTTATATAAAAGAGCTTCTCATGTGAGAAAATTTCTTACTAAGAACAAGGTCTGGTAGCTAAAGGATAATCTTTATGTCCTTCCTATATCAGATGTTTGAGTTCAAGACTGCATACTATATAAAGCCCCAGAATTTAATAACTGGAAGATAATTCTGCACATGAATTGCTGCTCAGTTATGTACATAATTCGGTCAGAGATGCTTCTTAGAAAATAATATTTATTTTCACTCATAGGGTCTTGGTATGCTTTGATTCCATATTTTAATTAAACAAATCATACCACAATTCTCTAACAGTTAAACAATCAGACCTTCGATAGATAAAAATGATATATAAATAGATGAATATAGAAAAGTAACCCAGAGAAACATGGATATATACCTGTGACCACCACAAAAGAAACCTTACGATATGCCAGTCTGAGTTCTCAATCCAACGTCGGAGCATTGGAAAAATAAACAACACTGCTGCCAGTAAATTTGGAAGCAAATATAAAAACACAGCCACAACATATAAAGTAGGAATGCCCTTTATTTCAGGAAGCCGTGACAGCACATCTCTAATTTTGTCAGGGGCCACAAAGGAATGCACATAGAACAGTGGAAGAATGACAGCCCATGCAAGACTAACAACTATCTTGAGAATGTTTCTCAGCACATCAGTGAACTTCCACCTATGATAGCCCGGGAAGTTCAGAATAAGGTCCAAAATACCTAAATTATAAAGACAGAAATAAGAAGAACCAATAAGAACATTTCCTCAATACTTTAAACTCAATGCTTAATCTGAAAATGAAGATCCACAAAAATGGAAGCTTTTTCTTTTTTCAGCATTATCACTAAGTGGCACCTTTTCCTTTTTCAGCATAATCACTAAGTGGCATTCTTCAGACAACTAAATATATCCTACATATCTGAAAGAAAAGAAGCAAGCTATGACTCCAGGACATTCCTGATGAAATGATTTAAGAAATTCAAACATATTTAAATTTTCCAGTCGTAACTATGTAGATTCTCAAGCCAACTAATAAAACTTTTCATCTTTCTTTGCTTTGTCAAGAATAAAAATCCTATAATAAAAAATAAATTCATAGGTGATAAGCGGGTGCATATGTGTAGTCGAGTTTCCAACAGTACATAAATTTGCAAAGAAACAAGATATTTTAATGGCACTATCACAATCAACAAGAGGAGGAGGTTTAAGGGATAATCTTTGGATGCCCACTCTGCTTCAAGGAAGAGTCATTTTTTATTAGACCAACCCAAAATAGGCTCCCCAACAATTCAGTAATCACT
Organism: Vitis rotundifolia; assembly: GCA_030254885.1. NCBI lineage: Eukaryota > Viridiplantae > Streptophyta > Magnoliopsida > Vitales > Vitaceae > Vitis > Vitis rotundifolia. The sequence continues at coordinate 22,163,866 of CM058154.1, forward strand.
GAATGTGCAAATCACAACAAGATACACAAAAACAAGTCAATAGTAAAGCAATCTACTTTTTGAAAATGAAGACATGGACCTTTAAATTGAATACTCCTGGAAAAAAAAAAAAAAAACAAAAAAAAAAAAGGTGTAATTCTGAAATACTTCCAGTAAAGAATTTAAATTATAAACTTGAAATTTCTTGATATCTTTTTCTACATAAATTCTTTAAACAAACAAAATCTCTATAGTCATTATATGTTTAAACCAAATGTGTATCCAATAAACCAAAATATTCAGTTTTACAAGGCTTTCAGAAAATTTTCAAGATTGGCCCCTTTTTCTAATTTGTCTATAAATATAAAAAGAAATGATGCCAAAACATTGAAAGAAAAATTTTCTAAGACATAATCACAGATAAACTAATTTCTGTTCCACCATATGATACTGCATCAATCATTTAAGGAACTAGCATTTGAACACAAGTTGAAATATGACAGGATATATTCATTTATTAAATTTTATAGCAGAACTCAACCAAGTTTTTTTATTCAATTTTTTCCTCCTTTTTGCTCGTTTCATCAACACATAGGAATCTGTGTGATTTAAATTATGACTATATTAAATTTTTTGGTTCATTATTATGTTATTCAAACATAAAATATTGAAGGAATTTTAACAAAGAATGCATTGTACTAGAAGTCATGCTACTTAAAATCTTTGGATTTAGTATATCTAGCATCAACTGTAACAACATTTATTGGATTCAAAATGCTTCATTATTGATGTTTCAACTTGAGCATAGTAGCAACTAAGTTAGAATATTATACTTTGAAGGAAGCGAAGGAAGGATGCTGGGATGAAAATACTGGAAAGGTTATGCAGCATATCCATTCGAAAGATGTCCGATAGTGAAAGATTATCATGCCATGCAATAATTATCATTGCCTGCAATAAAACAGTTTCAAATATTTCATTATTAATAAATGTAGCCAAAAGTAAAGAGAAAAGATAGTGTCTCTTAGTATTTATATTCTGCTGCAATTAAATACCTGCAGAGCCAGTATATAAAAGGTCCATAAACGATCAAAACTTCGAAAGATGTGCCAGAATGTCCGTGTCTCAACAAAATATGATTTACCCGTGCTTCCAGATTTTCTATTGGATCCCTTTCTTCCCTGGCAAAGCAGTTATGTTAAGCCGTGAACCAATAGACTAATTCGAATTAAGGGGGAGAAACTTGCAATTATGTGAACAGTGAACTAGCAAACTAACTTGAGTAGAAGAGAGGTGAGAGGGGATTCTGCTTAGAATTTAAGAGTACCTGAGCCACCATGTCACGCGTTGATTTGAAGAAATCACCATCATCGCGCATAGGCCAACCCAGAGAGAAGCAATCAGACGACCTGAGCGATATGTGGAAAAAATCAAATTTTAAAACAAATGAAGATATCAACAATCCAATAGAATTGAAGATTTGCCATTAAATTTTTCCACACCAAAAATACTCATTAAGATCATCATAGTTGCACCAAGATGAGTGAGGAGCTTTTCCATGTTTACTCTTCTTCGCTTCCTGGAATATCATAAGTATTAACCACCTCCACATTATGTCAAGAATAGAAACTTAGAGATTGAAGACATCTAATGTTTCCCTTAACATACCTTTTCAATTACACGATAAAGCGGCGTTATAACCTTCCTCAGGAAAGACTCATCATCTCCACCGTAAGAAGGCTTAATGTTTTCTCCAGTAACGATGCTGACATTTCCAGCCAACAAGCCATGGAGCTCATATGCCATCTGAATGTAGATTGGGGTATTGCTAGTAAACAAGTAATACAGAATGATGCTTCACAGAAACACATAATAGGTTAACAGACACCAAGAAGACAGACCCAGATAAATGAACAATACTCACATTATGAAAAATGTAGCATAGGCATTCTGGCATGAAGCGCACATTAGCTGCTTCACCCCAGATTAGGAGATACAGACCCATGTAAAGTATCTTTCGTTGCTGAATTTCTTGTTGCCCTTGAGGAAGACTATTAGCAATAACATTTGTACAATTTATTATCACACATAAAAAGCTCAAATTCAGCAAATAAGAGCACAATCATGCATCACAAGAACACTAACAAATGTAGGACACAACTCACCGTAGACTGTGTTTACGTCCCAAAAACTTGCACCATGTTTTGTAGTTCTTAAACAGCTTGTCCATGATTGCATCAATAGCTCGCTCATCGAGCTGCATGAGAGAAATGGGTTTAACCACTGTCCAAGTGTTGAGAAAAATATACAGGAGAAGTTACCAGAAAGATGGAATTCAGAATGCATTACAATAACATATTTGAGAGGAAAAATCAACAAGGAGAATCTAACAAATTTGTCCTTAGGGTGTGAGAACTACCAAAACATGCAAAAACACTACCCATTTATTTGCATCTAAATCTTTAGTGATGCTATTGTCGTCATCAGTATTTGAGATGAAAAAGCGCAAAAATGTTACAACTTCAAAGGAGAGGTCTGTGCATGCCTTATTAAGAGGCTCAGGCTTGGGATGCAAAGCTGTATGATTATTGGCAAGTAACAAAATCAAATGCTCCCTCTGGTTCCTGACATTGTCTCTCTGCAATCACCAAATTAAAACAAAGGCGAATAGAATCATTTCTTCATGCTCATACAGAGAGTAAATGATTAACATTTCATCCTTCATGCAAACACCACATGCCTGGAATCCAAACATGGCCCTGAGCCAGTCAAGAAGGTCTAGATCTCCTGCTTTCTGCCTGTGCCGCTCAAATTCAGTAGGCCAGTTCAAGCCACGAGTATTCCATAGTGCACCCACAGCAGCCTTGACCTCTTCAAGCTGCATGATAGACTGTGTGGCCCCGGCAGAATCGAGAGGAAGAATGTTATAAGGTGCATAGATTTCCTTCTTTTCTTGGACATCTGTGGCAGCCGCAATAATCTGCTCACACAATACAAAAACAAAAGGTAAAAGTATTGGCATACAGAAACTCTAGGATAATACCAACTTTGGAAAACAAAGAAAAACAAAAACGTCTTCGAGATGGGACTAACCTCAGGAGCAACTTCTTCAACTTTCTCAGTCTTATTAACTGCACAAAGTACTTCAAAAAGCACCCCTGCTGTCTGGTAAGCTTTGCCCAGTTGGGCTCTGTCCAAAAATGGGAAATCGTATTACAATGGGAAACATTCATTCCATTTGTTGTCACGTGGTAACCGAATTATGCCTCCACATTTGTCCCCCTTTGTTAAACTATGGCATTAACCCAAAAACTTAAACGCTTAGCTAATGGGCAACAATATATATGCAGCCTCTCTCCGGCGTCACGCCCAGTGAGTGGGCTCAATGAATGGAGAAAGAGTTGAAGAGGTTTAAACCCCAGAAACCCAAGTAACCCGTAAATCAAGGCTCTGATAGTGATACCACGACCAAGGCAGCACACATCAAGACTAGGCCCTTAACGCCCTTTTTTCTTAATCCAATTCTATTGCACAGTACTAAATCGAGATTATCAATGGCATGCATTCACTAGAAAAAAAAAGGATAATTGAGAAGACGGGTATACCTGTCAGCCTGCTCCCCCTTGTCCAGCGCTCTAACATAGTTCTGATAGTATTGCTGGTAAAAGCTCTGGATTTCTCTCGCATCCGACTTTTTAACGCGGGAGGCCAGACTCGACGAATTTTCCTGACCACCAACCACTTTCTCATTCAATCAGGAGATCATTCTTGATCTTGAGGATTCTCATAAAACCTAATTGAAATTTTGAAACTACACATTTCCGCATCTCATAGATTTTTCAGCAACGAGTGCCAAACTGCCAACTACAGAGGCACAGGTGACTACTATCTCATACCTTCAAGCTTATTCCATAAGCATCTCTCTAATTAGGATTAGTGAGGGCTGTGTCATTAATTAATGCTAATTCAAAAAGGGTGCATTTTTCTAACACATTAGGAACCAATCTTTTAATAACACGTGTCAAGCTCACATAGGCTGTAGCGTATAGAATCAGCTTTTAAACACGTTTTCGACGCTTGTGAAAATATCATCATGCAACGATGCTGTCTGTGTCTTTGTGGTTGGACTCAGCATAGCCTCCGTTTGGATGCTGAGAATATCGAGGAAAATTAAAGATGGGAAAAACGGCACATCCTTTTTTCCCATCAGTCGGTTTCTCGGCAACCAAACAGAGGTGATAATATCAAAGACGGAAAACCTAATCTTACCCGCTCTAGTCGCTGCAGGAGACCTGTCTTGAACTGCCTGACACCACGACCGCTCGAGTTCGGATCCAAGCGATCCGCCTTCTCGAACGCATAGAACCGACCTTCCGATCCAAATCAGAGAAGAAGAAAAAAAAAAAAACACAATCAAAAGCCACGTAGAAACAAGGTGGAATAGGCCATTACCACATCCAAGAAATCCTAATGCGCGATGTTCAGCAAGAAATGGAGGAAAAGAAGAAACAGAATCGAGGTAGTGGACTGACAGAGATAGGCGACGCGCGGACGCTCGGGTTCGATCTCCGTTGCGACGCGGAGGATTGGTACGATGGAACCGAGGGAAGAGGGGACGACCTCGTGGTCGAAGACCTCCGTGGAGAAGGTGGTGGTGGCGGAGCTGCGGGAAGGCCGCCGTGACAGGCCCTGTGGCCCCGACTCGATGGATGACATTCTCTTGCCACCTCAAGCTCACAACCTAACCACAAAAACGCCTTCGATCAACACCCAGCATCACAAAAACCAACCAAAAGAAAAAACAATCTCCAATCCAGATATAAACAAGAAACCTTTCGATCTCGGGAGCCGCCTTCAGCAAAAATCCAGATCAAGACTCCAAGAAAAACACCATAGTCTTTCACGACACCCAGCTCACACCATATTAATAAACCACAAGAACAGTTCTAGCACACGCGATCGAGTCTGAGAGAGAGAGAGAGAAAGAGAGAGAGGTGGAGAGGTGGGAGAGAGGGTGTTGGGTAGGGGGTTGAACTGGAAGGTGTAAAGTGGTGAGAGGGTGCGTTGGTGAAAGAAGTGGAGGCACACGATTCACGGAGACAGTGTGGAATGTATTTGAACGCTTCCACTTCGATTCATTGGTCCTCCGCCTTTCTCTTCTCTCTGTCTCTTTCTCTCTCTCTCTCTCTCCCTCTTCTGTTTCTTCTTACCACTTCTTGCCAAACTGCTTTTGCCCCTCCGCCGACCGCCCGCTAAACCCACCCCCATGCAATTCTCTATCCACTTTCCAAATATTTCATTATTTAACCTCTTTTAATTATTTTTTAGTCATTTTTAAAAAATAAGTATACAAATAAAATCATTAAAAATAAAGTAATAAATATAAAAATTATTTTTTAAAATATTAAATATGAATTTTTATTTTACAAAACATCATGACTGTTTTTTAAAACAATCATCAAATAAAATATTATTCAATTATTTTCACTTATTTTTTAAAATTTATTTTCAAAAATAATTATACCAAAAGTATAATTAAAAATAAAATATTACATATAAAAATTATTTTTAAAATATATTCTAAAAAATAAAATAAAAAATTAAAACATTTTAAGTTTCAAATCAACTTTTGTTCTAAAAAATACATCACAAAATAATTTTTAAAAACCTTTTCCAAGGAATGTTTTTTCGAGTTGTTTTGAAAAACACTTTCTAAACAAATCCTAAATACTTTTCAAATCATATTTTTGTTTTCTAGAAAATGAAAACAAAAAAGGTTATAAACAATTATGGCCTTTTTGTGAGGTACATTCTCTACATGGTTAAGCAAATTACATTGTAAAACAAAAAGTGATGTTAAATATTTCGTCTTAATCTTATTTTACACCCATTTTATTTTCATAATGCGTTTGACAGTGATTATAGAAAATATTTTTCACATTTTAAGACTTGAAAAATAAAAATTTTCAAGTATCATAGAGATTATAAACACTTCCTAACATTACTGCCAAACACACTCTCATTCTTTTGAAATAGAAAATGCATTTGAAAGGCCAAATATGCCCTTCTTCTCATTTGCACTAAAAAAATATTATTTTTATATTAAATTAGTTATGGATTAAAAAAATATATTTTGGTCTTTAGCTCAAATTTTATTTTTCAATTAATTTAAATAAATATTATTAAAAATAGAAATGATTTAATTTCATTTTTTTTTTCTTTCTACTATAAATAACAAATATTTTAATTTCAAAAATTTATTTATTATTTTTTGTTTCTTTCACTTCCACATTACTTCTTAATCATTTTTAATTGAATCACAATTATTTTTAATAGATTTAAAATATTAAGGCCAAATAAAATTTTAATTTTCTTATAAGTGATCATACTGATTTTATATATTTAGCTTGTTACAGAAAATGTTTAAAAATTAGAAATAATTAAAATGTTTAAAATAAATTATGGATTTTATTCAAGTTTTTAAAAAATAAATCTATTATCAATTTTTTTAATTTGAGTTTTTCAAAAGTAAATCTATCATCGATTTCTTTTTTAGTGTATTAAATTATTTTTAAAAAAATAAATAGATTTTTAATTAGTTTTAGTAGATAAACTTGAAAATTAAAAATATTTATTCTTTAATTTGTAATTTAACCGTAAAAGAAATAAAAAAATATTGAAAAATAAATTAATTTCTTATTTTATAATTAATTAATGTAAATTAATTTTCAATACAAAATTGAAGACTAAGAAAATAATTTTTCTAATTATTATTCAATTTAAAATAAAGTAGTAATTATTTGTATAATAAAAGTTTTTATTTATTAATTACAAATGATAAAGAATAATGTAATTTGCAAAAGAGAAAAAATGACATGACATCTTCCATGTAGGTAAAATAAGTTCTTTTACTTTTTTCTATTTTTAATATTTATTTAAAAATAATATAATACAATGTTGGCTAATCATCTTTTATTAAGAAAAAAATCAAGGGAATAAAATATTTTATTTTCAAATTATCATATATTTTAATTTACATTTTTTTAGTTTTCATTAAGACAAATTGAGGAAATAAAATATTTCATTTTTTTAGTTATTTAAAATTTTTTATATATGTAAGTCATACCTTGGTTAATCCGTCAAAAAAAGAAAATAAAAATAAATAAATAACAAGAAGGGAATAAGGAACAAAATCGAGTCTTGTGGAGCCACAATTTCCTTTAAACAAATTCACCTTCTCCACTAGTGCTTTGAGAATTGCAAGGTGTCTATCTCCCAAGATAAAACAGTTTTCGAGTGGCAGCAATAACACCTTGCAACCACTCCCTACGAACTGAACTGTGGCTAACTTTATCACAACAGAAGGAGGAAATGAAGGTTTTGATGACTTCAATGCCAAAATTCAAGAATTTAACCTCTTTGAAAGAGAGTCAGAGCCTCTCTTTATATAGACTTCAAAATGGGAAGGAAAGAGACCATTAAACTTCAAGAGAGGAGCATAGTTTACCATTTCCTCTTATCGATATTATTGTTTCATCATAGGAATAGACAAGCTAATATTCCCACAATAATCTAACACAGTCTTTATAGTTTAGTTATCCCTTTTGAACCTAGATTTTAGGATCTCGAGTTAACTAGTTTGGGTATCCACTATCTCAACTAATTCTTTTATGAGTTTTAGTCTCATTCCCCTTTAGACTTTTCAACTAACTCTCTATTTAACCCTTTGGTTAGCAAGTCCACAATATTATCCTTAGATTTTACATAGTCCAAAAAAATAACCCCAATTGAGAGTAAATGTCTAATGGTATTGTGTTTGCAATGGATATGTCTAGACTTACCATTATACATATTACTCTATGTTCTACCAATTGCAGATTGACTATCACAATGTATGCAAATTGGAGGCACGGGCTTTGGCAACCTTGGAATATCCCCTAGGAAGTGGCGTAACCATTCAATCTCTTATCCACATTTATCTAGTGCTATAATTCAAATTCCATTATGGATTTGGCAATAACCATTTGTTTTGAGGATTTTCATGAGACTATTGCACCTCCTAATGTAAACACATAACCACTAGTGGATTTTAAGTCTTTAGCATTAGATATCCAATTCACATCATTGTACTTTCAAGTACAGTTGGATATCTCGTATAGTGCAACTCATATTCATAAGTAAACCGTAAGTACTTTAGTATTCTTATAATTCCTTGCCAATGCTTGGCTCCAAGATTACTCGTGTATCTACTCAGTTTACTAACTGCATAGGCTATGTCTGGTCTTGTACAACTCATTAAGGTCATTAGACTGCCTATTACTCTAGAGTAGTCTATTTGAGAAACACTCTCATCTTTATTCTTGGACAAATGTAGAGTTACATCTACTAGTGTTCAGGCTACTCCAAAATTATCTTTATCAAACTTTCTAAGAATATTGTTTACATAATGTGACTGACTTAAGATAAGTTCATCTGATGTTCTTATGATTTTTATTCCTAATATAACATCAGCAAGTCCTTTGTCTTTTATGCCAAACCTTGAATTCAACATTTTCTTAGTAGATGTGATCATCTTATCATCACTACCAACAATAAGCATGTTGTCTACATACAAACACATAATGACATAACCATGTTTAGTATCTTGGACATAAACACACTTGTCACATTCATTGATTTTGAAGCCATGTGACATCATAACATTGTCAAATTTCTCATGTCATTGTTTCGATGCTTATTTTAAGTCATACAAAGATTTCAACAATTTACAAACTTCTTTTTCTTGTCTTAGAGCTAAAAAACCTTCTGGTTGCTCCATATAGATTTCTTCATCTAAATTTCCATTTAAAAAGACTGTTTTTACATCCATTTGATGTACTTCAAGATTTCTTAAGGCAACAATTACAAGTACCATCCAAATGAAATTTATTCTTGTCACAAGAGAATACGTGTCAAAATGATCTAGGTTTTCAATTTGTCTATAGCCTTTGATTACAAATCTTTCTTTGTACTTGTCAATTAACCCATCGACTTTCATATTTCTTTTGAAAATCTACTTAGAATTTAAAGGTTTACAGCCTAGTGGAAAATCCAGTAGTTCCCAAGTATGGTTTTACAATATGGAATCAATTTCACTCTTAATAGCCTTTTTCCACAGAAGTCCTTTCGTAAGGTTCACTACCTCTTTAAAAGTTTGAGGTTCACTTTCAAGCATGTATGTAAGAAAATATGGAGCAAAAGATTTTTTGTCCTTGCCGTTTTGCTATGTCTAGGTTCTACCTCAACTTCTTTATTTCATTCTGATGAACTTGACTCCTCTTTAGATTTACATGGAAATACATCTTCAAAGAACAATGCATTTCTTGATTCCATTATCATGTTCTTTTGAATATCTAGAATATTCGATTCATAAACAAGAAACTGATAAGCATTACTGTTTTGTACATAACTAATGAAAATGCAATCAATAGTCTTAGGTCCTATTTTAGGTGAAGGAATTACCACTTTAGCAAGACATCCTCACATTCGTAAGTATTTGTAGGATGACTTTCTTCCTTTCTATGACCCATGTGGAGTCTTTTTTGCTTTCTTTTTGGGTACATTATTTAAAAGGTAATTAGCAATTAAAATGGCTTATCCCCACATGTTCTGTGGCAATCCAAAACTTATTAACATTGCGTTCATCATTTCATTCAAGGTACGATTCTTTCACTTAGCCACTCCATTGGATTGAGGTCAATAAGGTGTTGTGGTTTCATGTATAATCCTATGTTGAGTACAGATGTTAACAAATGGCAATTCATACTCACCACTACGGTAACTTCTTAGCATCTTAATTTTCTTGTTGAGTTGATTCTCAACTTCGTTATTGTAAAGAACAAATTTCGTTATAGCTTTGTTCTTGCTTCTTAGCAAATACACATAATAGTATTTGGTGCTATCATAAACAAAAGTAATAAAAGATTTATTACCACTTCTTGTTTGTACAAATTTCAAATCGCATATATTATGTTTGGAATTAATTTGGAATGTTGGAATATGATTTAAGTTAATTAATCTATGTAATGTATCATAATTAACATGTTATAATCTCCCATGCTAGAGATTGGAAGACTCAAGCATGTAAGTAGAAGACTAGTTTTATTCATATTTGACTTAATAATAGTTATTACATTGAGTTTCCACATTCCATCACTCATATGCCCCTTTCCAACATACATACCACTTTTGGACAAAACAAATTTGTTTGACTGAAATACCAACCAAAATCCATAATTATTCGACAATGAACCAGACACCAAGTTCTTGCATATTTCGGGTACATATAAAACATTAGTCAGAGTCAACTACTTCCCGAAAGTGATCTTCAAGATTACTCTACCTTAACCTTTGATTTTAGAGGTGGTAAAGCTCCCCATGAATACTTTTCCCCTTTCTCAATTGGTTCAAAAATGGAGAACAATTTCTTATCAAAGCATACATGGCGAGTAGCACCAGTATCAATCCTCCATTCTTTAGGGTTAGATCCCACCAAATTCACCCTAGAGATTACGGCTATGAGGTCAATGTTAGAAATGCCTTTAGTTATGTCATCAATCACATTAGCTTCTTTGGGTTTGTTCTTTTTTGGGCAATCTACAACCAACAAATTTGTGACTTTACTTTCCACAATTGAACCACTTTCCTTGAAACTTCAACGTCTTGGAGATCCCTCCTTTAGGTCCCAACTTAGATCATTTCCCTTTGTTGTTCTTTTTCGTTGCCTTTAAACTTTAACCATCTTCCACAAAATTAGTCTTGGGCTCATTCAGAATGTTTGGCCCTCTCTTTTCAGATCCTTTATTATCTTCTTCAATGCAAAGTCTAATAATCAAATCCTCAATGCTCATTTCCTTTCTTTTGTGCTTGAGGTAATTCTTAAAATCTTTCCAAGCAGGGGGAAGTTTCTCAGTTATAGCTACCACTTGGAAAGTTTTGCTCAAAATCATTCCCTCAACATGTATCTCATGCAAGATTACTTGAAGTTCCTTGACTTGACTTATCACAGTCTTGGAATCCACCATCTTGTAGTTTGGGAAGCGGCTCACAACGAATTTCTTAGCCCTAGCATCCTCGGTTTTATATTTTCAGTCTAAAGATTCTCATAGCTCCTTAGTTGTTTTCTTGTCAGAGTAAACATTGTACAAAGAATCAGCTAACCCATTCATGAAATAATTTCTACATAGGATGTTAGAATGTTTGCAAGCATCCACAACACTAATGACTTGGATATCAAGCTCATCTTCTCCTAGCTTAGGAGCATCCTCAATCAAGAAACTTGCAAGATTCAGAGTAGTAAAATAGAATAACATCTTTTGCTACCACCTTTTAAAATTAAGTCCATTAAACTTCTTTGGTTTTTCTCTAGGTGAGACAAAGATAAGTATAGTAGTAGGCAGTGCTGGCACTCATGCCACAATAGTGGTTGCCACTTGGGTCAATTCAGTCACAACAACATTATCGGATTTAGTTGTCATTTTCTTGAAATACCTAAGAAAATATGTCAAAATTGTTTTTTTTATCTTTTCTTTTCAAAAATTAATAAAGTCAATTTTCCCAAAATAATTGAAAGCCATTCTACAGAGTATTCCCGGTAAAGACTAGTGGGATATAATAGTTCATATCAGGACCTAGCCTCCTAAAACAGAATATTCAGTTCCTAGGGAATATGGAGAGGTCACAAATGGTCCCGCTTAAAATCCAAATTCCTTAGACAGAACTTCTCTGTATCGTAATTTCCAATTTCCAAAACGACCAAAAAAAAAAATAGCGTAAACCTCATAAGGAAAATAGAGTAAGTAGGCTTATTTTCCTAGTAGGTCCTCTTACATGACTTTGCATAATCATAAGTCATTACCCATTGGTACAAGCAATGCAACGGTTATGAGAGATGACACCTGTGGACATGGGTTCAAGACTTGTTTTTATAATAAGAATTTTTTTTTCCTAAACAAATTATTATTATTATTATTATTATCATTTTCCCAAAAACAACAAATCACTTTGTTTATTTATTTTCTTGAAAAACCTTAAATAACAAACCTCATTTTTTTTTTCCTTCTTAGAAAACTATAGTCATGAAATTATCCTTACACAAAAAAAACTTATAGGGTTTCTTCATTAAAACAATAATAATAATAAATAAATAAATAAATTTCTTATTTTTTTCTTTCAACTATTTTTTTTTTCTTTTTTTTTTCCCTCTCAACCACGTTTTTTTTCCTTTTTCTTCTTTCTAGCCACAAAAAGATCTCATTGGTTTTTTTTTTTCTCTTTATTGTTTGCAAATTAATCTATTTCAAAACTATAAGCCATACCTTGATTAATAAGTCATAAAAAAAAAAAAAATGAAGAAGAAAAAAAAGAAATAAATAAATAATAGAGAATGGAAGAAATAACAAAACCGAGTCTTGTGAAGCCACAATTTCCTTAAAATAGATTCGTCTTTTCGCTAATACTTTAAGAATTGCAAGGTGTCTATCTCTCATGATAAAATGGTCTTCGAGTGGCAACAAAAGCACATTGCAGCTACTCCCTATGAACTAAACTTTGTCTGACTCTATCACAACGGAATGAGAGAAGGAAGGTTTTAATGACTTTAACGTCAAAATTCAAGAACTCAACCACTTTGAAAGAGAGTCAATATCTCTCTTTATATAGACTTCAAATAGGAAGAAAGGGAGAGAGAAAGTGTGTTAAACTTCAAAGAGGTTTTTGGAAAGGGTTAAATTCATTCACTCATTCAATGTATTCCCTCATTTTCTAACAATTTAGTCTCACTTCTTTTAGGAGGTGCTTAGTTCATGGGAATGAGGAGTGGGAATAGACATCTCATTCCTTCCCTCTCTCATTCCCATGTTTGTATAAATTTTATGAAGATAGGATGGCTTTAATACCAAATTGTCACACCCTAAAGTTGAAAATCATGGTTTAACATAAAATCTAAGTTTAATCCCCAAGCAAACACTTGAAGTGTGAATTAAGGAATAAAAAATGATGTATTGTTTATGTTATATTATACTAATAATTTATTTACATATTCAATAATTCTAATTCCAATGTACCAGAATTTCTTGAGGTTTTTTAAGCATTACAAAATAATAATCATATTAAACTTTATGATAAAAAGTTTTCAGATAATTATTTCATTTAAAAGTATAGATAATATGGTGTAATAGGTTAGAAGATTACAAATCATCTAGTATGTTGTGTTGACTTAGCTTACCTAATTTTGCTAAGTATGAGAAATGGGTCATTTTTTAAAGTTTCATAATTTGCAATAAGAAGTCATGAATTTGTTGTTTTTATATTGGTAATACTAAAAATTATTTTAGCATATAAAAGTTATATATTCAAGATTATTATTTACTAATTAATACTCTTATTCATGTGAAATTAGAAATATATAGTTTAGCATAATAAAATATCTATATATTCAAACTTAAGATTCTTGTATTACTTCAATAAAAATATTTCAAAGAATACCATCAAATTACTATTTTACTTATCATTAAATTAATAATCTTAATGCATAATTTAAATAATAAATTGATAAAAATAAATAAGACAAAATAAAATTATGATATCACATTGCTTATATTAGACTTAATTTCTTTACTTTTTCATCTATTTCTCACAAAATTCCTTTTCCATCTTCTCTACCCAAAATTTTTGGTGCATTGTACTTTTTTATTTTATTTTTTATGCTCTTTGCTAGTACATACTTTTCTTTTTGGTATTTGATTTTAAAAAATTAATCTGAGAATGCTTTCAAGAGAAGTGAGTAATCATTGTCTTATTTGATAATTATTTTTTAAAACGGTTATAAAAAATAGTTTTAAAATTATTTTATGATGTTTTGTAAAATAAAATTTTGTTTGAAAACTTAAAATATTTTTAATTTATTTTAAATATTTTTAAATATGTTTTAAAAATAATTTTTATACCCACTATTTTATTTTTTAATCATTTTACATATTTTATAATTATTTTATAAAACAATCTTCAAAAAACAAATAAAAATAATAAAAAACAACTAAATAATATTATCTAAAAACACCCGATTTTCTAATTATTAAAAGTATTTTTTTTTTTAGATAAAAGAAAAAATGTTTTCAAATAGTTTAAAAAACAGTTTTCAAAAAAATGTTTTCATTTTCCATTATTAACTGTTTGAAATTTTGAAAACACCTCCATATTCACCGTTTTCCAATGTTGGGCCATAAATGGAGAATTCAATAGCCAACACGTGGACGGTCTGGATCATTCCTATTGGACTCTTTGTTGACGCTTTTAAAAAAGTGTCACCAAAGCCCCCATACATTTAGACGTAAAACGGCCTGTTCATTTTCATCCCAACCCCAAATCGTTTTCTCTGCTGAAACCCTAGTAATTCTATCACCATGTCCGTCACCGATTCCACCATCTCTTATCAAGGTTGGATTTCATTTGGGGTTTTTATATCTCCGTTTTCAAGATTTGCTCAAGACACACTTGGAATATTGATTTTCTTATATATGAATTTGAGCATTTATAATATCATGTTTAGGATCATTTAGGTGTGTAGCTTCCTTGTTTAATATGGAATTTGTAGGGTTTGTTCAAAATGTGATTTGTGATATGGGTTTGCCTGTGAGAAGGGTTTTGTGATGTGTGGAGCATGTGGGTATCTGAGTGAAGTTCAGTGACCCAACCTTGTACTTGCAAGTATGCAAATTTCGGTCTGACTTAGAATTGAAATTTCTTTCTGGGTTTCTTCTGATTTTGCCCTCTTTTCTTGTTTGTAAGTTTGAGACCACTGTTTTTGTATTTCTAGGGTTTCAAAGTTTTCTAATTGTACGTATTCAGGTGATTTTAGGAAGTGTTTTTAGTTTTTCTAGCGTTTAAAAATTTTTATCTTTGAAGTATTAGAAAGATTAGTGATTTTAAAAAGTGCTTCTAGTTTTTTTATACTTAAAAGATAAAAGTTTTTTAAGTGTTAAAATTACTACCAAACGCACTCTTAGTCATTGTAGTATTTGTTTTTGGGTTTCGTAAACTAATTTGATTTGATTAATGGGTTTATATATCGCGTCATGATATTTGGATATGGAGTTTTCGGAATAATTAGGTCTTGTTTAGAAACTATATTTTAAAATAGTTTTTTATTTTTCAGAATAAATAAAATAGGAAAATATGTTTGGCAATCATAAAACAAAAAACATTTTTCTGTTATTAAAAACAAAAAACACGGTATTTTAAGAGAGTATCTTCTAGTTATTTTCACTTGTTTTTTGATGGTTGTTTTAAAAAGTAATTATGTAAATGTGAAAAATGATTAAAAATAAAGCACTATGAATAAAAGTTTTATTTCAAACATATTTAAAAATATATAAAATAGGCTAATAACACTTCGAGTTCCCAAACATATTTTTGTTCTACAAAACATTAGAGAATAATTTTCAAAAATTGTTCTCAAAAAATATTTTTCAAGATTGTTTTCAAAAATATTTCATAAACAGAGCCTAAGTTTTTTTCTGTTTTCCAAATTGGAAATCAAGCAAAAGAATGTTTCTAAAAACTGTCTCCAAGAAATGATGCAGCCCCTTTTGGCAATGAAAATCTGGAGGTTTGTTTCAAGGCTGCTCTGTTTCCTATAAATTAAGAAAAAAACAAAAAACAAAACAAAACAAGACCGAGCATGTCCAAAGTTTTGATAATGTTCTTTCCATGCATTGAGTAATTATACAGTCAATTTGTATGTATGCGATGGTTTTTTGTTTACATATAGGCTAAAAAAACTCTCTGACCCATTTTAGAACCACCTCCTTGATGGTTGCAGTGAAGGCTATGCCAGTGATAATGGCAATTCTGGTGCATCTGATGGTTGCAAAAATTTTCTGAGAAAATTGAAAAGTTTTTTATTTGATGACCAGTCTGAAAGATCGGGCATTAACCTTTTTTCTCTTGTTCAATCAAAGGATGAAGTTGACTTTCATTGTTTTTCTTCACGAAAAATTCTTACTTCCTTACTGATCATGAATGCCATGACAATAAAATTAAATAAACATTGAGCTGAAATTGCATGCTGCAATCTCCTTTTCCATTTCCATCAATTTGTATTCTTGTTAGTGGAGTATTTTGAGTCTGCATTCTCAAAGAACTGTGTTGATGGATGTTTAGGAATTATGCCTCATTTTCATTCATATTTTTCCTTGTTTATGCGATGTATTTCATATATGCCCATCATTGTGTTATTAACTAAATTTAAATCACTTGTTGCTTGATAAATAATGGAATCCTTAGATGGAATCAGGGAGCCACAGAATGGTTATTAACATAAATAATCTTATAATTTAGAAGTTTGACTCAAAAAGTAATATCTCAACCATAATTGAAGAAGGCATTAGTTGGCTTGAGTTGCTTTTTTCTTTTTCAGTGCCATAACTAAGATGCTAGATTCAAAAGAAAAAAACTAACGTCTCGATCATAATTGAGAAATTTCATAAGTTGGGGTAATTTGTTATTCCTTTTCTGTGTTTCTTGCTGCCAATTGATGTTCCAAGAGCCAGAATGTTTTTACTTTCCAAATTCCTGCAATCGCTCCATTTACATTGCTGCCAATTGATATTCCATTTCATTACTTGTTTGTTTTCCAAATCAAGCTCAATTTTTTCACTTTTACATTACCTGCAAGTTATTGTCACACTTATGCATGCAAGTTGAATTAATAATTTCTTATTCTTTTCATACAGAAATTGATTCAGTTCAAGAAGTAACAGCTAACAGGAAAAAGGACACGACACTGAAGCCCCAACTTACATTAAATAGGAATCAAGGGAAAAAGCTGGTTGTGGAATACAATGACAAAGGGAAACTCATGGGGGAGGCTTCAGTGGAACTTACTAGCTACTTGGGTTTCTTGGGACGTACAATGGTCCCAATAGTTTATGAGGATTGGCGTCAAGTCCCCGATCAATTAAAAGAAAACTTGTGGGATTGTGTTCAGGTATGTAGGGATTTAGTACATTCCCGATTCTTCCAACTTAATACCTTATGATTCAAAGGAATTCCTAATGTGTAGAGTGCATTTGTGGTGGACCTGAGGAGCAGGGAAAACATTATGTCATCAATTAGAGACAAATTCAGATTATTCAAGAATACTCTCTTCAAGTCCTACATTCTTCCTTTCAAGGATCAGGCCAATCACCTCAAGCAGCCACCATTAGTCTACAATTACATCGAGCTTAATCAATGGCTTGATTTTGTGGCTTCTAAACTATCTGAAGAGTTTGACGTAAAACCAATAATCTAAAGTTAATTTGAATTTTAATGGTTAGATTCATCTAGACCTATTAATATATCTTCAATATTTCAGAAAATTGAAAGGCAAAGGAAAAGACGAGCCAAAGATCTTAATGATCAACGCCCTACCAGGAAGAGAAACGCTGGTGTGGTAGTCAACTTAGTAAGTGCCTGTTAATTCAATATGTTTTTTCTGATGAATATTTTAGTTCTTAGAAGGTTGACCCCACATGTGTTGTATGGGGAGGTGCTTTCAATATATAATTTGCCTATCAGAAAAACGAAAGGAAAAAAGCAGGGAAAGAAGAAAAACAGTAACAACAGTGGAAAAGAACTTCTTACCTGGCCTATAGCTCAGTTTCAAGGCTGACATGAGATATTGTTGACTCACTTGTGTTTGGTTTGATGGTGGAATTGAATTTATAGCACCCTTTTAAAGCAATGTCATTTCATGCTTTATATTTTTCTCCTGGATTTTAGTTTCTTATCAATAAAGTCCGTGTTGTATTCAGAAACCAAGAAGGAAGCTAATAGTTGCTTCTACTTTACCTGCAAAAACTCCTGTTATATAGCTTAACACGCTATGGTGTTGCTCTATCTAACTTATTTACGTAAATTTTTGTCAATTTTAGTAGTGGAGGCCAAAATCATTTTGCATGCATATCCTATTAGTGTGGTATGAGGTAGTTCCCAGACATCTTGTTGTTGCTCTCTATCTGGAATACAGCAATCAAAGTGCATTAATTTGTAGGACAAACAGGTAAGTCCTGCACTCCAAATTGCTTGTTAGACATGGCAGTTTGTCAAGGATTGGAACATTATTTAATACAAAAGCTGAAGTCTTGAAGCAAGACCTGTGTTGTGTATTTTCCATCTCTTGTTTCATATGGAGTTAACAATTGGGCACGGTTGAACTGCATGAAGACAGTTTTTTTTTTTTTGTAGTTGGTCAGTTTGTTGCCTTTGTTTGTGCGTCTTTAGTTGTTGCTTTCATCATGTGGGCTACTAATTAAATGGTTTTAACAGTTTTTTATTTTTAATAGATGTGTGAATCCCAATCAGCTGAGAATTCTAATAGGAGCATTCCTCAGAAGAACACTTGTGAGGAAGATGACGAATATGAGGTACTAGTTGAATTGTAGATTAAATTTTTGCTCTTCTTAAATATTCTATCTCACAAGGGACCTCTTGTTTGGTAATTATTGTTTGATGAGCTGCTCCAGGAGGGACTTCTACCTTGGACCGGTCATGATACCATCCTTATTTCATCAGTGGGTAAGACTGGACGCCCAGGTCAACTTAAGGGTGTGGGGCTGTATGAGATGCCAAGAAGCTATTTCCATATCCGATCATACTATATACAGTTGCATGATGAGTATAACAGGATAAAACACCGAGTTGAAAATTTGCAAGCTGAAATGAGGGCATTGAAGCCACAAGCGCCCTCCACAACCCATTCTGATGTGAGCTGCTCCAGTGTCTGAAAGAATTTGGCTAACCAATCAAATCCAATGGAGAAGGTGACCGAATGACACTTGATGCGGCCCGCTGATGTTATATTAATTGCTCCCCATCAGGCTTTTCGGAACTCACTAGTTAATATTGTTTGCTGTTTTTATTAATAAAGTTACCAAAATTTTGTTGTGGTCTGGTTCTTAGGGAGCCATAAAAGAAGAGAAGAAGAAATAACTAGTGTCTTCTACTAGAGTTACCATAGACTAAATGATTTGGTCAATTTTTTCTTATTATTATTTACATCTAGCAACTAAAGATTTCATGATGCTACAATTGAGTTGTATGAACGTGCCATTTTTGGGAGTTGCTTCTTTTAATGCCTTTGTGTTTGTATAATTGCTGCTTTCGCTATCTTGGATACTAATCAAATGCTTGTAACATTTTTTCAATCTTTAATAGGAACATGAATCTGAATCGGCTGAGAGTATGGATAGGAGTGTACTTCGGAAGAAAGCTGATAAGAAGAGCAACAATTATGATGAGGTACCAGTTCAATTGTTTACAAAATTTTAAGTTGGCCTTCTGCACCACATAACACAATAAATTTTCAATTTTAAATTTACATCTGAGAGGGGTTCTTTTGTTTGGTGATGGTGGCAGGATGATGAGGACACCCTTACCAAAACGTTGGGAAAGCCTGAACAAACAGATCAAGTTGAGTGGGACCCTCCAGTGAGCTATTTCGATCTCGTCGAGTCCTGTATTCAGCGGGAACAAGATCAAAAAATATTTAAACAAGATTTAGAAAATATGGAAGCTAAATTGATAAGGTGGAAGCAGCAACTAGCTGCCTACACACCCCATTCTGATGACAGTAGCTCCATTGTCCAGCAGAATTTCCCTGCCCAACCAAAGCCAACAGAGGAAGCAATTGGATCACAAGTGATGTGGCTTGATGATGTTGAACCGATTACCTGCTTTCTTGTATATGTTTATTCTGCTACACTATTACTTACTAAGTTCATTTTGTGTGTTATTTTTGTGAACAATTTGTTAACATTTTGCGATGGTTTGGTTATTAGGCAAGTTTTAAAGAAGAGAAGAAAGCACCAACTTCCCCCATTGAATCTGAAAATGAGAACCCCAAAGATATCAAGACATTCTCTAAATTAGTCGCGTATTTCATGGATGGCATCGCTTCCTACAAGTTTAAATTTGACAGAGGTGTATTTGGTGAGGAATCCAGTACATTCTTATCGAGAGAAGACATGGAGAATATTATCAATTCAAGCAAAGTTTCAACTAAGTCCATGTGCTTGTACATATGGTGAGAGGAATTTCATTTCTTAAACTGGCTCTCCTTTTTGTTGATAGGTTATTTTGGCTTTTATTAGGTTCCTTCAAGATGGGTTGAAGGCTTATAGGATGGATGGAAAGTTTCGATTTGTCAATCCTTCCACCATTTCTATCTGTGGACTTGTAAAACCAAGCTGTGCACGGAAAATTGCAGACTGTTTATTGAAGACGAACCAAGATGAACTCGTCTTTGTTCCATTTAGCCTGGGGTAAATCATTTGATACTTGCATATTTATTCTGTAGCTGCATGATGCATACATGCTGTTTTGGTCTCTAACCACTTCAGTAACTCAAACTAGCTTCTAATTTGTAACTTTATAGGAATTACTGGGCCCTGGTTGTCGTTGATCCAGCGAAGATGAGAGTGTACTACATGGATCCATTGGAGCTCCCACCAGGTGAAGATGTTATGGAAATGGTCAATGGGTACGTGTCTTGCTTTTCCATACATTAAAATTGCTTTGTTGTCGGTTTTGAACAATATCATTTTCTGGTGTAGCGGATGGAAAATGTTTGCTGAAAAGAAGAATCCAGAGAAAAGTACTCCTTCTTGGATAGCTGTGGATGTAAGATACCTAAACTTCTCAACCTATTTATGATTGAGCCGATGACTTTACTCTAACCTATATTAGGATATACTTGTTCCTACAGTGCCCAAAGCCGAAAAGCAACTATGAATGCGGCTACTTTGTGATGAGATACATGAATGCGATACTCGCCAATCCAAAACTCCTCGTATCCAATGTATATGTGCTCACTTCTAAACAATTTCACTGCTTTATGATGAAATTTGTTTTAAGTACACTCGTCTCATCACAATTCATTGTGATTCTTGTTAGTTTAACGGCTGTCAAACCTACTCCCAAGCTGAGATCGATGAAGTGAGAGTGGAGTGGGCCAAGTTTGCTCTAGACCTTCTCTGTACCAAAATCTATCGTCGAAAGTTGGTTGGTACGTGAAAATCCTCATAAAATTCATACAATTGAGCACCTTCTTCTTCCTTTATCTAACCTGTAGTGTTGGTTTTGTGTTGTGAATGCAGTGCCCATGAGAAATTGAAGGGAATGGAGTAAGCACAGGCCTAGGGAGCTTGTCTGCTTGAGGCCCAATGACTATTGATGGGCTTGGGTTGGGTTCAAAAACTCTTCTATAAACTATAAAGTAGTTTTGGCATCTGGGTATGTAAATGTGACCATCTTCAACACGTGTGAACCACGTTTACTATAAACTAATCCTTACTAGTATGGTTTTTGTTTCCCAATCCTCCTAGATTAATGATAACATTAACTAGATTATGCGCTTAAATTATTAATATTCTCGTGGTCGGTCCAACTAATTGTATATTGAACTGAGGTGGCTTGTGTTCATATGGGACCATTTTTTTTTTTGCTTAATCTACCTAATGGAAGGCACCAAAATGGACAATAGATAACAAACCCAAAGCCATATGCCACATTAGGAAATTGGGGCCTCTGCTTTGTATTCATACGGTACCATTTTGTGATTAATTATTTATGATAAGATGGCTTTGTCACCAACCTTTGTATTTTTCAATAATAATAATGTTGCCAAGGAAACAAATCTTCATATCCTTTGTTGCTATGATTGATGTAATTAAAATCAGACCTTCCTACCACCCAATATTCCCAAGCTGATTTGTGATTCCAATCATGCTCACATCATGTCTCTCTATGATCTATCATTGTATCTCATTCCACAAGCTATAGTTTTAAAAAATGAATTAATATTTTCTTTTGAGGAGGTATACCTCAAATCATTTGTTATTTGGGGTGGTCGAAAGCCTAGAGAGTGAGTTTGAGAACGATGTTGAAAAATGTTTTTAGTCTTTTTAATACTTGAAAATTAAAAAATAAAATATTAGAAATATTTCTCGAAATCATTATCAAATTCACTTTTAATTGAATAGTTGTTTTTCAAAAGTGCTTCAAGTGTTTTTTTTTAAAGTATTACAAGTGATTTTTTAATATTTTATAAATTTTGTCAGATGTCTCATTTTTCTCGCTTACGTTAAGAAATGTTTTTTGAAATCACTATTAGACGAATTCTTAATACCCCTCATTTCTTAAATTTATGTTTGACTTTTAGACATTTTGTTTAAATAAAAATAAAATAAAATTTTGGCTATGTTTGATTTCTATAAAATTTGAGAAAAATGTGAAAAAAAAAAATTTAATAAATTATTTTTATACGTTTCTTCAAATTCATTTTACTTATTTCTCTATATTATAGTAAAGTTAAATAATTTTAAATACATAATTTTAATTATATTTTATTTTCTTTTATATTTTCTATAATAAAACCAAACATAAAGAAACCATTTTCCTTAACAGTTTTATTTTTCGAAACCAAACATAACCTTAATAAATGTTACAATCACTTTTATCAAATCACCTTCTAACCAACCTTAATTCACCAATCTTTTTGAACATACCTTTATCAAGAAATTGAAAGAAAAGGAAAGGCATACCCCATTTTCTAAAATGGAGAGGACCAAGCAGTCATGGGTGAAGACTCACTCCATTTAAATATTTTCCTCTGACCCACAAATAATAATAATAATAATAATATAAATAAATAAATAATGGTCCAATTTATAACTGGTCCTCCCATAATCAAAGGGTTTGCCGCCATTACGTTTTTGTTTTTGGTCACATGACTAGGTCAAAGCCTTGGTCAAACAAACCGAGTCTACATAAAGTCCTAGTAATAGACCACTCTAAAAAGTGTAATAATTTTACACAAATTTCATTTTCTCACCATACCAAAATTGAAATGGTCTTAGCATTTAAATATAAGTATATGGTGGATAATTTCATCCGTCTTCTCTATTTCTATTGGGTTGACCAAGTGTAATTCTTAACCAAACTAGAAGATATTAAAGTTTGACCTACCTAAGAACTTTTTTTTTTTTTTCTTGTTAAATTAATTTAATTTTTTTTAATTTGGGTGTTTTTATTATTTCATTTGTGGGTCCACATCATTTTCAAAAAACATGAAAATTAATGATATTTGTTGGAGGTCTTTATCATTCAATTGAATGTTGATATTTACATTCAATGTTCCTGAATTATTGATGAAAAAATACTTTTTTTTTTTTTTTTTATCTTTTATTTTCTTTCAAACGTTAGTTTAAATTTATTTATTTATTTTTTGGGGCTTCAAAGTATGTATTGAACAGGAAACTTCTGGAAAAAGTTGGAAAACTTTTAGCAAAGCAGAGGCCAAACGGTGTGTGTATTGTGTAATACCTTTTGTTAAAGGAAGATCAAATGTAAAAAGGCACTTTTTCAGGTTGCGAATTCTAGAAAGCCTCACACCCATACTTTTTTTTTATCTTTTTATCTTTTTATCTTTTTATCTTGGTATTATCCAAAATAAAGGTGGGTAATGATTATTAATAATAAATAAATAAATAAAATTATGAGAACCAGCACTTGAATTGAAAAAATTATCGAATTCACGGTTTATTAATTGAATCGTAGTAGAATGGATAACCTCATATATATTTATATATATATATATATAATTTATATATCATTAAAATTAAAAATAATTATGAAAAACAAAAATAATGATTTATATATTATTTGAAAATTGAAAAATTAATTTCCAATTGAAAATTTAAATTAAAATCATAATTTTATTTTTAAATCAAAAACTTATTTTAAAATGAGAAATTTTTTTAAAAATAAGGGTATAATATTTTTAAATTTTTATTTAAAGTGAATTTGACTGTGATTTTAAAAAATATTTTTAATTTTTTAACAGTTTAATAATAAAAATTTTCAAGTATTAAAAATATTAAAAACAACTTTTTACAATCACTATCAAACGGACTTTTAAAATTATCATATTTAAAATCATAAATTTTAAAAACTATAACATTAAAAAATTAAAAAAAAAAAATTAATAATCATAAAAATAAACTAATAAAATAAATAAAAATAAAAATCAGAAAGAAAATCGAAAAGGAGTGCAACGTCAAAAATCTTCTATTTAGGTTGGAATTACCAGGAATAATAATTTCTAGAAAATCAAGTGGTAATATGAAAATAAAATTTCAAATCCTATAAAGAAAAAGACAAAGGAAACGAGCGATACCCCACATTATCCTCGACTTCTTAATCATGCCTTTGCCTTCCAGCCCATTGATTTTGGAGTGTCGTGTCTTTGCGTCCAAACACGAAGGGGATGCTCTTTGATTAAAATAAATAATAATAATAAAAAAAAAGATATATATTTATATATTTTGTATTAATTCTCTTAATGTAAAAAATGTAGCAGAGCAGAAGAAGGACAAGTTGAATGGTTGACATCAGGGAGAAAATATCAGCACAAACATTAATGAAGCAATTATGTGAAGTCTTTTAATGAGGGAATACACTGACTTCTGCCACCATCCTTTCCCTGTTCATAACTTTGAAAGATAAATAAATAAATAATATTTATAGAATTATTTAAAAAAAAAAATCCATGTGAAATTAATATTTGATCATATTGTAAATAAATAGAACCAATTTTCCTTACAATTTATTTTTCACAAATGTAATTTAAAAAATAAAAATAAAAAAAAATAAAAAAAAATTAAAAGAAATTTGCAAAGATGTGAAAAATGGGATAGTAGTAGGTAGAGACTAGAGAAGTATGAAGGAATATTTCCCAAAAGGTAGTCATCCAAAATTCAAATGGTAGTTGGGAAGTTTGTGACCCACAAACCCATCCCTCTACTAAATTAACTTGTGGCCTCGGGCCACTCGAAGGACAATTTAGGGACTCTGAAGTCTGAAGTCTGAAGTCTGAAGTCTGAACACCCCCATATTAATGTGTCCCTCCATACTCAAGGGCTCTACATTTTATTGGCCTTTCTTAGGTCAGACTCATGGGACACTGCTTCATTTACATTTCCTAACCCTTTGTTTGGTTTTTTGAAAAAATCCATGAAAAATGGAAAGAAAATAAAATTATCATGAAAAAAAAGACTTAAAAACTTTTATATGATTTTTTTTTTTTCATGTTTTTCAAATGCATATCCCTTGTTTTTAAATTATTTTAAACTACATAAATTTTTAATTAAATTTTTTTATATTTTTTAAGATAAATCAAATATAAAAAAACTATACATTTGGTTGGTATGATATAATATGAGATAAGATAAAAAAAGGTATTATATCTTATCTCATGTTCAACCTAACATTGAATAGGATAAATAGTGGAATATATTATCCATCATCTTTTTATAATCCTTCTATGTGAGATACATTAATCTACATATTATTTTTTATTTATTTTATAAATTAAATATAAATATAATATAACATAACATATCTATTAAATATATTATTTTATAATATCATGTTCATGAAATATGTATATCAAAGTATATCATATCCCCTTCAAATGATATTATAAGATCTATATTTTCTATCAAATGGAATATGATATCTTTAATCATATTTATTTGATATGATATAACATAAAATATGATAAAAGAAAATATATTATATCATATCTCATATTTGGTTGATGATGAAATAAAATAAGTTATATTATCACTTATTCTATCTTAATATAATCTATACAATTATGTTTAGATGTAAAATAATAATTTTTATCGTGATTTATTCTAAAAAAAATAAAAAAAATAAATGAAAGTATGTCCGCATACCTAAATTATATAAATATCTCTATAAAACTTTTATGAAAAATCTCAACCTCCATATGAAAGGATAGGAGTGGGTTTTGATTTTAAAGCTATCCATAATATAATAAGAAAAAGAAGGGAGGTGTATATAATAGATGGTAGATAGTAGATAAAGGAGAAGAAATAGAAAAAGAGGAAATTAGTTAAAAAGGAGAAAAGGGCGTGTTTGGGGGGTGGGGGTGGGGATGGTGGGTGGGGTTCACACTCATAAATCCACGCACACACACTCACTCACGCGGCTTTGTTTAGTATATACGCGAAAGGCGTGTAGTCACGTGCTCGTTGACTAATTTATTTGTAATTAATTAAATAAATTTAATTATTAACCTTAATCATTTTTTCTCCCTTGGAATAAGTCAATGCCTCCCTTCCCAAGCTTTTTAGTTTTTTTCACACGCTTCTCCGCCCATCACTTTTAACTCCCTCCCATTTTTGTTATGTACCCTGTGCTACGTTTGTTCCGATATATGTAAGATATCATATTATATTAGATAACACATGCATATTTAAGTATATAATTTTTAAATATTTATAAATATTTAAAATATTTATTAAAAAATTATAAATATTTTTTATGATTATTATCAAACGAGACAAGTTCTTAAATGTGGGTAACCACTTTAAAATCGGGTTTGTTCCATTCATAAAATTGGTGACAAGTTGGTCACCCAAATTCAAATCACTCAAATTTAATAAGAAAAACCCTAAAATTAATCAATTGAAAGACATGTAATTCTTCATTAATAATTCATATAATTGGTTTGGTGGTTAGTTTTATACCCATCAACCAAATCCATTGTCACTATCTCTAGACTCTCATCCCACGCAGTGGAAGAAGTCATTGGCCTTTCTCATAATTATTAAAAAATAATAATAAAATAAAACAAATTATTCCCTAACCTCGTTCTTTCACATTAACCTTTTCCTCTCCAACGCCCACTTTCTCTCGATATGAGTAATCATTGAAAAATGTTGTGAAAAAAAATGTTTTAAAATTAAGGAAGTGGGTCCCATTTTTCATTTGATGGATATAAGGTCAATTTCTTCATTGCCTCCATAAAATAAGTCAATTATTATATTATTATAAATATGGTATAAATAATAAAACTGTCGTAAATCTTTTTAACTTGTAAATTGGATTAAAATTTTAGAAGCTACCTATGACGTCACAATACGTGTGCGATGATGTGGCAGGTGACGTCATGCTGGTACACACGAAAAAAAGGTTGTTCACTGTCACACATGATCTTTTTTCTCACCTTTTATTACTCCATTTACTTATTATTATTATTATTATTAATGAATGAATGAATAAATAAATATTTATTTATTTATTTATTTAGTGTGGTTTCTCACTCTAGGGTGTAGAGAGAGAAGGGAGAGATGCACAATGACCTAAAATGATTCGAGGATACATAAATATGAAATACACAGCAGAAGGGGGTGGGACCACCGCATGATAATTGACACGTCAGCAAGAGATTGGGGGTTTAATCCAACCAGCGGCTGCCGTCCCTAACTGGCTTAGCTGTCTCTCACTGTTGCTTGACCCCCATCTAAAAAAACTACACATGTCTTCTCCATATCTTCATTTCATTTTTTTATTTTCTTTTTCTTTTTTCTTTTTTCCGCTTTTCCTTCTTCCTGGCAGCTTCCTTGCTATAAAAATCAATTGCAGACACCCAAGGTTGAGTTTTGCTCTCCTCCTCTGGGTTTGTAGGATTGGTATTTGTTGAATCCGTTAGGATTTTTTTAGTGACTTTGTTGAAAAATGCCTGCTTGGTGGGGGAGAAAGTCGAGCAAGTGCAAAGAAGTGCAGCAGCAGAACCCAGAGAGCAGTCTCTACAATATATCGAAAATCTCGATCATAAACGAGAAGAAGAAGGGCAAGGACAAGCCCAAGAGCTTCGATGAGGGGCTGTTTTCACGAAATTCTCCCAGGAACAGCAAGGACTATGGGGCGTTGACGAGCGGCGGTGGTGGGTCGTCGGGGTTTTCCGGGTTCGATTCGGATTGTGGAGACAAGATCAGGGGACACCCACTGCCTCTGCCGTCGGCGGGGATTGAGCATGGGGTGGGATCTGGGTCGTTGTCGGTTTCGAGTGTTAGCTCTTCTGGGTCGTCCGATGATCATCCCAGCCCTCATGATCACGCTCTTTTTGGCGTATATAGGTGGGTTTCTGGGGTTTTGGTTTGAATTTTTTAAAATTAGGTCTTGGGTTGTTGTTTTGTTGTTGATTTTATCTTGGGCTTTGGATGATCGATTGATTGATTCTTATCGATTGATTGACTCTTATTGATTGATAGATCGATCAACTATGATGTGGGTGATCTTCAATTCATTAAATTGCTATCAATATATAGCAACTTGTCATTTAAATGTTCACCCAAAAAAAGGGACTCACCATCTCTCCAATTTGGTCTGTTTTCCATATCTGGATCTTTCTCTGTAAATCGGTGATCAAAAGTATGTGGAGTTCTAAGAAATTTGGTATGTTGATTGATAAACTTGTTAGAAAATTTAGTGTTTTAGTTAATTACTCATCGTTAGGAATCCATGGTTTTGCATCATTAGCTATAATGTTAGTTATCGGTTCCATCGGTTCCATATTGCATTCTTCTGGTTTTACAAAGTTTAGTGGCCAATTAGGCTATTATAAACTTTCTAAGTCGGAAAACTTTGAAGATGGAGAAAACAAGAGCACTGGACTTTAGTTCCTGCTTCTTTTGTGCTACTTCTAACGGAAACGCGTGTTGATCCCAGAGGACAGGTGGAAACCAAGTCCATCACAAGATCAAGAAGCCCGGGTCCAGGGTCACGATCTGCTACATCACCGCTTCATCCTCGGTTTAGTACCTCGAATATGGATTCTCTGACGGGAAAGCAGGAAGAAGGGAGGAGCTGTCATCGGTTGCCCCTTCCGCCGGGTTCTCCTACCAGCCCTTCTGCCTTGTCCAGCACTAGGACTTGCGTAGTGACTGAAAGCACCACTTGTAATATGTCAAAGTGGAAGAAAGGAAGGCTTCTAGGAAGGGGGACTTTTGGGCATGTTTACGTTGGATTTAACAGGTGATGATGATTCTTCCTATTTATTGCTTGGTAATAGAAAAATGAAGAAATTGAAAATTAATTCACTGTTCTTGAAATCTGGGGAGAGCTTAATTATCGAGTTATAATGTTATATGAATGAACTATTTTGAAAAACCCTCAAAGTTAACACTAATGATCATTCTTAGTTATACTTAACGACACGTCTAGTGTAATCATTTAAGAATAATATCAGGTTCTATTCATGGCTGTTTCAAAAACCCATGTTAAATGGTAAGAAGAATATATATTTGTTGCTTTATTCAGTTTATTTTATTTTTCTAAATGTTGTGTTTGCAATTTTAACAGTGAAAGCGGGCAAATGTGTGCGATAAAAGAAGTCAAGGTTGTTTCAGATGATCATACATCAAAAGAATGCCTTAAGCAACTGAACCAGGTAGTTCTTTCATTTTTTTTTAGAATTAATCATGAATAATGCTTACATCTCATCATATTTAATTTCTAGTTGTTTGTTATACAATTCGCTGGGAATTTTGTGGACAAGTTTCAATTTCATATAATCACGTGCAAGTGGTGGATCTGTAACACATTTTCCTTTTGTCAACAGGAGATAAATTTACTCAGTCAACTTTCGCATCCAAATATCGTTCAATACTATGGAAGTGAAATGGTATGAGCTAGTCTCCTAATGTTTAAAAAAGTTAGGGTTCATGCATCTACTCACCCGTGCCTGAGTGCGCGCACACATGCGAATGCTATCCTTTTCCCGACATGCAATCTCTTTCCAATCTGTTCAATCCAAGTGAGTGGATGGTGTATTTGATCCTGTTCTTGTAACATTCTGGATTGTCATGTTGTCAGGGTGAAGAAACACTATCAGTTTATTTGGAGTATGTCTCTGGTGGCTCTATCCACAAGTTACTTCAAGAATATGGTCCCTTTAAGGAACCTGTCATTCAAAATTATGCCAGGCAGATTATTTCTGGGCTTGCCTACTTACATGGGAGAAGTACTGTGCACAGGTACTGGGTTGTGGTTATGATTACTTGTATGAGATTGTTGATTCCTCTTATTTCTGGCAACTCAGATAAATATATTTTTTAATGGCAGGGATATCAAAGGGGCAAACATATTAGTGGGACCTAATGGGGAGATCAAGTTGGCTGATTTTGGCATGGCAAAACATGTATATCTCATCATAGCCTGTAGACAAAATTCTTATTTGTAGAACACTGAGAAAAATAGATGTGAAAATTCATTTTATTACAAGATCATACAAATCTCTTATTCCATGCTGCTCAATTTGGTTGACAAGAAGACAGAGGACAAGGAAAGAAAATCTTGAATGTTGTTCGACCTCCAATTTCAAATAGTTGTAAGATTCCAACTTATCCTTTCTTTCCCTCTGTTATCTTCATGACCAAATGGAGCATAGGCATGGAAGAGCTAACACATTGGCAAGTGAAGGAAAGTATTTTGTTTTGTTTTGCTTTTCAGTTAATTATTGAAGCCTGATTTCAATTTTTAATGAACCAGATAAATTCTTCTTCTTCAATGCTCTCTTTCAAGGGAAGTCCCTATTGGATGGCGCCTGAGGTATTTACATACAGCACCCCACACCCCAACAAACCCCCCCCCCTTCTCTCTCTCTCTCTCACACACACACACACACAAAAAACAAGTAAACACACAGATAAACATGCACACTAGCTTCAGTTATGTTCTTTATTTCCTTTCTTCAAGGCTTTTCTCCCTGAACACCAAGTTTCCTTGTGTTTGTGTCCAATCTCAGGTTGTAATGAATACAAATGGCTACAGCCTTGCGGTGGATATTTGGAGCTTAGGATGTACAATTCTTGAAATGGCAACATCAAAACCACCTTGGAGTCAATATGAAGGGGTGAGATAGTGGATATTTGGGCCATATTTTATAGAAGTTATCTTTGTTAAGGTCAGGTGTGAAATGTTCGTAGACCAAACCATTTTGTTATGTTGAATGTGACAGGTGGCTGCAATTTTTAAAATTGGAAACAGCAGGGATGTCCCTGACATTCCTGACCTCCTTTCAAATGATGCAAAAAGTTTTGTGAAGCTATGCTTGCAACGTGATCCATTGGCACGCCCAACAGCCTTACAACTACTAGATCACCCTTTTGTTCGAGACCAAGCCACAACAAGAATTGCTAATATTGCTATAACAAAGGATGCCTTTCCTTCCACCTTTGATGGAAGCCGCACACCGGTATGGCCTTAAACATTCTCATGTTTTCTGGTCAAGTATTAGATTTCTTTTATTTAATTTCTTATCAGGAAAAAGAAGAGATTGCTTCTATATGATGTCTCTAATATATTAGACCTAAATTTTTGTAATGCCTATTCTGAACTAATTCCGTATTTTGTTGCAATGCTAGCGTGAGAGATATATTTGGGAGAGTTTTCTGGTTTGAATCCACAAAAAATGTAAAAGGAAATCTATATTATCATAGTTTTATGTTAGGGAATTCCTTCAATGGAGATTGTGCACATGAAACATGATATGTGACTGACTAAGCTTATCTCGGATCCTAAGTTGAACTGAATTGGGTATTACATGATCTCATTAAGTCTTCGAATGAGTGAGGGATGAGAAAACCTTGCAGTAAGTGCAATAATGCAATCCAATGAAAAGAAGAACCTTTCCTCTCCTTGGCTATTTTGAGTTAAGAAGATGTGAAAGCTTGTTTCTTCTGTAAGAAGTTTGGGCTCGAAGTAAGAGAGAAGGGATTCATAATTGGTTTTGAATAACCCTTCTTTACAATGATCATTTTTTATTTATTTTCATATTTAAAAAGTAATAAGAATGAGAGGTGTTAATCTTTTTATCATGCTAGCTCAAGATTTATTTAATGGTTGGTATTTGATAATTTTATCATAATATGCATGTGATTAGGGCGTAATTGTTTTGAGTGATCAGAGCAGAGGAGCATGTCATTTGTCAGACAATGTATTGCATAATATAATTGGTGTTCAAAGTGATATTCACTAGTTTATGTATATGAATAATTGCAGTATTTAACCATCACATGTTGGCCCATGCATATTTCCTTTCAAATCCTCATAACATGTTACTCAAGTATGATGACTGTAACTGCAACATGTTTCTGGCCTTCTCTTTCTTTTCTCTGTCTATTTTGGGTGTTCTTTGTATCTTTCCCATCCTGTCTGTACCTTTTGATATTCGAACTTACCCATAAAGGATTATTCTTGCACATGCTTCACCAAAACCTTATATTGCTCTTCACATCAGATTTTGAGCCACTCATGGGAGGATTAAATGTCAATAAAAATAAAGGTAAAGAAGTGACATCGCCTGACAGCATTGTTGTATCAAATAATTGGATATCCTCGTTAGCATCTTGTCATTCTAGAAATGTAAAATTAATTACTCCTTGAAATGTATTTATCCATAAGTAAAGCTGAAGGTCTGATTTCTTTGTTACTCTCTGAGCAGACTGCATTGGAGCTTCATCCGAACAGAACGAGTCTTACTTTATTTGATGGAGATTATGTGACAAAACCAGTGAGCATGGTTTCAAGAGCTGCAAAGAACTCAAGGTAATAAACCACTGCTCTTTTCCTTTCCACCCTGTGTACGCTTAGAATCTGTTCACACCTTCAAACTAACTCTGTCATCTTATTTCTGTATGCAGGGACAGTGTGAGAATGATCACATCTTTGCCTGTATCTCCATGTTCAAGCCCACTACGGCACTATGGACCAGCACACAAGAGCTGCTTTCTTTCTCCTCCTCATCCATCTTATCCTATAGTGGGACAAAGCAGTTACAACTCAAACGATTACTCACTATATCCGACAAGAACAATCACAAAATATACGCATGATCCTTGGTCTGACAACCCCCCATTCAAATCCCTAACACCTAATGGATCCCCAAGAACGAGACCCATTTGAATTGAGTAAAAACCAAGAAGGCAAAATCCTTCCAGATGGGCGAAAATGCCTGGTTTGCTGGAGTCACAGAACATTTTGGGTTAGCAGAAATTGGTAGTGGCATCTTGCTCCCTTGCTCATTCCAAAACCTGCAGTTGGGTCCAAGGATGGGTATTGTAATATGGAAGAGCTTAGCTCCCATAGTGAAGGCATGAGATTGATTATTTATAGGTTGAAGTTGAAGAGGGGAATGTCTTATGGGTAAAGTGGAAACTTGGATGTATGGGAAAGACGTGGGTATATCTTCTTGTAAGTTGTGACAGGCTTATCTCTGTAGATGGAAGATGTCATTCCTGTTGTACATTAGGATGTTTTTTTCAATGTACCAGATAGTTTGCTTGTGCAACACACTCTGTTCTTTCTCTTTTATTTTTTTCATGTTGGAGAAAATAATTGTTATTTATGTGCGAGGTCTTCTCGAACAGGTATTATTTAGCAGAATTATCTTGAATCTAATACAATGTACTAATGTTGATTCCCACATATCATAGAACAGAATGTGATGAATGCCACACAAAGGAAGAAGGGAAGCTGAATAATGAATCAACATTTAGGTGTTGGATTATGACATCCATTGTGAAAAGTTGTGAGCAGCTTCTCTGCAGATTGTAGTGATTGAAAATGAGGGTACATTTTTCAAGTTAATGGTCAGGGATGTGTGAACATTGAACATTCAACATTAGAATACAGAATTCAGAAATGGAGCAAGCTGTTTGTTCTTTCCTTCAAGTCAAGGTTTAGCCTTCTAGATTCATAATGTATGGGTTTACATAAGAAGGCACATGAATGCAATTATTGAAGGCCTATCATAAAGACAACACTCCCTTATCCTTGCTACTGAGCCATCCAAAGAACATAACCAAAGTCTTCAAGCCTAACATATGAATGAATGCCTTGAGTAGTGGTATCCAAATGCACTAGAGTCCATTTTTTGTTCATCTCAAATAAATGATTAATAAAATGGACAGGAATAGTAAGCGGTTTAAAAGCAGGGGAAGGGGGAATGGATTGAGTCATTGAGTGATGGTGACATGTCCACGTGAAAGAAGAAAGAAGAAAGAAAGAAAGAAGAAAGAAGAGAGAAGAAGGGCGGTTGGCTTGAAAATTCTGGCACAGCGACTTCTCTAAGGTTTCTAGAGAGTAAGCCACTTGATATTTAATTGTTCTTTTTCTTTTTTAAAGAAGATCCAAAATTGATTTTGACATCTATATTTTTAAATTCTGTGATTTTATTAACATATCTGCCACGTCATGCTGACACCGTGGCGACTGCAAATTTGAGGAGCGGATGATTTCAGGCTATCATTCCCAATCTTCCACTGCAAATTTCCCACCTATTTCCCCTTATAAATTTTCCCCCCCTCCCTCCCTCCTAACCATTCTCTCTAATTTCTCTGCTCTTCAGTTTTTCCATCGTATTTTCTCGTACCATTTCTCCACCTTCCACACACCCACAACAAATAGAGGATGCCAATAGAGATGCCCAGAGGCCTACCATTCTCAGTGGACACATGGACTCCATCTTCAAAGAAAAAGAGGCACCATTTTCTCACTCATGCCCACAAAGACCACTCCTCTGGCATCTCCACCCACTCTGCATATCCAATTTACTCTACCCACCTCACCAAAACCCTAATTCTTCAACAGTATCCCCAGGTTTGTCTTCACTTCTCATTTTCTTTTTTTTTTTTTTGGTTAAATTTGATTGGGCTTTAATTTTGGGTCGATTTTGCAGCTTGATGATTCATTGTTTGTGGGTATCGAGGTGGAACAGTCGGTGGTTGTTGACGACCCGGATGGCAGATTTCGGGTCACGGCTTTTGATGCCAATCACTGCCCTGGTATTTGAATCTTTTTTTTTTTTTTTTAATTCGATTGTTTATTGGGGTTTTTTTTTTAAATTTTTGTTTTATTTTAATTGAATTTCATTTTTTATTTTTATTGTCTTGCTTATATGGGTTTATGGAGGTTGGGATTTTGTGTTATTGTTGTGTTACTTTCATGTCTGATTGGTTTTGCATATGTGGGCTAGCTTAAAATCGTGATTTTGTATCGTCATGAGGAGTTTTTCTTTTGATGATTGCTTGCTTGTCAGGCTAGTTTCTGTTCTGTTTTTATGTGTGTGATAACATGTTTCACAGTCAATTTGTATTGACATTATCATCTTCTGCCACCTGATAGAAATTATATATATATATATTTGTGTTAATCTGCCTATGTCTTGTTTTGTTTTCTTAAACGTGTCCAGTTATTGTTTCAATTCAAGTTGTGCTAATTTTTGGTTCAGTAGTTCTAGTTCTAGTTCTAGTTCTAGTTCTATGTTAATATGTATGTAAGAACTTCAACTAGATTGGATTAAGTTACACAAGCATCAATACAATATCCTTGCTCACCATTATGAAAAAGTGGAAGACATGTGTCCCACCTTTTAACAGGAGTAGATAGGTAGATTAGTTCCCTCTTGATTCCACTTTTTAAAATATAAACAATAAAGAAATTGAACAATAACTCCTTATTTGTTGAAATGGGACTTAGCCTCACTGAAAGAATAGGTTTCTCTCAGTTAAATAATATAAAATATTGAAATATTGAAATATAGAAGGGGGAAGAGGATGTTCCCAAGCTAAATTTTGCAATTGGGTGGGGCTGTTTATTTTCCCTTGAGATAGGTTTGATCCTTGTCATCAATATTTTAACCACAATTGTAGACATCCAACAGGTTTGTTCGTTTGTGTTTCTTTTCTTTTGACCAACTATGTCAAGGAGGCCTATGATTTGTCAGATGGGACAATGCCTTAATTTTCAGGATGTAAGACATGGAAAGGCACCTGGCACAATTATTCTTGATGATCATTTTTAGCAGTTGACTACCCAATATCAGAATGAAGACCATTATTGGGTCAGGAGATTACATGGTATGGAGATGACAAGCATGATATGGAAATTCATATATTTGAGATTTATGGTGGATAGCAAGGATATACTTACCTACTCTTTACATTTTGTTGAGTTGCTTATTGAGGATCTCTTGATGGATGATGTGCTGATCCTCAATTCTTAGAAATGCATGTGTCTTTTGTGCTGTTATGACTTCAATTTTTTTTTAATTGCATGAAATACTGGCAAGCTTCTTCATTGATTTCTAGATGAAGCTCAATTACTCAAATGTTTATCATTAGTTGAGGTGTGTTCTTGGAGGATGTTGACCCACAAGCTTGAATCCTTGAATTATAAAGAACTTTTTTTCACTTGCAATACATTGCAGAGGAGGAGACTATTTAGCCATTGACCCTTTTTTTTAAGGAATTCGGCTGTAGTTGAATATAGAAAAATTGAACTCTGTATTTAATGAACTTTATGAAGGAAAATGATGACATTTTACTTTAAGTGCTGGATATGATTCTAATTCAAAGACATGGGGTGTTTGTCGATTTTTTTTAGGAGTGTGTTGATGTGTGAGAGTTCAAAGTTTGTCAATTTCTTTTTTTTTTTTTCCTAAAAAAGTATCAAACATCTACAAGTTGGGTTCCTAAGTGCAAGAACCACGATTGCAATATAGTTGGAAAGAGATCCAAGTGTTGTTTTTTACATGGGTATGGTGAGTTGTTTTTGGCGGTTTGGAATACGACTATTGAATCTTGAGAAAGAAGAGTAAAACTGTGGTGTGTTAAAGAAAATCAATAGAGAAGGCTCTCTGAATTTTAGTGATGAAAATAAGCAATGAATCGACTGAAAATTAATGAAAGAGAAAATTAGAGAAGGAGAGAGAGTTACTGCCTCCATTACTTTGTCTCCTTGCAGTGCAAATGTTATGACCCATGTCTATGATCGACGCCACTAGAAGGGTTTTCACCCCCTCGGTTAGTCCAAACAATTCTAAAGGAGACTTAGGTATAGATATCTAAAGGCTCATTACCTTGGATGTTACTCCACCATCCACCATCTACTTAGGACATTCTCAAGTAGTAGCGGCGTGTGGTGACAACAATGAAGCAATTTTCCTCGACTTATCTAACCCAAAATCAACCTAAAAAATCGTATCTCTGTACCTTAGATTTAATGAAGATGAAAAGTCACTCACTCTCTTCACTTATTTCCCTCATTTACTTAACTAACAGCAAACTTAAGTGAAGAAGCACTTTCTACTGGAAGTCTGGAAGTGAACTGGATGTGAAGAGAATAACAACTGCATCAACTAAAAATTTAAATCCAAATGCTCCCAACATTGGCTGGAAATGGAAATGACTTTTCATTGAATTGGGAAAAGAAATTTAAAATTCGACATTCATGTTTTAACAGAAAAAAGCTAAGTGACCATTTCAGTCAATGAGATGATTATGCCTTATTGCTCAAGAAAAAAATCCTAACTAAGCTTCCTTACTTCCTCTTCACTACTCTGTCTTTGTGTCCATTTTGCTCTTTTCATGCTTGCTATTTATAGGAGAAAAGGCTAATGTGGGAAGGTGGTCATATCAGAGTGCGAATGGAATGTCCCTTCACCTTGCCAATCTTGAACAACTAGACAATGAAGTGACCTTCCATGCTTGTCTGGAGCTATGCATGCCATGCAGTTGGAGCTTGTGTGACAACTCTGATTCACCCCATGAGGCATTGACAATGGTCCTAGTGAGCTTTGTTTGGATAAGAATGAGAGATGAAGGGATTTGAAGCTTAGATCTTCGCTAAGGAGAAGAAATGGAGAGTGAGAAATGAAGAGATAGGGATTTGGGAAGTTCGGGAGGCTACTTGGGCTTGAAAAAGCATGAAAAAGGCTTAAAATTGCGAAGAATGGTTGTTTTGGTTGCTAGGCTTTTAGCCTAGTGGGTAACCCAGCAGGTAGCCTAGCAAGTAGCCTAGCAAGTAGCCTAGCAAATAGCCTAGCGGACATGCATTTCCTGCATTTTCTCAGTGGTTTTTGAAGGGGAATCAAGGGGTAATCCATCATCCTTCTAGGTTATTAACCCTTCCAAAGTGCCTCGTTTTAGTCGCCTTTTGCCCTTGTTTTTCTTGCAAAACTCACAAAATAAGGTACTCTTATGCATGAAATGTTGTTTGTATGATTTACTTTGCTAATTAGTGAACAATTTTATGCTTATCAATGGGTGTTCAGGCAAAAGGTTGTGAATTAGGATCCATGGATGTTGGGTGGTCTAAAATGAAGAGTAGCTTGGTTTGAGGCCTCTCTTGCTTAAGGGTTGTCATGGTGAGCTTTCAAGTTCAGCACAAGGAAAGAATCAATCCCCTAATATTTCTAAGGATGTCATATGGCAAATTTGATCTTATTGTAGTGTAGTTGATGCATTCTCAATATGAAATCTTTTAGATCCTCTTTGAATTTGATACCCTATATTCCTTTAATTCTCTCTTAATTTGAGATCGTCTTGTGTGTGTGAGTTTCTCATTTGTGCCCACTACCACTCTCTTCAAACCATTCTTGCCCTCACTCTATTACACTCTCTGTTCAAACTTCCATATCTCATTGTCTTACATTATTGAATTCCTTTGACTAAGAAATTGATGTAAGCATTTTGTTGACTCACCAAGGGGGTAATATATTGAGATGGTGACACCAAAGCTTTAGTGTTGGGAAAGTGAGAGATGACATAGGTTGGAGAAAATGGCATTTGTCTTGTATGGGAAGTGTACTTGTGAGACAATCTTAAATTCAAATGCCATCTTAAGAATGTGGTGAACCAAGTTTCCGATTATGTCTTCCTTTGTTCTAGGAAATGGAGCCCTTTCTATAATCTTCTAAAGATAACTCCCTAAATAATTGTCTTATGTTGGCGTGGAAACCTCTTTTGGTGTTGTGTATCCTAGAGAATGTTGGATCCCCCAACTCTCGTTCAAGTTGAAACAGGCATTGATGCATGCCAATCTTGTCCTATTAAGCCTCCATCCTAGTCACCAAATCAACTCAGACTAAGTTATTTATTGGTAGGAGGTTCACTCCTACTAAGATGCACCAAGTCTACATTGAACTTCCCGAGCCTTGCTCTTTCCTTGACAAATTTGTTTGTAAGAGAGTGTTGTATCAAGGTCGATACCTTTGAGAGAGCATGGGAGATCGTTTCACAACAACCGTCCTAGAGCCTTGCTCTACAAATAGGCCCAGCTCTTTGATTGCCTTCATGCGAGCGCCCACCCTATGGAGAAGAGGTTGGGCATCAATCACAGCATCACCCAACAGAAAAAAGAGAAAATGACTGCTTTAAAAGCTTTAAAAAATTACATAACTGAAGAAGAAAATGACCAGTTGGTTCTTTGAGCTCTTTACACATAGAAGATCAATTTAATTAACATATTTTCTCCTTATTGAATTTCTACTATCAAGAACTTTCCTTTAGTCTATTTCCCGCACATACTTGAAAATATGAAACCATCTTGGATGCTACAAAAGAAACTCAAACTTCATCATTGAAGAAACACTGATAGATTCTTTCTCCAAAACAATCACCTTCTTGCCTCCTACTGGACTTCATCAGAAGAAAAATTTTCTAGGATTGTGAGCATACTCATTCCTAAAGTTGAGAATTCCTTATAAATTTAGATCTTAATGCATTGATCACGGAGGCACTGCAGTTGCCTTCTGATGGGAGAGAGTAACAGTAAGGAGGGCCAAGGATGAAGGCATCCCAAGGAAGATAATCTCAATGCTTTTGGACTGAACTCACTGGACTTAAAATGTTTATTGATAAACATTAGTGTATACTCCAGTTGTACCAGTAGCAGATACTCCATTTTTATATACCCATTCTACCCATGCCTTTTTATTGTAATAATGAACAAGTCAAGGAAAACCTCAATAAGAAGTATTGTTGTAATGGCCTTATGACCTTTTAAGCCATCTATGATTTTTTTTAAGCATGAGGAGTCATGCAATTGCACAAAATTACTGATATAATTCAGAAGAACTATACAAAATGTAACTAACATGTTTAATTTGTTTAAATTTTTTTCTGATGCTATCTTGGGTTATTTTTTCGGTTAGTTTTTAAATTGTGTTATAGAGATGCCCATTGTCATATATCTTAAATCTTTAGAGCATTTTTTCTTTATTTCTATTTTTCTTGTGTGTGTGTGTCTGTGTTGAGGATGGGGAGGATTTTTGGCAGGGAGTGGGATTGTTGCAGGTGGGGGGGAAGAAGGGGAGATCGTGCTGGCTTAGGAAATTTCTCTTGACATATGATTCCTTTTTGACCTGGATCTTCAGGAGCTGTAATGTTCTTGTTTGAAGGCGATTTCGGTAATATCCTGCATACAGGAGATTGCAGACTCATCCCTGAGTATTTGCAAAACTTACCGCAGAAGTATGTAACCAAGAAAGGAAAAGAGCCAAAGTGTCGGCTTGATTATGTTTTCCTAGACTGCACATTTGGGAGATCTTCTCTGCATATCCCCAGCAAGCATTTGGCTATCCAACAGGTAATCTTGGTTGCCCTAACTTGAATTATCTGCAGGTATATAAGCTGGTCTTCAATGAGTAGTGTAAAGTGTTACTTTAGGGACTATTGAAGCTGTGCTTCTGGTCTTTGTCCTTTTTCCTTTTTTCTCTTTATTTCCAATCCTATAGGTATTCCAACAAGAGAAGTGAGCTTATGCATGCACACACATGCGTCCATTCTAGTATATATATTGTGAAAAGAGAGAAAAGGGAGAATCCCTAATTTTTGTTATTGAAGAACAATACAATAATACACATTGGGTATATATATACATGCTAGTGAGACTCACAATACAATAAGAAAAAAAGGAAAAGTAAATAACTGAAATAACTGTTCACTATCTAACACTCCCCCTCAAGCTGGAGCATATATGTTATATGCACCAAGCTTGTTACAAATGTATTTAATTCTAGGACCTCTGAGAGATTTAGTAAAAGTATATGCTAGTTGATTATTTGAATTGACAAATCTAGTCGCCACACATCCTGATGCTATCTTCTCTCTAATGAAGTGACAGTCAATTTCAATGTGTTTGGTTCTTTCATGGAAGACTGAATTGGATGCAATATGCAAAGCGGCTTGGTTGTCACAGATGAACTTCATCTGTTCATCCTTTCCAAATCTCAACTCCCGAAGATGTTTCGGCCATATGAGTTCACATGTTGCTAGAGCCATAGCTCGATACTCGGCTTCAGCACTAGATCTAACCACTATATCTTGTTTCTTACTCTTCCAGGATATTAGGTTACCTCCAATAAAAACACAATACTCGGAAGTGGAACGTCTATCTATGGGTGAGCCAGCCCAATCTGCATTTGTGTAACCAACAAGCTAGGTATGACCTCTGTTCTCGTACAACACACCTTGGCCTGGTGTGTTTTTGATATATCGAAGAATGCGGATTACAACATCCCAATGGTTATCACATGGTGACTGTAGGAATTGACTAACAACACTTACAGGAAAAGAAATGTCTGGACGAGCAATGGTGAGGTAATTCAGTTTACCTACAAGTCGCCGATATCTCCCAGGATCTCCTAAAGGCTCCTCTTGTCCTAGTATAAGTTTGACATTTGGATCCATAGGAGTGTCTACCGGTTTACAGTCTAACATACCGGTATCTTCCAAGATGTCTAAAGCATACTTCATTTGGGAAAGAACCACACCGGAACTGGATTGAACTATCTCAATCCCTAAGAAATACTTAAGTTTCCTCAAGTCTTTAGTTTGAAAGTGGGTGAAAAGGTATTGCTTTAGTTTCTAAATACCATTTTGGTCACTGCCTGTAATGACGATGTCATCCACATAAACTATCAGATAAATACACTGCCCCGAAGAGTTATGATGATAGAAAACGGAATGGTTTGTTGTACTGCGAAACATGCAAAACTCTTGAACAACAAAACTAAAACGGCTAAACCATGCTCGAGGAGATTGTTTCAAGCCATATAGAGAATGGCGTAACCTGCACACTAAACCAGACTCCCCTTGAGCAACAAAACCAGGTGGTTGCTCCATATAAACTTCCTTAGCAAGATCCCTATGAAGGAAAACATTTTTAATATCTAATTGATAAAGAGGCCAAGAACGCATAGCAGCCATGGAGAGTAATAAACAAACAGAAGCAATCTTGGCAACAGGAGAGAAAGTGTCACCATAATCAGAACCATAAACCTGAGTATAACCTTTAGCAACTAAGCGGGCCTTAAGGCGATCAACCCGACCATCAGGGCCAATCTTAACTTTGTAGACCCAACGATAACCAATTGTAGATTTACCAGAGGGTAAAACAACAAGATCCCAAGTGCCATTGGAGTGTAAAGCAGCCATTTCATCTACCATTGCCTGTCGCCAGACTGGATGGGAAAGAGCCTTAGGGGTGCTCTTGGGAAGAGAAATAGAAGATGTAGCAGAAACAAATGCAGAATAGGGTGAAGATAATCGATGGTAACTCAAAAAATTGGAAATGAGATGAGGATTACGAGTAGATCGATTACCTTTCCAAAGAGCAATGGGTAAGTCAACAAAAGGAGGCAGAGTTGGGGCAGGAGAAGCCGAAGGCATAAGAAGTGAGTTAACAGGTACCTCGGCCAAAGAAGGAGGAACAGCGACACGATGACAGCGATGATAAACATGAAGTGGGCGAGAAGGCACTGCATCAGGTGGGGAGATAATGAGAAGGGGTAAGACTTCAAAATAGGAAGAGACTCAGAGGTGGAGAAGAATGGTGAGTCCTCAAAGAAGGTGACATCAGCGGAGAGAAAGTAGCGATGAGTCTCAGAGGAATAACAACGATAACCCTTTTGAAATCTGCAGTATCCCAAGAAGATGCATTTTATGGCTGTGACAGAAAGTTTGTCCTATCCAGGAGTGAGAATATGAACAAAGTAAGTATAACCAAAAACACGAGGAGGAAGGAAATAAAATGGTTGGTCAGGGAAAAGAAGGGAATGAGGAATCTGATCGTGTAATACAGATGAGGGCATACGATTAATCAAATAACTACTGTAAGAACAGCGTCCCCCCAAACACGAAAAGGAACATTACTATGGAGAAGGAGAGTATGAGCTGTCTCAACAAGATGTCGATTCTTACGCTCAACTACCCCATTTTGTTGAGGAGTATGAGCACAAGAAGACTGATGAAGGATCCCATGTTGGGACATAAATGAAGTAAATGGTGCAGAAAAATATTTTCTGGCATTGTCACTGTGTAACACACGAATAGAAATATTGAACTGGGTTTGGATTTCAGCATAAAATTTTTAGAAAATAGAGAATAACTCAGCTTGATTTTTCATTAAAAATAACCAAGTACATCGAGAATAGTTATCAATGAAAGTGACAAAATACTGAAATCCTAAAGTAGACGCGGTTCGACAAGGACCCCAAACATCAGTGTGGACAAGTTTAAAAGGAGACTTTGCCCGATTATTCAAACGCTTTGGGAATGAGACACGAGTATGTTTCCCAAGCTGACGGGACTCACACGCAAGGGACGTCAAAGATGAAAAACGAGGGACCATCTTTTGGAACTTTGATAGACTAGGGTGGCCTAGGCAACTGTGGATGAGGAGGGGAGCATCAGTGGAAATGCAAACTGCAGGGGTTGAAGGCGAGGTGAGGTGATAGAGGCCTTGAGACTCACGTCCTATGCCAATCGTCTTCCCCGTACGCCGATCCTGCAAGGTCACAAATTTATCAGAAAAAGTAATAGAGCAGTTAAGAGTACGAGTGATTTTGCTGATGGAGATAAGATTAAAGGAATACTCAGGAGTATAAAGGACAAAAGTAAGAGGTAGAGAAGGGAGAGGATGTGCCAAACCAATGCCTTTAGCCACAATTTGAGAACCATTATCTAAGGTAACAGTAGGTAAGGCAGAGGTAGTAGTAATAGAAGAGAAAAGATTCTTATTACCAGATATGTGATCAGAAGTGTCAGAATCTAGAATCCAAGGTCCAAGAGAAGATGTGTGGGGAAGACAAGCAGAAGCATTACCAGTCTGGGCAACAAAAGCAATAGAAGCTGACTTGGTGGCCTGATCATACTCACTGTCAGTGAGG
This sequence comes from Vitis rotundifolia, assembly GCA_030254885.1. Lineage (NCBI taxonomy): Eukaryota > Viridiplantae > Streptophyta > Magnoliopsida > Vitales > Vitaceae > Vitis > Vitis rotundifolia. Next base: position 22,207,748 of record CM058154.1, read on the forward strand.
GAAATACCCTAAGATGTGAAGGAGCTTGGAGACTGAGGCAGTTGAGGATCAAATGACTGGGCCACGTGGGCAGTGCGGGGAGGCCGCCCATGTAACTGATAACACCGATCACGAGTATGGCCAAGCTTATTGCAATAGGTGTAATGAGGACGTTAGCCTCTACCTCGGTTACCACTGCGTCCTCCTCGAGAGTTAGTTTGAGAAACTAACACAGAAGAATCTGAAATGTTATTAGATGGCAAAGTCTGGGTGGAGGAGATACGGAGGAGGCGAGCAAACACATCATCCAAGAATGGAACGGAGGAACTGCTAAGAATTTGATCGCGGACGGCCTCAAGATCTGGACGGAGGCCAATAAGCGTAAGAACCATGAAGAACTTGTCAATCTATGTTCGTTGATTCCCAACATCAGTAGTAAGAGGCATCACGGTAAAAAATTCCTCCTTAAGAGAGGCAATCCGACCAATATAAGTAGATAAATCCATGTCTTGTTGTTGTCTGACATTGACAATAGAAGAAGCCACCTTATAAAGACGTTGGATATCATTCGTGAATAGCCCTTTCGCCTGATTCCAAAATTTAAAAGAAGTTTTGTAGGCCTGAAGATGAAGCAGAATCTTAGGATTAATTGATTGCCATAACACACTACATAACTGTACATCTATCTTCCTCCATTGTACTTTGTCAATCTCAGGGATATTCGCCTCCTGCGTAACAAGGTGATCTTCATAATCTTGACCCATAAACCAAAGCTCCACAGAGGCAGACTAGGACAAATAATTTTCACTGTTAACCAATTTATCCGAAGTAATCATAGGAGATTCAGATATAACAGAGGAAAAAATGAAACTTTTAGTAGCCATATCTACTTATCTGGAGAACGAAATATGTTTGGATCGAAGAGAGCCCTAAAGAGAGGATGGATCACAGCTGTGGAAGAAGAACCTGGTATGTCGGGACCCAAACAAAGGAGAAAAGTGACTGGAAATGAAGAAGAGGCCTTCCCAAGGCACACACAGGTCTTGGCCAAGGAAGGGAGTTGCAGTTGGAGGCCAGAGGAGGCTGAAATGCCAAAAAAATGGAGAAATAGGGTTTGGAGAGGACTGACGGAGGCGTAGAAGTGTAAGATGGCGTCAGACGAGCCTGCTGGTGGAAGCTCGGCACCAGAAAGTGGGCCACGCGCCCTCACGCGCCTGCGCGGGGGATTTAGGCAGCTGGAGAAAAACGGCGCGTGGGAGGCGTGTGGATGGGTTTTTGGCTCCGGTGCTTTGAGGAAAGTTGCAGATCTTCTCTTTGGGCTCCTGATGATGTGGTCGGTGTCGGAAAATATCGCTGGAAAAGTCGCCGAAAAAAGTTGATGTTGATGAGGGTCTTCTGATCACGATATGGCTGATCGGAAAGCTTTAGGAGATGAGAAAGGTGACCTGAATGGAACACGGTTATTGAAAGGTTTCCAGAATTGATTCACGGATAAACCGGAAATAATTAGGTTTTTTTCCCTAGGTTCTGATATCATGTGAAAAAAGAGAAAAAGGAGAATTCCTAATTTTTGTTATTGAATAACAATACAATAATACACATTGGGTATATATATACATGCTAGTGGGACCCACAATACAATAAGAAAAAAAAGGAAAAGTAAATAACTGAAATAACTGTACACTATCTAACATATATGTTTGGCTTACTTGGGACATTTACATGGTAGTAGCGTTATTTTTATAAATTGCACTTATTGGTGCATGAACAAAGGCATAATGAATTTAATGATGCCGTTCTTACATTTAATTGATGTAGACATAATGCATTTTGTTGTGCAAATAATATTTAATTGTAAAACAATATTTTTGATATTTTAAATAAGCAAAGAAACCTGACAATGTTGTACAAGAATCAATAGTGTACTAGTGCTAACATGTGTCTGGCACTTTGTTCAACATGGGGACTAAATTCATTTGGCACACCATCTTTGCTACATAATTAAAGCCAATGTATTTGTTCAGGGTCATGCTAAGGTACAGGATTCACCTTTTTGATACCATACTCACCTCAAAGAGCGCCATTATTTTTGTATTAGTGATTGAACTGTTGAAACTTTTAATGAAGCAAAATCAGCTATTAGTTATCTTAAATGATTTATAAGTCCTTGCCAAATTTCCTTCCCATGACTTTTTCTTTTCATTGTCATTGACTCTCTTGCAAAAATGAAAGATTTCATTACTATTTCTCCCTTCATCATCACACATCTTGAAAATCTCTCTCCATCATTGATTTGCAAGATGGAATAAAGGCTTCTTTACCATAGAAAGTCCACAACCAAGGGGGTTTCTTTTTAGATATGCTTTGATTGCCAATGAACCATTGTTTGCTATTTGGTTGTCAAAGAGGTCAAGGAAGTGAAGAAAAGGGAGAGAATCATGGTTGAAGCTTCTTGAAAGGCATTAGTTTTAATTTTAATTTTTTATTTTAGTTTTTCCATTTTTCATTTTCCTCTAGTTTCTTAGCAACCAAATACCTCTTTTATTAGAGTTTTGATTGTGACAAGTTTCCCTTTATTCTTTGTACACTTTGAGTTTTTCCATTTCTTGGTATTTTCTTAAAAGAATGCTAAAATAGGGTATCTCAGCAACTATGTACCTCATTTTTTTTGTTTTTGCATCAAATACATTTTCTTTCTATCATTGGTTTGCTTTCTTAGCTAACTACCTTGAGAGATTTTGAATTTGATTAACCCTTCCATTTCTTTTTCCATTTTTTTGATAACAAAACATCTTATAGTATTTTTCTTTCTATTTCTCTCTATTTTCTTTGGGACCCTACACCCTCATTTTAGGGGTTTTCATCATATATTCATATATATATATATATATATATAGATACATTTTGTTGTCAACCAAACATCTAATATTTTAATTTTCAAGATTTTGATTTCAAATTGTTGTGAGTTAGGGTCATATGATATGTACTTTGTTAGAGTGAGATAAACTCAATGATCTTACTTGGGCATTAATATTATTCTTCTTTTATGTGTCTATTGGGTTTTAAGTCATGAAGCTATTGATAACATTTTTTGTCTTTGATTATCTTCTCTTTGAAAACATGGGCAACAAATGAAAGAAGAGTGAGTTAGTCCCAATAGGGAGGGTTTACAATGTGGAGTTTGTTTTTGTGCTGGGTTGTAGTGTGGGAGAGTTTCCTTATACTTATCTGTGTCTGAGTCTGGGTGCTTCCTTTAAACTGTCAATGATTTAGGATGTGGTGGAGGAAAGATTTCATAAATGGTTTATTATGTGAAGAAGAAAACATTTGTCAAAATGTGGGAGGTTAACTTCAACAAAAAACGCCTGTTGTGATATAGGCCTGTTGTGACAAATAATCCATTTTGCCGCCACCTCTAATCATTCTTGTGACAGTTAATTCTTCCTTTGCATGTCCATTATGAGATATCCTAAAACCAAGGAAACAAAAATACTCAAAATAAAGCAAGAAAAATTTGTCTCATCTGTAAGGCATGAAGGCAGAATTTAAGAATTTTAGATGTGAAATTGACCTAAATCTGAGTAGTAATTAATTAAAGTATGCATGTATCAAAGAATTACATCTTTATCTATTTTTTCCACTTTGGATGGGGGAGTCTTGCACTAATACTGGTTTCTTCAGTATCAGGTTTTAAGGATTTATCTAAAAAGAAAAAGATTTTGTCACTAATCCTAATTCTCTAGTGGTCATTAATGTCTTATGTACCTGGTTTGTGCCCCCTTTTGGTGCTCATTTTATAAAATCCTATGTATCAGGAAGAAAAAAAGAGATGTCTTTATTAGCCACTAAGATGAACTAGTCCCCTTTGTCTCTGGATATTGGTGTCACTGCAAGAATGTCAATTAACCTCATTTATCATGCAGTGATATCTATATATCTCAAAGCCCATCTAACATTTCAATTGTGCACCCATGAAGCAGGTTATCAATTGTATATGGAAGCACCCTGATGCCCCTATCGTGTATCTGTGCAGCGATATGCTAGGTCAGGAAGAGATTCTTATCAATGTGTCCAGAATATTTGGGTCCAAGATATTTGTTGATAAAGCTAACAATCCTGAATGTTTCCAAGCTTTGACACATATGGTTCCTGAAATTCTCTCTCAAGATCCATCTTCCCGCTTCCAGGTATTTGAAGGATTTCCTAAGCTTTGTGAAAGAGCACAAGCAAAGCTTGCAGAGGCTCAAGCTAATTCCCTACCTGAGCCCCTCATTATCCGCCCTTCAGCACAATGGTATGCATGTGAGGAAGACTTACCAAAGACTGAAAGGCGAAAAAAGGAGAGCTTTAATGAAGCTGTAAGAGACCAGTTTGGCATTTGGCATGTCTGTTACTCAATTCATTCATCTAGGCAAGAATTAGAGTGGGCTCTGCAGCTTCTTGCACCCAAACGGGTTGTATCAACTACTCCCAGTTGCCGAGCTATGGAGCTGAATTATGTGAAAAAACATTGCTTTAGCAGTCACATAACTTCCAGTGACCCTCTCTGGAAGCTTCTAGACATTGGTGTGGGAGCTTATTCAAATCTGGATGCATCGGTTAAAGTTGTAGGTTGTTCACCTATGATGGAAGGTTCCAGCAAAACTTGTGCAGAATCTCAACTACAACTGGTAAAAATATCTGCTGCTAGCCAGAAAGAACAGTTAGATTTGTGTACTCCAAGTGAAAGGCCACCTCTCACACTATTTGGAAAAGCTAGATTTGGTTTCCAAGATTCTACTTTTCAGCATGAACAGAAGAAAACAATGGTCATGAAATCTGATCCTCAACAAATAGTAACTAATAGAGCAGAAAATGAATCCTCAAGCCAGGATGTTGAATTGAAATGTGAGAATTCCTTGGAGAAAAAAATAGAGGTAGATGTTACTGAAGTACCAAGTGAAAAGTTAGTGGAGAAAGAAACTGAAGTTTGCAAGATTGCTTCTCAGGCTCCCATCATATTGTCAAGGGGCTTTAATGAAAGCTTGAGAAATTTGTACAGGTCAATGAATGTGTCTGTGCCTCAGCCTCTTCCCTCACTGGTGGAACTTATGAATTCCAATAAACGTGCCAAGAAGATGCGTTGGCGCTGAAAGAACTGATCATCTTTTTAAATAGTGCATGGGTTTACTCTCATTTGCATTTGTAGTTCATTCTAGGTGAGATATCATCCCAGTTGCTTGAAGAGGAAGAGTAGAAGTAAGTTAAAAGAATAATGGAAGCCCTCAGGATATGACGGTTCCCTATGTGACAGAACAACATTACATTGTGGTTCACCCAGTTTGCCTGGTGGAAATAGCTGTATATTACATTGTATCTCTGATTCTTTTCTCCATGAATAAAAGACTCTTAATTTGAATGCTGTGATTATATTTTATCAATAAACACTTCATGGCCTTGCACAATAATTTTTTCAATAGCATAAGAACATGGGTGGGATATAAAAATCCTGTTTTCTGGTTTGATTAACAGTCAGGATAGGATAACTGGACTGGCCAGGTTATTTTTTGCCCCCTCCATGTGGGATTGAAAATCCCATAGGAATGATGGGGTTTACATATTGGTAGAATATGGAAATTCCTTTTCAACCCGTTTTACCCCTAGGAAAACACCTGATTGAGCAGCTGCAGGGTATCAAATGGAGTAGCTGTGAAGAGGCGGTCTCCATCTTAATCACCAATCAAGCTGCCATCTTCGCAATTGATTGAGCTTCTATCTTCACAACTAATGCTGAGACATGGAGGTACGATGGAAATTTCTAGTATCCTTCTCTTGATTTTTATTATTCTAAATCATTTCTTGCATATCTACACACCCTCCCCTCTCTCTCACTCTCTTGTGTGTGTATGTTTCTTTTCACATGATCTCTACAACCAAGAAAATAATGAAAACGAAGGGTCTATTTGGAAACTATTTTTGAAAATAGTTTCTGTTCTTTAGAGCAGAAAACATTTTTTTAACTTTAAAAATAACATTTTTCTAACTTAAAAAACATATTTGACAAACTTTTTTACTAAAAACCATTTTTTTCAAATTTCATCTGAAAATGGGTTGTTTTTTAGAACAAATTTAAGGTGTTTTCATGTGTTTTTTTTTATAGTGTTATAAGAAACAATTGAAAATACAGACTAAACTTTGGGAGCATTTACATTGTACATAAATGCACAGTATCTTTAATATTTGGTTCATAATATGATGAGGTTGAGTTTGATATTACTTCCTCATTTCTAAATGAGAGAAGAAAAAATGTATGATCTTTTCCATTGTTCATAAAATGATGATTTTCTCATGTTAATGGGACAATTGGTGGGGAGTTGTCTTCTCTCATCCTCAATGGGAATACTGCAGTTTTCAGAGTGATATGTGGAGTGCTTTCACAGTGATTTTGGGATTTCAAGCCCTCTGAATTGGATTAGATGAGTTCCAAATTCTGCTATAGTGTATCACAGAAAAACAGGATTAAAGAAAGTAAAATCTAAGGAATAAAAATGTGTTTTTCCTTGTTTAGTGGAATGCCAAATGAATGTTGAGGGATATGGCAATTTATGTGTAACAAAGAAATGCACCTATTTAGACATATCATTTCTATGTTCCACATGATTCTATTCACATTATGAAAATGCTAACCATGAGTCATGGCATAGGAAGAGGGATGTGATAGTTCTTAGAATCAACAATGAGAATGCTATGGTATCAATAAAACCAGCACAAAGGGACAATTCTTTTAGAAAGAGTAATATCCATCCTATCATTTAGCAGTGAGATATGTATTTGAAATGTACTTCAATTTATTATTCAATAAGAAAAATACAAAAAAAGAGATGTTTTATGTCCATGGCTTCACACTTATCATTTTTTTATTTTTTATTTTTTTTTATAATTTGCTACTTCTTTGCTGGGTATTTGCTAACTTCCAAATATAAATAGATAAAAACCTGAGATCTCTTTGGCCATTCACTTCATCAATAGGCACATTCTTTTTAGTAATTTTTGCCAGAGACTCAATGTTCTCATTAGTGTTTTTAATCATAGTTCTTCCTTTATATGTCAAAGAGAAAAGAGTACATTCCAACCAAATTTTTGAAGACCCAATATTGCCTTTTTCTTGAAGAGCAGCAGATACTAGCTTAGGATAGCAATATGCTTTGGTTGGTAGAAGCCGTATTTATTTATTTATTTTTTAATAACATTTTTCTTACTGTAGTTGCCAAACTACACAAAAAAATCTGCTGGCCTTTTGATGGATCTCCTTATCCATTCAACCCTTTTCTGTTGAATGTTACATCTGGTTCCAATTTATACTACTGATTTCTTGGTTTTGGTTCCACTCTTTTTTCAGCAGATTCAGATTCAGATTTAATGCCAGTACCATAAGGTTTTTACCTGCTCGTTCAGCCTATTGAAGTAATTATTCCTTCTCTTTTAAATATCTTGAAGATACCAACTATCAATCAGCTAATATATGTGTTAATTTGACATACATGAATTAGTCATACAGGAAATACTGTTTTATCTTCAAATACACAGACTCTAGTTACAGGAATGAGACATAAAAATTGTTTGACATGAATGTTGTTCCTATGCAACAGAATTTAATTAATAATAATTTTGTGCCATACAAAGGAACTTGTAACTAGAATGTTTGCTTTATACTGGATAGTATAGCCGAGAATTAGCTAGGAAGTTATTAATTTCAAGGCAGTTTAATTTCACCATCTTCAATGTCTTCTTGACTTTCTGTCTATTTTAAAACAGATACGGCCTTAGCTCTAGTTTTAGTTTGTTTTACCTTTTAAAAATTGATTATTCTATTGAGGGGACGCAAATTTTGGATGTAGTTATGATTGCCAATGAAATGGTGGATGAGAAAAGGTATTCATCCAAGGAAGGGGTTAGTCTTTAAAATTGATTTTGAAAAGGCCTAGATCATGTGGATTGGGGTTTTCTAAATCACTTACTAGAAAGAAATGGGTTCAACACAAAATGGAGGTCTTATATGAGGCTTGCTTGTCCTTAACCTTTGCGATCCTAGTACATAAAAATGACAAAGGATGGGTTAAGGCAACCAAAGGTTTATGACAAGGAGATTCTCTTTCCCCATTCCTTTATAACATTGTGGCTAATGTCTTAAGTAGGATGTTGCTGAGAGTAGAGAAGCACCATTTATCAAAAACCTTCGTAGTGCGTAGGAATAGAATTAGAGTATTTTTTACATTTTTTCTCAAGCTGATCTTATTGGTCTTTGGGCAAATATCAAGACTTAAGACCAGTTTAGACAAGAGTACTCTCTTTGGTATCAATTCAAGCTAAGATCTGATTTCTAGGTTGACCTTGATGCTTGAATGTAAAATTTTAGATTGGCTTTTAACTTACCTGGGTCTTCCATAAGGGGGAAATGGTTTGGGTCACCCCTTTTCTTCTCCAAGGAGAGTCAAGCTTGTTGCTTGTCGAGAACAAAGGTATGGAAATTTAGTGCAAAGAGGTTCCCCAACAATAGTGCCAATTCTCGCCTTGGGTTGACTCTTGGTTTAAACAAAATCTAGAACAAATTTTCAATGAGGTTCTACTAATTCAAAACTTTAAACCAAGGTGGTTATTGAAACTCCTAGTTTTTGAACCAAAAATAAAAAGAACTAACAACTATATAGCGGTTAGGCCATCTCCACAAGGACAAATGTTGTATCAACTATGCCAAAGGTATAGGCTTGGGGTTGTGTGAGCAAAGTGAAAAAGGAAACAAAAAGGAAAAATGAAACAACTATAATTGTTTTTGTAAAATTTTGAGAGGGGGAGAAACTCTAAAAGAAAAGAAAACGAACAAACTTCAAAGCAAGAAGATAGTTGAAATTTCACCTCTTAGGCTCAACTCATACATAGGGTCTTGAACCAGCGCTTGCGACTTGTGGGTCAAACCAAAGGTTCACACCTAAGGGAGTGGGTTCTAGTTGACAAGAGCATCAACCTCCCCGATAAAGGATCGACTTAGTCTAATTGCTTTTTTTCGGGTTCTCGCAGTCAAATGATTTAGATGGGTTAATCCTCACATCAAAAGGGTTGTTTATGGTCTATTAGACTAGCAATGAAGAAGTGGGGACGTGTGGCTTCGATTGTGTGGTTTGGGCCTTCGCAACCCAAACTGCATATCCTTGTTTCTCCCCATAGGTACTCCTTTTGGTCCTCGTAGCCTTGATCTAGTTGAGCGGAAACTCCTTTTGGTCCTTATGACCACTCACCCAAGAGAGACCCTTTTTAATAGTAAATAGCTAAACCAAAGGTAAGGTGACTTGGGAGTTGAAGATTACAACCCCCTTCACGATTAGTGAAGTAAACAAACACAAATAGAAAAACAAAACACAAGAACATGAAAACTGAAAGATAAAATTCTATATAAATAAAAAGAGCATTACAAAAAGAAAAAATGAACCATACCTAAACATCCTAACTTATTGCTTTCCTTTTGGAAGAGAGAGAGAGAGAGAGAGAGAGAGAGAGAGAGAAAGAGAGAGAGTAAACTATCGACTCCTTATTATTCTCATTCTAGAGAGAGAGTAAACTACTTACTCCCTCTTATTATTCCTCTCTGAGAGAGTTGTGTACTATATATAAGTCTTCTATTTAAAGGTAAAAATCTCCTTTCTCCCTTATTGCTCTTAAGCTATCCCTCTTAGCTATGCCTCCTGTCCATGCCGACGATGTAACATGTTCATATAGCCATTGACTACAAAATGTTTGTGGGAAGTGCGAGATTGCGACTCCTTTCTTTTCAGTGCAGTGACATAGTGGTATGGATAGATTGATCAAATATTTAGGGGCATTATTTAGTTGTGTAGCCTTGATCAGTACGCAATGATCGAAAGATGTGGTTTGACGACAAGGTGGAGCAATTAATGCAGTGCGCTAAAATGTAGGCTTTATAAGGTGTGGTTCATAAGTGGATGAGAGAGTGCGCTTTAATGAGGTGTATTGTTATTGACCAAAATTGCATGCCTCGAACTACTAGTGTGCTACTTTTTATTATGAACAATAGTGCAATTATGGTTGTTGAGATGTGCTTTTGTGAGCCTGATGCAGGTTGGAACGAAGTAGCGTGCTCCCTTCCTCAGTGCGCTTGACATTGTAAACACTAATGACATGCTATGGTCAAGAAGACTTTTCAAATTCCCTAATCTTGATTGGTGCATCTTACGTATGAGAAGTGGAGAGTCGATTGACCATATTTTTCTGCATTGCCCGATTACTTTGGGGCAATGACACAAGTTATTCATACAAACTAGAATGGATTGAGTTCCAACTACGAGTGTATGCGACATGATGATCATTTCATATAGGGATTTTGGGAGTCCTATTGGAGGCAAATTGCTTGTCTCACATTGCTTTGGATTGTGTGGCGAGAGAGAAATGCTTGGATCTTTGGGGATAAGTGGAGAATGGTAGAGATGTTGTGGTATCTACTTCACTTTTATTCCTCTTTTTGGACCTCTTGTACGGATGCCTTTAAATGCACTTCTCTCAATGTTATTCAACTCAAGTGAGATTTGGTGTGTAAATCAAAAGGGTTTGGGCAACAATGAGAGAAACTTAGTTAGGGATTCATGAGATGACACCTATGTATATCCTTATGTAGAGTAAACCATTTTGTATAGATCTCCTTGTATAGTGGAGTTTGGTCATACTTTGAACAATTTTTTGTAAATTCTGGGGAGGATCCGTCATCCTTCTCATGTACTTTTTATCAATAATTAATACATCTTTTGTTTTTGATATAAAAAAATGATTATTCTGCCAGCTTGTCCATGTGGAGCTTGAATCTAACTTGGTGGTTCTATTTCTAGATTCAGTTGTATTTTTAGCTATAACTTATTGGGTCATGCTGTTTATGCATGATCGACTGTGCTTAATTCTATTTATGTAATGGAGCTGGTTTTTGTAATTTAGCTTATTCTTATTGCCTATTTGTTACATTAACTTGGAGCTTGTTGGTTAACACATGGTTTGATTAAGATTATTGAATTAAACTTGTTTAGGTGAAATCACAATGAGTGTTGCTTTTCAGTGTGTATCTCTACTTTCATGAACATTATAGCTCTTGTTGATGTCAATTTCATTTCAATTAGTAAGCACTTGTTTACATGTGTGAGTTTCTATAATCCTATGTGGCTACATGTTTGATCCTTTACATCTAGAAATTTTAAAATACAGAGGCTGAGAAGGGTCTCAATAAGGGGTATTGACACTTCAAAAAAATAATGATAGGGGAAAAGAAAGAAGAAAGAAAAATCAATTAGAAATCAATCAAAAGAAAAGACATCTTTAAGTTCCTTACCTTCACTTGTTCACTTCACCAGCATCTTCTCACTATATCAATAGGATGTCTTTAATAGTTATGTTCTTACTCCAACAAGAGGATATCTCTAATAGTTGATTACATGCTCCTCCAAGAGGGACATCTCCTTATCATATTATCATCATATGAAGATATCTTCTATATTTTTGTGGAAGATGTTTAGTGGCATAGCAATTGGATGCTTCATGCTTAACCAAGTCAGGACAAAGGGAGCCCAATTGAGCTTTGGGCTTGGTACGCCATAGTGGTGGGCTTCACATGCCTTGCCATTGGGTATGTGAGATAGTCTAAGGATTATGTTTTTCTAGCCAAATTTGGAGGCTTGCTATGTGAAATAGGCCTAAATATTGTGAAGTTCATTTGGATTGGATTGAGAGGGAGATAAGACCATTTGATGGGACACATTCCACATTCACTGCTTGCTTCTCTAAAAGAATAAACTAAGTTTAAACACGATGCTGTCCTATTGCTTAATGTAAACATGGTACCATCTCATTGTTTCATGTAGATGTGGCACCATTTTCTTGGTTGGTCAGTTAATTAGCTTTTCTATATAAAACCCTTATAAATAGGTCTAAGAAGTCACCATTTCAAAGATTGAAATTCTTGTTCTCGAAAATTAATTCTTTCCATTTCAAAAGTCTATTGATGCTAACTGCAATTTTCTTAAACCCCAGTTAAGTTGTCTTTCACTTTGCTCGACTTTCAAAGTGGTACACCTCATCATCCATGTGGTTGACCCCGTCTTATAGTAAACATTTTGGTGACTCCACCAAGACACTTGAAGATGGTGACAACACAAAGTAGCGTACAAGATAATGTGGCAGAACTAAATGAGTTTTCTCAGCACCAACCTTGTGCCCTAGACTACTTCAAGGTTCATTGTGACCTAGTTCAAACTCTTAGATAAATTAAGAGCCAAATCTTGGAGCACCTTTAGTCTCTCAAAGTTTCTTAAGTCATTGCTTCTCATGGTCTTTCTGCTATTAGAACACCACTGCTTGCAGTTGCTTCTCATCATCCTAGAAGGGATACTCTCAAAGGAGAAGTTTACCCAAGCTATGCTGAAGTAGAGGTCTTAGTATAAAGAGAGAGAAAAAGACACTTAGCTGCTACAGCTTGAATATGACATTTGTTTATCATATCCCATTGAACTAGCTAGTCACCCCTTCTCACTTGGGTATTTCACCCTGACCTTCATCCCATCCAATGGTCACATCAACAATGCACATGAGCATCTTCACAATTTATTGATGCTCTCAGTATTCATGGTTTAAATCATAACCTTCACTTTAGAAAGTTCTCCAAGTTCCTTATTGATAGGACATATTCATGGTACTCCAACTTAACTCCTGAGTTAGTTCACTCACAGGATCAAATTGAAATAGTGAATCTTTTCCATAGCAAGTTCTTTAATGTAGCAGAGGATCTCATGGTCCATGTCAGCGGCTTCCATCACAGGGCAATGGATGGTTATCAGCCTATCTTTGAGAATTGTGCTATGCTTCAACTTCTAACATTCTCTAGGTCTATGAAGCTCGAGCCTCACTAATGGTTCCATCAATGGAAAATGAAGTAGAATTTGGGAAAACATCACCTTATGTAAGTTTGATTGTTAGTGTTCAACCTTGTGTGATGAACCTTTGGTTAAAGTTTCATGAAGACCTAGCATCATCTCACCATCATACATTGAAGCCCCCCACCCCCCTCCTTCTCCCAAACTTGTTACTTACCAAGCTTTAAATGCGAGTTTGACAAGTTCGAAGACTTTAACCAATCACTTCAACTCTTACCAGACCACTAATTAGTATCTTCGAATTTTTGAGCCTTTTTGATAGGTTTTGGAAGCTCAAAAAGAGCAGAAATGACTTAGCCTAATGGTGGAAGTTGAGCTGTAGGAGTAAAAATAAGCAGTCCACCCAAGCAGATGAAGTAAACCCCTTTGGGAGTTGTTGAGGACTTGTGTATCCCAATGAGCAAACTTAGTTATAGTGCTAAGAATGATCAGTATCAATTCTCAGTCTACCCGAGTGGACTTGTAAGTCTCAAGGGGCGAGATTAATGAGACCACCTGCCATCACAGTTTCTGAAAGGAGAGACTATAGGCATGCCCAAAGAGATGTACTTCACAATGAGCAAAGTGGGGAATAGTGCTCTTTCCAACACTTCAAGACCTTGTTGTTTGAAGTGTTTATATTTTGGGTTCTGGGCTGCCAATTGTTGCACGAAGAATGGTTACTGGATAACAAATTTTGTTACATATGAGGGAAAAAATGGGTGTATGAGAACAAGTAGAAGACAGAGAGTGAACCAAGAAGCTTAGGCCTTACACTCCTGTTGCCTTCTCTTTTCTGTATTGGACTCCTTTGTGTTTTTAAGTAATAAGAGTAGTTTCCTTTTACTGTATTCTTCTTGTTTTTCTGCAATGATGAGTAGCTAAACTCCCACTAGTTGGAGCTTGGGGAAGCTGTGATTGCAATCTGCTATGGCTTTTGCCACTCTGTTTATGGGTTTAGTGTTTGAACTTGATATTCTGGTTCAGAAAACTAATTTTTAGAAAATTGCATTGTTGTGGATCAAAATTAGTGTTAAGGGTTCCACGAGATTTTGGTATTGCTCTTAGCTTCCTGAGGTTGAGGGAATATCAGTGTTTGATTAAACCATTAACACCTCTTTTGAATCTGGTTGCAATTTTGACTTGAAGGGATCATTCTGAATTAAATCTCAGGCACTTTTGTGTTGATTTGAGCTTAACTGAATATATTCCTCTGCCTCTAACCTGACTATGGGAGGTACAGAGATTCTTTTTAGGAATTGAGATACTCCAGTGGGTATAAGTGACTGGATCTGAGTTTCAAAATTCCACAACATGATCCATCTATTTTCCTCCATCTTTGTTTTTTGACTGTTGGAAACAAAATCCCTGTGGTTACAAAACTTCTGGGTACTATAATTGAGGTCTGTGTGCTTAGGGATCCAGCATCTGAGTTATACATCAAGCACTCACTCAACACAGTTGCTATCCGAGGCCCTCTCCATGATCTCCTCTCTCTCTCTCTCTCCATGAGTTATAAAATTTTCATCAAAACTTAAAAATGTGTAACTTTTCCTAGTTTTAGTTTCTGTTAAACTTTTTTGCTCGATATTGGGACATGGAAAAAAAAAAAAAATCAACTTGTGGTTACTTGGCCTGATTAATCATTTGAAGTCTAGTTACACTCTGACATGTGTATTTGATTCTCTGATTCAAGCAAATTTATCGAACAAATTCCAAATTTTTTGACACCAATGTCAATATGTGAGAGATTCACCATATGCTACTTCGCTCTAAGGAAATTTCTGTCTCTTTTGTTACTCTGGTTCCCATGTTGGCGTGTCAATTCCATGATGCTCATATAACATTTTCATTGCTGGAGCCACTTTGTTTCTGAGCCTCCGTTCTCTGTACTACAAATCTCATCCTCAATCTGAAAATCTTGCCAGTCAACCACATGAGACAGATCTAATTCATATTTCCTGAGCATAGATACATAGAACACATTGGGGCTGGGTTGCTTGGTTGTTTTTATTCCAAATCTGATGGTATCTTTACATGAGGATGCTTTCAGAAACAACCACAAGCATCAAAATTTTGAAATCTCCTTCTGCGATCTATGTAGCTCTTTTGGCGATGTTGAGCTGTTTTAAGCCCATTCTTAATCACTCTGATCTTCTCTGTGGTTTCACGGACAATCTATGGTCCTTTCAAGTGGCTATCTGATGACTCAACCCAACGGAGGTCTACAAGGTCTCCCATAAGCTTCATTTAACAACACACCAATGCTTCTTTGAAAACTGTTATCATAAGCATACCCTGCTAAGAATTGACAGTCTCTACAACTGCCTACCATTATCTCCAAAACCTGAATAACTGTTTCTTACTGACCATATGACTGAGCATATCTTCCAATGTGAGCTCTCACTTGTTTTCTTCTTCATCATCTTGTACATATTCATCAGTTAACTCTCCCTTTTGAGTAAGGCTTCTGAGACTCTGACTACAGTTTTGTGATGAGTGAGCTCTGATTAGTGTCTATCATTCAACACTTGTTTTGCTTCCCCAAAATCACATTTTTATTTTTGAATTATTTAATGTACCATAGGAATTCTGTAAATAACCTGGGAAGGCTGGGAGGGTATCCATAGATGGCCTCATATTGGTAGCGTGCTGATGCAGCATGATGCGGTAACCTCCATCAAGTGTTCTTGAATTAACCTCAAGTTTCACCTTCACATTCCTTTTAGCAGGTTTACTATGATATTCTCTATTGTCTCGGATGCTAACTGCTGCTAAACCATGTCAGGTTTCGAGATTTTTGCCTGCAAAATGGAGATGAGGAAAAGGCGATGGAGTTCTTGAATGCTGGTGCTGGATGCAGCTGCAGTGGTGCTATCATTAGTTACTTATCAGTTATCAGGATCACATGAAATATTCATATTCAGGGTACGAACTACCATTGATGCTCAATTTGCAGACTTTATTCAACAGAAATTCGTTGGTACTTTGAGCTCAGTCCCAAACTTTGAAGTATGCATAATTGCGTCACTCTTGTTTCTCATTGATTATACATGCCTTCTTCAATTTGGGGAAACAATAAATACAATCAGGTTATGATCTTTTACAAAGCCAAAGGGTGCACTGTAGAACACTTACTGCTAGATTGGTTGCCTAGAAAATGCCAGAAACAAAATGAAAATTTACATCAGTTTTCATGTTTTTAGAAATTTTGCAGATTTTCTTTGAAGTAAATCCAGTGAAGTGATTGATTACATATATCATGGATGGATCCAATAGAAGATGAGTAGCTGATGCTGATGAAGAAAGCCAAGAGATCTGAGGCCTGGATAAGAGAAGGCATGGTGTTCAACTTGGAACTGCTGAGATTCCACCTCAAAGCCTGGATTACATTCTCTCATAATTGAGTTTATCTGACTGCAGACAAGCACAAGAATCAGGTAAATAATGATGACTCTCTGAGAGCTCTTATAAATAAAGCCTCAACATTGATTCATGTGAAATTTTTTTTGACAATATTTGCCACACAGCCCTTATAAATAGAGCTCAAAATTCAAATTTGATTAATTAAAAAATCAAACTTGAGCACATCAATGCTCAACCTTATTAAGACAGAAATTTAATCAAACGTTTAGGTTATGTTAGGTTCCCGAAAAAATAGAGGAAAGAAGACAAAGAAAAAAAATAAAAGGAAAAAAAGTTGAAGGAAAATTAAAAATATATTTAAAGTTAATAAATTATCTTTATATACTATTTTGAATTCATTTATCTTATTTTACATTTTTATATGAAGATTAAATAATTTGAGAAGGTAGATGTTTTTCGTAGTAAAACCAAAAATGGAGCAGAGGAGGAGCAACCATGGTAAATAAGGGGAAGAAATGTAAGTATTACCTTGATAAGCATATCTGTTGGCAGCCAAGCAGGAGCAGTTGGAATCCCAACCCATGCAATCTGAAAGAGTAGTAGTGTTATAGTCAGTCTAGATACAAAACTGAAAGAGATGAGCCTTCAAAAGCTTTGAGATCATTCAAATTGGGGGGTTCTTGTTTACAAGGGATTAAGCTCTCTTATTGTTGAGTACTTTAAGCTAGTAAAACAAATGAAGCAGACATGGAAGCAAAAGAAAAGCAAATTAATCAAATATGAAAGAGTGGAGTGAAAATGAAAGTTACTTACAAGGGCATACTCTCCTGTCTCAAAAATACGTAAATCCAAGACCTGAAACACACATTGAGGCATCAAGGCAAAGCAGTTAAAAAGTTTAATATACTTGAAATGGGCTGCCTCCCTGTCTCAATTCTCAATTCTCAGTTCTCACCTCACCCCGGTCTTCATAGATGTAGTCCAAGCCCTTGTAATAAGGCGGATGGCCAACGGACAAATACTGAAATTTGAAGCCAAGGATTTTCAAAGGAATGAATGAATGAATCAGATATTTTGTATAGAAATTAATCCAAAGGCACTTCCCCTTCCTTCCTGAGATTAAACAAACAACATGCCATTTCTTCTAAACAATGATCAAGTCAGCTTACATTGATGCTATTAAGATACTTCTCCTTGTCCACCCTCACTATTTGGCCTTTCTTCACTGCCCATATCACAAATCAAAACTGAAAAATAAGAACCCACCCCACCATCAATTTTAAAACCCAAAAAAAAGAAAAAAAAACAGAAGCCCAGAGATACTCACTGGAATAGACAGGTTTCTTGGGAGGCTTGGCAGCAGTGGTGGGAGGCTGGGCATTGGAGGAGTCTTGCTGGGTGTTGGATTTTGCAAGCTTCTCCTTGTCGGGTTCCGCGGATTTGACTGCCCTGATCGAAGTGAAACGAAAAGGGCTTGGTCTTGGGGTTTGTGGGAATGAAGATGAGAAGCATGACAAGGAGTTGTGTGAGAAAGTTGAAGAGAAAGCCATGGAAGATGATGAATGAAACACTCCTAGCTTCCACCTCAACAAGCTGTGATTTTGAGTCTTGGGTTTCAGATAAGCATTTTTAAGGTAAAAATCCGTTGCTTCGCGCTAACTTCAGCCAATCAATTTCTACCAGCCGCATCACCGTTTTCAGGATCTGCTTAGTTATTATGAGAAATAGAACGGGGTATTATTGTGATTTTGTTACTTGGACATAATTTGATGCTGACGTGGCACATTCTAATTGGAGAACATGGAATTAACAAGTTTGTAAGAGGAGCCAAAGCAGCATAACTTTCCTTTTTTTAACACTCAAATCTGAAATTGCTGAAATTACTGTTACGAAGGACAATGGTGTGAGTTTTATTGGCTGCCTACCTTTCTCGTCTCTAATGGGATGAGTTTGGGGTTAAATAAATAAGTTAAGGATCGATTTGAGATTTTATTGAAAGCTCGGGATGGGTTCGATAACGAATTCAGATATTGTTTTTTCCCTTATCTCAATTATATATAAAATTAATTTAATTTAATTTACATTTTCATATTTTTAATATATAATAATAATAATAATAATAATAATAATAATAAATACTTTTTAATAAAATAAGTTGTAAAAAATTATAATATTTTAATTATTTATAAAATATAATTTTAATATAATTAAAAAAAATTTAAAATAATTTTTTTCTTTTTAAAAAAATTAAAAATTTTGCAAAAAATTAAATAGAGTGGAATATGACAGGTATGAGAATTTCTCATACTTACCTTGAATTTCCCATACCTACCTTATTTAATTTTTTTAATAGGATGATAATGAGAATTATTTTGAATAATTAGGGTAGGGTTGGAATGGGGGAAACCCATCTCGAACTCGTCCAGTTGTCATCCCTAATTGTCGTGTATCAAGAAAACTCTAGATGAAAATTTTATTTTGGTGGAATTAACAAAATAATAACAATAAATAGGAAAATATTTTTTCAAGAGAAAGGTTAAATGCGGTGTAACTAAAATAATTGATAAGAAAAATTGTAGAGTATTTATTCCGTATATATTATGATTTAGACCAAAGTATGTAATGAAATTTAAGTACAAATATATAAATATCAAATTATATATAAACAAATTAAATGAAAGCACAAAATAATAAGATCAAGATAGAAATTAATAAAATATAAGTCAGATAAAATGTATGATCAAATTATACACATGATTTATTATAATTAATCTTGTTTTTTTGATAGATATATTAGTTCGGTATTATAGTGGGATCCAATTAAAAAATATGATAAAGTTTTCTCATTTCAACTCAAGAAAGGTAAATGTTAAATCTTATACTAAATAATAAAGACAATACTTTTCATGATAAAATACAACGTAAGCCCAAGAAAAAAAAATGCAAATTAACTTATGAATTATCTTGTATTCTTTCACTGATAATCTCATGTGAACGTTACGGGGAGGGAACCCTTTTTTATTTTTATGAAGAGGTTGGGGACAATGACCCACATAACCAATACTCTAGCTCGGCCAACAATAGAAAAACAAATAAAGAAAAATAATGCTATTCTAATGCTCCCTCTCAAGATGGAGAGTGAATATTATGAACCCCCATTTTGCCAAGTAAGAATGAAAACTGTGCAGGAAATAGAGGTTTAATTAGTAAGTTTATCACTTGATCTGAGACATACGAAGTTTTTAGTGTGCCATTTTGAATCTTCTCTCTGACTAAATGACAATCAATTTCTATGTGTTTGGTGTACTCATAGAAAATTGGATTGACTAAAGTGTGTAAAGCAATTTGATTGTTGCAAACAACATCACAAGTCTGTGATGCTTAACATTTAGATCCTTTAAAAGGTTGAGCAACCACATTAATTCACACATAGCATTAGCCATGGGCCTATATATAGCTTCAACAGAAGACTTTGAAATAGTATGTTGCTTTTTAGACTTCTAGGAAACTAAAGAATTTCCAATGAAGTTGTAGAAGCTACTTATAGACCTTCTACTGTCTGGATATGAAGCCTAATTCAAGTATACAAATCCTTTTAACTCCAAGGTAGAAGATGATCCAAAATATAATCCTTGTCCCCCCGTTCTCTTTATGTATTAGAGTACACGATACACCTCTTGTAGATGTGGAACCCCTGGCTTAGCTAGAAATTAACCAAGGTGACTTATAGAGTAAGACAAATCTAGCCTTATAATGGTGAGATACAACATCTGTCAATTATTATCCTTTATTGAGTCATTGTCTAATAGTCAAGTCTCGCAACTCTCCCTCATCTTGAGAGAATTTTACATTAGGTTTCATAGGAGTTTTACGGTATTATAGTCAAGGTAGCCATTGTCTAATAAGAGCTACAATGCATAGTGACATTGGCTAAGAGAAATGCCGTTTTGTCAATCAAACTACTATAAGACCCAAGAAATATTTTAATTAACTAAGATCTTTAAGCTTAAAATGATGATCAAGAAACCTTTAATTTCTTCTATCGGTTTGACATTATTACTAGCTATGACTATGTCATCCACGTAGACTAAAAGAGAAAGAAAAGAAGTTCTAATAAATTTGGGGTAAAAAGAGAATATCATCAACTAATTGTTGAAAACGATTGTCCAACAACACAATGGAAAACTTGGAGAAACATTGTTGGGAGGCTTGCTTCAAGTTATAGAGCAATTTATGAAGCTTATAAATGGCATTAGTGGGCAAAGGCTCCCGTTCACCGCGATAACCAAGAGGTGAGCACATGTACAGTTCCTTCAAAAGTTCATTGTGGAGAAATGCATTGTTCACATCAACTTGGGTCATACTCCAACCAAAAATAATAGTAAGAGAAAGAAAGACTTTTACTATAATAAGCTTAGTAATAGGATAAAAGGTATCTAGGTAATCAATACCTTCTTGTTGAGTATGTCCCTTGACCATAAGACAAGCCTTGTACTGTTCTAAAGTCCTATTGATGTGATAATTTGGTAAACCCATTTACATCCAACTGTGTGCTTACTTGGAGGTAAAAAAGTGATAGCCCAAGTTCCATTACTTTTAAGAGCCTGAAACTTGGTAGCCATGGCTTGTTGCCATTTAGGAACAACAACTTGGTAATAGATGGTTGGTTTAACATGGGAAGAAATAATATTGACAAGGACATGATGTGTTAGAGAGAGCTTGTCATAACCAAGACCTTGAAAGAGTGGGTCAGAATTCAAGCAAAGAGAGGAAAAAACAAAGTAAAAACATAGTCATAGAGATAAGAGGGTGATCTAATAACTCGACGAGATCGAGACTAAGTAGACTTAGTGTTGTTATGAGAAGAAGATGTTGGAATTGAGCCCCTAAAAAAGACATGATGTAGCAAAGTCAGACTTGCCCCTGTTAGGACATTGAGTCTTGTTTATATGTTAGCAATTTTGTTTCAATTTATGTTTAGAAGTCTTTTTAGATAGTGACTTACTCTCCATTGAAGATTAAGAGTTGTTGTTCGTTCAACCACAAACATGTTTAAAAAGGTTTGGCTTGTAGCATATAAAGCTTATTTGAAGTATAAAAGGTTCGATTTCATTTTTTGCCTTAAACTATTTTAAAATGATTTCTCAAAAGTAGCAGGAGTCGCTCAAGCGGTTAATCCCACTCAAGTGGTCAACTCGCTCAAGTAGAATGGACCGCTCAAGTAGAGCACTCAAGCGGTCTAAGTTTGCTCATGCGGTCATGATAGTCCTATCGAGTTTAGAAATGTATTTTGAATGAATTTCACTCAAACTTTAATTTGAAAACTTAAGATACTGAAATCCTAATGGCTTTTGCCTATAAATACATCTCTTGTAACCTTTTAAGGGTTAGAGATTCAGACAAAGAGATCATAGAGATCTTATAGTTTAGAGACTTTTCATTCTTGAGAGTGAGAGACTTCTTAAGAGAAAACCTTATTGCCACACCATTCCTGATCTCTCACTTCAGGATTTGATTATTTGAATTGTGAGTTGAAGACCTTAATCTTTTGGAGGGACCGAAAGATGTACTAGGAAGCAATAAGGAGTTATTGTGTAGCGGACGTGGATTAAGTTATAGGTACTGGATAGTAAGTCTTTAGGGTAAAACGACTAAGTAAATTTGTGTAACTTGATTTCAAATAGTGGATTTAGAGTGGTAGGTTTTATACGTCGTGATTTTTTATCTCCACAAGTTTGTGGGGGTTTTCCAAGTAAAAATTTTGTGCCTCATTATCTATATCTTTTGTATTTGATATTCAATTTGAATTGCCTAGAATGGGTCAAATTGATCAATCCTAATATATTATAGGTCTTTCTTAAAAAGGTGCATATCTATTTATTCTTGCTTATATTTTGTTTGATGACATTGATCATCTTAAATAGATTGGTTAATTGATTAAGACTGTTGGATTAGTGATCTTGGTGATTGTGGTAGTTATACCTATAACCAATTAATAATTGATTTGTTAGGATTGTTGTTGAGTTTGCTAGGTTGGTTATTTTTTGTGGTTATTGTTATCTTTAACATATCTCAACATATATTTTAGATATTAATAATTATATTATCTTTATCCCTAACTAATTACAGGGTATCCCTAAAAGTCAAAAATCATATTTTTATATACCTAAAGATTTTAAGTACAATTATTTATTTATTTCGAACATCCTTTATCATCTCTCAGGATAAAAAGTTGGTTATAATTTACAAATATTGTTTTTAAAACTTTAAATCACCCATCACCCTCACCTCATTCCTCCCTTGCCCCCTTCCTTTAAGTGTTTCTATTAGAATTTTGGTTATTATTCAAGTGGTATGAGTACAATACCATTTTTTCAGCTCCTTACCATCCCTTTTATACATTAACATTGATTTGAGTATTCAACTCATATATCTTACATTGGACATGATTGGGGTGCATTAGAGTTGCACGGAGGATACAAGTTATGAGTTCCTTGTACGTAGATAAATTGTCTACAATCAGTTCATGGATTTAGGCAATCTAGAAGAAACTATAATGCATTACCTTCTAATTGAATGGATGACTTGTCTTGGCTGTTGGGATGAGTTTCTCATGGTGAGTGCACTAGTGTATGTGATGCTCATTGGATAAGACCAAAGGTGAATTATAACGTAAAGTTATCGATTGTCATGATTCACTAAACTACTATACTGTATGGACTTTCAATCTTGAGAGGATATTGAACTTGTGCTAAAATCAGTAAGAGACTTTGACCTATAGGTGAGACCCTAAAATGACCATGTATTCCTAAAAATTGGGTTACTATTAATGGAGGCTAGTAGTAACAGGTATTCTCAATAGAGGCACCATGATATCTTATAGGTTTGAGACGACATGTTCCCTTGAGTGATCTACAAGATATGTAATCATGAATCTATGATAGTGGTAATTCCTTAAGTGGAATTTGATAGATGCTTCTTTGAGTTAGAATATGTTAGTTGATCACATAATAAGTGGGGTTTGTAACTCATATTGGAGAGGTAATCTTGATAGGTGATAACACTACCTTGTTAGATTATGGACACTAGTTCATGGGGAGTCTACATTTAGTGGATAGTAGGTTACAAACCTAAGTTTCGTTTTTTTGTTATTTAGATAGGGTATTGGAGTGTGAAGGATTTTTTATAGTGGGATGTTGAGTCAAATTCACAATTGAATTTTAAGGGAGCCAGTACTCTTATGGGTCCTAATTATCCCTCCTTAGAACTCATATACCATAGTGACACGATTTATAAGAGTTGAATTAACTCTAGGTTCACTCTTGTACATAAGGGTATTTTGGTAATTACATAAGGTTGTACATGGAATAGTGTAATTGGAACCTTAAACTAGTAAAACATTAATGTGTAAAAATCTAGAAAGATGTTCATACCATTAAATTTTACCTTTAACAAATACACCCAAGTGAAATGTGTATAATCATCAACAATGGTGAAGTAATTGGAAAGACAAATCATATAGAGACGAAGAATTGAAAGACAAATGGCATTGTTTAGCTAAATAAATTATACATTTAGCATTAATATGTGTGTGTGTATTAGAAGTGTTTTTGTGAAAAACACCTATCAAGTGTTTTTTCAAAAAGTAGTATAAGTGATTTTTCAACTTTTAAAATATTTTTCTAAATTTTGTCAAACGCTCGAATTTACTTTATTTATTTTTTATTTTTTTATGCTAAAAATGCTTTGTAAAAGCACTCCTAAATAGACTTTTAGCCTTAGAGACTAATTGTTCCTTTGATGATGCTTTTGAAAAATACTTTTAAAATTTACAAAAATCACTTATAGTACTTCATGGAGAAGTATTTGATAAGAGATTCTTTTAAAAATGATTTTTTTTTTTTTTAAAAAAAAAAAAACCATTTCAACTAAAAGTATTGTAAATAGAAACATTCTTAAATCCACTTTAGGGCTCAATCCTACTAGTATGCAAGGTTTTTTGGAACTTTTTGGAAACCATGCATCCCACATCGGACAAGTATACCATCAAAGCAACATCCAACTACCTTAGGCCAAGATGTAGCCTAATGATATGGGCACAAACTTTGAGGAAAGTAAAAAAAAGAAAAAAGAAAAAAAAAAGCAAAATTAGGCTTGGTTGGTCCTTCTTGGTTTAGAAGGAAGTGGACTAGGTTTAGTTGATGTTTTAACTGATTGAACTAATCGATTTGGTTCTATTTTTAAATCATTGATGCCAACAATGAACTAAGTATGATAGTGTGGACTCATATTTTTCACCTTCATCCAAAGGTAAATCAATGTGTCCTCATTTAATGGTGACACCTGGACCTTATAGAAAGTTAATATAAAAAAAAATTGAAAACGGTTATAGGTTTGGAATTACCACTTATTTTATTTATTTGAAAAAAGAGAAAACAAAATAAGATAGGAAATCCTAAAAGTGACTCCATGAATGGATAAGACGAGTCCACGAACCAAGATACATTCAAGTGTTTGTTTCCTCGTGGTGCAACGAAAGGTTTGTTTGGAAAAATACTTAAGAACAAACACAAAGATCATAATAGAATTTGAAAATTAGGGAATAATTATGATAAATTATATTGAATCCTTCTAACAATTACAATCGATCTTTAAATAATGTTTGTAATGCAAAAATAAAGGAAATAACTGAGATAGGAAACTAAAATAGGAAACGAAGATAATTGGAAACTAGAAGAACTAGGAAATTAATCTTAGACAAAGTAGAAAAGCAAATAAACTTAAAATAGGAAACTGATGATAATCATGCGTTATAGGAATGTACAATCATATGTCGTAGCACCCTCTAAGTTAGTACGCATATAGTCTTCAATAAACAAGCAGATGAAATATGAAGTTTCAACAATTAACCACCGAATATATAACAAATGATATATTACATAGAGACATAAAGGTTATGGTGGATTTCATTTAAATAAAGAATAAGGATAAATGAATTTATACACATCAATTATTAGCAATGAACCAACTAAGTGTCTATATTTTCAATCTCCATATTTATATAATTATTTTTTAAAATAATTAATTTATAAGAAAAATGAAAACAATTAGAATATGTTTTCAAAAAATACCATGTTTATTTTCTATTAAAAAATTATCAAAGTGTTTTCAAGTTTGTTGTTTTTAAGGAAACAAATTCATTTTGACACATTCCGTGTTAGATGTTAATAAAAAGGAAAACACGTTATGAACAAAAATCACCATGAAATTTTGTGGTGTCAGCCGAAAAGGACCCCGTACGTGTAAGGAGTCAACGGATGTTTGGAAGCATCCATGTTGCATCGCTACCCCCGCACAAAGCAGCCGCGTTGATCTTATGTCCAATACGGCGGCCTCAGCCGTGTTCTTCCTCATTAAAGAATAACACCTGCGCCCTGGAGTGCTTGAAATTATCCTCATCAGTTTACACCATTCCCGGCTCTATATATATTCGCATTGATCTCCCCTAATTTCATCGTATCCAATCTACGCATCTTTCTCTTTTTCTCCACTGCGTACTTGTTTGTCTGTTGTAGTCTTATACCATGGCTGACGTTGAGAAACAAACATTGAATAAAGGCTACTATGGCCCCTCAATTCCTCCCCCATCACGATCCTACCACAGCCACGGCCGAGGCAGTGGATGCGGCTGTTGCTGCTGCCTTCTAAGCTTTTTCCTCAAACTCATTGTCACCGTTGTTGTCATCGTAGGGATTGCAGTCTTGCTCTTCTGGCTCATAGTCCGTCCCAACAAGGTTAAGTTCCATGTGGTTGATGCCTCCCTCACCGAGTTCAACCTTACCAGCGACAACACCCTTCAGTATAACCTTACCGTCAATATGACCGTCCGCAACCCCAACGAGCGTATTGGTATATACTTTGATCGCATCGAGGCCAGGGCGTACTATGAGGACGCCTTGTTCGATTCTGTTGAGTTGGAACGATATTACCAGGGCCACAAGTCAACTCATACCCTGAATCCAGAGTTTACTGGGCAGAACTCTGTATCGCTTGGAGCATCCGAGCTTTCGGATTTCAATTCGGAGAAGGCTTCAGGAATTTACAGTATTGATGTGAAGCTGCATCTTCGGATCAGGTTCAAGTTGGGAATATTGAAGATTGGTACGTTCAAGCCCAAGGTTACTTGTGATTTGAAGGTTCCTTTGAATTCTGATGGGACAACCAGTGGTACTTTCGAAACCACCAAGTGCGACGTTGATTTCTGATCATCTGATTCAGGCTCCTGTTCGCCTTCCTGGTTCTTTGATCCACTTCGTTGTTGATTCCTTTGATTTGCATATTATTCTTTTGTTTATGGGTACACATAGCATCGCATATCGTTTTCTTTCCATTTCCCTCCCTTTCGTAGGAAGACGTGATCATGTTGGGTTCTTCTTGTTCATAGATTATGCCATTTTTGGTTATATATATGTTATGTTATATTTATGAGTTTGGTTATAATTTTTTTTCGGTTAATCTTCGCTGCATTTTTCAATTTGGTATACACGTTGGGGCAAATTTTAATTATTTGGTAAACTGCTTCTTTGGTTCGTCGGTAAAATATAAGTGGACGAATTTATTAATAAACCTGATTTTGTTCTTATACGTTACATGGAGAACGATGCCGAGTGCTCCTACGATCAACTTGAACGAATATTGTGTCGGTGAAATGCAATAATGCATAATCTATTCAGATAAGAATGCTGGGGGCCATAGATGGGTCGCAGATGGGATCTAGTCAAGCCTCGTGCTTTGTCCAAAAAAATTTAACATTTATAATTGAAAAAGGAAATTTATGTAAAAGATTTCAAGTTTAGAGTTTAAAATTTACGTAAAAGACATTATTTTTCTAAAAGAAGTTTTGAAGCTTTAATCATCTTTTTCGATTATTCAAGGGGGTTTTTCTTTATTTGTAAATTTAAATAATTTATATAATTATTAATTATTGTAAACCTTACGCTTTCATATTTTTTAAATATTATTTCTCATTATTAAACACTATTTTCTCTAGATTATATTTTTAAAGTTGAAAATTGATATTGGTTAAAAGAAGTTTTTGAATATTCAATATTATTCATTTTTATAAAATTTTTAAATGATTTATTATGTATTATTATATAATATCATGGGTTGTTGGTTTGTTAGGATTGTTGTTGAGTTTGCTAGGTTGGTTATTTTTTGTGGTTATTGTTATCTTTAACATATCTCAACACATATTTTAGATATTAATAATTATATTATCTTTATCCCTAACTAATTACAAGATATCCTAAAAGTCAAAAATCATATTTTTATATACCTAAAGATTTTAAGTACAATCATTTATTTATTTCGAACATCCTTATCATCTCTCAGGATAAAAAAAAGTTGGTTATAATTTACAAATATTGTTTTTAAAAATTTAAATCACCCATCACCCTCACCCCATCCCTCCCCTACCTCCTCCTTTAAGTGTTTCCTATTAGAATTTTGGTTATTATTCGAGTAGTATGAGTACGATACCATTTTTTCAGCTCCTTACCATCCCTTTTATGCATTGACATTGATTTGAGTATTCAACTCATATATCTTACATTGGACATGACTGGGGTGCATTAGGAGTTGCACAGAGGATACAAGTTATAGGTTCCTTGTACATAAATAAATTGTCCATAATCAGTTCATGGATTTAGGCAATCTAGAAGAAATTATAATGCATTACCTCCTAATTGAATGAATGACTTGTCTTGGCTGTTGATTGAATGGATGACTTGTCTTGGCTATTAGGATGAGTTTCTCATGGTGAGTGCACTAGTGTATGTGATGCTCATTGATAAGACCAACAGTGAATTATAACGTAAAGTTATCGATTGTCATGATTCACTAAACTATTATACTCTATGGACTTTCAATCTTGAGAGGATATTGAACTTGTGCGAAAATCAGTAAGAGACTTTGACCTATAGGTGAGACCCTAAAATGACCATGTATTCCTAAAAGTTGGGTTACTATTAATGGAGGCTGGTAGTAACAGGTATTCTCAATAGAGATACCATGATATCTTGTAGGTTTGAGACAACATGTTCCCTTGAGTGATCTACAAGATATGTAATCATGAAATCTATGATAGTGGTAATTCCTTAAGTAGAATTTGATATATGCTTCTTTGAGTTAGAATATGTTAGTTGATTACATAATAAGTGGGGTTTGTAACTCATATTGGAGAGGTAATCTTAATAGGTGATAACACTACTTTGTTAGATTTTGGACACTAGTTCATGGGGAGTCTACATATAGTGGATAGTAGGTTACAAACCTAAGTTTCATTTTTTTGTTATTTAGATAGGGTATTGGAGTGTGAAGGATTCTTTATAGTGTGATATTGAGTCAAATTCACAATTGAATTTTAAGGGAGCCTATACTCTTATGGGTCCTAATTATCCCTCTTTAGAACTCATATACCATAATGACACGATTTATGAGGGTTGAATTAACTCTAGGTTCACTCTTGTACATAAGGGCATTTTGGTAACTACATAAGGTTGCACATGGGATAGTGTAATTGGAACCTCAAATTAGTAAAACATTAATGTGTAAAAACTTGGAAAGATGTTCATACTATTAAATTTTACCTTTAACAAATACACCCAAGTGAAACGTGTATAATCATTAACAATGGTGAAGTAATTGGAAAGGCAAATCATATAGAGACGAAGAATTGAAAGACAAATGACATTGTTTAGCTGAATAAATTATACATTTAGCATTAATATGTATGTGTGTATTAGAAGTGTTTTTGTGAAAAACACCTATCAAGTGTTTTTTCAAAAAGTAGTATAAGTGATTTTTCAACTTTTAAAATGTTTTTTCTAAATTTTGTCAAACGCTTGAATTTACTTTATTTTATTTTATTTTATTTTTATGCTAAAAATTCTTTGTAAAAGCACTCCCAAATAGACTTTTAGCCTTGGAGACTAATTGTTCTTTGATGATGCTTTTAAAAAATACTTTTAAAATTTACAAAAATCACTTATAGTACTTCATGGAGAAGTATTTGATAAGAGATTCTTTTAAAAATGATTTATTATCTTTTTTTTTTTGAGAAAAAACCATTTCAACTAAAAGTATTGTAAATAGAAACATTCTTAAATCCACTTTAGGGCTCAATCCTACTAGTATGCAAGGTTTTTTGGAAACCATGCATGCCACATTGGACAAGTATACCATCAAAGCAACATCCAACTACCTTAGGCCAAAATGTAGCCTAATGATATGGGCACAAACTTTGAGGAAAGTAAAAAAGAAAAAAAAAGAAAAAAAAAAGGCAAAATTAGTCTTGGTTGGTCCTTCTTGGTTTAGAAGGAAGTCGACTAGGTTTAGTTGATGTTTTAACTAATTGAACTAATCAATTTGGTTCTATTTTTAAATCATTGATGCCATCAATGAATTAAGTATGATAGTGTGGACTCATATTTTTCACCCTCATCCAAAGGTAAATCAATGTGTCCTCATTCAATGGTGACACCTGGACCTTATAGAAAGTTAATATAAAAAGAATTTGAAAACAGTTATAGGTTTGGAATTACCACTTATTTTATTTATTTGAAAAAAGAGAAAACAAAATAAGATAGAAAATCCTAAAAGTGACTCCATGAATGGATAAGACGAGTCCACGAACCAAGATACATTCAAGTGTTTGTTTACTCGTGGTGCAAAGAAAGGTTTGTTTCGAAATGAAACGGAAAAACACTTAGAAACAAACACAAAGATCATAATAGAATTTGAAAATTAGGGAATAATTATGATAAATTATATTGAACTCTTCTAACAATTACAATCAATCTTTAAATAATGTTTGTAATGCAAAAATAAAGGAAATAACTGAGATAGGAAACTAAAATAGGAAACGAAGATAATTGGAAACTAGAAGAACTAGGAAATTAATCTTAGACAAAGTAGAAAAACAAATAAACTTAAAATAGGAAACTGATGATGATCATGCGTTATAGGAATGTACAATCATATGTCGTAGCACCCTCTAAGTGTGTACACATACAGTCTCAATAAACGAGTGGATGAAATATGAAGTTTCACCAATTAACCATCGAATATATAACAAATGATATATTACATAGAGACAGAAAGGTTATAGTGGATTTCATTTAAATAAAGAATAAGGATAAATGGAATTTATACACATCAATTACTAGCAATAAACCAACTAAGTGTCTGTTTTTTCAATCTCCATATTTATATAATTATTTTTTTAAATAATTTTTATAAGAAAAATGAAAACAATTAGAATATGTTTTCAAAAAATACCATGTTTATTTTCTATTAAAAAATTATCAAAGCATTTTCAAGTTTGTTGTTTTTAAGGAAATGAAACAATTTTTAAAAACAGTTATAAGGGAGATCCCAATAGCCCCGACAACAATCCAATGGTTTGGTGGATGTTTTTCGTGTTTTAATTTATGGTTATCCAATCTACTTCTAATTGAAGGAAAAGTTCTTCGGTTTCATATTAAAATACAATATTATTTAAAATTGATTTAGAAATTAATTAAAATTAATTTATAGTTAGCAATAATTAAATTATATGTGGTTTTCAAAAATTGATTTAGAGCTTAATTAAGACTTAATTAGAATTACACAATTATTAGAGATTGGATTATAGATGGTTATCTAAAATTGGTTTAGAAATGAATTAAAATTAATCTAATCAAGTAAAGTATATATTAATTTAGAATTAATTTGAGTTGAGGACAATTTTGGTATTTTGATAAGAAAGATTGACTAACTTTAATACTTGAGTCCTTTATAGATTGTTAAACAACATATTAAAGAATTTAAAATATAAGAAAAGTGCGTTTTGACCCAAACTTTTCTAAATCAATTTTATCTTGGAACATTTAAAAATATGTTAAAATACATATATTTTTTTATAAGATAGATAATTATTTCTTAAAATACCACTTTAATTGATAATATTAAATAAATTTATCAAAAAATTAATTTATCATTTTAATTTGATAAAAATATATTACAGATAAATATATTATAATTTTTTTATAATATGATATGAGATAAAAATCATTATAAAAAGATTCTCCAAAATTCTCGATGTCTATATTTTTAACTTTAAAGTTTTTTTAGTTTGAATTGTATTTTTAATTTTTAGAATTTTTTATTCTATTGATTTCAAATCCGTTCTCACCGTAAAAATAAATAAATAAAATAAAATAAATTTAATAAGTTGTTTTCTATTATTTCTTAAATTTATTCATGTTTTATACAAAGTTCGTGCCCTCTTTGATCTTTGTCTCTCTCTCCACCATTTTGCAAATGGAGAGAGAGAAATATGTATTTGATTATGTCATTAACCCCATACCCTGATCCATGGGAGTAAAAAGATTGTGAAGCTGCGTGGTTGGTGGTTAAATTTCGTTTCTCTCTCTATTACATGCTATGAACTACTCTGCTCTCAGCCGCTCCTCTGCGCTTCATCTTCCTAATCTTCACTCCACCAACCCCACCAGGTTCCGTCAATTCTCCTTTTCCTCTAAGCTTTCAGCTGGGCATTTCTTCGAACACGTTGACGTGTTTTTGTTGTTCTGGGTTTTCTATGTTTTTTTCAGGTCTGTTTCTCTCTCTATTAGGAGCTGCATTGTCACTCAGAATAATGCCATTGAAGGGCAGAACCTCAACTACTCGGTCACCACCCGCCTGGGCCAACTCACTCCCATTCTTAAGGACTGTTCAATTCGGATTCCTTCCGGACAGTTGTGGATGCTTCTTGGCCCCAATGGTTGTGGTAAATCTACGCTTTTGAAGGTATATTGGATTTTTATTGTTTTAATTGACCTTTTGTTTTTGGTATGGATTATGTTGGACTGTTGTTTAGTATATTGATGTGCTTGTTGGAAACGAAAGTACGTTTGCTGGATATGATTTTTTGGAGACAAAATCAAAATAACAAAAGAAAACACAGAAATCACATAGCAAAAGCAAAAGCTGGTATTAAGAGGCATGGAGTGCTTGAATTGGGCATTTGATATTTCACCTGTATAAATGTAAAGGAATAAATAATCATAGGTTGCACTAATTGGGTTGTGATGCTAATTCTGCAGATTTTGGCTGGGCTTCTGAATCCGACCAGTGGAACTTTGTATGTGAAGAAGCCCAAGAGTTTTGTTTTTCAAAATCCCGACCATCAGGTCAGTTTTTCACATGCAAGTGTATATGTGGGTGCACACACGTGGGCCTGCACACACACACATATATATAGGGAAGACATTGAGTTTGAGGGTATGGTGTTGCAAGGTTCAACTAGGGGATGGTGGATATGGCCACAGGTCTTCCAATTTAATTATACCAAATGTGTTATAAGGTACTTATTCAAAGATCAAGATGTTAAGAGTACACATGGGTGTGTGTGTGTATGTGTTAAGAATGGGATTTAATCTTGAAGAGTTACTAAAATCCGTTTTTTTTCTCTCTACAATCTAAGAGCTATGAAATTTGTATGACTTTATGGTTGTGCTTAGTCATATTGCACAGAAAGGATCAGCTTGGGTATTTTAAAAGGTTCAGAGATCAATCTGGGAACTAGGAGAATTAAATATCTTGTAATTATGAAATCAATATCCATATAAAGGTCCTAGTATCAGCATAATGCTTTATCCAACTTGGTCCTTTTTGAGGGGTTTCCAAAGATTGAGTGCTATACCTTTTTTGCCAAAGTTCCTAAGGCATTTTACAGCTAATTTTAGTTCTTGAATTCTGGAAGGGCTCAAAGATTGAGCCAAAATTCAAAACATTTCTATCTTTTAGGCATTTCTGGTGAATTTTCATTCAAGTTAAGAAACAGACCATTCAATAGCAAACACATTTACACTGAATTTGTCTTTTTATTCATTTTCTGCAATCAAATTAGTAATGGTTGAGTGAGACACCTGTATATTATTAGTATCGCTACCAATCTATGCTTATCATTTATCAAGTCAGTTAAAATATAATTAAGATTTCTGTAAAATTTTCTTGCTACCAACAACCCTATATTTGTTTTTTATCTTGTATATATTTAGTAGTCATAATTTCTTTTGGCCCAGTGTGATTCACTCACTTGTATGATTTGTTCAAATATTCTGCTTGTAAGCGTCCATTCCTTTAAGCTACTTTAGATAGCAATGATTGGATTTCGTGAAAGGGTTTGATTATAAAATTTTCAAACCTTTCCATTTCTATGATGGACTCATATATTCATAAATTAGAAATAAAAATGCCATGACAAATTAAAGTATAGTTTGTTAAGTATGCAACAATGTTGCTCCCGGGAAAAAAGGGCTGTTGAAAAATAACCTTGGGATGAGCTTGTAAGGCCAGAGATGGTTAGACACTGTTATAAGCCTCGGGATGAGTCAAGGCCTTGAAATGGCTGTATTGTGTGGGATACGTTAAGCCCTACTGTGTACCTCTGGATGATTAAGTCCCAAGTTGAGTCTGAACATCAAACCACATAAAGAGGATTAGCTTGACCTCACTGTCAGCCAATTGGTTTTTAGATGAGATGGCTAAGTCCTTCATCCTGACAAGTGGTATCAAAGCCAAGTCATGGGTTCAAGTTGTAGGAGTCACATATCGGGAGAGGGATTGTTAGGTATGCAACAATGCTACTTCTTGGGAAAATTAACAAAAATGACCTTGGGATGAGTGTACCATATAAAGAGGATTAGCTTGACCTAATTGGCAACCAATTAGTTTTCAGATGAGATGGATTAGTCCTTGATCCTAATATAGTTTTTATCTGGGTCATATTTTCTTGATAAAGATTTTGGATTTGATATGCTAAAGTTTGCAGCTTCTTGACCTCTCATGATACTAATAGAGAAAAAGAGTAATGTGGCTATGTGCTTTCTATAACAGTTTGCAAATGGTAGAAAACCACGATGAACTTCATCCACATTGTTTTCCTGCATGGATCCTTTTAAATCTGGGTGCCTTCCATACCCTTTTTCTTCTTCCTTTCGTTCACTCTTTTTGGATGTTGCTTGTCTTATTTGTCTCTCATTGGGTTGAGTGACCCAAATTTACCCGTACAAGCAATACCCCACTGCTATAAGGTTCTTCCTTGAACTCTTTTTCCCTACTTCCAGCCATATCATGAAACTGCTCTTTTACTTTTGTCAAGTTATGAAAAAGCTGGCTAAGGTCAAGTATACCTGTAACTGATAAATTTAAGCAGAAAGGACCAAAAAAAAAAGGCGCCTCTTATAGCTTGAATTCCACATTTTTTATTTTTTTACTCTGGATGGGAGTAAGATTTAGTTGGTAACTAATTTTAGTATTGTTGAGTGTCTTTTTTTATATAACATGTGGTGACAGATGCAAAGAACTCAAGAGCAGAGTACCATATGATTATTTTTCAATTTAGTTCTGGGACCTGTGAATGAGTGAAAATTAGATAATCCCTGCTTTTCTAGGGAATGAATTCTTCCAAAGAACTTAAAAGAGAATGAAATTTCATTACAATTATCTCCATTATGGACGTCAAAATTCTGCTGTCTTGTTTCAGGTTATAATATGACATTAGGTTTTTCACCATCATAGACAATATGCCCAGCATGACCTTTCATGATTTTTGACATTCATATAGACTGTGTATCTAGTTTGTTACAGGGGATGAAATTTTTTCTCCCTGTACAAATTTGGGAGCTAGCTTGGGGTTTGTCCACGTAGTTGTCCTAAATTTGTATTCCTTAACTTTTACAAAATTTCTTTTTCCCTTTATTGCTGCTGAAAAATTTAATTGGCAGTCTCTTTTTATTTCATCCCTCAGTTATCATGCTGCCAGGTCAGCACTGATTAATGATGGCCAGATATTAGTTTCAGTTAACAAACAACTGGCATTAGATACCTTCTATATTGTTTTATAAAGCCTGTCACATTTCACTCCAGCTCAAGTTTTTCCTCCTTCATAATTGCCTCGTTAAATATATGTTCACATTTTAATAAAAACTGCTAAGCAGCAGTACTCTGCTGATGCCACAACCACCAGCACCATTTCCTCTGCTGCTGCCGCTACCACTGCTAGAACCATCCTCTCCCTTCTGTCACCGCTCCACCACCGTTATAGTTGCAGCTGCCACCCATCAATACCATCCTGCAATTATTTCTGGTTTTCAGAAATGAGATGTAGGTGGTGTTTGTTTTTTGGCTGAATAGAAAAAGCCAAATATTTTAGTTTTTTCTATTAAGCCAAAAGTGACCTGTTGACATCATCCAACATAACTAGAGTGAACTTGTTATCAATAAGTTTAGTTTAGTTATATTGGATGATATCAATAGGTCACTTTTGGCTGAATAGAAAAAGCTAAAATATTTGACTTTTTCTATTAAGCCAAAAAACAAACACAACCGTACGTCATTAACTTTTTACTTTTGCTTCTCAAAGAATAAGCAAATAAATAGTTGTTGATTCATTGGTAAGAGGATGAGGAAAAATTTGGAAACCTACCTCCTCCTGCCTGTTTTGGTGCATTTGGAAGTAGAATAACCAGAGGATTCTTGAAGGGGTAGAGATGTTTAAAGACTAAAACACTCTTTCTTGGAACATGGTTTTAGTGCTCAGGGGCTTTTTCTTTGAGGAGAATTTGTCTCTATTAGATTTCTTAGACAGCATGAGGATTTTTCACTCAGTTTGTGTGGCTGTGTTCTGCCCTGACCTTGTTTGTTTCCTGTCTTGCTTTTGGATATTTCTGTGTACCCACATGCACCAAGGTTCTCCCCCTTGGGCGATATATCTATATATATTCTTATAAAAAAAAGCGTAACTGAATTCTGAGTTTCTGATCCATTTTTCTCTTTTAATTTGTTCTTGACTGAAAGTAGAGAATACCAATGAGTTCTAGTTCCTTTATGTTGGAAGTCCAATCTCAATGCTCCATCAAGGCACTTACCTGGTGATAGGTGCTCTCTTCAGCATAATAGGTTTGGTAGTCATAAGATAGGGTAGGGTGGGGCAGTGAAAAAAAAATTCAAAATCAAACATCAATGTGGAAAAAGGGTGAAACTTGGTAGCAAAAATGGAAAATTTTCATAAGAAACATAGGGAAATATGTTTTGTTAGATTAGGTTGGGGTGAGATAGTTTGCCAAAAAGAGGATGACAAACTATTCAATTCCATGCCTCATACTGATTGGACATGCTACAAATATATGCAGTTCACTTCCAAACTAAAATTATAGAAACTGCAGATCACAATATGCATATTTTGACCTACAAAATACTTTAACTGGGTCAGCTCACAGTTTATGCCTCAAATGATTTTAGGTAGCTATTAGTAACAGAATAGATTACATGTTCATGTGTCTTTGTTGAAGCTTTAACATGAAATTCTCACATTTAATTTTATCAAGGCAACATCTTCCATGTTCTGCAGGTAGTGATGCCTACAGTAGAAGCAGATGTTGCATTTGGCCTTGGTAAGTTCGACCTGACACTTGAAGAAGTCAGGTCAAGAGTATCGAGAGCTCTGGATGCTGTGGGCATGTCTGACTACATGCAAGTAGGTTGTATATTATGCTCTCAATTATAGAAGCATAAATTATATTTTATGATTACTTTTCTTCTGTTGAACTTTTCAGCGACCTGTTCAGACACTAAGTGGTGGTCAGAAACAAAGGGTTGCCATTGCTGGTGCTTTGGCAGAAGCGTGTAAAGTACTATTGCTAGATGAGCTCACAACATTCTTGGATGAAAATGATCAGGTATTGTTACTTGATAGACTGAAATTTTCTTTTATGTCTTCTTCCACATCTTTCTTGTCAGTGTGCTTGGATGTGTCTTGGGCTGCAACTGTATGTGCTGGGTGCAAATTTAATACAATTAATTCCTTGTGATGTGATCTTTTGGTTGGAGAAATCACCAACACATTAAAATTCACTAGAAAGAAAAAGATATAAATGACAAGTTTTTTGAAAGTGACAAGTCGTACAAAAGATGAGTTTCCTTTTCTCTCAAGACTAGGAAAGTTTTTTGTTTTAATGGATAAAATGACTACATACTTCTGCACTAATATTCTATTAGAAGAATATCATGTTTGT
This sequence comes from Vitis rotundifolia, assembly GCA_030254885.1. Classification (NCBI taxonomy): domain Eukaryota; kingdom Viridiplantae; phylum Streptophyta; class Magnoliopsida; order Vitales; family Vitaceae; genus Vitis; species Vitis rotundifolia. The sequence continues at coordinate 22,245,153 of CM058154.1, forward strand.
TGAAATAACAAGGGGTAGATCTTTTAGCCTCTAGTCATGAGGTGTAGGGAGTATAATTGGACTGCAGGACCCTGATATAGTGTTAAATGGCTACCTGCATATATGGCTTTCAATTTTCCCATGTTTACCAGATTTTACATTCTTAAGGAAAAATCGTTTTACTTGAAGAGCTGTTCTTAAAATAAGTTTCCAGAGAGTGCTCATCCAAACACATCTCCAGGTTTCCACTCAGCATTTTTGTTCTTGTAATGAGAACAGTGATGAATGATTGTATAGTGTTTAACTTCTGTAAGATGTTGGCATTGTCCATACACTTCACTGACATCAAAAATACCTGTGACATCTTTATTATGAATGAAGATCCATCTATTCACCAGGCCATAAAAACCAAAATTGTACCACTATAAGCATTGTCTAAGCAAGATGGTCTGCCATTTTTGACCAGGTCGGGGTGATAAAAGCAGTGAAGAACTCTGTGGATAGTTCAGGAGAAGTGACAGCATTATGGGTGACACATCGTATGGAAGAACTTGAGTATGCAGATGGTGCTGTGTACATGGAAGACGGGAGAGTTGTAATGCATGGTAATGCTGCAAGCATAATGGATTTTGTTAAAGCCAGGCAATCCTCCTACCTCAACCAATTGAAACTTAAATGACATAGTTCTTTCTTGTTCTACTCATGCTTCTCTGTTTTGTTCCTCCTTCATTTCCTTTCAATTGATAAAGAGAACTCACAAGAAAAGCAACAGAGGAGGTGTAGCCCATGTAAAAATATGGTGTATGCCGGATAGGACACATGTGTTGAGTGATAGACACATGCATGGGCATCAAAGATCAGGGATATCTGTGCCCTTTGAATCAAATATTTCTATTTATAATGTGATTATTTTCATAGTTGAACTGTGCTTTATGCTCTAGAATGGGTTTGGTGAGACTCCATATATAGAGTTCACTTTTTTCGCATATCACAACCACTATATAGGAGGAGCTAGTGGGTATTTGCCCAACTCTAGGCTTTTGTGTTCTGTTCAAACTCTTGGGTCTTGGGTGGGGGTCACTACCACCACCACTACCACCACCACCATGATCACCAACACTCAAAATCTCAAATATTTTTGGCACATTGGTTTATTTTTCTATTTGGGTGGGCGACACACTCCTCCAATCACATGACAAAAACGTGTTCCAAAATTTGAACAACTCGGGTGAGTGGAGATTAAACAATAGTTGGCCAACTGTGAGTTGATAATAGCACTCAGCCCAAACCCAGTTTGCCCCCTACAAAACAAATGCAGAAATGAAATTCAAATTCAAATTTTGAATGATGAAATATGGTTTTAGAAAAAAGTACTTGGGAATGAATGGTATCAATATGAGAAGGGGACATGAGTGAAGTGAAGTCAGAGGTTTGGTGTTTTTCTTTTGGGGAAGGTTTGGGTGCTTCTAATGAAAATTTTCATAGTTGATGTGTAGGATCCTACTTGTAACATGCGATAGTGCATTTCCTTCACATGTTATAATAAATTATTACTTGTCCCAAAAATTGTATATATTAATAAATATAAAGTATTAAAACCCCATTTGAGATTGATTTTGCAATAATTTTGAGAAATTGGTAAAAGGTAAATTTTAAAAATTAATTTTCTAAAAATCACAACTTGTATTGTAAATTATCTATTATTTCTTTAAATAATTTTCTTTCGTATGTTTTTTTTTTTACATATCCTTTCTTTCATTCTTTGTAATATAAGGTGGTGTTTGTTTTTTTACTTAATTTTAAATAGTACTTAATAGTGTTAAGTATTAAGTTGTTTGTTTTTATAATATTTTATTTCTATTAAGTATTAAAATGTAAAAGAAAAATTAATATGTTACTTTTTTTTATTTAAAAAAAACCAAATATTTTGAGGGTGCTTGACTTTTTAGCTTTTCATTGAAAGCAATTTTCTTTCAAACTTTATATTATTTGTTTTTTCTATTTTTTCACAACTTATTATAAATTGTTTACTGAATAAAAAAAATCAAAATATTTTATTTTTTCTAAATGAAATAAAAAATATTAATTTATTTTTTATTTTTTAGTGTTTAGTAGAAATAAAATATTATAAAAATAAATAACTCAATACTTAACACTGTTAAGTACTATTTAGTTTTAAGTTCTATTTAAAATTAAGTAAAAAAACATAAATATCATTTTTTTTTTCTATTTTGTAAAATTATTATAAGTCATAAAAAAGTAAAAAAATAAATAATTTAAAGTCTAAAAACAAATTATTTTCAGTAAAAAATTAAAAAAAATAAACATCCTCTAAAAGTTATTTCATCGGATTTTTTACTTTATAATACTCATTAATATGTTTGCTTGAATCAAATCAAAATAGGAAACAAAGAGCTTTTTATAAAAGAAAAATAAAGATAGTAATGGTTGGATTTTAAGTAATATAATAATTTGCTTAATTAAATATTTTAATTTACCAATATTTATAAATTCACAGCATTTTTAATGCCATAGCTTAATAAACACTCAATAATTTTTCGTACGTGGCCAGAGTTGATTCTCTTTTAACACAACTAAAAGTGATTATAAAATTTATAATATGAATTTCAACCTGCAAATAGGAAAAAAGTCTGAAAATAATATACTTTTTTATTTTATTTTATTTGAAAATTTTAATAAAGTTGATGCCACGTAAGCTGCCATTGGTCAAGTGTGGAGAAGTTGGTGGCTTGTGGGTAGGCATTGAAAATAGTAGCCACTTTTGGGTGGGTTGGACTTGGTCAACGCGTCCACGGCTATCGATCCATATACACTTCAACCTATTTCAATTTCGAACTCGCCATCCAACTCTCATGTCCTAGGTTATGTTTGGTTTCAAAGAAAATGTAAAAAAAAATAAAATAAAATTATATTTAAGATTAATTAGAAATTTATATATTTTTAAATTATTTAATTTTTATATAAAAGAATTAAAATAGTTTAAAATAACCTATAATAATAATTTATTAAATTTTAATCTACATTTTATTTTATTTTTTCTTTATTTTTTTTTCTTCATATTTTCCTTTAAATTTTTTAAGAACCAAATATAATCCAAGAAAATATTTTTAAAATAGTGTAGACTTAAAAAAGTTTTAAAAATAGTTTTGCTTTATGAAGAAGCAATTGATAGAGATATTTTTTAAAACGTTTTTAAAAACTATTTCAACTAAAAATACTTTAATAAAAATACCCGAAACATATTTATAGAATATCTATTTCTTGAATAAAAATCGAAAAGGTATCATCAATCAAATTCTATTATATCTATATATCAAATCTTGTGACTTAATTTTTGAGTCATATTTATTTAAAATATTATATCTTTATGTCGTATATTTATACACTTATGAAACAATTTACATTTCATCATTACAACAATGAATAGGAATGATAGTTTGATGGTCACGATATCTTAATATATTCTCCACCATTATTATTCCCATCATATATTTTAATTAAATTTTATTTAATTATTTTATTTTGAGCAATAGAAAAGAAGTTGACAAAATATTATGATTATTGAGGCAATATTGTAATGACTCAAATTCTAAAGCCAATTGTTTTTTTTTAAAGACATTTATTTTTGGTTTTAAAAGCAACTGGTTATTATAATAAGATAATGAAACTTAAGTTCTAAAAATAGATATTTATGATATATTTGGAACTTGTTTTTGAGAAGTTTTTTTATTTTTTAGAATAAAAAATATAAAAAATAAGTTTGATAACTAAAAATAATTTTTTATTTTTTTATTTTTAAGAAAAAAAAAGTATTATCAAATAATAATTTTGAAGCTATTTTTATTATTTTCATTTGTTTTTAAAAGACTGTTTTAAAAAATAATTAGACAAATGTGAAATGGTTAAAAATAAAATATTATATAAAAAATTATTTTTAAAACATATTTAATAAATATAAAAAATAAATTAAATTTTTAACAAATTTTTATTTTATAAAAATTAGATAGCAATCTTCAAAAACTATTTTTAAGAATTGTTTCCGAAAACAGTTGCCAAACACCCAGTGATCTATATTTAACGGATCCATGAGCCTTTACAAACATGGGATTGGGGAGTGGGAATAGCAATTCAGGTGGTGGGCCCAACCCAATGCTATGGTGTACCTCCCGGACGGTGCATCCTAGCACCCAATGGACGGAATCTGTGAAAAACACACCAAAGAAGAATTTTCAAATCTAAACAAGTTGGGTCTGATTGGTTTTACATGTATATATATGATTCTGACTCTGTCTTCTTCCCATTCCAACTTCTGCGTTTTTCCTTCTTCTCTCTGATTTCCTGACTGCCAGACCTTTTATTTCATTTTCTTGCTCGATTTCTCAGAAGGGGTCTTCTTTTTTCCTCTCCATTTTCTTGTTCTTGGGCTATTTTTGTTGTGGGGTTGTTTAGGATTACAATATTGTACGTGGGTCTTCCTCGTGCATTTGGAGCTTTTGAGTGTTTGGCTTAAATGGGTTCAAGGTAATCTCTCTCAATCTTGATCGGTTTCTTGAATTCTTTTACTTTCTTGGGTTTTCATTTGATCATTCCCTTATGAACAGAAGAAAGTTTGTTTCAAATTTTTTATTCTCTGTTTGTTGAGTACTTTCTAATTTAGAAGATTATTTGCTTCTGTTTGGGTTTAGAAATCAATAATAGAAACTCGAGCCCCCTTTTTTCGGATAAATTTGTATTCATTTTTATATAGTTAACTCTTTCTATATATAGATGCATGCCAAGTTCATTGCTATGAAGTGCCATCTTCTGCTCTGGCACTGGTTGATCGCTGAGAAACTGTAGCTAAGGAAAAGAAAACTTGGATCTCTCAAAACATCCTCCACAACCCCAACATCACATATCATTCTAATTTTTCTCATATTTTTTTACTAGGTCTTCTTGGCTATTGATCATGTGGAGCATTATAATAAAGTTGAGTTCAAATAAATGGCTAGATGAACTGTTGGAAGTGTTTAACTCTAGGTCTCCTGTTCATGGTACTTCTTAGGCTAAACTCAATTGCCTAACTTGCTAACTTTCCAAGATACTATGCAATAACAGTTGCCCATATCTTGATTGGGTTATAGGATACTCAGGTGTTTTTAGTCAGTCCATGGGAGTAATGAAAGATCAAATCTCCAATTTTTTAGTGAGTTTTATTCACCATTTGTTTAATTAAGAAAATAAATAAATAATGAATAAATATAACTACAAATCTTGAGCTTCAGCCTCAATTGTGCCTTTGACAACACATGTATGGTGTTTTTATTTAGGACCATTCTTGTTCCTTTCCTCTTGATGACTTATTTGTGATAACAGAATTAGAAGAAAAGGAAATTAGAAGTAAGATCCTAAGTACCCTGCGTAACTCTTTTGAATTTTTTATATAGTGGAGGCAAAGAGAACAGAAGTGATTTTTTAAAGAGATATTTTAACTTAATATCTTTTAAACTATAGTATGATAATCTTTTTAATAAACAAGTTTAACTTTGATTTTTCATTATAACAATTAGAAACAGTCAATGTGCATGTCTTGTGCAGATCTTAAATAGTATATATTGTGTTGTATATCATCAGCATATCGTAAGGTACATTTAAGATTCAATACATTAGTCATCTGCTAACATATGCACCATGTCATATACCATACATTTTTGACAACTATGGTGGGGATAGAGGTAATTGATAGTGTAATACTTAAAAAATGCTTGAATGTGATACCCAGTTTATTTTGTGTTTCCTAAACAATAGCTCAAACTGGTACTCCTGCAAAGGCTTTGGCTGCTTGAGTGACCACCTGGCTAGTTGATACATGTAAATTCCACCTCCACCATGTGCTTGCAATATTAGCCAAGTAGCAGTGGAACTGGTGTCTAGGTTCTGTTTTGGTCTATGATTATTTACAGGCCAATACCAAGGTGGTTCTCTGAGACCATATTTGGCAAACATCTGTGACAGTCATGAAGTTCAGTTAACTGGATGTATATCATCAACAAGGTGAACCATATTGCTATTATGTGCTCCTTTGGCAGTGCATGGGGTGTATGTGGGCTCTATTTCTTGACCAGCTTTGTAGATCCACATAGTTGTTGATCAAAGTAATTTGTTGCTTTCATAACTGGGTAGACTTTGTAGAAAATTGCTCATGTTGCATAGATGGTCATCAATTGATTGAAACCAACGACACTGTGGCCTTGTAATGTGTCGATGTGTCATGTCCGTGTTTATGCTGAATAGTTCCTGATATAACCTGCATTTGAGCCTACATTTGTGAGAATGTGCTCCTGATATTATCAAATTATAGGAGAGGCTTCTGTAGAAAATAGTAATTGTTAGTGAATTGTGATATTACATTCCCCTTTGCAATTGTCTGTGCTTCATTCTGCAGTTTATAGTGTCTAGTCAGGACTTTGGAATTGATGACTAATATCTTTTTTCCTTCTTTTGTGTTGAAGATCACTGTATGGTCCTTCTCTAGATTCTCCTGATCCTGTTCTGGAAAGAAATCTCATGGAAGATACAAGAACAGTTATTCGAGGTGGGGAAAGAAGCCTCAATCTTCATGAGACAAATGGGGTGCTAGATCAGGTCTCTAGTCCATTGAGAAGAGAAGTGCTTAACAGGTATGGTTCCCTTAATTAAGGGCAGTTGGACTAAATTGTTTACTTGATAATGCATTTTCCAGTGTGCTTATGAACTTGTTTCCTTTAATTTTAAGAACTGACAGGTTTTGTTTGATAGTCTTTTGCTTTTCTTAATGCATATTAACTTTGTTGCTGGATTTTCTTTCTCCCCTTCCCTTCCAATGGAATTTCTATACATGAAAAGATATACAGCATTTGATTTTGTTACTCATTTTATTTATTTTCATGGCACTTGACTTGATTCAGACAATGGATACTACTGTGGTGGTAGAAAATGCCAATCAAAGACCTTCACTTTGAATGGATTTTGGACCACCAATTCTCCTTGTTAAAAAGAGGTGCATCTTTGTGTTGTACGGAACAAGTTGATGGAAATGCATACTTACATGGGAACAGATATTAACTTCAAGGTCTGAAATCCTAGACTGAAAAAGAGTCTGAAAGATACATCATATGGAAAGACCTTTGTGAATTTTCCCTAGAAGGGTAATTAGGATGGAAGATATGAGAGTTTGCAATGGGCACATCATTATCTTTTGAAAAAGAATATAGACATGCAGTCTCTCCAGTAATTATCACTCTACAACTTGATTGTGCTACCTACTCCCTAATTGTTGCTTTTTGTGTGGTTGTGAAGAAGAAAATGTAAATCATATTCTTATATACTGTATAGTGGTCAGAGTCTTGTGGGATATTGTTCTTGGGTTAGTAGATGTGAAGTGGGTCTTTCTAGAAACTGTAAAGGAGGTTTTAACTAGCTGGAGGGGCCCTTTTGTGGGGAAGAAAAGGAAAAAGGTTTGGAAATCCATCTCGTTGTGTATTTTTTGGACGGTTTGGAAGGAGAGGAATAGATTAGCCTTTAGGAGGGGTGTGTTGAATATTCAGAAACTCAAGAATTTTTTTGTATGTAATTTATGGAACTGGGCTAGATTGTATATAGGTAAGGAAGCTCTCTCCCTTATAGGCTTTTTGGAGTGGTTAGCATAAACTTAAGGGGGGGTGAGTCTCTCTTGGTTTTTTGTTTTAGAGGCCTTAGCCGCCTTGTATACCCCTTGTATGCTGTGTGGCTTTTTGCCTCTTCGTTAATGAATTTCTGGTTTACTTATCAAAAAAAAAAAAAAAAAAAAACTTGATTGTGCTACCTGTCCTAAAAACATATTTGGTATGAGAAAAGCCAAGAGTAACTTTGGCCAGTAACATTCAAGAACCATAATCAGTCTTTTTATTACCTGCATAGGATTCCCACCATTGACTGGATTCTTACTTGTTTAAAATAACAGCATTCCAGTTGTTGGTTCATCTTATTTTTGAATTTGTCTTACATACCTCTTTTGTGTTTCTGATATAACCCCTTAAGGCTCCTAGTACGCTGATTTTTTGCTGCATACAGTCATTACTTTTTTGTTTCTTATGCTTCTCCTTCTCGAGTATCTACTACCTCTCTACCATATATATTGGTTAAGCATCCCTTTTCTCCATTTTTGCATGCACCTCAGTGCAAGCCTTTTTGTTTAAGAGGCTTCTCATGGTCGATAATGTGAACCCCATAAATTTTATGAGAAAAAACTCTGATTGCAAATTATGATGAGTTTGGTTTCCCAGCAATAAAATGCAGTTATATCGATTATAATGCTTTGCTTTTTCTGGAAGTTGTCCAATTCAGAGTGTGGTCTCTTAAAATTTGTTACTTTGCTGCATAACAATGGGACTACCTCTTCCTCTTTAGTTAACTTCTGTTAAGTGGAAATTCTCTAATTGTTGGCAAGCTTAAAATCTGCCAACTAATTTTAGGATGGTGCTTTGAATGGATACTTTTGGGTTCTTGACCTTTCTCTTTATTGTCGTTCTTTGTTTCCTATTTTCACAGCAGGGTCGGGTATGTGGAATGGTAATGTCATCTCGACACTGAGAGCAAACCGATATCATTAATATGTCAGAATAACTGCTACTATCTAAAATGTGGATTTGGTCTTCTTAAAAGGTGCAGAAGTCTTATGGAGATTATTGATTGCTAGAGCTATTGTGAAGGAGTTAGGGTTACTCACTTCCCAATGGTTGATGCCAAAGGGGACATGATGGAAGATACATATTTAAGTCCACTTAAAAATATTAATATGAATAACTTGATTCTGGTGGGTTAAATTGTATTTCTTGGTTTATCCGTGTCTGACTCTATCCTTTGCAAAAACAGAGTTTCTTCTCTTTGGACTCAAAATCTAATTAATAATTGATTTGTAAGTAACCAACTCCTTAGATTATTTTTGATTTGTTGTCCTCAATTTGCTTGAAGGCACAGCTAATAATCTTCCTGAAGTCTTTATTATTATTATTATTATTACCCCCTATATTATGTTATTATTCTTATTATTATTATTAACCCCTCTATTGAAAGAATGTAGTAGTGATCTTTAAGGACACATTTGATATTTTGTGTTTACTAATCTCTAAGGACACATAAAAGTCAGTCTATATGTTTTATGCATTTCCCCTTCTGTTGAAAGAACATAGTAAACATTAACACAATTGAGCTTCAATTATAGGTTCTTTATTAATTTTTGTCGCATTTTTATGTAGGTCAGTATTTTCAATGAAGCCTCTGGGCAGTGAAGAAACAGACTTGGAAGGTGCGAAGTTGGAAAAGGATAGAGAGAAATCAGTACGAAGTAACAGGGTAGTTAGAATACACAATCAGGCTTTATTGTCTGGCTTTGCATATTGCATCTCGTCCTGCAGTATGATTCTGGTTAACAAGTTTGTCCTTTCGAGCTATGATTTTAATGCCGGGATATCTTTGATGATCTACCAGGTTACTTTCCAAATTTGATATCCGTATTCATTTACAATGAAGTTTCTAATGTTGTGCTATCACAATTACTTCTAATGATCTCTAAGTAGATCATATTAAGACAACTTTTGATGGTTAATTGTGGCACTGTTCTGTTGATGCAGAATCTCGTCTCAGTGATTGTTGTTACTGTATTGAGTTTTTTCGGCCTAATAACAACAGAACCGCTTACATGGAAGTTGATTAAGGTCTGGTTGCCTGTGAATGTTATATTTGTTGGGATGCTTGTTACAAGCATGTTTAGGTATGGAGTTCTCTCTCTCTCTCTATATATAGCTCTCTTCAAGCTGATTATTTTCAAAATCAGCTGAACACCTTTCATGTTAATTTTGGGTAAATTGCAAAAATCACTTGTCTTAATTTAGCTTCAAAACTTTTTAAAGCAATTTCACCCCTAAACTATGCCCAAATATCAAACAAGATTCAGATTTTTCTTCAGAATTTGATGAAAAAACTCATAGGACAATCATATATATATTTCCATGAACTTTTATATGATATGTTTGGGTGTCCAATTTGTCTGTGCTTGTCACATGAGCTTCTCCATTCAAATTTTTATGAAAAATCTGAACAAAAGGACCTATTTGACAATTGGGCATATTGTAGGGTTGAAAAAAAATGTTCAGGGGCTAAATTGATACACTGGTAAAAGTATAAGGGTGATTATTATAATTTACCCTTAATTTTCTGGATTTCAATGGAGATGCAAAAATATTTTTTAGTTTATTATTTTTCTTTTGGTGGAGAAACTTCACTCTTTCCTTGCACATTGGAAGGATTTTTTATTTGATGTCGTCTGCTGATTGAAATTTTGCAGCATTATGACTAGTTCCTTTTTGAATTTTGTACTGAATAATTGCAGATGGCAACTTGGTTACCTTTATTTCCTGGGTAGTTGAGCATTAAATTTGATGTGTGACAAGGTGCAAACACATTAAAATATTTCCAAGTTCTAAGAGGATTCTATATGAGGAAACATTAAGTAAATGAACCTTGAAACATACAGTACAATGATTTATGCTTGTGAATTTTACTAATAGTTTATGTTAGTATAATAGTCAGTTCAATAGTTTGTCTGTAATTTTAGTTTCAACAACAGGTTGAGATTTCAGCATGTATTTGTTTATGGTTCAAAAAACCATGAACTCTTGCTTGCGTCTTGTAGTCTAATTGTAGTACCTAGGACATGCGAATACTAGTGGTGGAGGATGGTTATGCATCCTGAACTGTGTTTTATTGGCATTTGAACTTTTTTTGGTGTATTTTGTTGTACTAATTGTTGTGAAACCTTAGTGGTCTATAATGTGTTGACAAAAATCCAATGAGAGATCTGAAATTCTAATTTTATCTGTTGGTAGACTAGGGGATTGTTTTTCTTTCCAATTCTAATATGTCATTTACTAGAAGATTATTACGTGGTCATGTCTTTTCTTTGTCTTCCAAGGGTATCATTAGTTTGTTACAGTGATTAGTATTCTATAATTGATGGATTTGGTTTATCATTGCAAAGAGGAGGCAGTCATTCCAGTTTTATACGTACTTCTTAGGTGTATATAGTTAATTAAGAGCATCGACACACATGAACAAGTTTGGAAGTTTAGTATTGTTAACTTTTTGATAAATGATTTTGATTATGAGAATTTCATTGCTCCATGTTTGTTTTTTTTTTTTTCAATTTTAAATTTTCAAACTCATTTATATTTTCAAACTTTTTGTATTGTGTCATTGGAAAAGGTAAAAAAATTCAACAGGCTAGATGGTCCAAATAATTTGATTTGTTCTAGGTTCTAGGTTGGGGAGGGTTTGTGGGAGGTTCTCGGTTCAAGTCCTAATGGGGACAAAAAATTTACCTATCAAAAAAAAAAAAAATTATGATAATTTGACTTTATTGATTTATTTATTTTATTTGGCATTGAAAGTCTCTTGGGTGGAATGCATCCAGTGGTGAATGTACAGCTGTTGTCAGTGTATCCTCTTGTAAAAGTATTATGCTTATGTAAACCCATTTTGTGTTTTAAGTAGTGAACCAGCACCACTCTATTCTTTTGTTTTATTAATAAAATATGATAAGTTTGTTTGCAGCCTGAAGTACATTAATGTCGCTATGGTCACAGTTTTGAAGAATGTTACTAATGTGATAACTGCTGTTGGTGAAATGTATCTTTTCAATAAGCATCATGACAACAGAGTCTGGGCTGCTCTCTTCTTAATGGTATGTTGAACCAGTTAAAATTTAGATTTGGATTTTTTACATATTATTTCTTTACAAAACTAGATGGATTTGTAAGAAAAATACTGATTAACAATTCTTCTGTTAGTTATTGTCACCCTACCTCCTGCTTGGATCTGCTTGTCCCTCATCTTCTATTGTCTTAGTTGCCTTTATTTTTCTTTGTTTGCCTGTTTTAAATACCTCCTGTGTCTTATATGGATATCTGGGATTATCATTTGATAAGTCTCTTATTATCTCACATAACTATTGCTTTTTTTCATTTTGAGTATGCAATTTGTGGGAAAAAGGTTTTTTCAATGGCTAGGCAAGTGTGGGATAGGAGTTGCTTGTTTTTGTGTTTTTTTTTATTAGTATGAGCTTGCAGTGCTATAGGGGGTGGGTGATCCATTTATCTATTTTCGTGCTTCTCTTCCTTTCTTACTTGGTGGGTGTGATGTGCACACTCCACATGTACTTTGGCTATGCCCTTATTTGGAACCTTTTTAAATGTATTTTCTTGCCTATCATAAAATAGTATGGGGAAAAAAGTTCGTCAAAATTTTATGCATATTCAGTTTTTATTTTGGGTCACAAGGGGTCTATTTACTTAGTTATTTGTTTTTATTGTGGGATAGAGACGAGGGTGCAAGAATTTGAATAGGATTTAGGAGACAAAGTTTCATGATGCCAATGAGATTTATCTAAGTTTTTTGAGTTTGATTCTTGACAAAGTAGCATGTGAAAACCTTTAAAGGATTAGGCCTGCAGCATATTTATATTTGATATTTTTTTTTAACATGAAGATGTTTATTCGATGTTACAATGAATTCTCTCTTGCTGGAGTTTTGTGTATGTCGTGATGCTATGTTTGCCATGATAAGTGATGACACACTTCCCTTCTTTGAAGATGTAAAATTTCACCAACTGTTTTATCCACCTTTTTACTCAGTGAGGAATTTTGGTGATTTATCACCAAATTCACAAATTTCTAAAGCTTATTCACATTGATGTGCTTCATACCTTGTTATGGATTTTTGCTAAGGTTCCAATAAGGAAATCTATGAATAGGCTTTCTTTATTTTTTCTTTTACCTTGTGCAGATCATTTCAGCAATTTCTGGAGGAATTACTGATCTATCTTTTAATGGTATTGGCTATACATGGCAAATTATTAATTGTTTCTTGACCGCATCATATTCTGTGAGTATTTAATTTGGAGTCTTAGTCCTTTTCTATGTAGTAGTGATTTTTATGACACTGACACACACACACATTGATCTATGTTTTAATGCTATTGGTTATACATGACAAGTTATTCACTGCTTCTTAACCGCATCATATTCTGAGAGTATTTAATTTGGAGTATATATGTGTGTGTGTGTGAATGAAATATCATAGTAAACTTTTTTTTTCTTATTATTAAATATGCCAAACCATAATTTCTTCTTACTTTCTATTAATTTGTGATGCTAGTTTACATGTTTTTTGCCAGTCCCTCACAGCCAAGGGGCGTGTGTCATGATTAGAAAACATTGGTTATTATACAAACACACATGCACACATGTAAAAGAAAGCAAATAAATAAAAAAGGAGGGGACATGTGAAATTTCAACTTGGTTCTTATATTCAATTCACTGCTCCAATCTTTTAAACAAATATCCATCACAGTCCCATCCTCCCCTAAATCTCATTAAATTCATAATAAAATTTATGATCCATCACTTGGTTCATACAAACAAAACACATAAGGTCTAGTGCTATATCAACCAAATGAATGCCCATGTCACTAAAATATTTGTTATGAAGAGAAGGGAAATCTGAAAAGGTTGAATCTTCTAGCTTGGAACATTAATCAATTATTGATGGGACTTCCAAATTACCAACTGCTGGCTGAAGATTATTGCTGAAATAGTCACTCTTAGAATAGTTTGCTTTGCCATTAATAAGTCTGACTATTATGAAGTGAAGAACATCTTGCCCTTGTTAATATCATCAGGATAGTTATCTTTGTCAGTGGACCCCGGTTTACAAATCTCTTTTAATTGTTCATTTTCAAGACTACAGGCTGTTATGTTTGTTCACTGGTTCCATAGTTGACTCCCAGAACCTCCATCATTGGCCTTATGCTCCTGTAAGTGAGCCACTCGCATGTTTCCTGACAAATATTCTATCTTATGTTACATGGTAGTCATCTGTCTGTTGGGTTTGCTTTCCCCTTCCAGCATGGAATTGTGGTTTTACTCCATTTGGCCATAGTTGAGATTTAAGGTTTAAGCTCAGATACCAATTTGATGTAGTAAAAAGGGATCGGATCTGTTGTTCTTGCTGCTACAGTTGTGAGTCCACTAAAAGGAGAATTTCCAATGTTAAAATGTCAAGAAATAGTAAAAATCTGTGAGATCAAATTTGGAACTTTATAACTTGAATTTTTTGGGTCCACTAGACAATATCATTTGATTTTTTATTAGTGGTGGAAAACTTAATATAATGGACTTGAGTACGTATATTAAGTGTACAGTAGCTCTACAACCTGATACTTTTGCCTTTCGATCTTAGCCCTTCACCCTACTAAAAAGGTGACATAACTACTATTTATAGGAGGATTGAGAACATGATGACAGTCTATAGACAAAAATAGAAACAAAAACTACTTTAAAGAAAACCCAATGAAAATCTTTAGGATAGAGCTGAACTAAGGCTGAATTCCAAGCTAACTCATGGTCCCTCTCAGCCTCTTCATGTTTTTTAAATGCTATTGTGTCACTTAGTGCTATTATACATGGATCAATACATAGTTTTTGGGTGTTTTTCTATTCAAGATGGTTTTGGGGACACCTGGCCCTTATACTTATGTTTGAGTAATTTACTTTACTATCGAGTCCTAATGGTTTTTTAGTTTATTTATTGATATACTCTGCCAGCTATCTCTCATTTTCCGTTAGTTGTTTAATTACTAGTTATTGTTCTAGAATATCTAGCTGATGGATTATTATTTATTTATTTTTTTATGTAGTTGACCCTACGTAGGGTCATGGACACAGCCAAGCAAGTAACAAAATCTGGAAACTTGAATGAGTTTTCAATGGTCTTGCTAAATAACACACTTTCATTGCCTCTTGGGGTTATCCTTATGTTTGTGTTCAATGAGGTGGATTATCTCTCTAAAACGTGAGTTTTCTTCTTTTTTATTTTTTGTATTAGTTGTGTTATTAATTTGGTGCATGAAAGTTACAGTTAATTGATCCTTATCATTGTTTTTCTACTTTGACTCTTCTTGCCGATAAAAAAAAAAGGAAAATTATCCATAATGTTTGTGATTAGCTCATGAGTACTGAAAAGGGTCGCCAAGTTTGCAAATTCCCCTTAACAAATATAATTATTTTGTTATTTAATTACAGGAATGAAACAAGAATTTATAAAATTGTTATTACATTAATATTATTATTATTATTATTATTATTATTATTATTACTTGATCAGCAAGCAAGGTTATATATATATATATATATATATATATATATATATATATAGATATATATATATATATAATAATTTAATAATAAAAATTATTAATAGTAGCAGTAGTAGTAGTAATAAATTGAAAAAGGAAAAGACAAAATAGGAATACATTTGATTTAAAAATGAAAAACATGGGTATATTTGACCTTAGTATCTTTTAGATCTTTTTTAGGACTTACAAAAAGGGTTGATCCTTAAGGAGACTTACAAGCTACTTGTGATCCTTCTGGATAATTTTTCCTAAAAAATAATCTTTTGATTTTGTGCTATCTGATATCTTTATTTCTTTTAAGTCAAATGATTTTAGTTCAACCAAATAACTATTGTCTAAATATTTAGGTGGATTAGGAATACAATGAGACTACAAATATTTCCTGATGTTATCAGTGTCTCCTTGTTTCTACCTTTGTATTCTGTTTTTTCTAAAGGGATTTTTCTTATTTCCTTTTTGTTCCCATTTTGTCTGAGCAATTTAGTTATCTTATTGAAACTCCTGCATCTTTGAATTAAAATTGACAGGCCACTTTTGAGGCTGCCTACCTTCTGGTTGGTGATGACACTGAGCGGATTTTTGGGTCTAGCAATCAGCTTCTCTTCTATGTGGTTTCTTCATCAAACAGGGGCTACCACATACAGGTAAGATGCATCTTATTGTGGAGATTTCGTATTGGGTCTTTGTTATTGTTGTTCAATAGGTCTTTTGTAATTAAATTATCTTTTTTTTTTTTCACTCAAGTGATAAATTAGTGACCAAATAGATTCTCACAAATGTTCACTGTTAATTGTCTGCAATCTGCAGCCTTGTGGGGTCATTAAATAAGATTCCTCTATCTGTTGCTGGCATTGTTCTATTCCATGTCCCTACTAGTTTGGAGAACTCTGCAAGCATCTTCTTTGGTAAGTTCTCTCCATTTAGCATGCCCAGCAACATGATTATCTTCGTTAAACCTCTCAAAAACATCGTTTTGAACTGCATTTTGTAGGTCTAGTAGCGGGAGTATTTTTTGCCAAAGCCAAAATGAGGGAGAGATCTCAATCCTGAAGCAGAAACTGCTGCTTGTCCGTATGCAATTTTGCAGCTTTGCAGACACCAACAGTTATGCTTGCTTGCTTGTTCAATATGTAATGTCAGCACAGTGAATCGATTAAACATATTCCCTTTAAAGAGCTGGGAAAGAGCTCCTGAGTGTCCAAATCTTCTTCCATTTTGGCATGCCCTTGGGTACGTTTTGGGAATGCCAAGGGCTTCTGTGTTTGTAATATTAAAGGAATGCATTGCAAGTATGTTTTTGTTGTACTAAAGGAAAACACTCTTGGTAATTCTTTCTGAGTCAGATTTGTATTGTATATCAGAAGCCCATTTCTTCCACTGTATTTTGCCTTTTTTTTTTCTTTTTTTTTTTCTTTTTTTTTTTTCCTTCTTCTTTTGAAAGAAACAATTTCTAGTGTAATGGTATAAGGCCAATTTCCATTGCCTTTTTCTGGGCAGATGTGTTCCTCTTAAACCTTCCATCTCTTCTTTCTATTTTCTTTTTCCGGCTGAGTTGAAGTTGCAACATAGTTTAAGTCTGTTTGTTTGTTTTTGTGGAAAATCTTGATGAATTTCAGATGTTTGTTTATTGATTATTTTTTCAAGTTGACTCTTATTATCAGATATATTTCTGAATATAAAAAATCCCATTTTTGCATTGATCTCTTCTATTCAAAATCAGGGACAAGTTTCACAGAAGAAGAGAAAGCAAAATTAGCTAGACGATATGAAGTAGCTCTCATGAGGTTAAGCCCATGCAAACGGGCAGGCCGAGTCTACCAATCTGATGTGACAGTCAGCCTCAGCATGGATTCACTTACTAGTCCTTCGAAGTCACCTTGGAATGTCTTGAGCCTTCATTGCTCCCATCTCTTTTGCCTTCACATTGCCTGCTGAGGCTTTGTTCATTTTTTATGTAACTTATCTAAGCACACAAAATTACAAGGTTAACACTTCCCAACTTATATAATACTCTCTTTATGAAAATATGAGGTAACTTTCGTCAAAGACACCCACACTTCTACATGGTGAGTTCAATGCCTTGAGAAGGGTCTTTGCCCCTTTTCAGGGTTTTTTTAACTACTGGAGCAATTTTAAAAAATAATTATTAAAAAATGATAGTTGTTAAAATATTGATAGATCTACGACACTTTTTGCGGAAGGTATCTTTTGAAGAGACACCTTTCACAAATTTCAAATTCATGATACATATTTAAAAGAATTGAATTTAAGTTAAAGGTGTCTATTGAAGAGACATGTTCTACTATCCCATAAAATTAGATTTATATTAAAGGTGTCTCTTGAAAAGACACTTTTCACAATTCCACAAAATCCAATATATACTAAAAGTTTTTTTTCAAGAGACAACTTCCACAATTTTGCAAATTTTAATTTTTACCATGTGTCTCTTAAATTTGATTTTATATTAAAGGTGTATCTTCAAAAGACATCTTTTACAATTTTCAAAAAAGTGGATTTATATTGAAAGTATATCATCAAGAGACATATTCCATAATTCCACAAAATCCAATATATACTAAAGGAGTCTTTTTGAAGAAATGTCTCTTCCACAATTTTACAAATTTTAATTTATACACTATGTGCCTCTCAAATTTAATTTTATATTGAAAGTGTCTCTTCAAAAGACACTTATAATTCCCAAAAAATTGGATTGATACTGAAGGTATTTCTTCAAGAGACACCTTCTACAATTCCATAAAATCCAATATATACTAAAGGTGTCTCTTGAAGAGACATCTTCCACAATTTCATAAATTTTAATTTATATTTAAGGTGTCTCTTGAAAGACACCTTCTACAATTCCCAAAAAATTGAATTTATACTAAATCCATAATTAAAAAAAAAAAAAAAAAGGTTTTCATACTAAAAGTGTTTCTTCAAGAGACACTTTCCACAATTTCCATACACAATGGAAAATTTCAAATTTATGTTGAAGATGTTTCCTAAAGAGATACCTTCCACAATTTTTTTTTAAAAAAGGGTTTATACTGAAAGTGTTTCTTTAAGAGACAATTTCCACAATTTTCATACATAATGGAAAATTTTGAATTTATGCTGAAGGTGTCTCTTCAAGAGACACCTTCCACAAAAGAAAAAAATAAAATAAAATCTATCTCTTAATTAATATTACCTTATATTTTGACATTCAATCCAAAACCAATCAAAACAAGTAAACCAAATACCAATTAAATCAACACATTTCCAAAATAGTAACAATACTATTTTGTGTAAAATAAGTCCAAAATAGGTAGAATACTATAAAACTTATGTTAATAAAAAGTTAGTCAACTTAAAATATAACTAAGTATAAATATACATCTTGAGTATTTGTCCAAAATAATGATATGCAAAATGCTAATAGCATCCAAAATACAAGTCATATGTAGTAACATCTTCAATGTGTACCGCACGATGGAGCCTTCCTTTTCCGTTGTGGACGTCCATGATATGAATGTTCCACTATTGGCTTTATGGGATTGACATGTACCCCTCCCCCCCCACGATCTCGACAACCACATCTCCTATCACATCCTCGACTATGTTCTCAACCACAATCATTCTTTTGTCCTCGTTGATCATCATTTGCTATATGAACTAACTCTTCATCAACCAATGTAGCCTCTATCGGTTGTGGTGATGATGCAACAAGTGGTACTATAGGTGTGGTGGATGGCACCTCCACAGGTGACGGGCTAATGTCAGTCGATGGTGCATCTCTAAGAACAAATGTATGCCTAGTCTCTCTCATATCAGCCCCTCCCCCTTTAGTTCGTACACCTCATGATCGAGTAATGGATGATTTGACAATTGGTGAGGTGGTGGACTAATTTCAATCAATAGTCGCACTCAGGCAACAACTGGTGTATGCTTAATCTCTTTCGTACGAGGCTCTCGTCTGGTAGATCGTACATATCTTGATCGAGGCTACAGCTGTGTAGTAACATCAACACTAAATGGAACATCTAAGTGATCCATCTCATGTATGGCCTCTAATGCAATAGTCATTTGGAAACAAAAGATTTCCACAACTAATTGCCATGATTCATAGCACTATCCTTATCAAAAGAAAGCACCAAAAAACGAAATATTTATTCCCTCCTATGATAATGAAAATTTAAAATTAAATAAATAAATAAAACCAAAGAATGATAATAAAAGAAACCTTCACCCAGAGAGGCAGAAAGAACTTCAGGAAAATAATTAAAGCCAACAACTTGAATAAGATACTACTTAAAAGATTATCTTATCATCATAGTGACCCAATTACCAACACATTTCTTAACTTTTTCTTCTTTTTATTTTAAAAAACCAAAACAACATAAAATTATTTTCTCTCATTTTCATGAATTTTTCCTATAGGATCCAATCATTACCAGATCAAATTGTCTCAAAAAATAGAATTCCATGCTTCATTCAATACGTTAGACTTGATATTTTATTTAAAAAAAAAAACCCAAAAAACATAAAACACAAAACCAAAAATGTATTCTTTTGTTTCCTAAATTGTCACATAAACCAACACCACAGTAACATCACATTTCCATGCATTATCAACCTATGGTTGTCTTAGTTAATCAATAATTAGGTCATAGCTTAAGATGGAACAAATACAATGCCAATGCAACAGTTAAAATATTAATAGATAGCAAATAGAATCACAACAAGCTCACCTATAAGTAGAACCACAAAATTTTCAACTTTCCCACACTTTCTTGGCAACCAAATAGAATCACAACAAGCGGAACCCAAAAAAAAAAAAACTTTATCCATAATTTTTAGTCTACTCGATTTTATTGTAAAAAAAAAATGAAAACTTTATTTTTTTTTTTCAACTTTCCTACACTTTTTTAGTAACCAACACAACCACACCACCAAACATAACCACAAAACTTATAGAAAACACTCGGTGGCAATGGTGTCTTGGATCTACACTTTACCTCCTTTCTATCGGTGTTGATTCAAGGAGCTCCATTCCATATGAGCCTGCAGGAAAATGGGTTTTGAGGTAGAGAAAAAAATGGGTTTGCACTTCTCTTAAAATATAAAATACCATTTTTTTTCCACTCTCGGTCCTACGTATTCAAAACTGTTGTAGAATTAGAGTTATTTTCCTATCTACAACATTTTAAAAAATAATTTCCCCATTAGTTGTACATTTATAAAAAATCCCCCTTTTTCATATAGGCTAGTGGCACCAGCCACCCCTAAATATCTAGGTACAAACTAGCCATCCAAGTTTACATTTTCAAAGGTCTTCTAGCCCGTTGAAATTATCTTCTCTTATTTCAACTACTGCCATGTGTCCAAGTTCAATAAACCCCACTACGCACATTCGAGATTAGGCTGCTCCACTTGCTCATGTGGTTAAGAGATCCACTCAACCCAAGCTAAGTCTTCATCATGACATAGTCTATATTGTTAAGTCATTATTAGGATAGAGCCCTTAAAAGCATGACATGATATCTTAATTCATTTTTATCTATCTTTATTCCATGCATTGTACTTTATGGGTATTCTCATCTAGCATCTCTTATATTGTAAATGAATTGGGTGTATTAGGAGTTGCATGAAAGATTCAAGTCACAGTTCTTTGCAAGTAGATGACTTGTTCATAATTAGTTCATAGATTTAGGTAATCTATTAAAAGTTGTAATGCATTACTTTCTAATTAGAGAGATGATTGGTCTTAGTCATTGTGATGCTTTTCTCATAGTGGGTGCATTAGTTTATATGGTTACACATTGATATGACTTATGGTGAGTCATGACGTAAGGTTATCAAGTAGTCATGACTTCACCAAACTACTATGTTATATTGTCTCTCAACCTTGATAGAAAACTGAGTTTATACTAAAATTAGGAGTGACTTTGACGTATGGGTGATATTTTAAAGTGATCATACATTCTTTATAGATTAGGTCACTGTTAATGGGAAGCTAGTAGTAATAGGTATTTTTTATAAAGACACCATGATAGCTTATAGGGTTGAGACAATGTGTCTTCTTGGATGATCCTTATGATGTTTGTTCAAGTAAACTATGACCATAATAGTTCCTTAAGTGAAACTTGACATTAGCTTTAGTGAGCTAAGATATATCAATTGACTATACTATAAGAGGATTTGAAACATAAGGATGGTAAAGACAGTCTTTAGAGATTGATAGTTTTCATCTTGTTAGATTATAAACAACAGTTCATAGAGAGATTGTATATAATGGATAATAGGTCATGGGCTTGAGCATTTAGTGTCACACCTAAAGTCTGAAAACTCAAAAGTGTAAATTAACCCAAACATTCATCTTATAATTGAAAGTTACCAATTACCAAATTCTTGTTTTGAGTAGTAGAACAAAATTCTATAATTTTCAAATCTCAATTTTAAAACTAACACATCAACTAAAGTATTATTGTCCAAGCAACTTCAAACTTGAACAATAGCTAACAGTAATCAAATTCTAATATTTAAACAAAGTCTAAAAAAAGAGTTTAAACAAATGCCCTAATAACCCTATATTCTCATCCTAACCATCATTCATCACCTAAACTAAGGATATCTGAAAAATTCCCAATGAAGGAGAATGAACTTAAAGTCCAATAAGGAATATTAATATAATTTCTTAGCCAAACAATTTTCAATTATAATTACAAATAGGAGATATAATGTATATATATTTTTTTCATAAAAACTTTTGAGTTCCAAAAACATATTAAAGCATTTAAAATTTTTTTACCAAATATTTTCATATTTATATCAAAACAATTTCATATCAAATTCGAATAAAAAACATTCCAAAATATTTGTGCTCTAGTTAAAATGTACTCTAATTTTCTTTTCTATGATATTTAAAATTTATTATACAAATTTTTATCTTCATAGAACAAATAAATTTAAATTAAGTTTTTTAGCAAATTTGTATGATTTAAAACAATAAATCATTTGTTCAATTTTGTTAAACAAATAAAATAAATGTTTGAATACAATAAATTTCAAATGATTAACTTCAATTACTTTAATAACATAAATACCTTTTTCATGAATACTAATTACATTTTATATGAAAAGTGTTTTTTCAAAAGATACTTTTAATATAAATTTAATTTTTTAATTTTTATTTATTTCGATATGTGATTGTGGCTCAACGTCTCTTTGAAATATTTTTAGTATAAATTTAATCTTTTTTCAATATAAGACTCTTTTTTTTTTCATTATATGAGTAAGATAAAAATTATGAAAGATGTAAGAAAATTTCGGATATTGTAAAAGTTGAAATTCATTCCTCTATGGTTTTACAACTACCCGTTTTTAAGATTATGCGGAAAATGTCGTTATGGCAGGTCAACTGATAACGTGACAGTATTGTATACATTTTGAACAAGAAGAAGAAACGGTGTCGTTTAAGAGGCTTTGGATGTGAAGACATAGCCGAGAGGGGGGAGGTGTTGGGGTTGGTGGTGGCAATGGAGACGGGCAACAACCCTAATTCATCCTCTGCAACTGCAATGTCGAATCCTGGATGGCCCACAATTGATGGTCCATTAGGACTCTCTGAGGAAGAGTCTGTGGCTTACGCTCGCAGATTCTTCAGATTCGGATTCTGCCTTCTTCCTTGGCTTTGGGCCCTCAACTGCTTCTACTTCTGGCCTGTTCTTCTTCGCTCTCGTTCCTTTCCACGCCTTCGCCCCTGTAATTCTCTCTCCTTCTCTGCCTTTTGCCTTTTCTTTTTCATATTCTCAAGACCCATTTCAAGAATTTCTGGATTTTGACTATTGTCTTCTCTTGAATCTCTACCCGCGAGTTTTCTTTATAAACTTTCACGTTTCCTTTTTTTTTTTTTTTCATATTTCTTATATAGGACTTTGTGGGTTTTGACAAGTGGGTTCTTTTGAATCCTCATTGTTGCATATGGGTTCGCAGGAATATCTGGGTCATTGCCCCATTTGATTTCTGACTGAGTTGAAATTTAATTTTTTATGTTCTTGGTGTTGGATAATTCTCACTAGTGTTTGATCTCCCTAAGAGTTGGATCTCGAGAAGTTGGATACCTTGCTTGTTGGATTTTTATGATATTTAATTGTGATATTTTTTGTTATTTGGTGTGTTTTGGATTTTATTGTCATGAATTTTCAATGGAACTGATCAAAATTTCTAAAATATTTAGTTTCTCACTCCCATAAGTCTAGAATTTTGTACTTTATATATATATATATATATATATATATATGTAAATCCGCTAGGGGGCGTCTGAGCAACCTCCTTTCCTATACCCATCAATGAAATGACACTTGGATTTCTCCCTCCCAAAGGAATCACTGAACTCCCTTATCCAAAAAGAAAAATGAAAATTGCTGAACTCAATTTGGATTGTAGCTACTTGGGTAATTATGCTGGTTTGGGTATTCTGGGAAATATTATGTCATTTACTTTAAGAAACATGTTATGAATCTTGGGGGGGAGAAATCAATGTTGAGCTGTTTGTTGATAATCTTAGATAATGGAGATTTTGAGTGATAGATGTATTTTTTATCAGTAACAAAGTATGTCTTAAAGATGCTGAGTGATATTTAAAGCCATCAATTGCTTATGCATTTAGGTCAAAGCATTTCTTTTTGTTTTAAGAAGATTTTGAGTCCCCTTGAGAGTTACCTTCAGGGCCATTTTAATTTCTCTCTAAGTGGGGAGAATAATTTTGTTTTTCCTGGGAAGGAGGTTTGGGGATCTTGTGCTCCTCTTAGAACTTGGTTATTTGCTTGGGAAGCTGTTTGGGGGAAGATCTTAACTGTAGACATCTTAATGAAGAGGGGATGACAAATGGTCAATAGATGTAATTTTTGTAAAGAGAGTGAAGAAGCAACTGATCACATTTTGATTCATTGCACCAAGACAAGAGAGCTTTGGATCTTTTTATTACCCCTCTTTGGAGTGGCTTGGGTTTTTCAAGATTCAGTGAGAAATCTCCTCCTTCAATGGAAAGTTAAGGGGTTTCAAAAGAAGAATAGAGTAGTTTGACGCTTGGCTCCCATTTGCTTATTTTGGTGTGTTTGGAAAGAGCATAATTGAAGAATCTTCAAAGATGAAGAACTCTCTGACTAGGGTTTAAAGGATCTCTTCTTTCAGACTCTTTTTGAGTGGACTAGGGATTCTTTGGAGTTGGATTTCCCGTCTATGTTGAATTTCCCAGGAAATCTTTTTTGTGGTTAACTTTGCTTTGTTTGTTTGTGTGGATTTTCTTTGTTTGAGGTGTGTGTTGGTTGTTTCTGTGCATACAACCTGTATATGTAAGGCATGCCCCCTTCTTTTTTGGTGTTTTTTATTGCATGTTCTTGTTGTCTATCAAAAAAAAAAAAGGGTTACTTATGAGCTGCAATCACATGCTCCTTAAAAGAACGGGGTGGCACCACTAGGGAGTGGTGCCCTTTGGAGCCTTTGGTGGCACCTCTTGAGTTGGAATACAACTTGTGTTTCTCCAATTTTTTCCTTAGGCAAACGACCTCCAAAAATTTTGAAATTTGTTTAGATTTAAGTTCAGAAAGTGAGAAATCCAACAAAATTTGTTTCAGCTCGATTGGACATGTCTAGCCCCTTCAACTGCTTCAAAACATTTTACTGGTCAAACAGGGTCAACACCTGAGAACTTCTTGCAAATTCAGTCTTTTGGTTCAATTCACCCTTCATTCTTGTGTCTGGGATGTCCCATGAGAATTTCAAGGTCATCATTATTCATTAAATATGCCTATAAGTATAAAAAACTCAAAGAAAATATGGGAAAACTGGGCATACTCAAGATGACATAAGCTTAGTTGAAGGGTGTTTTTAATGGTGAAATCAAGCTAAGGATGTGATCATTGCTCCTATTTTTATACGAAATATGACATTAATTAGTCGACATCCCATCTGTTATTAAGTAATAGTGTCATAGGTACTGTCATTTACTTTAAAGTTTTTGCATTTTTAGGTTGTATTCAATTATTCTCAAGAACTACTAAGAAAAGAAAAGAAACAGGCAGAAAAAGAAAAAACAAAAGAAAAATGTTGGAGAATTGGTGTAGTACTTTCCATATTATACAACTTGAATAGGTTGGGATTTGATTGGATTTTATTCTTTTTCTACACAGTTGACTTGATTTACTTCTTGATTTATTTCTTGTAATTGAAGGTTGATTTAGTGGAGTAATTCTAGGCCTAGAATAGAGTAATTTCCTTCTCTTTTCCTACTGTGAAACATTATGAATAGACTGTAAATATATTCAGTGAATATACAAGTATTATTAAAAAATTATTCTCTGTTTTCATGGTATAAGAGCCCTGTGTTCAGTAGCCTTTTTTATCTTTCATCTACTGGTTCCAATTCTCAGCGTTTGTTCCAATTTTTTCCAGTCTTAATTGCTGGAATTGTTTGTGTATCCTTCTGGTCTTCATTGCTAGGTTTAGTTCAAAACCCATTTTTCGATGTCCTTTTTTTCACCCATTTTTTGATGTCCTTTTTTCCTTATATATATATATGTCTCTGTGTGTGTGTGGTCCTTTGTATTATAGTAATCTTGTCCTATCTTCAATCAACACAATATGACAGAAAAATCCGATGCCTCTTCCATTATTGCTCAAACAACCATAAATGCTCAATCTAGTCCCAATGCAAGGGGAATTCTAGAGTATTCCAAGCACATTTAAATTGAATGGAAGCAATTACCTAGAGTAGTCATAGTTGAAAAGAAAAGGAAATGACTCTATTTTAGGTCTAGAATTACTCCACTAAATCAGCTAACTGCACAAAAAAGGGAAACAAATTCCAATTAAATCCCACCCTACTTTGGTTGTATAACCAGGTAATTATTGCATTGATTCTCCAACACTTCCCCTTAAGCTGGTGAATAAATGTGCTTCATTCCTAGCTTGTTAGTGATAGATTGGAATAGTTGAGTTGCAAATTCCTTGGTCAATATGTTTGCCAACTATCCTTTTAAGGATATATGGGGGGTGCATACCAATCCACTATCTAGTTTCTCCTTTGAATAAACTCCTCATACATCATCACATCCTTACCACAGTTCATTTTTAAATTTTGATAACGATCTAATTCGAGCCGCAACCTTGATATAACATAGTAGCATTCAAGCATTGAAAGATTACCTTATTTGGTATTATGAATTCTAGCCTTGAGTTCATAAATCTTGAGCAACATCTCTAACTGATGCAATACAGAAAGTAAAATACAAGGAGAGTATAATTGAAAGGACCTTACGAATCACTCCTAGAAGCCTTAGGCTTCACACCCAATCTTTGCATCTCACAAAGGAAAAACTGGCTGCTGAAAATTCATTCATTGATTGATTGATTCCAAAAGACTAATCAACTACTATATAAGACTTTTCTAGGGACTTATATCTCCTTGGAACTAGACACAATAAATGCAACTTGAAAATGACAAACTTGGATTGATTACTGACCACATTAAAGACTGTTGGAAAATGACAACAATAATGACTGAAAATGGTAACTTTAACCATTGACTAAGCCCATAACTTAATTTCTGAAAGTACTTTCTAGGCTGAACACATATTGACTTATATGAGATCCCAACTAAGCCCATTATCATCTAGAGAGTGCCAAATTAAAGCTTGGGCCTTAACCCTGAGGGGTAGCTTAGTTGGTCCGGCCTTGGGTTTGCTCCCCAATGGTCACCGGTTCGAGTCCCTTTAGGGCCACTGTAGGTTTACCCGGTTGTTAACTTCAAGACCCCGTGGGGTTAGTCAAGGTACGCGTAAGCTGGCCCGAACATCCATGGTTATAAAAATAAATAAATAAATAAATAAATAAATAAAAATTAAAGCTTGGGCCTTGGAGTCCACTCCTTTGCGCCTCTGATAAACTTTTAAAAGTGGCTGCCACTTGTCTCTATCAATTCTCCCCGGCTTACTAAAACTTGACCTTGACGAGTTAAAGGCATGAAATCTCTCATAAAGGTCTTGATTCAAGTGTTGGAATTCCCCATTTGTGATCCATGTGCAATCTGAAAGTGGCTTGCCTCTCCATTTGACAAGATACTTTTGATAGCTCCTTGCTCTAGTTGAAACAATTTGGTGATCAATAACATCTTCAATTTCCTCCTTTAAACGGAGCTGGTGGTAAGCGAGCCTTGGGGCCACCATTAGTTATAACATCTTCAGGATTAGAACATAGGGTGAGGTCCTCAATGTTGAAGATGTTACTATACCCATATTTTCTGGCAAATCAATAACATAAGCATTTGTGCTAATTTTCTTGAGCGCTCTGTATGGACCAACATTCTTTGAGTGAAGTTTCTTGTATGTACCTTTAGGATATCGTTCAAGCCTTATCCTTACCATAATCATATCTCCTTCCTTAAAATCAGCAAACTTCCTTTTCAAATCAGCTTGTGCCTTGTAATTCTCATTGCTAAGAGCAATCTTCCTTTGAACATCCTCATGTAAGTCATGTATATGCTTACTAAAAGCATCGACTTCAATACTTGGTTGTGCTTCCATTAGTAAAGGAACTAAATCAATAGGCTTCCTAGGAAGCAAGCCAGTCACGATCTCAAAGGGGTTGTGACTTGTAGACCTATTTACTGAACTGTTGTAAGCAAACTCAGCTATAGGAAGAATTTGATGCCAATTACTAACATGTTCTCTAACTAGTCAACAAAGTAGATTGCCTAAACTTCGGTTAACAACTTCTGTTTGGTCGTCAGTTTGAGGGTGAAAAGCTGAAGAAAATTTCAGCTTTGTGTTCAGCATCTTCCATAAGCTTCTCCAAAAATAACTCATAAACTTTGCATCTCAATCAGAAACAATAGTCTTTGGCAAACCATGCAGTTGGACAATCTCTTTGAAGAAAAATTTAGCAACATGGACAACATCCAAAGTCTTTGAACATGGGATAAAGTGCACCATTTTAGAGAAATGATCTACCATGACAAATATGGAATCATGTCCCTTGAAAGTTTTTGGCAAACCAAGGACAAAATCCATGCTTAGGTCTTGCCACAGCTCATGTGGCGCTGGAAGTGGCATGTATAGTCTAGTATTTTTCTTCCTTCCCTTTGATGGTTGACAGTGTTTTAAAAATCGGACTAGATTGGCCGGTTCGACCGGTCGGACTGTCGATCGGTGACCTTTCCGGTCTAGTTCCCCCTTTTGGGCCGGCTATCAATTGGACCGGTGCTGAACCACTTGAGCCAACAGTTGAACCGTCGAACCGCTTGGGCTGGGTGGTTTTTGGAGAACCGAACGGTTCAACACCCCCAACTTTTTCTTGACTAAGTGGGCCACTCCCTCATGGCCCAACATTAATTGCCTTCCCTTTTTTTTTTGACAAAATGGGCTATATTCCCTCCATGGCCCAACATTAAATGCCCACCCCCATCTTGCAAAATGGGCCCTTCATCAAGGGTTGTGCCATAAGGCCCAACAACCACTTGGCTTGACCACTTTGCTTTGGATAGTTGGGAAAAGGTTTATAAAGCCCTTTATTTTTCCTCTTACTTCCAATGTGGGATAAGGTAAAGGGATTTAAAAGCAAAAACTAACTTTGATCCTTCAGGCTGCAACAAGAGGGTTTGAACCACGGACCACAAGCTCATAATGACATAACTACTCCACTGTGCTGCATCCTTGTTTGTGTCAATATTTACAAGAAAATAACTACATAGGCTATTTCAAAAAATAATATATATATATAAATCACATTTTTTTTTCATTTTCAATTTGTTTTCATATTTAAATATGATATATATATATATATATATATATTTTTTTTTTTTTACCATTTTGAATATATTTTCATATTTAAATATTATATATATTTTGTTTAATAAATTTAAACCATTAATACATTTATATAAAAATAAATAAATAATATTATAAATATTATTTAATTTTTAATTATATATTTTAAATATTTTATAAATGTTTTTAATTTTAATAAAATATAAAATATGTATTTATGATGTCATCAGTTTGACTGCGGTTCGACCACCGGTCCGACCAGTGAACCGTGAATTGGTAACTTTTTCGATTCAATATCTGGTTTGGTTATAAAAATATTGATGGTTGGCATGTGCGACATTTAGAAACATTCTTAGCGACATCTCTTTTTAAACTTGACCAATAAAAATGATCTTCTGTCATTGCAATCGTCTTATCTCTTCCAAAATGACTAGTTGCTCCTCCAAAATGCAATCCCCATATCACTTGCTCTCAAAGTGATGTGTTAGGTAAGCAAAGGAGGGTTCCTTTGAAGAGGTATCCATCATACAGTGAAAAATTTGGATATGCTCCTGCAATCCCTGCTGCTAAGGCATCATATATAATGCTGAAATCCTTGCAAGAATTATAATCCCGCTTCAACAAATCAAATCCCACAACCTTTATAGCCATAGAAGAAAGAATATACACCACTCGACTACGAGCATCAACTGCCTTATTCTCAACACCAGATTTATGCTGAATAACAAAGGTGTATTCTTGTAAGAAAGAGACCCACTTCCCATGATGATGGTTAAGCTTCTTTTGAGAGTTAACATAAATGAGAGCTTCATGATCAGAATATAAAACAAACTCCTTTGGAAGGAGATAATGACGCCAATAGCACAAAGTTTAAACCACAACATAGAATTCTTTATCATAGATTGAATACTTTTACTTTGCTTCATTCAATTTTCGCTGAAAAATGCAATAGGATGCCCTTCTTGACTGAGCGCACCTCCAATTCCCACATTCGATGCTTCACAAGCTACTTCAAATACTTTTGAAAAATCGGGAAGTTGTAGAACGGGTGCTTCAGTTAGCCTCTTCTTTATTTCTTCAAAAGCCTTTGTTGCTGCCTTTGTTCAAACAAACTGGTTTTTCTTCATACAATCAGTGATAGGAGCCATAACATTGCTAAAACTTCTGATAAAGCCTCGATAAAATGTGGACAACCCATGAAAACTTCATAGCTCCTGCAATGTGCTCGGAACTGACCATTCTAGGATGACTTTCACCTTACCAGGGTCTACTTCTAACCCTTTGGCTGAAACAACAAAACCCAGGAACATAATAGCTGAGGTCATGAAGGAACATTTTTTCAGATTTATGTAGAGCTTCTCTTGTCGAATGATTCTCATAACTTGTTGCAAATGGGAAACATGATCTTCCCCAATCTTGCTGTAGATTAAAATATCATCAAAGTAAACAACTAAAAACTTGCCAATAAATGGTTGAAGCACTTGATTCATGAAGCGCATGAATGTGCTAGGAGCATTGGAGAGGCCAAAAGGCATGACCAGCCACTCATAGAGACCATCCTTTGTTTTAAAAGCAGTCTTCCACTCATCCTGGGGTCTTAACCGTATTTGATGATACCCACTTTTCAGATCTATCATTGGAAAGATGCAAGAACCAACCATCATGTCCAACATATCATCAAGCTGAGGAATGGGAAACCGATATTTGATAGTTATCTTGTTGATTGCACGGTTGTCTACACACATGTGCCAGCTGCCATCTTTTTTAGGGGTTAGTAAGGCTGGGACAGCACAAGGACTTGGACTTTCGCTAATAAATCCCTTGGACAGCTGCTCCTCCATTTGTCTTTTCAGCTCCACATACTCAATTGGATTCATACAATAGGCTGGAAGATTAGGCAATTGAGATCCTGACATAAAGTTTATAGACTGTTGGAAAATGACAACAATAATGATTGAAAATGGTAACTTTAACCATTGACTAAGCCCATAACTTAATTTCTGAAAGTACTTTCTAGGCTGAACCTATATTGACTTATATAAGATACCAACTAAGCCCATTATCATCTAGAGAGTGCCAAATTAAAGCTTGGGCCTTGGAGTCCACTCCTTTGCGCCTCTGATAAACTTTTAAAGGTGGCTGCCACTTGTCTCTATCACTAGCCTTGGAATAAGTCTGACTGATGGTCTCCCAAATCACCCTTTGTAGAGAAGAACATACAAGGTTTGCTAATCTTTTGCTGCATTGAGTTTATAACGAAGACATTATTTGAGAATCCTCCTCACTTCGAGCATTGAATTCATCTTTAGCTTGAGTAAATGATTCAATTTCCCTTTTCCTTTCCCCATTATAAAAATTTATAAATAAGCTGTAAATATACCTAGTGAATATGCAAGTATTATTCAAAAATCACTCTTTTTTTTCAGAAAAGAACTAACATAAAGATCAATCTGGTGTTATTGCTTGTTAGGGTGCCTAGTTTGTTAGGGCAAACATCGTGATTTATGGAAGAGGTGCATGGTCTTAGGTTTGCTTTCTACCATTGGTTGAATGCCCTGGATTACCTAGTGCTGGTTGTGGCAGGCGGGGTCAGTACCCCAAGGTTTGGGTCCTTATGCATAGTCTGAGCGGCTCAGCCATGGAAGGTTCCTTGGGAATTAAAAAAAAATGGTGTTACTTGAAGACATCTTTTTATTTTTATTTTTTTTAAAGCATTTCTTTATCAAAAAGAGATCAGGATGCAGGGTTTGAAGAGAAGAAAAAGTATAAATAAGAACAGTAAGAGCTCCCAAATCCCACTACATTCTATAATCACTACCATGCAAAAACCTCCAATAGTGAAACTTCAGCTTTGCCAACTGATCTACTATCTTGTTGGTTGATTTAGGCTTGTAGTGGAAAGAACATCACATCCTGGATCTTTGAAAATTTTGCAAGCACAAAAGCCAAACATCTCCTCAAAGACACTGAAAAATCCTGTTTTAGGGTTTTCTCTAAGAACCATTTTATAAAAAAAGGTAACTAAACAAAGTTTCTAGGTGTTTATTTTTTGCCCCTATTCTTAAGAACAGAAACTGTTTTGAGAAAATTAAACAAAATGTGCCATGAAATTGGATATTTTGGGAATTGTAATCATCAATGTGTTGAGAATATAAAAGGAAGAGGGAGAGAGGATGGGTGGAGGAAATGATAGCTAGGGCTGGTTAATAATCTTCTTTCATATGATCAAATTTCCATGTTTCTGATATCATACTATGAATCTATGATTTCAGTAGTAATAATAACAGTAACAAGAGCCTCTATCCCAAAAGCACATTGCTTAGCCAATAAGTCAGCTGACTGATTAGCTGGGTGATTAATTCCCTTAATGGAGCAAGCTAACTCAGAAGATGATTCAAAAACTTTCTGCAACAAAGAATCCAATTTCCAGGGCCCTCTTTTTCTTCTCTTGGGCCCAAAAAATCATTGAGTTTGAGGCCAGTAAATTTTATTTTGAGTTTAGTTTGAATAGAATAGCTTCTTAAATTCAGCTATGTATTGAATTTTAAAACGTGATTCTGATTTCATTTCCTTTGATGTGATCCACCATAAAGTAAGGCTCAGTTTGGATCATTGAAAATTTGAATGGAGGGATAGGGGAGAGAAAATAAGGAGGAAAAAAAAGAATAAAAAAGAAAAGAAAAGAAAAGACAAGGTAAAGGAAAATAAAAATAAGTTTAAGCACAATAATTTATTTGACTAGCCTTTTATTCTTCTTTTATATAATAAAGAATTTGAAAATAGCTTTTAATAATTTATCTTATATTTTGTTTTTCTTCATACTTTTTGTGGCAAATAGGACAAAGAATTTGAAATTCTTCCTTTGTTCCACTTTCTTGACTACTCTCAAGATCTAAATGGAGCATAAGAGAAAAAGATTTAATTCATTTATTTTTGTCATTAACAAGCCTCAGTGTGCAACCTTCAAGCACAATATGCAACATCAAAGAGGAACATTGTCTTGTCAGGAAGACTGGATTTCAAATTTAACATAGATCTGTTCTGCACAAATGCATAAAATGGATTTGTCAACTCACTTTGTTCTCCAATGGAGATCTATTAGAAACCAAGCAGCTTCTTTCTTAAATTGATCAGTGGCTAGATCCTGCATTAGGTGGATGTGATTGTAGGAACAAGAAATATACAATATTTGAGACAGGGTACATGTTTTTGAGTCTCTCAGCTTGTCTTAATGTTAACTTTGGTTTGTTTGGGTTTGGTAATTTGCATATTCTTTGTTATAGTTTATCATTCACTTACTAATCTCTTGATGGAGCAAATTTTGTTTTATTTTTCACAGCTTTGAAAAATGCAAGTTCATGATGTAAATACATTTGAAACTGGGTCTTTTGTCTGGACTCTGGAACTATGTTATGACAAATTATTATTAAGAAAAAGAAAATTATATATCATGTCATGAAAATTAGAATGTATTTCTGTCAGGATTTCATCCCTTTTGTCCTTTGAAGCTGTCCCCCATATGCATTTCTGTTTGATGGTTTTGATTGTCTTTCTGTGTTTTATAGATGTTGTAGGATCTGCAGCCGGGTTCACGGTTTTCACAGTTCTTCTCTCCTCATGGGCTCTTACATTTATCATAGGAGGGAAGCATCTCTTTGGCCATGTTTGGGATGAACTAGTAATGTACAATGTTGCTGACAAGTTAGGCTTGACAGGTTGGAGCTAGTCATATACCTTCCCCTGGGTCCGAAGGTCACAACACTTCCTCTCTTTACCTATTTTAAGTGCTCATAGATGTATATTTTGTTGTTGAGAGAGATTGAAAGACTTAGTTATGTAAGTTACTGTTGTTCATGGTGGAAATTCAAATCAGGAAATGAAGTGTAATTTAAATGATGCTGCTCATTCTTGAGATTGCCACATGACCAATATATATTTCGAAGAACAAATATATCATGAGCTAGATTAAGCTGACATGCTAACAGGGAGGAAACCTTTGTCCATTCTGTAGAAGGCCTCTGGATCCAAGTGCCAAACAGTTCCAAAACAACTTTATTTGATTTCGTGTGCCTTGAGCCGTGTGATTAAAATGCTGGGTAAACTTTGGTTTTGTGGGCTTATCTGAAATAGCGAACCAGAATCAAATCTGGTTTTTTCCTTTATGAACCCATCTGGTACATTTGTGAATGGTGTATGCAAATTAAAAGCTCAGTAATGAATGGCCTTGAGGCACGCTCTCACATGAAAGGATATATTGCTTGTAGCAAATCCTGCATTGCACAATCCTCAACTTACCATTCTGAAGATGACCCCGTACTTTTTCCTCTTTCCTCTCATCCATTTGGTTTGCTCGCTTTGATCTGTTGTCAACTAATATATATAGAACAAACCACACCCGGAACAGCAAAGCTTTTATTATTGTACACAACAACCCTACTTGCGAATTGTTACACCACAAATGGTTACATGTCTTTGAGTTCCTTCACACACTCAAGTCGATTACAACAAAATATCCAAACTTCATTTGCCAGCATGGAGATGACATCCTCATCAAAGCCAAATTAATCACCTCCATGCAGAAGCAACTATTAAGATTTTGTCTTCCCACCCAAAATGAAGTGCACCACCCTCCTGCTTCACCTTATACCGGTTGCAGTACTGTTTTAGAAGCTCTTGGATTGAGTTATTCACAGATGAGCTCAATGGACATGGTCTGAATCCGGCCATTGTCATCCTTGCCCTCCATTTCCCTGCAACCTCATACCTCTCTATCCTCTCCTCGCCTTCACACGCTACAATGTTTACTATATCTCTAGCAAGGCAGTGCTTTTCAACATTAATCCTGTCTGGGTTCTCTCTGGGCAATGTTGCATCAAGTGATTCAAACACAGCTGAGTAATAGTTATAAGCTTCAATAAACCTGGGGAAAAATGGGGCAGTGTTTGTGTTCACATCCTGCTCTACAACAGTCACCAGTTTAGGATTCAAGCTCTTTACCATTCGAAGGAGTTGGTCCCGTTGATTTACAGTTGAAACACTCTCATCTGGCATGTGGTGAAGTTGGAAGGCAAAGTTCACAAGAAGAGCCTCACCTGGCAGGCAGTTGAGCATTGATGGGGTCATATCTGCAGTTTTGGCAGCTATTGCTCGGAACTCAAATGGCACACCACATGCCTCTGCTAGCTGCTCCAGTCTCTGGCCGATGATCTTCAGACCACCTACTTTTCGTTGAACCGATTCAGGATCATCCACCCCTGTAATCCGCACGTAAGGCTTAACAGGTTGAGCAGCAAGTGCCTGTATCAGGGTTATGTATTGGCTCCCTTGATTTATGTCAAAATCTATTATATGAACTCCTTTTTCACCTTTGAAGGCTTCTGTGATTGCACCATTTGCTGCCATGAAACCAAACTTGAAACAAGGGCACACCTCAAAGAGGATTTGCATGGCAGAGAGCCGGTCGGAAGTCGGTGGCTCTTTGCATTTCAGAGCTCTGTACAGTCCTTGGCCTGATGCAGCCATGCGAGCTGCAAGTCCTTCAACCATGTAAGCCGCAATTCTTTGGGGAGGATCTCCTTGGATAGAGACCATCCTCCGGAGAGTGGCAATGATGGTGGACGCTTGTTCCATGTTGCCTTCTGAAAGGGCAGCGGCACAATTGAAAAGCATCTGCTTTGGGGTTGTGGGGCTAGATGTGCACGCTGATGTTTCTTTGTTGCTGCATATGCTACTGAGGTTGGAGTCAGATGAAGAGTCCTTTGGTGAATTTGGCAGCAATAATATATCCTTGATCGAGTCAGCCCATTCACTATCAATATCCATGTTATGTTCTGGACCGCCAATTCCACCATAATAAAAATAATCATCCTCATCATTATCATTCAACAGTGCACTTTCCAGTTCTCTAAGCTTTAACCTAATATTATCTTCACCAGAGTCTATTGGATCCAAGATTTTCTCCAAATATGAGTTGTGTGCGGTAGCAGAGGAACAGGAAACTTGGGGGCAGAACGCCCCCCCAGGAACACCAGAGTTAGATGGGTGATAGACATTGGCTTGCAACGCATGCAACTCTGCAGTCGAGGACTCGGGGAAGCTCTGCTGGTTGTAACTGTCCAAGTGGTTAGATTCAGTAACATGCTTAAACTTCTGTTTATTTGAACTGTACATCTGAGTGGATAAACCAGAAGAGTTGCTGCTTCCTTTGGCCTGGTAAATTCTTGACTCCCCATATGAAGGAGCAGATGAATCTGCAGGTCTGATTAAAGACATAATTTTGTCCAGTTTTAAGCAAAGGTGACCTTACCACAGAAATAAAAGGCCCCAGCACTACCAATAGTATTTTGGGCTATGTTCAGCGAGCTGCATGTCCACCACCATTAACTGTAATAACCACCCAAGACTACCTCTCCACCTCTCTCTCTGTGTAAGGATAAGCACCTGAAAAAGCAGGTTGGTGCTGGCTATGCAACCATCAAGAAATCGTTTTCAGGATACAGGCAAAGAAAAATGGACGCATAAAAACTGCAGTAATGTTATAAGTAAGAGAGATTGATTTGTTGGGGGTGACAAGCATTGTAATGATCTCTTAAAGAGGTTCTGAATGAGCCCTTTTTAGTATTAGAAACCATTTATAAAGAAACTGAGCCATTACCTAAGAATTTTTGTCCAGAAAATCAAATGGTTCCTGTTGAAAGCAAGAAATAGGTTTAGCTGTCCATTCATTGTCATGAAGGGCAAAAAATCAGCAAAAGGGCATCCATGGTTTATAACAGACTCATGGCAGAGGCAAACTAGAGCAGAGTGAGAGCCATCTCAAAAGTCCAGGGAAAAGGGTTACCTAGCTAGCTCAGGCTATCTGGAGTAAGTTCCATCTAAGTGTGATGGTCTATCATGTTTCTAAAAATGTTACAAGGCTTTGGTTTGATGTGTTCATCAATTCCATTCTAGGACTTTCGATCTACTGCCCAACATAATTTTTGACATAACAATTACAGAAGAAATTAACACGCAAAACTCTTATCTACCCTAGTTGGTTTGAACTACTGACCTCTCAACCTGAATTGTTTGAACTACTGATCTCTCAACCTGAATTCACTTGGGAAGCCCTTCTGGTATCAACTGGGACAAAGCTTGGATGAAATTTCAGAAACTTGAAGAAGGGTATTTAATCCTTGAATTAGAAAGAGCGGTTGATGATCTGTAACTCTAAATACTACCCTTTCTCCTTTCTATACATATTGTTAGGTAAATTGCAGGAGTGGTAGGTCTTCTAA
Source organism: Vitis rotundifolia (assembly GCA_030254885.1). Taxonomy (NCBI): domain Eukaryota; kingdom Viridiplantae; phylum Streptophyta; class Magnoliopsida; order Vitales; family Vitaceae; genus Vitis; species Vitis rotundifolia. The sequence continues at coordinate 22,282,481 of CM058154.1, forward strand.
TCAGGATCAGGTAAGATTTATGCCAACAAATCTATTATTGCATTCTGCAGTTTGACTTCCTTTTTCTTCAAGCAAAATAGTGCCTGTTAATACTATTTTCTTCCTATGTATAAATTACCAAGAAGGCTGCAAAGCAAATTTTTTAACCTGATTTAAGACTCTCCTCTACAGCATAGTCAAAGCAAACATAAGAAGAGATGAAAACAGAATGAAAGCTGAATGGAACTGTTTAAAGGGAGAAATTCCAACTGATTCATACACCTTCCATGTGTAAACATGGGTAAAAAAGATATGTCAACAAAATAAAATTTTCTAATAATGATGACAATTGGCATTAGCTTTCTCATTCAGATATCAGTACGGCAACTCCCACCACAGACATCTAGGTACAGCAACAGAAACAATCCACCATATTAAATTTGTAATCTCAAACAAAGTAGTAACACTTCATCTGCAAAAGAGTACCCACAGAGGAAGCAATCTATAGCCAACCAATAAAATTTCAAAACAGAAATAATGATAAATTAGAAGGGGAACAGAAAGAAACTAACCCACTATGCAAAACAGCTAGAGGCAGCTCTCAAGGCAACCAGATACAGGATGAGAAATCCAACTGTGGGCAAAAGAGAGCTATCAGCATTCATATGGAGATTTGAGAGGAACCCAGATGGACAAAAAGCCTTAAAAATGGCTTGGAGAAGGGGATAAGATTGGGGTTTGACCATGGCTACAGGAAAAATGAGAAAAGTTTAAAGGCAAGTTGACACTAAAATAATATCTCCAACATTAAAAATGAGGCAGATGGATGTGTTCTATATGGAAGAAACCCAATAAAATACATCAGAAAAAATAGCAATGAACCTGAAAGAAGAGCAGAGATGAAGAATTCAAAGAACCCAAATCCACAAAGGCTTAAGAAATGGAAAAAACAACCATACACAATGTTTTTTGAGGGTCCCATATTCCATATTCAAGAATCCAATGGATGCTCTCATCCAATGCTCAATTCTTACAGTTCTGTGTGAAAAGATACCACAAAGAAAAGAGGTGAAATGGATAGACAAAATCTCACCCCAACTATTCCATTTCAGTGATCTTCATCTCCATTTCCCCTTCATCCATTATTCTTCTCCAAAAGCTCTCTCTCTCTCTCTCCATAACCATGCCTGTACGGCTGTACCAAATCCACTATTGTAGCTGACATCATTTGAATTTAATCATGGGTATTAATCAACTGACTAAAAATAATGTGAGAAATGAAGATGGTGCATGCTAGACTGCATGGTCCTCAGCACTCCTCAGCAGCAGACAATTGTTTCCAACACTTTATTAGGAAGTCAATGGGACAATAGCAAACTGCTTTCCAGATACATGGTCAGTAGATTCTGAGACACATTCATTTCCCTGTCAAAACTCAAAACAGGGGAGAAAGTACAAAAAAACTCTTAACCTGCTTCACTTCCATTTTACTTTTAATTATCTTTTCAACTAAAAAGTTCACTTTGTAAATAAGCAGATGAGCCTCCAATGGAAGATTTGAAAAGTTAAGAAATCACTCACTTTCAAAGTTAATTTATCATTCAATAATAAATTTGAACAACTCAAGTGAATGTGAGACTTTCTTTTTTCTTCTTTCAAGGATGATCAACACTTTAGCATAAAATTTAAAAAAAAGAAGTTGGAATATAAAATGGTGTTACCATGTCATATCATATTTTTAATCATAGGTATTATCACCACAAAGGATGGACAATTGTGTTCAGTTTTCATTTTTAAACTATCAGTTGGAAATTAATGCATGTCTACTCAACAATGACCTGCCTCATTTGTCATTGTGTGGTTGTCTATTTCATGGGTTGTCCATGGAGTTTCAAATAATTTATTTCCATCTTTTTAAAATAAATTTTAAAGTACTCACCTACACCCTTTTGATAAATTTTGCTTTTCTCTTCTATTAATTAAAAACATGTTGAGCTTTGCCTTTCTTATCATGCCATTTTTTTTAATGAAAAAAATGTTTATGATTTATTTATTTCCCTTATAAACACTGTTTAATATAAGAGAATGATAATTTTCTCCACTCTTGTATTCTTTATTTAGACCCATAAAACAATTTTTTTTAAAATATTAGGGTTTGTTTGTCAACTGTTTTCAAGAATAATTTTTGTTTTTTAAAACAAAGAACATAAAAAAACACGTTTGGTAATAAAAAACTATTTTATTTTTTCTTCTTAAGAATAGAAAATAAGGTATTTTTAGAAAACATTTTTTAGTTGTTTTTTTTTATTTTCATTTTTTTTAGGGTTGTTTTAAGAAATAATTATACAGATATATAAAATGATTAAAAATAAAATACTGATATAAAAATTATTTTTAAAACATATTTAAAAATATAAAAACCAATTTAAAAACATTTTAGGTTTTTAAATAAACTTTTATTCTAAAAAATCAAAAAACAATTTTTAACCGTTCTCAAAAACTATTTTTTAGAATTTTTTTAAAAAACAGTTACCAAATAGACTTGACATTGTTTGGGACGTGTTTTTGAAAACAATTTCATGATATTTTATAAAATAAAAGTTTGTTTGGGAATATGAAATATTTTTAACCTATTTTCTATATTTTTAAAAATAAAATTTATCCACTTTATTTTTAATTGTTCTCTATATTTATATAATTTTTTTTTTTTTTAAAACAATCATTGGAAAACAACTTAAACTAAATAAAAAATATTTTCTAAAAATACCCTATTTTTTGTTTTTAAGAATATAAAATTATTTTCTATTTTCTAATTGCTAAACATGTTTTTTTTTTTAAAACAGAAAATTATTTTTGAAAACTATTGCCAAACAAGGCTTTAGTTACATTTTAATTTTATTTTTAAGTAGGGCATGTTTTAACCAGAATTTATTCTGAAACAGATATGTGATGCAAGATGGACCACAAGCCCATCCCAGAGTTGTGGACTTTTTGCAGGCAAATATATATTCAGCCATTTAAATTGCCCAAAATCTGAGCCCGTTTATGATTTATAGCCCAGCCCAGTTAACTTCTTCAAGCAAATAGAAACCCACTGAACCCTCTTTACCTCTATTGAAGAAAATTTAAGTTTTTTTGGTGGTAAAAAAAAAAAAAAAGCTAAAAAAATCCATGATAATTTGAGATTTGATAAGGAAGATGAACTTTTCATTTTGAATATTGTTTCACAAAATATTTTCTAAAAGGCAATCAACTGAAGTCATATTCATTCTAGAAACATCATCTTAGATGTGTTTCAATTTTCCTTAGTATTCTTTTTTTTTATTCACTTAGAATTTATCAATTAAAGAATGGTTAGTGAGAGCCATCAATCTTCTAAATAAAGAATATATTTAGAAATAGTTTTACTAATTTTGTTTCCTTATGGCTAACACGTATTGTTTTTGTTTGCTTATTGGCTAACACGCAGTATTGCCCACTAAAAGCAGTCTAATTTATGGAAGCATTCAACAAATTTTGCTACATTAGAAATGAGAAAAAGTAAATGATACTAAGAGCCCATTTAGAGTGATTTTAAGAGGTTACAAACATTTCCTAATATTTGAATTACCTTTTTATAAATATTAGGTGACAATCACTTAATAGACAATTTTTATAAAATTACTTTTTGTTTTATGTATTTATTAACGTATAATGGAAAATAAGGACTCTGGTTACCTTCTCCTATGCCTAAAATCTCAATTGATTGTTTTACTAATAAATGAAAGTCATTATTTCTATATAACAAATGTCTTAAACTTTGTTTCTTCGAAGAAAAATAGAAAAGAAATTTAAGAAAGAGGACATTTTTCGCAAGTTTGTTCTTTCAAATTCTTTCAAAGAGACTGAGGGAGAGAAAAAGAAAGTTTTATTCATTTGTTTTATTTATAATGATAGTTTTTGGGTGTTTTAAAACATTTAGAGGCTGTTCTCCTATTTCTTATTTGTTGGGTTAGTCGGGTTGCGTCACTCGGGCGCCTAAACCTGATTCCAACAACATCCAAGCATGAGTGATTCTCTTAAAAGCATTATCACTAGAAAATTCTACTAATAAAAATGTTACAAATTAAAAACATTTTAATCATATTCACTCTCATATTGATTCCAAATAAGATATAATTAAGACTATATTTAATTCACGAAAAAATGAGAGTGAAACCAAAGGTTTGAGATGTTTCTTACCATCTCATTTGAATCTTGGGAAGTAATATTGTTGAAAATTTTTTGATTACCTTTTAAAAAATTCCAGGATCCAATAAAAAAAATAAAAAATCATTTTACTGTTCAATTCTTCACCCTAGGTCGTGTATGGAACCATAGTAAAATCGAAAATCACTTCGTTTTACAGTATAAAAATCTTACACCTACTCTTTAGAGAACTTTTCTTCTTAAGTTATCTTTATCTTTGTTTTCAAAGAAAATAAAAGAGAGGTAGAGAGTTTGAGAGAAAGTGAGATATATATATATTTAATTTATATATTTAGTGAGGTGGTTTTTTGTAGTTCCAACTCTTAGAAATTGCTCCCCCAAATCTTTGATTTGTTGGATCGAGTTGGGTTAACCTGGCTTGGGCACCCACCCAACTCCAACAAATATAAAGGGGAGAAGGACCAAGAAAAAAAAAAAAAAAGAAGGAAAAAAGAGCCAAATATTTACATTTGGTTTACAATAAAAAATAATAGAAAAAAAAAATATGAAGATAATTATTTTAGAACTTATAATAAAAGAAATAATACCCTATTTTAATTAGTTTCTATAAATATTCATATAGAAACTTAATAAATTAATAAATTTTCCTTATATATTTATATATACATCATCTCCACCAACTTCTATATATAAATTTACATGTCCTATTTTAATTAGTTTCTGGGCAAAGTGTCTATACATAGTAACATTCCTTTTGCCTCAAACAAAATTAATTCAAATAAGATAACACCATGGTCCACCCCAAAAAACAAGAAAGAAATTAAGGAAAAAAAAATGACGTAATTTCTTCCAGACCATAATAATTCATGTGCCTTCTAATTAAATTAGTCAGTACAACAATCAAGTGAGGACAAAAAAAAAAAAAAAGTAGTAGAAATACGGAATCATAAATGAGTTTATAAGCAAATGAGAGAAGATGATGGATGGATGAGGAAACCACGAAGGTAGTTCAACTGTCATTTTCTTGTGCCACTATCTTAATACCCACAACCTGTCTCAATCAGTAGTACATAAGCTGCAACCTGAAGAATATCACATTTAGCATAATATTCTTGTTGCCAAAATGGTGATGAAACCAAACTCAGAACACTTCAAAATGACCAGCCAACTGTACATGACCTCCATTAAAATTAAACCAATCATATCATCATCATCATTATCATCATCACCATCATCATCATCTTCTTATATATACTTGTATTTTTAATGGGGTTAGTTTGAGTAAGCATGGAACAACAAGAAACTTCAATCCCATCAAACCAATATTGGTCCTTCCGTGCGGGTTACTTCAGAGTTCAGATGATGATCTTGTTTTGGAGGTCAGATCGATCATAACCTTTCAAGAATATTTCCTTGGAAATACTGTTTAAAAGAAACATGCTTAATAAATTTGGGAATGGAATATTATTAGTCTCCTAATCAGCTTGATTCCGGGTCAAATCATCAACCAACTAGCCCATTTTGACACATGAGATGAAGTATGTGTCTGCATGTGTGGTCCAATCAGGCGCCCTCTGCAGGGATTTTTAATTTTTGTCTCAGATTTATGTAGGTCCATATGTCAATTTCTAATCTATGATCATTTTTTCTCTGATTCAGCCTGTACTTCAAGATGATGTGAAGTAGATATGAAGCTTAAGCACACAGTTTCCATCATACCATGTTGAGAAGTCTGAAATCAATGGTTGAGAATTTTATCTTAACACTCTCGGAAGTTTTTGTAACGATTAAGAAACTCTCCGAACAATAAATCCCATGTACCATGTTGTAGGGTAGAAAATGTTACACAGACAGGTTACTGAACTTCAAAATTTTTGACATGCTGATCATTAACCCTAATCTCTTCATGACCAACTCAGATCTTCTTGAAAGAGAAATAGTACTTAATTTATCAGTGATTCAGTGGTGTTCAACAATGCTAAACATGGAAAGTTGATCATTAATTAATATTCCATGTTGAAACAAAACTTAGAGAAAGCTAGGTGGCTAGCCAGCCGGCCAACATGTAAGCCACTGTAGCTAGCATGCAACAAAATGCATTAAATGAGAATAAAAATGGGGTGAAACACTGACAAAAGTTACTAAAAAAACCTAAATGTTTAGCAGAAATGGAAGCATAAGATATGGGGGGGTCACAGGTACTGCAGAAGAGGGGCTTAACTAAGATCAGTAGTAAAAGATGAGGGGATGCCATTGAAGATGGTAGTGGGTTTTGATGCTGAAAGCGTCGGTGTGTCTATATATAATAGAAAGTTTGATGGTGGTTTTCAAGTGCTAGTTGATGTCACAACTCACAAAGGGGTGTGGTTGGGAAAAGAATGGGTTATCTAGAAATAGTGAAGATGAGTAGAGTATATTTCCACATATGTATGTTGCTTAAATGGACTTGCTTTTGGTAGGGTAGGCTGAGGTTAATTTTTGTTTTTGTTTTTGAAAGTTTTCATGAAGAGAAGACAAAAAGGCAAAGTGCACAACTGCACATCCATGGAGAATATACTCTGTTATCACCTTTTCCTTTTCCTTTTCCTTTTCCTTGGCTTCCATATTTATTTATTTTTAGGAGAGGAGTTACTTGACTTCAATGCTTCATGATTGGATTTAGAAAGGTATCTTCATCCCCCTGCAACTCTCTTTACCACAAAACTGCAACAACTAGGATGGAATTTGCAACCCACTTAATATATATATACAAATTAAGTCATGGAAGGAACTGATTAAGTAAAAATATATCTATTTTTTACCCCTATAACAAGAAAATTTACTTATTTTTCTCTCCTTTTTTTTTCTTTATTTATTTATTTATTTATTTTTTATTATTTAAGGGTGATATTTATTTTTTATCTGCAATCTGAATAGACATATTTCAAATGTCGTATTTTCATTTGTGTTTGTAATTAATTCTTATTAATTGCAAATATTTTATCTAAACATAAAAGAAAAATTAAATTTATGACTTTTATCTAAAAGTTGAAATCTAATAAATAATTTTTTTTTTTTGTATAAGTTTTTATTCATATTTGTACAAATTGAACAAAACAAGCACTTTTTTTTTTTAAATTTTTAAATAGAGCTTAAAACTAAATATCATGTAGGAATGTTAAGTATTAAGTTATTTGTTTTTCTAGATTTTTGTTGAAAACAATTTATTTTCAAATTTTAAGTAATTTTGTTTTACTTTTTTTTATGACTAATTGTAAATTTTTGACTGAATAAAAAATGTCAAAATATTTGATTTTTTTTTAAATGAAAAAAATAACATATTGAGTTTTCTTTAACTTTTACTACTTAATAGAAATAAAATATTACCAAAAAAAAAAAAAAAAAAACCTAATACTTAACACTTTTAAGCATTATATAGTTTTAAGTTCTATTTAAAATTAAGTAAAAAAACAGATACCGTCTTAATATTTTATTTTTATTAAGTATTGAGAAATAACAATCAACCATTATGTTACTTTTACTACTGAAAAAATGCTAAATATTTCATCTTTTTCTGTTCAATAAAAAAATTCTAAAAAATAAATAATAAATTAAAAAATTTAAAAACAAATGATTTGAAATCTAAAAAACAAATTATTTTAAACAAAAAGTTAAAAAAACAAACACTTTTAATTATTATATATTGATCTCATCATGCATGTTAACTAGCACAAGAGATTAGAAGCTCAACATCTTTAAGTCAAAATTACTTTCGAGAGGGGAGAACAGATTTACTACCTAATTTAGCTTTTGTAAAAAAAAAATCATCTTTAACCAAAGAGAGAAAAGAATAAAAAGGAAAAAAAGAAAAAAAAGGAGGATGAAGAAGACTAGAAAAGCTTTCTTGGTTTCCATCTAGAACCCCTTTCATGACATGCCACATTCACCTATATGCAGACATCCATGTTGAAATTTTAACAACATTACTTGTTAGAGCAGACATTGCTTTTCAACCATAGTAATTCATATATATATATATATATACACATCTGTTTCAGGTCCTTTTCAGCAGCCCTCTCTCTTTCTCCATAAAGAGGAAGACCAGAGTTTTACATTTTGATGTAAACTTTCCTACTTTAAGATGACATCTCTATGAAGAAATGTTTTAAGTATGGAATCTTGAAGAAATGGTAAAAGCAATTTACCAATTATCATATATTTAAAATGTCAAATTATTGCTGTATGTTGCCCAGAGTTTATCATACAGTGATATGTTGCTGAAAATGATATTGATTTCAAAGCATCAGATGTTGAGCATTAATATATTATAATGATCGGTCTTGCAACAATCCATTATACTCAGGTTTCTCCAATTTGTGCAAATTTGTCCACCAATGTTAATCCGGCATAAGTGATCATCAATTTCCCTTTTAACACAATCCAAGCCAACCAAGATCTTGGGCTATCAGTTCTTGAACATATTTTGAGTTGCTGCCCTATTGTCTGTATGATTTTATGTACAAGTCTCCAGTACCATGATAGAATCAAACCCTTTAAAGAAAGTGGAAATTTTAATGCAACAATATGCTAAAATGCTTTCTTAAAATGTTCAAAATTACTGCAGAATATGGCTTTCATAGAAGCAATAAGGTCTGATAAGATCACGATGTGATACCAGTTATTTTGGTTCTTTTGAAGCTTTACTGCTCGTCACCTATTTCCCAATTCCTTAATCAACATATTGAAATCAAAATCCACCAAAAGAAGTGCCTCAGATGTCATAAGAAGTCTATACATATAACTTAGCAATTGCAAGAAAAGTTATACTAAAGAAGGGTCTTGGGGTGGGTCATATTCCACCATTATTGAACAATTCTTTATTTCAATTTTTTTTTCTTTTCACCTTGTTCTTTAGGAAGAGATGATAACAATGACTGCATAATACTAATGTTGTTGGTTAAGGATAAGCTGTCTAAAACTAATTTAGTTGGAAGGACAGAAGCTGAGAGTCAGATTTCTTGGGGTGTAAAATCTCAATCAGTCAAGAAAGCATTTTATTAACCTTCTTTTGTTTGACTTTACATCCACATGAATGTTGAGAAATGAAGGCACAACATCTTCTTGGAGTTTCTTCTACCCATGATGCCGTGCTTAAACAACAACTACTCTCCTGTTAGATTTAACCAAGCACCTTGTTCATATATAGGAACTGATAGCTACATCATCTTTTTTTTTTTTTTTTTTTTTCCACCCCTTGAAATTGAGTACTAATAAACCTATGTTTATCATTAATTTATGAATTAATTACACATTAACTTTTCTAAAAATAGGTAAAACAGAAATATGGCTTATCATTTTGAAACAGCATATCTACATGTGTTGATAAATCTGAAGTTCCGAATCGGGACAAGGTACGAGATTCAAAGTGAAAAAAAAATAATTAGTAGATGGGAACATGTTTTTACTTGTTTTTACAATCCATGCGATTACAAGTTGAATGATTCGCGGTTTCAATTAATCAGAAAATGATATGTATGTTTAATCACATGTATTTCTATATATGTAATCTTTACCCGGCTGAACCTAGCACTTGTTGCAGTCTGTTCATCCAGCCTTTCTTGTCATGAATAGGCATTCTGTTTGGCCTGAAAAAGGATGATAGTTCCATTAACTCAGTGCAGTAGGTGTTGACATGTATCTCAGGCCTCAACTCCCCATATATGCATATATATGTACATAAATGAATGCAACATACCATATAGTTTTTAATTAAAAGACTTACCATAATTATATATATGCATGTATTGAAGTAACATTATTATCATTCCGTCCAATCAGGTTTGACAGCAACCAGTTTACCAACTCCCATCTTACACAAATCAATAAGCTATCCCCATTTCATTACCCTAATAAACTGCACTGAAACAAAAAAACTTCCAAATTTACAAAGGCATTAATGAAGAACATATATGGTATGAAATGGCCTGGATAAAGCTATCACATGGAATAAGCTCACCATTTGGATTAAACATATATACAACCATAGACACATATGGTGTACCAGTGAAAGGGAGAGGGAGAGGGAGAGGGCGGGGAGAGAGAGAGAGAGAGTTGTTAAGGAAGTTAGGAGAATAGGTGAGAATTTATTGGGAAATTTGAAGGTCCAATGTAAGTACACGAAAGGGTTAATTATATATATATAAAAACCATATGTTACGTGCGAAGTACATGTATATAAGCGCAAAATGTCGTGTAAAACCAACAAAAGGGACTTTTCATCCAATACCCTAAAGACTCAGACCAACCCACTTCCTTATCTATCTCACTGTACTTGTATTCATTCCTCTTAGTCTTGTTTCCTTCTTCCTTCTTCTTCTCTCAATAATAACATTATTGGATCATATGCCACAAGCTATGCAGTTTGGTGCCTGGAGTCTCTCTCCGATGGAGGATTCTGCCGGCGGTAGCAGCGATGATGGGAGGAATTGCCAAAGAGGACACTGGAGGCCTGCTGAAGATGAGAAACTCCGGCAACTCGTCGACCAGTATGGCCCCCATAATTGGAATTCCATTGCAGATAAGCTAGAGGGAAGATCAGGTAATTAGTAATTAATTATCACACCATCTTCTATCTTCAATCTTCAATTTCATATGTATTCTTACTTGATTTTTCTAGGATCAACCTAATAGGTCTCTTAGCCTCCCAGCAATTTGGATCCTGATCAAATTTGTTTTATCAATAATTAAATTCTATTTTCTTAATTACTGGATGAACTCAAGCTTAGCAATCTTCCATACCTTCAAATTGTCTCAAAATTTGGTAGCTTGTCCTATACCTGACATGGACTCTATTACTCATGTTCTAAGAAATGGGGTTTTCACATTTTCCTTTTTCTCTGTAGGGAAAAGTTGCAGACTAAGATGGTTTAACCAACTTGACCCCAGAATCAATCGAAAACCATTTACGGAAGAAGAGGAAGAGAGGCTCCTTGCAGCTCATCGGATTCATGGAAACAAGTGGTCTCTCATAGCTCGCCTATTTCCCGGTAGAACTGACAACGCGGTGAAGAATCACTACCATGTTATCATGGCAAGAAGACATAGAGAAAGGTTGAGGCAGTGCAATAAGAGAAGTTGCCAAGATCATCCTAATGACTCCAACACAAACCCTAGTAGCTTTTTCTTGAAGTTCTCCAGGCCCCAGCTAGAGTGTAACACTAAATTAGGGTTTCCGGATTTCCAAAACCATGAAAGAAACGGAATCTTCCCAGTTTCATTCTCAAAGTCATTGCCTTCATGGACACAAAGTGGATCAACGACTAATCCAAATTCACTGAGGCTTGATAAGATTTTTGGTGCAAGTTCTTCTTCCTGTTCGAAAGAGCCATCACACAACGGTTTAGATCAATCTCTTAGCTCTTACTATTCTAACTCTTCCAGCTATGGCAGTTACAGGAATTTAAGTTCACTAGGGATGCCTTACCTTGGCGATGATAGGGGAATCCATGGAGCGATGAGGAGCAAGTTAGTGAAACTCAGCGATAATTCAACTACATTTCCCAAGTTGCGAATAATTACTGAGCAAAAGCAAGAAGAATCAATCAAGAGCACGGATGTTCCCTTCATCGATTTTCTTGGTGTTGGAAGCTCTTCTTAGTTAGGGGAACTCATGATCTTCATGACTTAGTTGTTCTTTTGGTCAGCTGGTATAATCTTAGACCTTTAGCTCTTCTCATTTTCGTATACATATAGCTGCCTATGTCCTTTAAATTTAAGGTTGGTTAACTGGAATTTTAGGAATAACACCCAGAGGTGTCTCCAACATTCCTTTGTGGTCATACATATATATATCATTAGAGCTGCAATATTAATGTTTAATTTAATTACGGTTTAATCACCAAGCTCTGTTTGTTTCTTTGTTTTAATTCCTTCATCTGAAGAGTATGTAATGACTGAGATGCTAAATTTTGTTCTATGTATGCCAGTGATTAATCAAGTTGTTTCTTTTCATGGCGGCTCGTAGTACAGAACATCATGCCATATGTTTAATGACCAAGGATTTATTACAATAAAACAAATTTTGTGTTTTCATAGTTGAGGCCTTAGGGCAAGCTTTCCATCCTTTATAGGTTGTCATGCAAGTTCATTTGATAATTAGTCCTAAAATTTGATAGCTGACATGTTCCAATCAATCTGTTTGTGATCAAGCGAATGACGGGTTCATCATTGGTCTGGTCTATTGGTGATGTCAAAAACATTCCCATGCTTCCAAAAATGGGCTAATCAACGAACAATTCCAGGGTTTATGATCAAGGTTAAGTAAAAAAATCTTTCAGAAGAACAATGTTTTATACATAGTAATTGTTCTATTTGCAATAATGGAATTGACACACTGCATGCAGTATCCTGCACACTTGTCTGGGCAGATGGAAAAACCATGAATATCAAAGGTATTCAGTGCATTATTAGCATCTGGATCGAAGTCGAAAAGAGAGTATTTTCCGAACTCTGAAAGAAGAAGTTAGCTATGGGGTGCATCAAGTAACAAAGATATTTAATAGTAGGCATGTTACATACTCCTTTGAAGATTTCCAAATGGCACAGTACATATTCCTCTTGGGGTTTGAGTTGGTAAACCTCAGACCTATTTTTAACAGGATCAAATTCAATGGACATTGATTTAACTGGAGAGCAAACGACCATTTCAACCAAATTCCATTCAGAGCTCCATCCAAGTACTGTTCCTTTATATATATATATATATATATGTATGTATAGATTGGTGGATTATGGAGCCCCATGGGTTGAATATTGTCAGGGTTGGCATGAGAATTAGTGAAGCCTGAGTCAAATTTAATGTATCAATCCATGTCAACAACTTTGACAGTTTCTTCTAGGAACCATGCTTTTGACAGAAATTCAAATATGAGCGGATATGTTGGAAAATTACGGAGATACGCACAGAAATTCAAAGATGAGTACTTGAGAAGTGGGTACACCACTACACCTGGAGAGTTCATTTCTCACCTGCGAGAACCCTCTATACACTTTTCAACCAAGTCCTCCTCTGGTTGTTCCTCTCTCTAGTAATTTCTCTTTAGACTTTCAAGAGTGGAGGACTTTATTAACACTATTAATTGCATGCATCTCAATTTTCCATTATATACATGCATTTCATATGCGTTGTACTCTAAAGATCATTAGTGACCACTCTTATGTATTCGGCTTGGTTGTATATATCATGCCCTAAGACCCACTTCAAGGGTATAACAGTCATTTCACATCTCTAATTCGAAGACTTCAAGTGAAAACGAATCAAGCAATTATCTAGCGTTTTGATATAAAATTCTATTACTTATTTTATATCCTTATTTTACTACTTTATTTTAACCATCATCAATCGGTCAATTTAGAGTGCATTCAAGAGTGATTCTCGAAAGCGTTTCTAGCATTTCTAATACTTGAATAATGAAAATTTTCTAGTATTAAATATATTAAAAGCACTTCCTATAATCACTACCAAACGAGCTCTTAATCCATAACACATTATTGGGTACAATTTCAGCTATAGATTCATAATCTTCAAATTAATTAACATTTTAACTATACTTATTTACAACATCTTATGAGGACTTACGACCTATCTTAATTATCAATAAAGCGTGTGCATGTATTTTCAAATATTAAAAAGAAATGGCAAATTAAAATTGCATTTTCCAAGAGCTGAATGGCATTTTAAAATTTGAGAAGCAACTAGAATACGATCACAAACTCAATTAAAATGAAATTTTCCTATCTAAGATCATGCGGAACCACCATTAACTTCACGTTAAACTTTAAGCTACATAGGTTGTAACCCTCCTTTTGAACCCCAATATTGACTTTGTAGGAACTTCCTATTCCACAGGGACAAAAAAAGAAAAAAAAAGAAAAAGAAAAAGAAAAACCCTTTGCTCCCCAAATATTCATTTTAAATTTCATTTCAAAAGAAAAGTCTTTGCAGTTCCCTTTCAATTTTTGAGAGGGTATTTAAAAAAGAATGTCCATTCATTTACCTTAAAAAGGGAAATCAATTTCTTCCATATATTTTCATAATAATTGTTACAAGTGTCTTATGTTCTTACTACAAGGACCTACTATTGACCATGTAAATATTGTTCATTTTGGATCCAAAAGACCTTTATGACTTTAAAACATGTTTATAGGATTAAGAAGAGTTTTTACATATATAACTTTAGAAACTTTTTCCCTTATTCGATGTGAAATATCACATCACCCCCCTTCATGCAAACACAATATCCTTTTTGTATCCTATGAGATTGTAAGACCAAACAAACAAATGCTTTTCATTGGGTCAAACAAACCTCCACACTAGGGTTGATGATTGACTGATACTACTTGTAATGGCCCGTTCCTAACTATGTAGATATCATTCGCTTTGAATCTAAATGACTCTTACAACTTTAAAAACACATCTATAAGGTTAAAAGAAATATATATATATATATAGTTTTAAAAACTTTTTCTCTTATCCGATGTGAGATATAAACAACTTCAAATTTAAATAATTGAAACAGTAATTAAATTATAACATTTAAATAAAAAAAGTTTCAATTATGATTACAAAAAAAATACAATGTATAATTTTTTCATAAAATTTTTTCAGTTCAAACATGTTAAAGCATCCAAAACTTTTCAACCAAATATTTTCATATTTAAGTTAATAATAATTTCAAATCAAATCTAAATAAAATGTATTCTAAATATTTTTACTGTTATCAAATAACAAATGGTACCAATTAGTTGAGACTTTACAAATGGGTGACTACCCTCAAATTTGTTCATTTTAAGATAGATGAAACCAAACATTAAAAATATTAGTAACATCTAACCAAACTTCTAGAGATGGAAGTTCAAAACAATTATATTCCCTACTAATAAATGTAAAAATAAATTATTATATCCCATTGACTAGGGTCAAAAGGTAAACAATTATAACCCGTTGATTAGGACAAAAAAGGGTTAATAATTATAACTCGTTGTCAACCACTTTGTTTCATTCCCTATCAAACAAAACTAGAGTCAAACATGTTATTTCATTTATTCAAACTTACAAAAACATAATATTTCCATATATTTTAGTTATAAACAAAAGAAAATGTTTTCACATATTTTTCACGCAAAATATATTTGATCTATACATATAAACAAAAATAACATTTTACATAATTCAAAATAACATATAAAAACATATCGTCTTCTTTTAGAAAATTTGTATTAATTTTCCTGGCCTCATAGAAGCACTCAAAAGCTTGAGGAATTTAATCCTAAAGAATTACTCTTCATCTAAAATAACATAAGAAAATAATTATTACTATTAATTATTTATTTAAAATTATAAATTGACAATCCTAATAATACTTTGTGTTAATATTAATATTCTTAATTACCAACACTAATTTAAAACTCTTGCTCTTAAATCCAATATGAATAATCTATAATTTTTTATTTTTGTTTAAACTAAATCTCATAAAGAACCACTTCCATTTATTTAATAATAATTATTATAATTTTACTTTTCTCCTCATTTAAACTTAAACCAAGAGTCATCTATCCAAGCAACAATCCTACTTATGCTGTAATTTTATTTATTTATTTTTACATATTGTCTCTCACATAACAATCATCATATTTACTTTATTGTTTCGCATACCATCATAACATAATATTTCATCTTCATTAAAGTCATTTTTTCTCATTATATTATTATAAATTATTTTCCGCAATCCTTTACAATCTAGACATTTCATCTCCACCACACACGCATTACTTCTTTTTATTTTGTCCTTTTCCCCCTAATGTATACAATCTTCCATCACATACACATAGTGTAACTTTTTTTTTTCTTTCTTCTCCTAATCTCACTCTCTTTTCCTATAACCAGGTTATACAAGCAAACACATTCTCACGTTCTCTCTTAATTCTTACATTTTGACATGTGTTATTTCCTTATATGTATTTTTTATTTAACAGATCTACTTGTTCAAATAATTTTTTTTTTTCATAAGTACAATAACCCTATGCAAGCTATCCTTTATACTTCCTACTCCAACACCACATCATCTCTTGTACCATAGTGTTTTTCTTTCTTTCTTTCTTATCGTATCCAACATCAGAGTCACACACTTTTATTGAAACCATTTTTTTACTATTTTTTCCACATCCAAGATGTATGATTTCTTTTCTTTTACTTATTTATTAATTATTTATTTTATTGTTTAGATCTATTTAACTGAATATTTGAAATTTCTTTATCTCCATTAATAAATCCCTCTGTATTAATATATTTTCTATTTTTATTTAAAATAGATAAATCAAAGCTTAATCTAGATTTAGATTTTCTAAAAGAATAATTAAATTCTTCAAAATTATTTAACAAATTTGAAATATTAATCTAAGGGTTAAAATCTTAGCAAAAGAAACCAATCTTCAAACCCTAAGTTTCAAAATCTTCAGCCCTATGTTGCCCTACATTCTCTGATATCTCTAATCTATGTGCAAAAAGTGTTTTTGTATAAAGAAGTCAAGGAATCCAATTTATACCTAGGGTTTTTAGTATGAAAAAAACTTGTCTACCCCTAAAATTTTGTTCGAGGTGTTACATCATCTTCTTCTTAACAAAAGTTTAGTCTTCTAAACATAACATACTTGAGTTTTGAAATAAATGTGGATGTTTTTCCTTCATTTCTTCCTTTAACTCCCAAGTAGCCTCTCAAATACCATGATTGCTCCATTAGACCTTTACCAACTTGATAATAGCATAAAGTAATATATTATCCATCATATCTACAATCTAAATGAATACTTCTTCATAAGTTACCAAAATCTAAATAGACTCTAATTCCATAACATGAAGAGATCAAAAACATATTTCTTCAAAGCTAATACATGGAATACATTATGAATTTTAGATAAGCTTGGGGGTAAGGCTACTTTATGCTAGGAATAATTGGATTTCTCTGTTTCTTGGCCCCGGATCATGTAGAGTGCATGCATCTATCCTAGGCTTTTTCTAAATCTAACGCAATAAAAACAAATGACATTAAAAACCATTATTAATGTAGATCTAGAGTTAGAATGTTCAAACATGTGATCTAGATGTTCCTAGATCAATTTCCATCTGATGAAGACTGAAATCGTAATGGTCATCGTAGAACTCATCTACCTAACGATCTTTCACCCAATCTCTCTCTCCATGGGTCTTGGCATGAGAGAAATGTGAGTTTTTTTCTCTCTCTAGAGGATGGCAAGGGTTCCTCGATCTCTTTGGAATCTAAAAAAATATGAAAGAGAGAATGAATCCCTAACCCTCTTTAAGGGGTTTATATAGGCTTCTATGTGGGCTTAAGTGACTTAAGTCTGAATTAGGTTTGGATTACTTACATTTTAAAAACATTTTAAATCCAGAAATAATACTGAACCTTTTTATACCTCAAAGAAACCTTATATGCCACAAGCCAAACCTTTTTAGATGTACTTGTGACTTCCCCCACATGAATGAAATTTGTCCTAAAAAAAATGCAAATGACAAGCTAATCAATCAAGAGAGTACAACTTGGAAAGTAATTGCATCAAGATAGATAGCTTGTGACTTTGAACCTTCCTTAGTGAAATATTATCATATTTACCAGCTAACCAATGAATGTGATATCTTCAACTGTTCAGTTATTGATGTAAATCAAGACAATAATATCCACACAATTCCTTTTGAATCACTATTGATTCTCATGGTTATGTTCATTTTGGCCTTGAATAGATCTGGGTTTCATGGTTGCTATAATGAATTTTAGCCTTAAAAATTCTCATAAAAACCACCCCATTTCACACTCACATAGGTGATTCCTATGAAGAGTAGCCTGCCATACCCCACTCATTTTCCAAGCTATAGGACTTATTAAAAGCAAAACTTAACCTAGTTAACGTTGCAAAAAAACATTATTTCATCATAGAAATAGGTAAGAGAGATTATCTCTTTAGTGTTTCTCTTAGTCATTCATAACTTAGTTGTCCCTTTGAACCTAGATCTTGGGATCTCCTATCAACTAGGTTGGGTTACCATTATGAAGACTTTTTGGTCATAGGCTTTAATCTCATTCCCCCTAATAAGTAATTAACTTTATCTCTTGCCAAACCTTTAATAAGGGAATCCTCTAGGTTGTTCTTTGATTTGATGTAATCAATGGAAATCACTCCCTTCGAAAGTAATTGTCTTGTAGTTTTTTCTCTAAGGACTCCCAAAGTTCCTTAGCAGTTCTTATTAGACTATACACATTGTATAATGTGTTGTCTAAACTATTGAGAATGTAATTCTTGCACAGGAAGATAGAATGATTCCAAGCTTCCAAAATTGCTTTCACTTGTTCATCAATTTCACCGTATTTTAGTATAGGGGCATCCTCATATAGGATCATAGCAAGATTCTAAGTTGTAAGGTAGAACAACATTTTTTGTTGCCATCTCTTGAAGTCCGTCCTAGTGAACTTCTCAGGTTTCTCACCATGTGCAATAGCCAAAGGTATAATAGAAGATGCAGAATCCATCTTTACTAAAAAAATCAATTGTAATAAAATTAAAACTAAAAGCAAAATTCGTCTTAAGATTTTTATCCAAATCGCTAAAAAATATATGGATAATAAGTGTGTACAATAACTATACAAATAAAATAAAGTAAGTAGAAAATTGAAACTCACAAATAAGGTTGAATGAGGCTAAAGTTTGATTCTATGTCCTTAAGATGAATTTGTCCCACTCAGGTGCTTATGGTTTATTGATAATCATCTCTTAGGATACAATGATTACTTTCTTGTGATATTAGCACTTTAAATCACAAGAAACAACGATTTACTTGGTAATTTGTACTCTCTTGAATACCAAATATTTGGTAGAAAAGAGAAATGACTAGACTTGAAACTAAAGAGGACTTGAATGTTTTAAATGACAAGAAAGGAGAAAAAGTGGAGAGAATGAATGAATGAATGAAAAATGAATGAGAAATGCCATAGGGGAAGGGGGGTCCCTATTAATAGATTTGTTGGTGACTTATTAGAAGATATGTGCCTTTAAAATACTAGATAAATCCTTTGAAATAAGTAGCATCCATTAGGAAAAGATGTGTCCTAATTTCCATTCACTTATATTAGACACATCCTTTGAAATAAATAGTATCCATTAGGAAAAAATGTGTCCTAATTTTGATTCATCTATATAAATATTCCAACATGATCTAACTCCCCTAGAGATTACAAACTGCAAGAGGAAAGGCTCAGGTCTTGTTCAAAAAGCTTTTGATCTAGACAATTGCTCAAAGGATAGTGACAAGCATTTTGAAGTTGGTTCATTGCCATCGATTGATGATTTTAGGTATAAGAAATGTTTTGTCCAATCCAAGCTTGTTGACGAGGTGTAGATCAAAATTTTACTTAAGACATTGAGCTATTAGGATTTAAGGATGTAGTTTTTTAGGAGAGATTAAATGGTATAGTTGATGGGGACCTACCAATGGGAATAGAAACTGATGGTCAATAAGCAGTATTATGGAGTTCAAACTGTTTCCTGAAGTTGCAACTACCAACACCAATAGTGTAGTCTCAATTGCACCCTGAATTCCACTCTGTATGGCTATACATGGGCACCTTGGTGCACACCTATCATCCTCCTAATGCTTTTCTTTTCTTGCAATCTTACCTATTTTAAATTTGGTTTTCAAAACCTTTTTCATTAAAATAATCTCAGTTTCTAAATTTCATCCTTAGGTTAATAAAATCTAGATTTTAATAAAACTTTTGCTGCCAAGTTTCTTTCTAGCATGCACTTTTTTTATTTTCCTTGTTTTTAATAGTTTTCTGTTTTTTTTTTTTTCGATTTTTAATAAGCACGAATAAATTTTATGATTCCAAAAATAATGGAATTTCTTCCAAATTTCAATGATCCTTCCACATGATCATCAGAAAGATGGAGTTCATAAAATTAATCCATGGAAATAAATTAGGCCTTGGTGGGGACCTAACATCCATGATATTTTCTTTGATAATAATTCAAGTAAGTTGCATGATTGATATCGATTAACTTTGATATATTTTATAATATACATGTGAGATATTTTACACTTATCATTATACACTAACCTTGTCTCTCATGACAATGCTAAGCTTGTCTGCTAAGGTACAATCCCGAATCTATCTTGTTTATTTATCTCTTGTTATCATGATGATCATCTTTGGTATCTATTGATTAACTAGTTGATCGTCATACTTGCCTTAGTTGATTAGTAGAGACCTAATTTTAGGGCTTAAAAGGGTGTTACGATTTTTCATCGTACATTCCTAATTGGTAACCTGACTCCCGACCTCGACTCGGTTTTTACAAACTTGTTTTTCCTTTCTAAGAGTCACATTTAGAGTTTTCTTTCTTATTTTATTTTACCTTTTAAAAATAAAACAAAAATAAGTAGTAACTTCAAAAACTTTTCAAAAATTAGTTTTTCATTGTACAATTTTTTTGTAACTTTTTTTTACATTTTTATCCTTAGTTTCTTTCATTGTTTATCAAATTGTCATTCTACAACACCCCAATTCATCCATTAAGAATGATATTATTGTAATTTCATCCAACTTCAACACATTTTCTAACTTAGACATCTTTTGTTATGATGATATTTTATCCTTATTTTTATATTATGTTTACCACACTGTCATTCATTTCGTTTAGTGAGCACACTCATTATGAATGACATTCTTATAATTTCAGTCAACTTCAACTCTCTTTCCCATTTGGACACTTTTTTTTTTGTTGTAATTGTATTTTATCCTTACTTTTATATTATATTTACCAAATTACCATTCAAGCACTATTAAAAATGACATTCGTGTAATTTCAATAAACTCCAACCCCTTTTCCCACTTAGAAGCCGGAATGCGGACAGCTTTGTTGTGATTGTCTTTTACCCATATTTCATTAAAGATTTACCTAGCTGTCATTCCTTTTGCAATGTGCCTTATCTTTTGCCCCACATCACTTGTAGATTTTTTTTCATTTCGAAATAAACTTACCCATTTGCTATTCATTCGCACCACATGAATCATTTCTTTGTCTTCTGCATATTAGGGTTTCTTTTTATTTTGTTCAACACCATCGTTGAACCTCAAACCCCAACAAACACTCATGACTGTTTTTTAGCCCCATTCCCTCCAAATATTTACTCGTTTGTCATTCATTCACACCATAGGAATCCTGTTTCTTCTTCTTCTAGATATTAGGGTTTCTTCTTATTTTGTTTAACACCACCACTGAACCCAAAACCCCAAAAAACGAAGTAACTGCGAAGTGTACTTCAATGCCAAAAGAGACAAGAAAAGAGTTAGATTTACGGAAGATAATGGAGGGGAAAAACGGATTGGGAACTGTAGAGATCGATAGATTGAAGAAAACAAAGTTTTTATATGTTTGATTTTTACTTGTAAAATTTGATTGTCATATTAATGTAGAAGTATGTTCTACTATTAAAGCAGTCAAATGTCTATATAAAATATATTTATAAAAGACACGACCGAGTTGCATTTAATATTAACTATCAAGAAAACTCAGACAATATAGATGAAATTATGAACTTTCAAGCCGCACGATGGATTCTGCCCTACATTTGTTATGCCTTAATGTGAGCCGGTAATTTTATCTCATTTGGTCTTCTATCCTACTAGGCTATTTTTCTATTTTTGTTGCATAACATCATACTCAAAATAAAACTCACAAACATCATCAACCATTATTTGATGACCCATGTGTTTGATCTTTAAAGCATCATCAATCCAACAACTACATAATGCATAAGAAATCACAAAAATCATCAACTATTACAGTATTTGAAATATGCAATATCGACTTTATTGAAGGAAGATAAATATAAGAAATGCAGGCAAATGATTTTTAATAAAATGCAACTGTTAAAATCGAATAAATAATCATAAAAAAATACATATATCAAAACAATAGAAAAATAGCACTTATATTTCTTTTCACTTCCTTTTTCCAATTTTCACAACAATTAAATAAACATTAATTTCAAAAGAATTTTAATTAAATACTTAAAATGATATCTAAATATAAAATAATAAAAAATTATACTACTACCTAACATTTTACGTGCCTTTCACGTAAACCAAACCTAGTATTATATAAAAGTTATGATTATTTTCTAATTTCAAAAAAAAATATAAAACAGAAAAGCAAAGTGAGCTTGGGGCTAGCTTTGATGGGCTTTCATCAAGACCTATCTATGGAAGTCGCACCATTTACCTGTATTAGTGATCAGCCCGCTTAAAGCCCAATAGTTAAAAAATTGGGCTGGCCCAAGTTAAGCCCATTATCTGACTACTGCTAGACTCACTCTGTACACCGCTCTAGGGATTGCTTTGCGGCAGATGGAGCCACGATCACTGCTTACACAAAAGCGTCCAATCATTTTTCTTCTCCAAACGCTGCTGCGTTTCGATCGATTTCTGAGTTCAAGGTATTGCTCCAATCTCTATTCCCAATTCAATCAATCGACTTCGTTGTGTGCAGTAGTTTGGATGCTGAGAAATACTTATTTACAGTCGTTTGGATGCTGAGAATAGTGAGAAAATGGGAGAATTTTGAATCATAGATTTTTCACTTTCTAGGGCTCGAGAATACAGAAAATGACAGTGTACCTAAGGCTCCTATGACTCTTTCGCTCAGTTGATTTGAGGGTTTTTTTTTTTTTTTTTTGTTTAATTTTTAAATTTTAATTTTTTTGCTTGTTTGGATTTTTGGCAGCACAGAAAGAGAGAGAGAGAGAGAGAGAGATAATATAGGAATTACGGTTAGTTTTCTTTGCTAACCAAACCGAGTGTCGGATATCACTCTGAGGGCTTTATAACTTGGGAATGCTATTGCTGGAAGGTTCAAATTCTAGGGTTTCTCTTTGAACAGCCGTGGAACTGTTACAAGTCTGGATTACAGCTTAGAATGAAATTTTTGTTAGATTGACGGTTTTTGCTATTTGGGAATGCTTTCTTCTTGTGTAAAAATAAATTTGGTTTAGAGAAAATATGAGAAAAGTAACTAAAATTTTAAATTATAAAATTTTTGCAATTTGGCAATACAGAAAACTGCCACTTTACTTGAAACTTGCATTGACTGACTAGAGGGTTTTATTTATTTATTTATTTGAAGCAAAGGATGAGAGATAACAGAGGAATGAAAATTTTGCTTTCTTTTGCTGCTCTATTTTCTTGCAGACCAAAGAGAAAGCTTGGGCTTCTCTTTGAATGCTGTTAACTTGTTAATGCTGTCACTGAAATTTTTGAATTCTAGGATTTCATTCTGGACTATAGCTACAATTAGAATTTTTATAAAATTAACTACTTAAGAGCCTGTTGCCCAGTTGGTTAGGACAAATATTGGATGTGTGGTAGAGGTGCAGTGTCCTGGATTCAATTCGTCCCGCTGGTTGAATACCTTGGATTACTCAATTGCGAGGTTTGGACCCCATGGAGTGTCTGGAGGGACCAGCCATGGAAGGTTCCTTGGTTGTAAAAAAAAATAAAATAAGATAAACTGCCTGAGAACATTATCTTATACAATCATATATTGAATTAACATTCACTAATTTTAGCATGTCACATAAATGTTACCTACTATGCTGCCATGGAATCCCAGTATAAATGAAAGCCTTGGGAAAAAAATGAAGAGCATCAAAACAAGGGTAAAAACTCTTTATCTTAACAGAAGAAAAGAAAGAATTTAAAGTGCAAAATAAGTAAAATGAATTTGATTTTATTCATTGCAACCAATAAAAAATAAACTGGTGAATTTGTTATGATCTTTAAGATGAAGTTATTATTATTATAGTTGAATAATAAAGATGTAGAATATGACAGAAAATAAGTGATATAATCAGGGTACTTTAGGAAGAGAAAAGTCTACAAACTCAACATATAATATGGATATAGATTTATTTTCGTCTCTATTTTTTTATGAAGTTTGAAGAAAATTGTCTGGGACTTTTGGGTTATGGTATTCTATTTATAAATTGTCTTGCTTAAATTATATAGAATTGAATATGTACATTATTAGCTTGTGTCTGACCTTGCTTAGGTCTGTTCCTTATTCCTAGGCTTCAAAAGAGTATTAGACATCTCTTGCACCTCTTAAAAAGCATGTTCAAGGGTCAATAAGGCGTAATGCTGTTGCGGTGTTCTGCAAATTCCATGGTAGGTCATGTTCAAGGATCATGATGTACGCCTTTGTGTAACTTGTGCCTCTTCTGGACTATTTGGAAAAAGAGATATGAAAGATCTTTTGAGAATGTGGAACTCTCAATCCAAAGGCTGAAATACTTGTTTTTGTGTAACTTGTTAACTTGGACCAAACTATTTATAGGTAAAAGATTGATGTTCATAGTAGATTTCATTGATTAGTTGGCGTCGGTTTGAGGGAGTACCTCTTTGTTTCCTCTTCCATTTTTTTTTTTGGCGCTTTTTGGCTGCTGTTGTATACGTTGTGTGTACTTTGGTGTGCCCTTTTTGGTGCTTTTTAATATAAATCTCATTTACCGATCTTAAAAAAAAAAAAAAAAAAAAAAAAAATGATGTATGCCTCTCTGTGGTTGGGTTAAACAAGAGGTGTGTTCCTGATCTTTTTTGAACTCCATGTAATTGTGGCCCTGGTCTTGTAATAGTAACTTTTCTCTGTGAAATATCCCTTTATCTGACCAAGTAATGATTGCTCTTTTCCACAGGCCATAGATCATTTTTCTCTGATGGTTTTGAAAATGATATTTTTTAGCGAAAGAAATTTATCAAATAAAACAATGTGAATGATTCAATTTAGGTTGTTTTTAGATTGTGTGCTGCCTCTGCCTTTTATGTCTATCTTTATTAATTTGATATGAACATGGTATTTTGTCTTTTCTTTTTGCAGTAGCTGGTGTTAAGTTAAATCTTGAGCAGTGGTTTGGGATTCCACAGAAGATGGATATAATTGAATCCATCCTTGACATTCCGGTGCAAGATCCAAAAGAGGAAGAGTTCTCTTCTGCTGATTTGCATTGGACCAAGTTTGGAAATCCCGAGCACCATGATGATGTAGCTCTTATTCCTTATGCACGAGTTGATGCATTTATAATTGGAGAATGCTCTAATGTTGAATGTCCAACACGGTTTCATATTGAGAGGGGAAGAAAACGATCTAAAGGCAGCTTAAAGGAGTACAAAAATGATGAATATTTGGAATATAGGCTGTAAGTTTTTATAGTATTTGTTGACCTTGATATCCTCGTAGCTTTGTGTTTGTATGTCACTGTATGGTGCTGGGAGGGCACTACATTATGTTTAGAACCATAGTATCCAACTTGGATAAGCTCTATATAAGCATGCAAACTGCAATAAGGTTCTGAGCAACTTGATTTTATGGTAAACTTGATATTCTGTTTTGACACTTTCTGATTCAAAATTTTCAACAGTATGTATTCTAATTAATATCTCCTCGGTGCTAATAAAAATGCATGTATTGAGAAATTTTTTGTTGCTATCATTATTATTATTGTTACTATTCAAACTTCAGTTACTTATCGAGATTCAAAACCAGGGCTTAAATCCTTGTTTGGACAATTGCACATTTTGAAGTGCTTCCCAGTTAAAACTATCTGGTTTTTTTCACATCTAGTTCCACGAGTGGTGAATGATCAAGGTTTACAGTTGACCATAGACTTAGATATGTGTTGTAGGATGATTGAATGATATAGATTATATTGTTTATATTGTCACAAATTACTCTTTAAACCATAATTTAAGCTATTGTGCTGATCTTTTTTTCTTTTCTTTGTGAAGGTATTGGTGTTCATTTGGTCCTGAGAACTATGGGGAAGGTGGGGGTATATTGCCAAGCCGGAGATATAGACTTAACACCAGAAATCGTGCTGCTAGACCTCAATCTATGCGGGGCTGTACATGCCATTTTGTAGTGAAACGCCTGTATGCCCGTCCCTCACTTGCACTTATTATATATAATGATAGGCGTCATGTGAACAAGTCTGGTTTTGTCTGCCATGGTCCCCTTGACAGAGATGCAATTGGCCCTGGTGCCAAGAAAATTCCATACATTTGTAGTGAAATTCAGCAGCAAACAATGTCTATGATCTATCTTGGCATTCCTGAGGAAAACGTGTTAGAGAAACACATTGAGGGGATTCAACGTTACTGTGGTTCAAATGCCAAAGTTAATAGCCTTGCTTCCCAATATGTTCACAAACTTGGTATGATTATCAAACGCTCTACCCACGAATTGGATCTAGATGACCAAGCTAGCATTCGAATGTGGGTTGAACGCAATAAGAAATCCATATTCTTTTATCAGGATTCTTCAGAAGCAGATCCTTTCATTTTGGGCATTCAAACAGAATGGCAGTTGCAACAAATGATTCGATTTGGCCATCGCAGTATTATGGCGGTTGATTCCACATTTGGAATAAAGAGGCTCAAGGTAATTGACTCATTATGCTCATTTTTTTCAAGCTGTTCAATATTAACAAACAGGATATTTATATGCTATGATTGGTTTGGATGGCAGTACCCTTTGTGCACGCTTCTTGTGTTTGATTCAAGGCAGCATGCACTCCCTGTTGCATGGATTATTACCCGTAGTTTTGCTAAGCCAGATGTGTCTAAATGGATGAAAGCTCTTCTTGATCGAGCTCGTGGTATTGACATTGGGTGGAAGGTCAGTGGGTTTTTGATCGATGATGCAGCAGCAGAGATTGATTCCATAAGGCAGGATGCTCTTGCTCTTAAGTTTAATTTAATTTATATATCATATGATATAATATAGTTTAATTTGTTTGGTATCAACCTGTATTTCAGGGATGTATTTTGCTGCCCTGTGCTATTTTCCCTCTGGCGTGTCCGTAGATCATGGCTAAGGAATATCATCAAGAAAAGCAGCAATGTTGAAGTTCAGAGGGAGATGTTTAAACGGCTGGGAAAAATTGTCTACAGCATTTGGAGTGGAGTGGATTCTCTGGTTGCCTTAGAAGAATTCACCCAGGATTTTGTTGATCAAACTTCCTTCATAGAGTACTTCAAGGCATTGTGGATGCCTAAGATAGGTTAGATGACTTGCTCTCTCGCTGACACGTACTTGCCCGCATGCGCACATACACCCATCTACCACACATGCATACATCCACCTACACTTGCATCTGGATATTGTGTGTAACTGCCTCAATGTTGTCATATCTAAAATTAGTATCATTTCTGTTGCAGAAATGTGGATTGATATGATGAAAACACTTCCACTCGCAAGCCAGGAGGCATCAGGTGCCATAGAAGCATATCATGTGAAGCTGAAAGTTAAACTATATGATGATTCACATCTTGGTGCACTCCAGAGGGTTGATTGGTTAGTGCATAAGCTAACAACTGAGCTGCACTCAAGCTACTGGCTTGATCGCTATGCAGATGAAAGTGATTCCTTTCAGAATGTTAAGGAAGAATATATTGCTTCTACATCTTGGCACCGAGCACTGCGAATTCCTGACACTTCCATTATCTTGGAGGATAAGAACCAACTTTTTGCCAAGGTTTTAAGTCAAAAGGATAGCAATCTAACACATCTAGTGTGGAATCCTGGATCAGAATTTGCTTTTTGTGACTGTGAATGGGCAATGCAGGGAAACCTTTGCAAGCATATCATCAAGGTCAATATGATCTGCAAAAATCATCAAGCCTATCAGTCTTCCATGTCATTTCAGTCATTCAGAGAGATCTTAATGAATCTGTGGAGAAAACCAATGGATGATTCAGTTGCATTGGATCAGGCGGTGGCCTGGACACACCAGATGCTTGATCAAATTCAAAAGCTTGTTGAACTGAACAGTGCCAATGACATTGGCAGTGTGGTAAATAATCTGCCTTTGAAATGGGTTTCCAAGAAAGGTAGAACATTTGTTGGCAGACCATCATCCGCCCCATCACTTCCCTCTAGTTCCAAGAGTAAACCCCTGGATGCTGCTGCACGCAAAAAGAATCGGAAGCGGAAAAGATTGTCACGGTTGAGATAGTTGAATGATTTGGTAGATTAGGTTTTCTTCTTGGACAGTTTTGACCTATGCAAACTGGATTTCTGCTCATGATTCAGATAATTTCTTTGGGTATCCAATTCAGTTCCTGGTGGACACTTCAGTTTTCCAGAAACTTGTAATATATTCCATCTATCAAGAATGAGTGCGCTTGACCTTAGCACCAAACTTGTATTTTGGCGCATGGTGTGTTTATCTGGTAGCAGCTGGAGTTAAAGATTCCATTGAAGAAATGAAGGATTCATTCTTAACTTTTAGCTTCCTACACCTCTTTTCCTCAGCTGAATATCAAAGAGACTTTTCCATAGAAGGTAGATGGATGGCTCTACCATTAATATGATAGTCTTGGGCACTTCCATTGGTTTTTTGTTCCCACAGTCCTCAGGCTCTGTTACATTATTTGGTTTTTTTGGCCTCATATGCATAAATCTTTTGTCAGGAAGAAAGAGTATGGGGAAAATTTACTTTGATATTGATGATTGTATGATCTCCATGTTTTGTAGATTTACACCTGAGAAGCATGTATAGACCAGTTACAGAAGTAATAATTAGAACTATGTACATAGATTCTGTTTCTTAGCAGATTGCTTGTGGAGAGGTTTTTGTAATAGACCTTTATTATTTTCAAAGATTTTAAATTTTTTGCAATCAAATGCAGTATTTTCCCTTTTTTTTTCTTTTTTTTTTTTTTCTTTTTTCCTTTTACTGCAAAGAAATATAATCATGGGGGAATGCTTTGAACTGCTTTCTGACTGGCACTTCCTCTCTATATCTGAAAGTTTTTCCATGACCGGAAGCTGTCTGAAGAACTAACAACTAATGGCACATGCAATTCCCTAAGAGGCTGTGAATTTATGGAGTTTGAAATGGCACATGAATTCCAACCCTCTTACATGAACTTCAATAGAACTTTTGATGTTTTTGTCTCCTAAAATTTGGATTATTTCAGTGGTAATAATGTAACAATAAATTTAAAAACAAAATGAGATATTCTGAGCAAGGGGAGCTGGGCTGTCATTTGCCCACATGGAAATAGGGGTGGAGAAGCAAGAGGAATAAGAAGCCACATGATTTGATGGCGAAGGTGGACCCCAAGACTCACAACCCACCACACAAATTCTCATACAAAGGCTTTGTAGGCTGCCAATAGGAGTGAGGCAATCTCACCTTATCCACACTCCCACCACAACATTGCATTACATTCATCATCTCTTCCTTCCACATCACTCCTTATCAATTATCCAGCCCCCTTCCAAAACATTGCTTAGTCTCTGAATTTGCACTTCAGCTTCTCCTCTTGCACTTACAGCTGCAGCAATGGCATCAGTCAACTCCAGTGTTCTAGCATGTAACTATGCCATCTCCGGTCCTGGAGCTCCGGAGCTTAACTCCAAGCTTGTTTCAATGCCATCTGCTGCATCTCCAGCTGTGGCTGGTCTCAAAATGCCTGCGATCAGGGCCCAACAGGCCAGAGTTTCTGATTCCAAAAAATCGGATGCTGGCGAGGGGAGAAGAGCAGCCCTTGTGTACTTGGCTGCCACCCTTTTCACCACTGCTGCTGCCACCTCTTCTGCCAATGCTGGGGTCATTGACGACTACCTGGAAAAGAGCAAAGCGAACAAGGTTTGTTCCAGGATCCTTCTTTTTATGTTTTTTTATTTTGACTCCTATACAATTATAAACAATACTTATACTGAGGTCGAATCATGAATAGGAGTTGAACGACAAGAAAAGGTTGGCTACAAGCGGAGCAAACTTTGCCAGAGCGTACACTGTTCAATTTGGAACCTGCAAGTTCCCTGAGAACTTCACTGGCTGCCAGGATCTCGCCAAGAAAAAAGTGAAACCCATACTCTCAACTAATGTCCTCTGTTTTCCCAGTTGTATTACAATGATGACTGTATAACTGATTTTCTTCCGTTTTGTTGGTGCAGAAAGTGCCTTTCCTTTCTGAAGATCTAGAGTTGGAGTGTGAAGGAAGGGACAAGTTCAAGTGCGGTTCCAATGTTTTCTGGAAATGGTGAAGAGGGCAATCTGTTTATCTCTCTGGCAAACCATCTGCTACCCTCCAACATGTATCTAATTTTCCATCGAGAATCTTTAAATGCTTTACTTCTCTTATGTTCTCTCTACAGTTTCTCTGTTGCTTTCTTTTTCTTTTATTGAACACTCAGAGGTTATTGTGGAATGGTGGGAGTTTTGTGCCCAAACCTTGTGGCTGGGTTGGATCTCTAAACATGGCTTTGGGTTTAGGTTCCTTGGTTGGATCATTCTTAGATCGACTATATTTGATCAATACATAAAAAAACTAATGGGGTTGATCAGGGAACTCCTCCTCTGCCCCTACACTTAAAAGCGTGAGTGATCTAATAAGGGCTGTTTGTGGCACCTGCAAAATTGGGCTGCTCGATCACCATTACAGTTGCTTCCTATTTTAATTTACTGATGGTTGGTTTTCCTGCATACAAGGATTCAAGATCATTACAGAAGGGCATTCTTCGATAACTAATGTAATTACTTTGCAGAAAATCAAACCATTCCCTTAGTAGGCAGATTGGGGTGAGTAGGGGTTAGCTCCCTGATGAGTTCAGGATTCTGTTGGGACTGTCCCATTGCCATCCCTAATGTCACAGATTCCCTGCTAGATTTCCTGCCTGTGTGCAAGTTAGAGAAGAATAGATAAATGAAAACCAATGAGTTTGAGTTCAAAATCCTGTTTCAACCAGTTGAGAACCAAGATGACAATGTGAACATCCCATTTATAAAATGAATTTTTTTTCTGTATACATATCCCAGTAATCTGTATACGTATCACAGTAATCTCTACAAAAACTAAATGGATTTTTCTATATGAACCTGTGATTGTATAACCCGAGCTTGAAATAAATAAATAAAAAGACAAAAATTACAGATGGAACATGGTTAAGAGAACCTGCCCAACATAAGACAAATCATCCTGACTAGCCAGTCCAACCACTAAAGATGATTGCACCTTCAGCAGAATCTTGAGGTAATAATGGGCTATAAGTGCTTTCAACCTCAAGAGCACTGGCACTAGATTGAATTTTTGCGCGACAAAATGCACAACAATCCCAATCCAATGATTCCCAAGCTGTGGTGTGGTTCAAATTTATATCTCATTTGCTCAAAGCTGACGCAGATCCCCAATTGCTGAGATGTGATTCAAGTAAATCCTCAAGATCAAATTCAGTTAACTGCTATCAATTTGTAAATTTCCAAGGTGGTCTAAACACCATGATGAAGAAACATTGCTCTGCATCTGGGGACATGACACTGGAAAGACCGCATCTGTAAAACCTGAGACAAATTCGCAGTGCCATTTTGCTGCTGGAGCAAGACCAAGTAGAGTAACATTTTTCATGCATATCCCTTCATAAGGTGCACCCTCAATACCCTCCAAGACTGGGGCTTTTGTTGAATTCAAACTGACCACATTACTTATAAAAATACCCTTTATTTTTGGGACAGCTTTTGGGTCCCATCCGTCATCAGGGTGGTCATTGGAGCCTCTACTGAACCTTATAGGTACCTTAACTCTCTCCATTCTTATGTTATTTATGGTAATATTTACCACAAATCCTCCTCTCCCCTTATCAGTCTTTATTCGTACCCCAGCTGCAGAATCCCAAATATGCAAATCCTCCATAGTGACATTTGAAATTCCACCTGACATCTCACTGCCTATTCCAACCCCAGAACACGTTGGAGTAGTCCCTGAAAGTCTCCTCACTATGATGTTTGAGCTTGGACGAGCCATGGCGATGCCGTACTGATCCCACCCACTTTTCACTGCTACAAGATCATCCCCGCTCTCAATATAACAGTCTTCAATGCAGACATTGGTACTTGAGTCTAAACTATCAAGTAAGAGATTAGAACTTCTATTCATTTTTTTAATCCTTCTTTCATTGATCTAGCAAATATCATGCTTAGATGAAATGCAGAGGGGGAAGGAACAAAGAAAGGAGAGCATACCTGGATCAATACCATCGGTGTTTGGGGCATTAAGAGGAGCCAAGATTGTCACGTCTTTGATAACAACATTGCTGAAACAAGTAAAAAAGCAAATTAGCTAAGACCATAAAATTTACTCTCAAATAACAGGCAGAAAAAGAAGAAAAAAACAGTCATTAATCCTATTGTTAATGGGTGTTGTAATTCATTACATATTTCCCCTGTCCCTGTGCCTGCAAATCAATCCTTGAAACAATTAAGCCCACCATCAGGTCAGCTCCCATAAAATGTGTTCTTTTCCAATGAAATACCCCACTATTTCAAGTTCTTTTAGAGCGTCCCCTTTATTTTTCCCTTGAGCTCAAGGCAGTTTTCTTGGCTATACAAAAGGGAAAAATTAGGTCTACTAGTTAGTTTAAGATTGGATTGAGAATTGAGAGAAGCTCAAGGCTGCAAGCATAGCTATACTCAGTGTTTATATAGTCACTAATGTCACAAACTATGTTATTCTTCACTTTCTTTAGAGCGTAATCATTTTCTGATATTAAACCAATTATCTTTATCATGGTCCAAGAACGTCTATTTCATATCAAAATGAGCTTGATCATCGAATAACTGGATAAGCATATATACACTTGAAATTGCTAAAACTACCATGTAAAGAAAACAGAAGGTGAATAGAAATTAAAAATAGACCACTCAAGAGAAGCCAAACCTGCAGTAAACAGGATGGATAGTCCAGAAAGGAGAATTCATGAAGGTGAGGTTCGAAATGAGAATGTTGTGAGAGTTCTTAAGTTCAAGCAGGTGGCCTCGGGTGTGCTCCAATGTCCTGTTCCACCACAGCTCCCACCACATCTTTCCTTGACCATCAATTGTTCCATTCTGTCCTGAAACCAACCAAATAATACAGAGTGATGTGATGCTCATAAACCATCGGTTAAAGCTACCGGCAGTGCCCAAATTGAAATGTCACAACTATCCAATCCCGGGTGTCTGAGGGTACAGCAAAGGACTCCTTTGCTACTTTTTCTTGTTGCAAATATTTTCAATTTCATGTATGCACATTAGGGAGCAACAGATAATGTTCAACCACACAAAAAACTACCACAATGGAAACACCATCCCAAAAGGTGAATACAAGCATAGCTCAAATTCCAAAAGTGAAATAAAATGGATTGTTGATGCATCATACCAGTAATGACAACATTGGTGAGAGCATCTCCATGGATAAGACTAATATGTCTTCCACCTAATCTCTCTCTTCCTCTTCCGTATGAAGGCAATGGCTCTATGATTGGCCAGTCCTCCAAATCCTATTTTTCATACAATCCAAACAAACAGAAGTATTTAGTAACTCACCAACAAACCGATGCTTACCCAGAAAATTTTGAAAAGAAGAATTAATAAGGAAGTGTTTGGATTTAATTAATCTACCACTGGTTCAACTGATTCAATCACAACTGCATTGTGGTCTGAGCACTCAAGAAACACCATCACCATAATCACCAAAACAAACACCATCCTAAACATATTTCACTAATTTTTCAAAGGAAAAAAAGAA
Source organism: Vitis rotundifolia (assembly GCA_030254885.1). NCBI lineage: Eukaryota > Viridiplantae > Streptophyta > Magnoliopsida > Vitales > Vitaceae > Vitis > Vitis rotundifolia. The sequence goes on from CM058154.1 coordinate 22,316,320, forward strand.
AACCCAAATCCAACCACAACCCTCAATTCAATTAAATCATCCAAATAAACAAAAATCAAATAAACCCATTTCATAAAACAGGAAAAACCAAAACAGTAATTTTTTATTTTAAAATTTTGGTACCTGGGAACCCAGAATCACAGCACCCTCTTCCAGAAAAAGGGTGAAATTGCTGGTGAGATTGAAGCTTCCCGTAACCCATCTTCCTCTTGGAACGTTAAGCTGGGACCCACCTATGTTTCCGAAACTTTGCATGTACCGTATAGCCCTCCGAAACGTTTCTGTATTGGACGTCACGCCGTCGCCCACCCCACCGAAATCTCTTATCGACATCACCACCTTCCTCGGCGGCACCTCCCGGAAAAACCCGAAACAGCTGGGTGCTTCTTCCGATATTCTGGTTTCCCTGCCGCCCAACACGACCCATGTCGGGAAAACCGTTTTGGTGCCGATTTGGAAACAGGAAACGACTAGAACTATAAATACAAGTAGCAGAAATGCCCATGAAGGCCTGGTAAAACCACCCATTGCTGCACCAAACCATGCTTTCTCTGAATCCATTTTACACTTTAGATACATTAAACTTCTGAAATCTTCCAACTTAAAATTTATAATTTATAAAATTAAAAAAAAATAAATTAATTGAAAATAAAAACTGGGGTAGAAAAAATGGTGTATGGTGAGACGATGGGTGATATATGTACGAGGAGAGGAAGATTGGAGGCTTGCGCTTAAGGTGGAACAGTGCGCATTGCGCATGCTTGAGTGCGCCGTTTAGAAAGTGTGTTTTCTTTCGATTTAAATTACGCTTCTCTCCCTTCACTTCTAAACAATTACAAAAACTTATCTTGCTAGTTTTAACTTTTAATTAATTAATTAATTAATTAATTTATTACACTTTACCCCTAATTTATAATCTTTTTCACATGGTTGTCCCCTGAATGAAAAGCACATGTACTAAACACGTAACGTGATTAAATAAGGGTAAAATTGTCATTTCAACTTAAAAACTCTGAAACCCAAATCCAAAATTATATCATTGTTTAATGGATATCAAAGAAAAATGATAGATATTATTAAATAAAAAAAAAAAATACATATTATTAGATTATAAATAAATAAATTTTATGTGTTTTTTAAATTACTTTCATAATCAAGATAGAAATAAAATGATCACAATTATTTTTTTTTAAATTAAGATTAAACGCATATCATGGAAATAATTTATCTTTATTTTCTTAAATTAAAATAATTCAATACTGATTTTAATGGGTAACATTAATTTATTAATGTTTATTTTATATTCTAAATTTAGTAATATTTTATAAGCAAAATAAAAATAGAGAATTCAAAGTGTTGGATAAAACTTAATATTTATTATTTAATAACTTAAATTAATTTTAAATATTTAAATTATTAATTTTAATCTTATTATTGGATTCTTAATTTAAGTGACAAGGTTATTTGATAAAATTAATTTAAATTATATTTTATTAATTATGGAAAAGTTGATGATAAGAGAAATAATTTTGAAGAATATCCATTAAAGAAAAAAAAAAAAAAAAAAAAGGTGAAAGGGAAACCGGTAACAAGGGAAGCGTGACCACACAGGGGTGGGTAGGAAACGCGGAGGCGGCGGGGCGTGGATTGCGCATAGAGGCGTGTGTTAGCAAAGAGTTTCAAAGCCGGAGGTTGGGCCGAGTTTGGAAAGTTCGAGAAAGGCGTGATCTGGTCGGCGTGTCATGAGATTTTATCCTCTGTGGTTCAGACCAAAGGTGCACAAATATTCCACTGATATTTCATAGCCACGTCAGAATTTGTTTTTTCTCTTATTATGTGGCGAAGATCAGTTGGTGGAAAGTTAGGTGCAAATATGAGGCGCTCCGCACCAGATTTAGAGAAAATTGACAAGGGCGTGATAATTAAGGTAGTGTAAACGAAGCCGCTCGTCACGGGGTACTTTAACAAATATTTTAAAATGTCAACTGTTTGGATTCATGCCGTACTGACACGTGGCTAATTTGTTCTGTTAATTTAAACGTCCTTTCTCAGATGATTAATAGTAATCCTACTTCATACCAATTTAGTGTTTCTTTAATTATTATCAACAATAAAATAAATAAAAATATATCAAAAATAAAACTAAAAGTAAAAAATTTAAAATACATTATATGTGTCCATCCTCGTATATCTTTTTATACATAACTCACTTTTTAAATGTTTTTAAAAGATAATAATTTTTTAAAAAAGAAATTAGAATATTAAAAATATAATTAAAACAAAAAATATAAAACTAAACATTGATTCTCGTCATAAATTAACTTACCGTAATATTAGGAAGTGTTTTTAATTTAAAAACTAAAAGTGTAGGGCTTCATATGCAACTAACTCTCCTAAAAAGAAATCCTAGTATCAATGACATTCAAGCGTTCACTCATCTCCCAACGATCTCCTCTCGGCAATACTCAGGAATTTAAATTCGTGACCTTGACTTTGATATCACTTATTGGATCTTAAACGTTATCAACTCTTCTAAAAGTAATTATTGTTAGGAAAAATACATATCCTACATTCACTCAAACGTCAACGACATTCAAATGCCATAACTTACATTTTAAATAATATAAAATTTTAATCTTCTTACTTTAATATACTTGTCTTACTTCTCCGCATCTTCATACCATTTTTTTTTTTATTATTATCAAGAACTCATTGTTAAAATTTTATTTTTCTACAAAAATTTACAACTTAATTTTCAATCTTTTATTTTTTTTCATAAATTCATTATCTTAATTTTGTTTCTCTAAATGATTTTGAAATCCTAATTTATTTCTTTATTGCTTATTTTATAGCTTAACTTTTTTCTACCGATAGTAATTTTGCTAATTTCTTTCACAAAAAAGGTTTTCTTATTTTTATATATTTAAAAGATAATACTTTTGCTAATTTCTTTCACAAAAAAGGTTTTTTTTTATATATTTTAAAAAAATATTTCGTGAAATGGTGATTATGAGTTGACAAAATTAACATTTTTTATATATTTAGTTTAAAAAAAATTTTAAATTTAATTGTATCTTTAATAATTTTTATTTTATTATTAAACAGTTCTTATTCAAGTTTAATGGAAATCGATAAAAAGATGAGACTACATAATTAACTGTCCAATTGAATACATTTTATAATTTTTATTTTTATATAAAACTAGAATACTTTATATTAAAAATAACATTAAAAAATTTTAAAATTTTGAACTACCAATTTTCTTTAATAACTTAGGGTTTGTTTAGAAATTATTTTTGGGAATAGTTTTATCTTATCTAGAAAAAAAAAAAAAAAAAAAACAAACAAACATATTTGACAATTAGAACTTGTTTTATATTTTCTCTTAATAACAGAAAATATGATATATTTTAAAAAACATCTTTTAGTTATTTTTTATTGTTTTCACTTATTTTAAAAAATAATTATACAAATATCTAAAGCGTTTGATATAAAAATTATTTTTAAAATATAATTAAATATATTTAAAACATTTTAAATTCTCAATCAGGTTTTTGTTCTACAAAATATTAGACAACAATTTTTAAAAACTGTTTTTTTAAAATTATTTTAAAAAACAGTTACCAAATAGGAACTTAACTTTTTAAATAATTGTTAAAACTATTATTATTATTATTATTATTATCTTATGTAAAAACCCATAGCGTACCAAAAAACTTTTCTTTCTATCCAATGTGGATATTATATTTTTAATATAAGCTATCTCTTGTATTTTTATAAAATTCATTACTATTTTTTTATTTTAAAAATATAAAATAGAATATGCATTTAAGCACGGATACCAACAAATCTCCAAATTACTTTTGCAATGAATAATAAATCCAACTTTTTTACCATCACCAAATTTTAAAAGCTAAAATCAATGGAATCGGGAATTTTATTCCAATTGGGCATGGGCTCGAATGTACTCCTCATCAACCCAACCATTACATGACCTTTGCTTTTCAATTTAATTATTATTATCCATAGTGTACGTACAATATTGCATGAAGATTCTTATTGCTTCAAAAATATTATTAATTTTGCTTTTCAATTTAATTTTTATTATCCATAGTGTACGTACAATATTGCATGAAGATTCTTATTGCTTCAAAAATATTATTAATTTTGCTTTTCAATTTAATTTTTATTATCCATAGTGTACGTACAATATTGCATGAAGATTCTTATTGCTTCAAAAATATTATTAATTTTGCTTTTCAATTTAATTTTTATTATCTACAAGGTATGTATAGTATCCATGAAGATTCCTACGTAGGAAAAATATTATTATAGCCGAAAAGGAGACGTAGTGGTGGTGAATGTGAACATGGAAAGGTATATTTTTATTTTAGTTTATATTTTTCAACCTTTCAATAAACTAAGTTAATGTCAAGGATCATTACTAGATGTAATAGACCTTAGTATTATTATTTAAGAATAATTTAATATTCTTAGGCTTTCACAAATGACACATTGACACATGGACCATTACTATGAACTCCCTATCATTTTTGAAAATCTTTATATAAATATTTTTGACCAATTTAAGGTTAGGTTTTTCTTCAAATCGATTTTCATTCTTTGATGTTATTCATCTTTTTGATTTCTTCTTTAGGATCGATGTATCTTCTTGATTGTTTCTAGAGAAATCTTTTTTTAACCCAAAATAAAGAATAGACTATCAAGTATAACACTTCCATTAAATTATAATTGAATATAAAAGAGTATTATGGAATCTCAAATCCCTTACCATATTATCATGAAAAATATGAAAACAAATAATTTAAAAATTTTATTGCGTCGACGAAAGTTTGATGCAAACATCATTAATCAAGAATACAAAGATAAAATAATCAATACAAACAGTACACGAGGTTTTAACATGATTTAACCAACTATGTCTATGTCTATGGATGAAAGAAAATTATTTTACTATATAATAAAGAATATTATAGAAGACAAAACCAAAATATTCCTATCGGATACCTCCTATTATTTCTCACATCTTTATCCATCTTGTGTAGTCTTTACATGTCCATCTTCATTTTATAACTTTTTTAGCAATTAGGATGATTGTATTGTGTGAAGCAAAGTTGTTCATTAGGGTGACAATATTGCGGTTTTATTTGCTATTAATTATAAAAATGTCATTATTATAGATACCCACCTTGACAATGTACTTGATTAAAAAGTACAAGGAATAAAGTAAGTGAGAAACATTTTATTTTGAAGATCTTCAATGGATGCATAGAGGGCGTTCATTGGGTATAATAAAATTAGGACTAATGACTTTGGATATTGTTCCTACTAAATTCAAATTCAATCATGATGCACCCCACTATTAGGAGAAAGCAATCATTTGAAATTAATTTTAATCCACATTACTTCCTCTTTCTCATCCCATGTTTGGCATGTATACATCTCACACAAGGAAAAGGCAAATGGGCTAGAAATGACATCTCTTTCCATAATGACACTACTAATTTTTGGTTGTTTGGGTACAAATCAAATTTCTTTTGGGTTCTCGTATGTAATAAATCTTTCTTTTATTGTTTTTTAAGGTTTATGAAAGGAAAATATGTATGGCTAAATCTTCTTAATGAATGTAACTTATTAAGTTTTGTTTGATTTAAAGTTTATTTTTCTAGTGAAAATATTTTACAAAAACTATAATTATATGCAAAAAAAGAAATTATTCATATCACTTAAAATAAATTTTTGTTTATGATTTTTTAATGTTGTCAAGTTTCATAATTTTTTAGTATTAATTATATTAGTTTTTGAGTTTTAAATTATTTTTAAAATTTTTTAAAAACTAATATATAAGTATAATTTAATTTGAAATTTATTTGCTTAATGATGAGTCACATGTAAAGAAATATTACATTTAAAGATTTTCAGTATCTTGGATCATGGAGAGAGAAGAAGAAATATATCATATTCAATTTTATTTATTTTTTATGATTAATTTTTTTTTTTTTTACATTTTCTTTTTTGTTTTGAAAAATCGGTGAAAATAATTTCTACTTCTTATGTAAAAAAATTGTTCTCTATTTCCTTTTATTTTAAAAACTAGAAACATAAGACAAGGGCAAAATAGTGCTATGTATTTTTAATAATAATTTTCTATTTTTAAAAATAGTAAACTTTTTCTTTTTAAATTACACTATCAAACAAACTCGTTATTTCTATATAAAATATAATAGCTCTTTGGGAATCATGTAGAAAGGTTAATGGTTTGAAAAAAACCTAAGGTTTTATGATCTCAAATTTTAAAATTTTGAAGTATTTTTAAATATATAAGATAAATTTATGCTTTTTATATAAATGTTATTACTAAATACTTTTTGTTATTAAAAAAAAAAAAACTTGTTATTGAATGTTTATTTAAACAAGATTAATGTTTGACAAAAGAAAGGAGAGAAAGTGATTGTTTCGATTATATTATGTTTGGTTCCTAAAAAATATTAAGGAAAGAAAAAAAAAAGATTTTTCAATATTTAGTTTTTCTATTACAAATATGAAAAAGATAAATATAATCAAAATTAGTTAAAAATTTATATATTTTTAAATTATTTAGTCTTTATATAAAAAATTTAAATAAATTAAATGAGTTTAAATTACGTTATGAAAATAATTTATTGATTTTAAATTTACTTTTTTATTTTTCTTTTCTTCTAATTTTCTTCTTTATTTTCTTTACTTCCCATTTTCCCTCAAACTTTTGATAACTAAATAAAACCCTAAGATAAAAATTAATTTGATACTTATTGGATTAAGTTGATTTTAAATTAAATTATGATTAAATTATTAAATTATATTAAGTCATTTAGTCGATTTATCAAAATTATATTAAATTATATTAAGGCTGTCATCTAGGATGCGAAGCACTTACTAGTTGCTACCTCATCTGCCCCTTTAGAGGCCACTATTCTTGAAATCCTGGCATTAGATTGGTCGCATCCTTCAAGAGAGTTAATGGGGGGATGTGGTATCTTTGCAAAGGGATCCACCCGATGACTAGTCCCTACTAGATCACTGACATCTCGCTGAGAAACCTGACCAAGATTGTTGGCAATGTGGTGCAAAGCTTGCATACAAACACACTGATTTTCTAGCTGCGTCTACAACAGGGCATTCTCCTGCCTTAACAACTCAGTCTGCTCAAGCATAGCTTCCATCCTCCTTTCCTGGTCTAACTGACGACTTTTGAACTTAGCTCGGAATGCATCCAGGGTAAAAGTCTCCCCACGTTCTGTTTCATCCATGATCCTTCCTTCCCAAGATCGTTATTTCCCCCTTTTTTTTTAAGGGTGGTTAATTCCCACTTTGCTCCGTCGTGCTTGGCCATGTTTCTTCGTGGGTCATCCATTTTAATCAAGTTCTCAAGATGGACTTATTTCTTCTATGGTCCCAAGAATGTAGCCCATAGTCCATGGTGTTAAGCCCATATCTCCTACAAGATAGGCAAAACTAACAAGGGTGCCCGTGGCCTCGGGGCTTGAGGTGTTACTCATAAACTCTGTGTTGAGGCTATTATATTGATAAGTTTCTTTTTTACCAAAACCTTTTCAAGATTTCTCTTGAAAGCTTGAAAGCTGGGAAATTAGAGTCAAAAGAAAGGCTATTTGTATCTTAATTCTAACTTTAAAAAATCGAGCCCTAAAGTGTTATGTCTCAATTTTAGATGACCATATTCTTGAGCCTCAGTTCTACCTTAGGGAATCTTAGAGTTTGTTTGGTTGTATGATTTAAAAATAATTTTTTACTTTTAAATATAGAAAACTATTTTTAAATATTTTTAATATTATTTGGTTATTGTTATTTGAAAATAGTTTTTAAAAATAAAGTACAACAGAAAACAATTTTTAGAGAATAAGTAGAAGTTATTTTCATCAGTTTTTAAAAACAAAATGAAAATATAGAAAAATTTGAAAAAATTATAAGTAAAATTGAAAATGATATCATTTCATTTTTCTCTCCACAATCTAATTGTGATACTAAAAATCTTAAAATATGGTCTTCCTTGAAATTATAGACACTTTTTTAAATTTATTTTAACTTCTCTAAATTTTTTCATTAAGAAAATACAATTTCAAAAATAATTTGAAACTCAAAAATCAATTTAATTAATACTAAAAAGTAATGGAACTTAATAACATTAGTAAGTCATAGACCAAAATTTTTTTTAAATGTCCGGGTTAATTTCTTCTTTATATAGATGCATATCATATTTTTACAAAAAAAAATTATTAGGAAAATAAATTCTAAATTAAGTAAAACTTAATGCGTTGGATTCATTAATGAATTTAATAATTTAAAAAAAAATTTAAAATTCAAATAGTGAAACACTTAGGATAAAAAAATTTATAGATAAAAATTGGTTTGAAACAACTTTATTGTTTCTCTTTTACATAGAATCCTTATTATCTGATTTTTTTTCATTAGGCAAATGAATTCCAAATTAAACAACACTTAATGTGTTAGATTCGTAAAAGTGTCTAATAATTTTTAAAAATAACTTAAAATCTAAATAGTGAACCAATTAATACCACAAATTTATGGATAAAAGTTGGTCTAAAATGAATCTATTGTTTATCTTCTACAGAGAATCATTATTTTAAAATTTTTTAATTAGACAAATACAGCTCAAATTAAACAAGACATCATGTGTTTGAATTAATAATTTTAGTAATTTTTAAAAATAATTTGAAACTCAAATAATAAATTCATTAATACCATAAATTTATGGATAAAAATTATAATGGTTCTATTTTTTTTTTTTTTATGTATATAATTATATTTTTATAAATTTTCTCACGATAAAAATGAACTTCAAATCAAGTAACACTTTGTATTGTATTTATTAATGAGTTCAACAATTTTTTAAAATAATTTGGATCTCAAAAAATAGATCTAATTAATCATTAAAAAAATAATAATCAAAACTAATATATTATAAATCATGATTTTATTATTTCTCTTATACACATAGATATATTTTTTGAATTTAGGTAAATAACTTATAAATTAAGTAAGACATAATTAATAATTTAAATTCTTTAATGAATTTTAAAATTTTAAAAATAATTTTGAATTAAAAAAATTCCAATTCATTGTAGATTAAATCAAAACATTTTAAAATAATATTTTGTAATTTAGTATTAAATATGTACATGAATAAAAAATTTAACTTATTTACATTTTAAAAAGGTTAAACTTTATTAATTATTTGTTTTAAATAAAATATTTTTAAAGATTATTATTATTTTTATTTAACAAAAAAAAATCCACCAAGGTGTTAATATCCTCATATTTTATAATATATACTAAAATAGTATATTTTTTATAAAAAAAATATAATTTATGATTTTATTATAATATTATTATTCATGTTTTACAAAAAAAAAATATTTTTAAATTTATTTATAATTTAAAAACTATTTTCATTTTTAATAAAATTTAAATTAAATTTAATTTATATTATGTAAATTGAATTTGCAATGTTTTTATAAAACCAATATTTTTAAAAACAATTTATCCAAACAAATTTCTTATTTTTTATTTTTAAAAACAACTTCTCAAGCGCTTTTATTTTTATAAAACACTAAAAAACTATTTTTTATTCTTTTAACTTAAAAAAAAAATTTCAAAACAAAATTTAAAAAATACAACTAAATAAAATTTTATACAAAATCTAAGAGAATTTTGGAGAACTATTTGGTAAAACAAACTAGACGGTATTCTTATTCGAGAATTTTACTTGTACAATCTTATAGGTGTGTGTTATGATATATTTTGGCGCTACCACAATTCTCATTAAGATTCTTTTACAATTTTAATTTCATTATATAAAAAATCAATAATAAAATACCTTTTAAAAATTAAAGAAACTAAACTTTAATATAAAATGGATTCATTTTTTTTATTAAAAAAAAGTATGTGTACATAAGTATGTATGTATGTATGTATCCATGCATACATACGTGTGTAGTTTGTTTTCATTTACTTTGTCAACAACCGCCATATAAAAACTTAAAACTATGATAAGATAGAGACGTTGGAATATCTTTTGATCGGAGAAGTCTAGAACGTGGGACACATAAGTTAATAAACATCCTTGGAAAAAATGGTTGACTTGAGCAAATTCCAAGGAAGCCTTGTAAAATAATGGGACAAACCCACTCTCTTCGAAGCTTCACCTTGCCTTCTCCCCTACTTCCACCCTCCCCCAAAGTCCTTTCCTTACACCCAAAGTCACCCACTTCTTTCAAAATTACCAATTGACCTCAAAGCCTAATGCATAAAAAATATTTTTGGTATTTTTTTTTAAATTGTTTTTTATTAAATAATATTTTATTAAAAATATCCTTTTTCGATTATATAAAAATATTTATTAATCCCTCATAAAAAAATGTTTTTGATAGAAGTTTATTGAGTAGTTTAAACCATTGCATTTTGATGACCAAGATTGGTTCAATGTCATTATTGGGCTTATAAAATTAAGCCGCCATATACCATAGAATATCATTTAATAAATTATGGCCAATGGTCTGGTGTATTAAATAATTCCTCTCCATCCTTTCCACATTAGTCCCCACCAAAACTTATAGAGATCCAACCACTATTTGGTAATTCAATCCAAAGCCAAGGTGACTTTGAAGATTCAAAGTCTACCCCGCTTTTTAAAGTGCAACCTTGTCCCCAAAATGTGATCCTCAAGCTCCATCTTCATATCCACACTTTTGTACAGGAGGAAAATTGAAGTCCCAATTCACCATGGATGTTGAACAGGAGGAGCTCCAATTTCTTGGCTTCTTTGGCATCATCAAAGAGTCTGTCAAGATCATATACTCATGGAGGAAAATCTTCAGCCAAATCACTCTAGCTCTCATCCTCCCTCTCACCTTCATATTCCTCGCTCATATTGAAGTCTCTGATTTCCTCTTTTTCAAGATCCTCAGGAATGAGGACAGGCTGGATCGAACCCGGGCTGGAACCCCCAAATATGAGAAGCTCTCCGATGTTATTTCCTCCGAGTGGATAGTCTTTTGGATTTTGAAGGTCGCATACTTCACCTGCCTCCTCATCTTCTCCCTCCTCTGCACATCCGCAGTTGTGTATGCGGTTGCCTGCGTGTACACCGCCAAGCAAATAACCTTCAAGAGGGTCCTGAGCGTAGTCCCAAAGGTGTGGAAGAGACTCATGGTCACCTTCATATGGAACTTCGTCATTGTTTTCTGCTACAACGTTGTCGCCGCGGTAGTTTTGTTCATGTGGGCTATCCTGATAGGAAACAACATTTTTGGACTTGTGATCCTCCCCTTTCTCTTGATCATATACGTCATGGGGTTTGTGTATATAAGCGTAATCTGGCATTTGGCGAGCGTTGTATCGGTGTTGGAAGACAGCTATGGGATCCAAGCCATGGTGAAGAGCAAGGCCTTGATAAAGGGCAAGATGGGAGTTGCAGTTGCAATTTTCCTCATCCTCAACATCTGTTATTTCATTATTCAGCTGGCTTTTGAGAACCTGGTTGTGTTGGGGTACCCATTGAGCACCCCGAATAGAATTCTGCTTGCAATCATCTTCTTCCTCTTTCTGTTCAAGTTGATTCTCTTTGGCCTCGTCATCCAAACAGTGATCTACTTCGTCTGCAAATCCTACCACCATGAAAACATCGACAAATCTTCTTTATCAGATCATCTCGAGGTTTATCTAGGCGAATACGTGCCTCTAAAGTCCAAGATGTCCAACTGGAGCAGTTCGAAATTTGATTCATTTGAATTGCTATGGAGATCGTCCCTATGTTTGCCAGAAATTTTGGGTGTTTTCTTTGTATACGCTACTGTTTATTAATTTATCCAGTAATATAATGGAAGAAGAAGCTGTTTCATTTGATTGGCTTTCCATGTTGTAATTATTTGGCCACTGATAATGGCCTCATCGTGGCTTACTGGCCAACAAAAAATGAAAGAACCATGAAAGCAAGAAAAGAAAAAAATTCCAAAATATTAAAATGGACATTTGGTGCCACACTGCCACGTGATGATGATGGCAGCATTGGACTAATTAATTAAATTTAAAAATATCTGTTAGTTTTCCTGTCATTTGTCAAGTTAGATGGCCATGCCTTTCATGTATGCTAACCTAGATATTACAACAAGCAATGAATGCTTCCTTTATTAAATATCATTTGGAAGGAAAGTTGATCATAAAAAATAAAAATAAAAAAGGGATCACCCACAATAATAATATTATTTTTTAGAATTATTTCATACCCTAACAACTTTATTATAGTTCTATAACTTTGGTTTAAAAGTCAATGGAAGAGAAATAAAATAAATTAGAGGCAGAATGACCCTTTTTTTTTTTTCTTACTTTTTATCTTTTCAAGCAAGAGGAAATTTTATGGGCTAGAGAGGAATAGAGTTTTCCACTTTTAAAGTAAACCCTTCAAAAAATAATTCAAATTTCATATTTAAACTAGAATCATCTTTTCCATAAGTAACTTTCTATTTTCCTCCTTAAACTTGGAAATAGTTTTTCAACATTCATGCTTAAAAAATTATTTTTTAAAAAAATGTTATATTTAATAAAAAAAAATGCCCTCAACTTCAACCTTAGTAATGAAATACATGACTTTTGAGAATTACATCTTAGAATTAGCTCCCAATTGAAGTTTTGTGGAGAAAATGTTACTACTTAACATGTTGGAAAATATCTACACTATTGTTCAAATCTCGAATATGCTCCTAGAGTAGTAATTTCGAGAATATTGATTTACAAAATATTTAGAGTTAATTAGATGTCTTCTAATTGTTGAACAAAATAACATTCTTCTATTAAAAAAAATCATCAATCTTGTATGATTGGTTTTGTGCCATTACTAAGCAAATGTCACATTTTCCCATGGACAAGACTATGAATGTGAACAAGACTGTGGTAGGGCCATAGTAGACATAGTTCCTAACATTATAATAGTTATATATGCACCTTACCCTTAGAGTCTTACGAGATAACAAACTAGGAACTCAATTACCCAAATACAGTTGTACTTTGATATGAACAAACTTGGTCACCTAAGGTCCTCTAGAATGTGTTGCATCATACTTAACTCCAATGGGGATCCTTTAAAGAACCAAAAGATTATTGTGTTTAAAGATTACAATTGTGTTATCAACTTCCAAGAAAAATTGATTATTACACCATCTGTTACTAAAATGGTCTTCATATCACCAATTCTTCTAAAACGAATTCGAGGAGATATATCTAACCTATTCATCCTTCTTAATTGTGAATTATTTTTTTATTTTATGGTGTCAATAGATGCTTCAACTAGATGATCACATGTTTTCTTTTGATCTAGGCTATTTTCTTAATTGATCCATCTAAGGGCTCAGATCTCAAATTATCTTATCATGGAAAGTAGAATGTAAAGAGGCTTGTAGTTGTTAAACACCACATATGTTGGTCCCGATGATGATAATATCATTGACATAAACAAGAAGAATGGTGATACCAACAACATAACGATGAAGAAACATGAAATGATAATTAGAACTCTAAATAAAATCCAACTTATGCAACAATTGGTGAAATTTATCAAACGATGCATGAGGAGCTTGTTTAAGCCCATAAAGAAAATGTCAAAGACAACATACATGAGTTTTGGAATCAAATCTTACTCTAGGAGAAAGACTCATGTAGACCTTTTCTTGAAGAATATCATGTAGAAAAGTGTTTTTAACATCCATTTGAAAAAGGGGCCATCCTTGTGAACTTGTAATGATTAACAAAGTTTGAATAGTTGTCATTTTAGCCATTGGAGCAAATGTCTCAAAATAATTGATCTCATATTCTTGTCAATTTCTAATAGTAACTAGGCAATTAAGCTTTTTCGCAATCCAAAGATCCATATGGTTTTTGTTTAATTAAGTCTATTTGCTCCTAATTGGTTGATACCCATTCAAGCTTCATTCATAATTGTTTTACCAATGTGAATGTTTTTTTAGCTTATGAATAGGAATTTGGAACCTCAATGGAGGATTAGGTAGTTATGATAGACAAGTGATTATGAGTTATAATTTGTCAAGTGGATCTTTGTAGAGGAGGTGCAATTGTCACATTGGTTGCCTCATGTTATTCATGACTTGGATCAAGGCAAGGAAAAGTTTCTTAATGATCGAGGAACTTTTGTTTCTTGACTTCTAATTATGCCTCTCTCCTATGCGCTACCCCAAGTTTAAACCTTATGACATTAGAAGTATCATGGTCAAAGTTATGAAGATAAGAATATGAAGATTGAGAAGTGAGAACATTAGAATTTTGGAAAAAAAAAAAAAGGAAAAACATTTTTTAACAAAAATGATATTTTGAGAAATGCTAGATGATGAGCAATGGAATCATAACAACGAAACCTTTGCAATTAGATACGTACCTAAGAAAATCATATCTAGTAGACTATATAATCAATTTATTCCTATTGGATGACAGAAGATGAGCATAAAAAAGGCATCTAAAAGCATGTGATAGAGTGCAATCAAGATATTGGTTATGCAAACAAGTGTATGGAGACTCATTATGAAGATTAAATAATAGAAAATGATTAATTAAATGCATGGTTATAGACAATGCTTCTACCTAAAATTGAGAAGGTATTGATGCATCAAGAAGCAAAGTTTGAGTAACATCTAAGAGATGTTAGTTTATTATTCAGCTACTCCTATTTGTTGAGGAATGTCTAGACAAGATTTTAGTGAAATTATTCCCTCATGTTGAAGGAATGTTTGAAATTCATTAGATGTGTTGTATTCACCTCTAGAATAAGATTTCAAGATTTTGATAGATGTGGGAAATTGATATTTTACATAAGCAAGAAATTGCTTGAAGTTTGAATATCATGCAAATATTAGATTATTGTGCCAAACAGTGAACACTAAGTACTAAGTAGGGAAGGGTGGTTTGATTGTTTCATTAAGATACATTTTCATCCTAAAAAAAATTATCATTTAGATGGATCCGAAGAAAAATTGGGTGGTTGCCTGCAAAAAAATATAACACACATCAAATTATTGAAAGAAGTGTGATAAAGTAGGATAAGTAGAACTAGTGATTTTTCTTTTGAACGGACAAAATCTGTCGCAGCCAACTGACAAAACTCAAGAAAAAAAACCCAAAATATCAAAGAAAAATGGGTGCCTGTAAGGTTCCACCCATATCCTGTTTCCTCCTGCCCACACCCCCAAACTGCAAAACCCCAATCCCAATCCGTCAAAAATTAAACCCCAATTCTCCAAACAGACGCGGTTTGTTGATTTCCACGTCCAGTCTTGTTCTTCTTCTTCTTCCCCCTCCCACTTCCTCCTCTGCTCTTCCCACCTTCGACCCCGTCTCTCCAAATGAAAGAGACGCAAGCGCTGACGTCTCTCGGAGAGTCTCCGAGGCCGTCAGTTTGTTGGAGAAAGGTAGAGAGTTGCAAGCTCAGGGCGACTTCGAACGGGCTCTTCAGTACTTCACTCAGGTCCGTTTGGCTCCCGAGAAACCTCTGGAAAATAATAACAAATTCGATGTAGTTTCGCACCAACAACACAGAATCTTCTTATCTTACTTGGGTTTCAGGCCTTATTCGAATATAGTGAAGTGTTACACTTCACTGGTAAATTCATTTCTGTGTTTGGGCGGGCCTGGCTGCTACTTTACTATAATTGCTTTACTATTCTTACTGTTTTATTTTCATTTGGATGGAATTATTTCTTTCAATATGATGTTTTACACAATAATTTCTCTGCTGGCATAACAATATCACGTAAGGACATGGCTTGTTTACATGGCTAGGTAGCTAGATAATTGAGTGATGTAGGGAGTGATATAGCTGTGACACCTTGAACCGAGGCAGGGCAACAGAATCATTTCACATGTGGAGCTGGAAAGCCCAATGTATGAATGAATCTTCAAAGGAAACAAAATGTAGCTAGATAAATTAGACAAATCAGAATAAAGGAAAAAATAAAATTACTACTTGAAGAGATGTTACCTCAATAAATGAAAACACTAGAAAGCCACTCCAACTGTCCCAACCCCACCTTACCTAGGTCAAGAATCAATAAGATCATGACCATACTTTGTTAGTTGTTACCGTTCTGTGATGCCCCTGGATCTACCTGCTCTTGGGTCTGAGTGTCACAGAAGCATCTTCCATGCCAGTTTGCTCTCAGGAAAATGCTAACCTGCCATGTTAGTATGTGGTAATGCGATAAGAGTATCATCTTCCAAGTCCAAAATTTTGTCCTTTAGGCAGGCCATTAGAGCTTTCTGCCCAAATGTGGATGTGGATGCAGATAATTACTTGTTGAATTTTAAACCATGAGCACTTTCGTTGGCTGTTATTTGTGGTTATTTTTTCAAGATTGCTTCATCTCACCTACCCATAAAGGCTTTAATTTCTTAAGTGATTGAAAAAAATCAGCACTTTTGCCTGTGATAATGAAGTAAATTGATATACACAAGATTGGCATTATTTTACTCTCATTTAAAATTATGTTCTAGAAATCATATTATTTTTTATTTTAATAAACAAAGCAATGCCAATTTGTTTTCTTCTTGCATAGTTTGGAGTCTTTGACAGCATTATTAAGGACTCTGGACATCTGCTATTTCATTTTTGACCAACGTGTGTAAGTTTGACACTCAATTGCAATTTGTTTTTGCCATGATTTTCAGTTATCATGGTCAAGTTCTTGGTTAGAGAAACGATGGCCAAGTTTGACACTCAACTGCAATTTGTGATACTTACCTACTATCTGATTTAATCGACTGGTTCCTGCCATTTCCTGGGTTTTCACACGAGGAAATTATTGGTTTGAAAGGCAATTAAGCAACTGTAATTGTTTTATACCAATTCTCTTCATACTTTGACACTGTAGAGTGAAAAAAACTAGTATTTCTTCCAGAACTCCACCTTTTATCATAGAAAAGAAAGAAATTCATCCTCTTTGAGTGACAATTGGTTACACAATCATCTTCATAATGAGATTTTTGTTCCCATTATTTCCATAGAATTCCTGAATGGAACTTTTTTCGGATTGTGGGACATTCCTTAGAATTCTGGCAAAGGAATACTTTAAAAACACACAAATGGGATTTGGATTAGATAGTGATTTTTTTCCCCAAAAAATTACACCTGAGGTATGTAATAAGGATGCTCCCCTGTTTTCATTTCTTGCCATGTCAAATCTGAACAGAACATCTCTCTCTATTGCAGCTCACAAGAAGCCTCATCTTTAAAAAATACTAAATTTTGTCAGGACTGAATAATGTTTTGGGCAATCTGCTTGCTGCTTCAGAGCATATGTTTGTTCTTCTCTATTGCAAGTGTTTCTCCATTTTGTGTCTGAATATGTTCCTGGTGATATCAATTATCTAGCTTGTACCCTGTTAGAAGACAGATGATTTCAATTCCTATTGATCAAGTTATTGAGATTCAGTGAAATGTTGAAACACCATGGCAGACTTTCCTCCTATTTTGTGTCTCAATATTGGCATTGCTGTCCTTATACTGAAGTAATGCTGCCTTTTCCAATTATTTACTCCCAGAACTGTTTGATGCTGCACTAAAACTGATCATGGCATCATGGTTGGATAAATGTGTGTTTAATATAAACATTCCATCTTGGTTGTCATCATCTGCTTTTCATCAGTATAATTATGTAGCCTTGTGAGTGAAGGTTATCCACATGGAAACGCATCTTGTGATTTAGGTTTCCCAATGAGTGAGCATAAAATTTCCTCACACAGATGAAGCTTCTCTCTTTATCTTCTTTGCATAATGTGAATTTCACAAAGGGCATGTCCAGGTTTGCAGAATATTAACAGAGATTTAGTAAATGAAACAAAAGAAATTTGGTTCTTACACAATCACATATAGAGTGAAAGGACCCAGCTCAAACTGGTATCCTTTTGACATGAATGGCAAATTGCTGAGTGAATATATGATGTATTATAGTGTGAACATTTTTGGACCTGAAGGAAATTTTGTGTAGAATCCTCATTTTTGTGAATCTATTATGGTTGCAATGCAGTTCAAATCTTGTTTATAATGTATGTGTGTGTGTATACACTTAATTTGCTTGTCTATCACACAATCTAACTCAATTTGTATGGCCTTCTGATAGATTGAAAATTTTATGACATCTGCTAATAGAGGATCTACTTTTTTATTTTTTCTTTTCCTTGTAATCTTAAGCAAGGCATCTAAAGAACATGCCTGTTTCAAATTTTATATTGACCTGAGTATCATTCTTCCATCTCATATTTTTGTGCTAAAAAATACCCACACAAAAAAAAAAATTACTCTCCTCTACTTCTGGTCTGAGAGGTCACCTTTGACTTGCTTTTTTAAATGAGAAAAAACCCTTAAATCAAAATTTTCATTTTGCTAATAAAATGTCAAAAAAAAAAAAAAAAAAACCGGTTTCAAGAAGTTTAGGATATGTATCACCAATCATAAGATCGTTAAAAATGGCTCCTCTAAGATGGGAGTTCCTGATGTACTTTGTTCAAAGCAGGAATCAAAACAGTCTTGTAAAATTTATGTCATGAATATGCTTGATTATTTCACCTGCAGAAGCAACTATATGACCCTGAACAGGGGGCTGCTTTTCCCCTTCTACCATCATCACAATTAGTGTTTACAACTTTGACGGCATCATAAAAAAAGATAAGCCCTGTTTCTTACAAACTATAAGCCAGTACTTGACTCAGGTGGTTTCCTAGTGAGACATTTATGTGTTTTTCTTTCGTTGTTTATTTTTGTCCTATGTCTATTTTTCATGTACAACTCATCTGATTATGATATAATCAGGTAAACCATTTGCCATTGTGTTGGCTAATCAAAGATCATTTGGTTGGCATGATATGTTCTTAATTTCAGGTAGTTAACAACTATAAAGACTTTGCTTTCTCAGACTATGCAAGAGTAGGGAGGGCATTGGCCTTATATGAGGTTGGTGACAGACAAGAAGCTATAGCAGAGATGGAAGATGTTTCCATATCTCTAAAGGGATATCCAGGTAGTCTTGAAGATGTTTCCATGTCTCTTGGTTTACATACTTTGCCATTGTAACATTCTTGTTTGGGGTTCTCTGCAGAAGTGCATGCAGCTCTAGCAGCAGCTTTATATGCAGACAAGCATGCTCCACTCCTTGCTGAAAACCAGTTCACAATTGCTACTCTACTTGATCCCCACTATACAGACATTGCCTATGTAAGAGAAACAAAGCATTGGCCTCCAAGCTTAATTAGTTCATTGCAACACTTCATCACACTCTCATAGGCCTTTGTAATATTGTATATAGAGCTTGTTATTGGCCAAAGGTAACTGCCATGGATGTTTGGTTATTTTGGTTGCTTTTTTACTTGCCAATCGTGAAATTTTAAAGCTAGATATTTCATCATGTAATGTATCAATATTTCACATATAAGAGCCAAGTGGTATGTGGGAATACAGACAATGCATTTTGTTGATTTCCACGTGTTCTTTTCCATCTTTTATGTACATTTATTTGGGAAGAGTATGGTGTTATTGTACTTTAATTGCAGCCCTTAGGCATCTTGTAATGCTATCATTGCATTAGCAAGTCAAGAGGTGTTGCTTCGCCCGATGACCTTTCATCCTTCTCTGTCAGATCATAATCCGTGCCCGCATGTATGTTGTAGCATGCTTTGTCACCTGTGTCTGTGTGGGGTATGACCACTCACTAGTTTTTTTCTACCAGTTAAGTTCAACGGCATCATCATTTCTTTTCTCGTCTTTTTTGCCTGGAGGAGTTCTCACTGCCCATAGATTTAGGCATTTGAGTAGCAGTTTTTTTCAGTCAGTTGTCATCTTGGACATGGAGAGTTCTGATCTGCGCTTTGATGTCTTTGCTTTGGCTGATGCATACCTGGTTATGTCTAGTTTTCAAGTGCGGCTGCTTCGGATTGTTATCAATGTTATAAGAGCATGAACAACCACCATTCTAATGGTATAATATCAGGTATGCTAACAGCAAAGGCCCTCATACTTACAGTGGTGAATACATGAGACCTGTAGACCAAATCTCCCTCAGCAGATCTTAAGGATGTTTGCAAGGGGTACTTTTTGTGAGTGGTCTGTTCAAGGCCATCTCTAGTGGGAGTTGTTGCAATACCCATAACAAGTAATGGTCCTCCCCTGGTTTTTGAAGTCCAAAAGTGTGAACAGCTGTTCCACTTATTCGGTGGCGTCGCACAAGTCATTTGACGGGTCAAGTTTCTCCCCCTTTTCGCCATAGTTTTGGGCCAAAATGAGATGCACCATCTCATTTACTTGGGTTGCTTCCTCGCCGAAATTGTAGACAATTCTCATGCTTTGGGTGTCTTGGCCTCTTTTAACTTCTGCCATCAATAAAGGTAAAGAAACCCACTTGTCTCTTAGACTCATACGGTCCTTTGTGGGTCCTCCCACAGGAAAGATTACAGATAGTTTGCAGTGCCAGAAACATTCCTTTCCAATGGTACCTAGCCGTCCATCCTAAGTCGAGCATTGTTATAATAATACCACATCAGAGTTGGTAAAATCTGATCAGTTTTTTCAATCTGTTGAGTGTATTAAACTAATATGACTTGCATTTTCTTGGGTAGACTCACTGATATGGGATGTAAATTTTTACGAAATTAAGGGTATGACAGACAACCCAGAGAAGCAAATTTGAGAACCTAGCAGCACTGGTAAATTTAGGCAATGTATATGTGGTCAGTTGAATTCTGCCCTTGGAGAGCCAAATTCAGATTAGGAATTTTTTTTTTTTTTTTTTTTTTTGGTTCAGTTTGATTAGTCTTGATAAAGTAGGTTCTCACTCTCAGTTTGAAGTTTGACCAGACTCTCTGCAAATTATTATTATTATTTTTTTTGGAATTTTCCCCTGCAGATTTTACCCACAAATTCATCCCTTAGAATGAAGTTTGTGATTGAATCTTTGAGATCACATCATGAAATTATAAATGATAGACAATCCTCTTCTTTTGGTAAAGTAATAGTTTGTGTAAAGTAAAGCATTATGGAACCCGTAAGTACAAATTGATGCTTCTTTACAACTGATAGAGAAAGAGAGAGACATCACATAGTAGAGACAAGAAACATTTAGGCATCATCAATCATATTGTTCAATGGTTTTAGTCCATAGTTCTCGTTGATCTAAGAAGCTTAAGCAGCATTCTTGCCTTTGTCTTGATCGTCCCACTGCACTGGCTCTGAAGCAAAAACAACAACTGTGTCAAAACTCCTGCAGAAATGGCTTCTTCCCTTGCCCGTAATGAATCACTGCATAGCACCATAAGAGAGCTAACAGCGTTCTCACTGCCTTGGTGATCTGATACTTTGAAAATCATCTTAACCAGGGCCTTAACACCATTGGGATTGTTAAGGGCCGCCTCTCTTGCACTCTCTACTCCTAAAAGCACTTCTAGTACTGCTATTGCCAATGGCGCTGCGCTTTTTTCTCTCACTTGGGCATTGGAAATGTAGCTTATGAGTCCATCTACTGCCCCTTCTCTTACCAAATTTTCTTTATTTGATTCTACAGAGCACAATGCCAACATGGCTTTGATTCCGGCTTCAGAAGCCTCGCAGTCATGGTGAACAAGGAGGACTATTCCCTGTAAGAGTTGGTGGGTCGTTCCAAGCGTAGCACAGAGCTCTTTTGTCTCTGAGGAAGATGAAACTGCCTCCAGAAGATTACATAAACTAGTCTTTATCATGGGGGTCCCGTGTTTGAACAAAACGACCAAAGATGCTAAGTTTGACTCCTCTTTCAGCATGTTTAGGCACCCCAATTCACTGAAAGCCAGCAATTTCAAGGCACAAGAAAGTGCTTCCTCCACAAGCTTCAAACTGTACCTAGATTGCTTGGCTTCTACCTTTCCAAATACAAGTTCCAATAGCAATGGCAAGAAGCCCAATTGGATCATATAAGAATTCCTAGATGGCAATTCATCACTCGAAACTCGAATTGCTTTGAGTGTCTCAAGCTTGTTCTCCAATGAGGATTCCTGAGATTGAAGGCTGCACTTCATTGCAGCCAATGAGGGGCCAGGACCCATTACCGTCAAGCTCTCAGGATCCACTTGTTGACCTGTTTGAAGCCACTGATCTATCAAATGGCGAAGAGTATGGTTTGGAACCATAGATGGATCATGGAGCTTCTGCATTGTAACAGGGCATGTGAGGTTGCCTGCATCCAGCCATTTTTCTATGCTGGACCGATCGTACGTTTGGCCTGTGGATAGAGTGACTGGATCTGTGAACAAGTCTAGACTAATCGGGCATCTGAACAAGTGGGGTATCACCATTTCAGCCTCGTTCATTGAGGAGAACCCAAGCTTTCCAGCAGACTCCAAAAAACTAGTGGGAATTATTCAAACTGAGAATCCAAGAAATGGGTGCTGAGGTAGTCTGTGAGAGTGAGAGTGAGGAAACTGATGTAAATCCAATTTGTAGGAATTAGGAACATGAAAGCAGTGAGAAAAAGGGGAAGAGTAATAGTAAAAAAGAAAGCTAGTGGGGTTCCAATTCAGATTCCAGAGCAAAAGTGAGAAATGACAGGAGGAGGACGAGTAATCAACGGAAAATGGGAGGACAGAGAGAGAAGAGAAAACAAAGAGAAATGGAAGCAATAAAGAGGAAGTGATGGGAAAAGAAGTAGGCAGAAAGGTTTAAGAGTCAGAGCCCATAGTAGCAGTTCACACTGGCAGACAACACATGAGAGAGAGAGAGAGAGAGAGAGAGAGAGAGAGGGAAAAGTGCAATCTTAGTTGGAACTTGGAAGGAACGAGAGGAGAACACCCACATACAAACACCAAGAGAGGGACGGCCAAAGAAAACCAGATGGGCCTTATCCTATTCCAAGTGAGGAATTCCTACTACAAATATTGAATAATTTATAGTGATGGACCCCACCTCTCCCCATATATTTATTAGCCCAGTCAAACTGACCCACCTAAATCCAAAATAATTGTTAAATGTCTTTGAAGGTTGAATCTTACCCAACCATTGAGAGTTGAAAAGGAAGTGTGTGCTTCACAGATAGAGTGATGGTAGTCACAAGCCTCATGAGAATATCAATAATCAATGATATGCCAAAACCACCCCCTCAAAGAATCTAATTCATCATCATTCTATTTTCACACAACTCCTCTGTTTTCTCATACTCTTATCACCTCATTTAATCATTCCACACAAAACTCCAGCTTTCCAAGTCAAGCATTTCATTTGTTTCCAAAAATTGGAATAACCTCTCATCTCATCCGTCCCTTTTATTGACTGACCATATACCTCTTCGAGCTATATTGCCAATTATTCTAAAAGAGTCTCAGACCATCTGTCTCTCCACATATCTATGTCCCTTCTACAGTTAGTCTACCCTGTTTGGGTGATGACAAGTTTAGAGAAAGAACAAGGAATTATTCAAAAAAGAGTTTCTTACTCTATCTCTTCTTAATCTACTTTGTTTGGGTCATCAAAAGATTAATGTAAAAACAAGAAGTTATTCCAAAAGAGATGTCTTGTTATGTATACCCTCTACCACTTATTTTATTTTATTTGTACTATTTTTTTTATAGATAAACACAAATATATTAAATGGGCAAAAAGTCACAAAACATACAGGAAGTATACGACGCAGCCAAAGACAATAGCACAAAAGAAAAACAACCCCACTACTTTATTTGTACTATGATATATAAAAAAGAAAAAGAAAAAAAAAAGAAGCAAGGAATTATTCAAAAAGAGGTTCACACTAAAAAATAAATAATAATTTTTTATTATGAAAACATAAAATACAATATTTTTCAAAAAAAAAAAATATCATAAAATAAAAAATATAATATTTTCACAAAATATATTTTAATTATTTTCACTTGTTTTGCCAGAACTATTTAAAAATAATAATTATATAAATATAAAAATAATTAAAAATAAAATATTATATATAAAAAATATTAAAAAAATATATATGTTTTATAAATTGTTAATAGTTTTCAAAATTACTTTTTGAAAGTACTAATCAAATAGGGCCTTAGGAGGAGGAAAGGAAAATAATGACTTTCCCTTCATAATCTTATCTCTCTTTCTAGACAAAGAAAAAAAAAATTGAAAATGCATCCAACTTAAAATGAATTTTATAATATTTATTTATTTATTTTATTACTTTTATGAGTGTTACTTTTAATAGTCGCTTTTAGTGGTGTTGTAGATATCAATCAATAAAAAGAGCTCACACGCCCAAAATGTCCCTTTCTGCCTCTCTCTATCTTTCTATTTTCTTCTCCTTTGAGTTTTACTCCAATTACATATATATAATCTTATCATATCTTTGTTAAATGGTCCTACAAATATATATATTTAATATTTAATATTATATCAAATTGGTACCCTAATATTATTTATTTTCTATGATAATTCAAATAAAAAATACTATTTTTATAATTTGGGTTTGAGAAGCATGCATGGATCATGTCATAACTTTTTCCTAAGACATATTTTAAAAAAAGAAAAGAAAAATCTAACTAGGGTTCTTATTGTAAATTTAATGTGCCCTTTTTGCAAATTTTGTTTTTTATTATGTGTTTATTTGAAATATAGATATTAAATATTATTTTCATTTAAATTAAGAATGTGTTTATTAGTGATTTTAATAAATATTTTTAATTTTTTTAATATTTAAAAGATGAAATTTTTATAAAAAAAATTAAGAACACTCCTAAAATTAGTGTCAAATGGATTTAATATGAATGCTTCCCTTTTTTCCATCGAGCCACCCTTAAAATTAGTGTCAAATGGATTCAATATGAATGCTTCCCTTTTTTCCACGGAGCCACCCTTAAAATTAATGTCAAATGGATTCAATATAAATGCTTCTTTTTTTCACAGAGTCATTAAATTACGAAGAAATTATCAAAGAAAGAACTTTTGACAAGAAAATATTAAGCAAAATTTTCCAATTTTCCAAGAAGAAAAGGAGAAAAAGGAAAGAAGAAAACTAAAAATTAATTTCAAGAAATTTCTTGGCGGAATCGAAGTGTGAATGATGATGGCACAAGGAATAGGAATGCATGGGCATAAGAGAAATAATAAAAGCAATGTAGCCTTTTATATATATATATATATATATGATAAATAATAATGGATGGGTTGAGACTTTTGACTGCGTAAACATTCCAACCATTAGATAAGTCAATGTATGGCAGCTGCTGGGCTCCACACTGTCCCTTCTCATCATGTCTCCATCCGATGGTCAACAAAACTTTCCAAATCCCAAACTATAATGCCCTCCATTTTCTGCAATATTTTTAAGGGAAAAGCCTCCTTTAAAAATATAAGTAAAATGAGAATCATCTTTGCATATGATCCCAAAAGTAGTTATTATTTTATATATTTTTAGAGTAAAGGCATCGTCCAAATACAATTAGTACTTGAATAATGAATCCTCCTTTTTTTTTTTTTTTTCAAAAGCTTGTATTAAGATATATTTTTTCCAATTTTTAATCAAGTTGGTGGGATTATTGATGTAAACTTTTTTTAATTTGAATTGAGCTTTCCCCCATTTAAAAGTTTTCTCGATTGATGTGACAATCCATTAATTATAATTTTCATAATTGATTCATTATTTTTTTTTAAAATTTTTTTTCTTTCCCTTTCGACTATTTAAGAATTTATTCGATTGACCTAACAATTCATTGATTACATCGATTTGATTTCACAATTGATCATTATTTTTTAATCATTTTCTTTCTTTCTTCTTTTTTCATCTTTTACTCCTTTAAAAGTTTACTCGATCGACCCAACATTCCATCGATTATATCAACTTGATTTCACAATTGATCCATTATATGTTTTTTCTTCTCCTTCCACCCATTTAAGAGTTTATGTCTCGATCCAACAATCCATTGATTGTATTGACTTGATTTCACAGTTGGTCCATCAAACTCACGTTGTTTATAAATGACATCATATTGCATCGGTTAGAATAAAATTTTGACACTTCAGAAATATTTCAAAGAATAACAAGTAGAGGAGTTGTTATAAAATTTTTAATTATTTTTACTAATATTGTGAAAATAAAATAAAAAAACCATATAAATTTCTTCTCTTTAAGATTGTTTGAAGGATGAAGCTCTTAGAAATTTTTTTTTTTTTTTTTTGCAATGGTATTATAACATATGTAAAAATAATAATATTTTCTTGAAAGTATATTTGTTACCATTTATTCTTTTATGCTAACCATTGAAGGTGGGCAATAAAAAAATGTAAGTGTGATCAAAGTACAAATACAAAAAGTGGGGGGAAAAGACAAACCTTCTTATACTTTGTTCAAAGCATTAAAAACCTCTTTACATGCATCTTTGTCAAGTGAGCTGGCAAAGAAGACAACCCAAATGTTTACCAAAAATAGGTAAGATTGGTTATAAAATAAAAAAAATTTAAAAAAAATAGTGGGGTTGGGGGTGGGGGGTGGTGGGGTAGAAAAATTTGGAAAGGGAGAAATGAACAAGACAAAGAAGAAGATGACAAAAGAGAAAAGGCCACACCATGAAACTCTCGAAACTTGATAAATATGAAGAAACTTTTGGCCTTTGAAGACTATCTTGTCTGCCATTTGAACCATTCAACTTTCCCACTCATAATACTTGGTTTTTATATTAAGATGCTGATCCATTTTTCTTTATTCCTAAAAAGTTGAATAGAAGGTGGTCGTGTAATCTAGCTGAGGAGCATATGTAATCTAGAAGGAAAGATTTTTATTCTTTCTGCTTTCTTGCCTCATCAAATCACTTCAATGAAATTTTTTTTATTCACCTATTAATATAAAATTTTTAAATTTAATTTCAATCCTTCCATTTTAATGCTGGCAAATTGGTTTTCTAGCATTTTATCTTGCTTAAAGGAGGGTTTTTGAAAAAAAAGAAAAAAAGGGAAAAAATTTATTATTTCAAATGTTTTTAAAAATCTAAGAATTTTAAAGCCTCTTTAGTAATTGTTTTCGAAAATAATTTTAAAAAATAATTTTTGAAATTAAATTTTAAAAACTATTCTATTTGGGAACTTCATTTTTAAAGGAGGGTTTTTGGGGGAAAAAAAAAGGGTCAAAGTTTTTAAAAAATATGAGAATTTTAGGTTTTTATTTAATAATTGATTTTGAAAATAGTTCTAAAAAATAATTTTTAAAAGTAGTTTTCAAAGTTTTTCTTGGAAATTTGGCAGAATAAAATTTTTTAGAAACATCAAATATTTTTAACCCATTTTTGATATTTTTAAACATATTTTAAAAATAATTTTGATATCAACAAGTAATTTATTTTTAATCATTCTACAAGTTCGTATAATTATTATTATTTTAAATAACTTAAAAAAATAAAAACAATTAAAAGATGTTTTATGAAAATATTATATTTTCTGTTTTTAAAAACAAAAAATAAAAACAGTTTTCTAACTATCAAACATGCTTTTTTTTTTTTTTGGAAAACAAAAAATTATTCTAAAAAACATTTATTAAATATAACCTTAAAATTATTTTTAAACCTATGATACTTTTTAAAATATTTAATTAAAAATAATCTTTTTAAGTATTGAAGTTATTTTTTAAAAGATATTTCAAAATTCAATCTTTTTGAAAAAAATATTTTTTTTATTGGATTCCTCTCAACTACAGTAAATATGAAAATATTTTTTGAATTTCCATATTTTAAAAAATTCTTTTGAAAACCCTGCCTTTTTTTTTTTTTTTTTTTTTCTAAACCATAATATCTAATATTATTCTCCCCAATCAATATTTGTTATTGAAAATATTGTCTGATATTATGTTGAAAGTTCCCATCTAATTTGACTTGAAGATATATAAAATAAGATTCTTTTTAAAGCATAAAAGAAATATAATCAAGAAAAATAACTAGGTGTGAATATTATGCCTTGTTTATTCTTATATTCATGTTTGAATAAAAATTTATGCTGCCAAGACAAGGGAGTCAAAGATTTTTGTTTAGAGAAAAGGATGATCCTCAATCAATCAATGAAAGTAAAGTTTACAATAGTATTCCCTTTCTGAAAGCAAAGTTTGATTTAAACTCTTTTTTTTTTTGTATTTTTATTTCTGACCACTTCAAACTAGGATAAATACAAAATTGAAGCTTGACCATAATTACACCCATAATTTTGAGATATTAGTCTTTAGGCACTATTGGTGAAGGATTGACATAAATTTGAAGCTTTAAAATATTTTATGGAATATTAAATTATTGGTTTGACTGCAAGAGTAATGGAAAAAATTTAGTAATTAATGAGTCTTTAATGATCAATTAGTTAATAATGTAATTTAAATTATTATGGACATTAACTAATACATTCAAGTCAACATCTTAAATAAAATGCAACTAAAATCAAATTAAGTGATTATTTTAAATTTTATTATATTAACTTTGATGTTAGATCATGCAACAGTTAATGGTAGAACATCTGCTCCCTACCTGATTGGAATCTGACAAGATATAAAATTTATAATTTCTATGGGTGCTTTTGTTGGCTTAAGTTTATCCAACCCTTGAAGAATTTCTTAAGCACATATCTTGGTCTACTCTTTTTTGGGTGTCTCTAAGCTCAAACTAGGGTTTCTTATATGTATGCTAAAAAAACTGGAAAAAAAAAATGGTATTTTGTAAAAAAGAAAAAGGGAGAAGAAAATAAGGGGTCACTTTTTTATAGATTGTATTAGAGCTCAAGGGCAAAAATGGAGGTTTCTTCATTAATCTTTTGAGAAAGCTTCTATTGTGTAATCTCTTCACTTTCTTCCTAATTTATTTTTTTTGTTTTTAAAGATGATAAATTCTTATTTCGAGTATTGATATATGTTTTCACTAGTTTTTAGAAGAAATCTTCATTATGTTATTTATTTATTTATTATTATTATTATCTCATTAGCGAGGTTTTGTCACATTCTATTTGTCATTTTACTTAGATATTCTTGGATATCCTCTTTAGCTGGGTTGTTATTATTGTGGAGGAAGTTTGAACTTGTGCAAATGAAATATTCACTATTTTCATAGGTGTTAGTTGTTTTCACTTCACTGAGTTGTTCTTCAATTGTCATTTGTTCCTAATAAATCATATCAAAGCCTACTTACGGGAATTCCTGATTTTGAAAGAGATAGAAATAAAAGGGATCTTAACCTCCATAGTAAACTTAACAACTCAAATTAGGTAATATGGAATTCCATGATTGAAGATTTTCTTCCTATTAAAGATTTATTAGATACTTTTGAGGGTGAAGAAGCTACGTCTAAGGATATTTCTAACTTAGAATGGAAAAAGGATTACCAAAAAGACAATTGTCTACATTAAGTAATTGATTGACACAACCTCACGCTATCATGTAGCAAATGAAACAAATACTAATGATCTCTGAAAAAACTTGGAGTTAGTGTTTGAACAAAAAACTACTTGCAATATATGTTTATATTGGTTGAAGAAATTAGTGAACATTAAGTTAAAAGGAAGAAATTCAATGATAGATCACTTGAATGCTTCTAAAAGCATGTAAATCAGTTAGTTGCTTCAAAAATAGTAATGGATGATAAAATGTGCCTCCTTCTTACTATGTTTAGTGTCGAATAGTTGGAAAACTTTTGATGTAACTATTAATAACTCTATTCTAAATGGGGCATTGTCTATGAAACTTGTGAAAGGAAATTTAGAGGAGTCGAGAAGGAAGACTTTTGACATAGAAAAGGCATAGACCCTTATCATAGAAAGTAGAAGAAGAAGCAAGAATGAAGGACAAAAATGTCATGATGAGTCTAAGGTCCTAGTCTAAGGATAAAATTAAATTCTTCCATTATGGCAAAGACAAGCATATGGAAAAAAAAAATTATCATGTTTGAAAAAAGGAACAAAATGAAGATAAGAAAAAAAAAACGATAAGAATGTTATAACATTTACATCCAAGAGTGATAAAGTTTTGGCACTTTCAAATGAGTGTTTATATATAGGTGAGCTAGGTGTTGAGTGGATTATAGAGACTATAACCTTTTACCATACTATTTCTCACATGAAGTTGTTTTTTACTATAGAGTTGGAGCTTTTGTCATAATCAAGATGGAAATTCAAGTCACTATGATTATAGGAATTCGTGATGTTTGCTTTGAAACTACTGTGCATTATATAGAGTTTAAGTCCAAAATAATCCATTGGTAGAAAAAAATGGTAAGAATAGTACTCATCTCAAAATATTTTTAAAAGAATCTTTTGTATCCACATAAGCATCCACATTGATGTTTTTTTTTTTTTTTTTAGTGTAAAAAATTACTGTTGGTAACTATGATTTTAAAAGTTTCAGAAATATCCTTAAAACCACAATCATAGACTGCGGTTTTACAATTTTCCTTAGAACCATAGTTAGTAACTATAGTTTCAAAATTATTTTTAATCCACCACCATTTTAATGGTATTGTGATTTTAATATTATTTTTAAAATATTCTTTATCATAATAACCATAAAACCACAATTAGTAACTATGGTTTTAAAAATATCCTAAAAACCACAGTCATAAACTGTGGTTTTACAATCTTCTTTAAAACCACAATTACTAATTGTGGTTTCACAAATATTTTTAAGGGGAACTTATGTAACCATACATCAACTAAAAAAAAAATGAGATTTTCAAACTTTGCTTTTTTATTTTTTATTTTAGTGTAAATTATGGATGTACCAAATTTCCTACCAAATTTCCTTTAAGTTTGTTTTGGAGTGGGGAAAATTTCTTACAATTTTCCATTGTCAATTTAAAATTATTTTTTTTACAAATTATCCTTAATAAATTTTTTCTTTACGACTGTTTTAAAATTATATATACATATAATCTTTATTTTTTCATATTTTCCTAGAAATTTTGAGAAAATAATTTCGCCTACATGCATTCCTATAAAAATTTATATATTTATGGTAAATAAAATATTTATTTGTTTTATGAATTTTATCATATATGAATTAAAAAAAATATTTTTTCATATTATTTTAAAATTTTAAAATAACTAAACAAATTGTTTATATTATTTTAAAATTTTATATTTTCATATGAAAATTAATACTAATGATTATGATTTTAGGTTATTCCTTATTAAGTATGATTTGAACTTATGTCTTGGTTAAAATGTATAATTTTTTAATTATATGAAAGAAAAATAAATTATGGTTGTAACAATTTGTTTAGTTAGAATTTATTTCATTTAGACTTTAGGATGCATTTAAGTCTTATTTGTTTAAATTATCAAGAAAACAAGTGAATAACATAACATCACTAATTTGAATTAACATTTTATATAACCTTAAATGTATTAACCAAAGTATTATAATTCTACAAATATGAAAAAAGCTCTCAATGTGTCCCACATGATGAAATCTTTCTCTTTCGTTGTGAACATTTACGGTAGATGACCATATTTGTTGTATCTATCTGTGTTATCTGAAAAGTCTTCATCTTTATAGACTGTGACACGCCATCTACATGAGCTGTCGAGTTAGATGTGACTGATGGAGGTAGAACTCGATGTACACATGGAGCTCGATGTCCTTTAGGTGGGTGCACATGTAATCGTGCAGCATAAGTTGTCCCCTTAAGAAAAAGTAGAGGTGTAATGGACTCTGTAACAGGTGGAGGTGCAATAGACTCTGTAACAGGTGGGGATGCAATATCATTCCAAAGTCCATTTTTAAGACTTATTACCAATTTAATAAATTTAAAATACTTAAAAAATAAATTACAATATTAATTTCTTTCTTCTTCCTATTAAATTTTATAAGATTTGTAGGATTTATGTACAAATATATTATCCATTTTTAAGTAGTAATTTAACCAATTTCACTTTTTAATTATCTAGTTGGCCACAATGAGAAATCTAAAACAAATATTAATGGAATATAGATAAATCTAAAATAAATATTAATGGAATATAAATATTATGCTAAAAGAAAAAACCAAAAATCTGTCACATTCTTATCAATAACATTTATAGATTGAAAATAAATGAAATTTAGGGCATGTTTGGTTGCTGTTTTTGAAAACTGCTTTAAAAAATAGTTTTTAAGAACAGTTTTTGGTTTTTTCAAAAATAAAATTGCATTTGAAAACTGAATTCTGGAAAATAGTTTTTGTTCTTAAAAATATAAAAAATATGTTTGATTGAGTTAATAAAATAAATTTTTTTTATAACAAATAAAACAAAAAACATGTTTGGAAGTTGTTTTTTTTTTTTTTTTTTAAATTTAATGTTTTCTTCATAACTCTTCTCTATTTATAGAAAAAGATATAAATAAATAAATAAATTCAATAAAAGATAATAATAAGAGGGTGATGGATTTAAATGGGAAATCAAATTATATTTTTAGTTTTATTTTATTTTAAATTTTGATCATATTTTTTTATATTTTAATTACAATAAATAAGAAGATGAAATATTTTAATAATAAATGACTAAATACCATACTAAATGAGGATTAATGATAAGGTAATCATTTTCAATAAATAGTTAGATTTTTTAATAAAAAGAAAAAAAAGTTATAATTTAAATTTAAAACTTTTGTTAGCACTCTAAATTGATTGTAGAAACATTGGATACAAATATTTAAAGGAAATATTGACAATTATGTAAAATCAAACATATTTTATTATTTTAAATATTGGTAAGAAATATTATTAATTAAAGGATTTATGATTTATATGGATATATTTATTTGAAGTTTTCTTAACTATTTACTTTTTTATCTCCCATTTTTTTTACTAAATTTTATCCCTTCAACATCCTTTCCAATCATTCTAATTTTTAAAATAAATAAATAAATTTTTTTTAAACATAAAAATAATTTGATAATTAAATTAATCTATAAATATAAATTCTTTTCAACATGTTTATTTTTTAAATATATATATATATATATATATATATATATATATATATTCTTTGATTAACTTAATATTTTAAAGATAAAAAAAAAATTATATTCATTTTTCAATTAATTTTTATAATTTTAAAATTTTAAAAATTGTATGCATTTTTTAATATAAAAATTATTTGTTTAATCACTTTTTATTTTCCTTTTTTTTTAATAAAAAAATTAAAAATTATTATTTTTATTTTAAAAAAAAACCCTTTTCAAATCTACCCCTTACCCTAATTTTTCATCTGCACATTCTTCTTCCTCTTGAAATCTCTCTCATCCATCTCTCTTCTCACGATCTCTCCCTCTCATTCCACATAATCCACACTCCTCTCTTCCTTTTTCATCTCAATACCTCTATTTTCCTAGTCCTCTTATCTCTCTCTCACACACACATATTCACCCACCTCCTTTGCCCATGCGAAGTTTAGATTGTAGCATTGCCACCATTACCAACACTATAACCGATCAATTTTCTCATTTAGAGAATGAAATTGGAAAAGAAAATTTTGAGAGCACAAATTTGAAGGCTTGTGGGTTTGTTCTCTATATGTGGATTTGAGATTTGATTGAATTTGTTGTAGGATACATTTTTTGAGGATTTGTGATTTGTTCTCTATGAATGGTTTTTTTGTTCTCCAATAGTGTTTTTTTTTTTTTTTTTTGTTCTCCATGATTTTTTGTGTTTTTTTTTCTTCCATTCACAGTGTAGAAAACACAAAAAACAACTTGAGATTGTTCTTCAAAACCACCAAATTAAAAACAAGGAGAACAAATTTAACAACACGGGAAACAATTGTCAAACGTGTTTTTAAGTGTCTTTTGTTCTCAAGAACAAAAAATAGTTTTCGGAAACAGAAACCAAACAAACCTTTAATTTTTTTAAAATTTCAAAAAAATTTCAAATGGTGTTTTTAACGTTTCATTTTCCTCTGTTTGGTTAGTGAGAAAGCTAAGAAAAATGAGGGCAAAAAACTCATGAACCACTTTTTCGATTTGATTCGTTGTTTATTTTCGGTATTTTTAATGTTTCATTTTTCTCTATTTGGTTAGTGAGAAAGCTGAGGAAAATAAGAGGAAAAAACTCATTAACCACTTCTATCCTCAAACCCACTTACTCAAATATTTGCCTATTATTTTACCCAAAATTAAATTGCTTCAAAAACTTACCTAGCTACTACAAGATGTTGCTGATGGGAGCTACTAGTGGAGCTGTTGGTGGGAGCTGCAGGTGGTGAGGAGAGAAAATGGGAGCCACAGATGGTAGAAGTTATATTGTAATTATATCATAAAGTGCAATGAGTTGCATGATTTAGTTTGTATAAATGAGATTGGATTCGTATAATTTTGACTATGATTTCTTGTAACATAAATTTCAAGTCTAAATATTGTTATTTTATTTTATTAGTATACTTATTTATAGGTTGTCTATTTACATACGAATTTTTTTAAATTAATTTCATAAGATTGCATGAATGATGCATTACTATCTATTAATGTGAATAAACTAAAAAAATCATCCTTTAAAGAAATTAATCTTGTAAAAATATATAGTTCACTTTCCCTTGTACTTTTATTTCGTATTAATTTGGTATGCAATATATGGTGTTTGGATGAATGTTCTCTTTGCATCAATGGAACCCTTGGGTTCCTAAAATTGAATAAAATAATTTTGATGAGTCATTTTTATGAATAAATTGCATTTTTCTTTGAGAAACAAATTCATTTTAGTTAATATATTATATTTGTATATGATTTCTATATTTGTAAATATTTCACTTTAAAATAAATTTGTAAAACATTATGAATAACCAAAACTTTTTTTTTTTTAATCAAATTGAGCACTAAGAGTTTGTTTACCGTTCTCGTATTTATATGCAAAATTTCCTTCTTCCCATATTACTCTAAAGTTGTTCTTAGTTAGCTATGCCTCCTACCCATACTAGTAGTCTAAGTGTGTCAACACAACAATTTGTTGAGAAACCTAGATTACTGTGTTCCTTGGCCTTGGATCTTATAGAGTATATGTTATCTATCCCTAGGGCATTTTAAATTTAACATTGTGGAAAAGAAGGGTTTCAAAAACCATAATACAAATTAGATTTAGAAATTAAAGTTTCATACCTACGATTCAGATGTTCCCAAATCAAATCTAAGTCGATGACGACGCCGTGGGTGTTGTAGAACTCATCTACCCAAGAGTTTTCTACTCAATCTCTCCCTCTTTGAAACCTAGCATGAGAGAAAAGTGAGTTTTTCTCTCTGTTAGCATCTTAGATTTAAGCAACGAAAGTAATATATATTTTTCAAAAATTGATCTTTAGGGTTAAAACATCAACTTTTAGGTTTTGATGTTCCTAAACCTTAAATTCCAAGTCTTTAAGAGTCAATTGATGTCCTCGAAAGTCTCATAAACCCACAATCTTCTACTTGATGACTCTTTCTTGATTTTAGCACACTTTCGGGAGAGAGAAGGGGGAAAAATGGTAGAGGCTATGACTTTTTTTTTTTTTTTTTTCTCTCTGGAGATGGAAGACCACTCTATGGAAAAGTTATAGAAATCCTAACCCCTAAAAGGGTATTTATAGAGTTCTCCAATGGGTTTAAGTGATTTTAGCCCACTAAGGGCTTAGATTACTTAATCTAGTCCAAAATGGGTCTTAATTGATTAATTGACTTAATAGAACCTATTAATTAGTCAAGTAGCCTAATCCAGAGACCTTGTTCACTTATCTCTATGCAGTCTTATGAAATTACCAAAATGCCCTTATGCACAAAAGTGAACCTAAAACTAATCCAACCCTCAAAAAACGTGCTAACAAGGTATATGAGCCCAAATAGAGATCATTAAGACCTATATGAGTACTAGCTCCCTTAAAATCCAATTATGAAGTTGATTCAACATCCCATTATAAAAAAATTAATTGAACTCTAGTATCCTATGTAAATAACAATGGGACACCATGGGCTCAAGTCCGTGACCTACTTTCCATTGCATTTAGTCTTCTCATGAATTGATATTTATAGTCTAACAAAGTGAAAGTTATCAACTTTTCAAGATTACCTCTGCTATCTATCCTTATATAAAGCAAATATCTGGTTTAGCACATAGTATCACATTCACAAGGCCACCTATTGTAAAGGTATAAGGTACTACCTTAATGTGATTTCTCTCTTCAAATGTCCAAAGACAATGATCTTGAGAAAGACAACTTTAAACCTTAGCAAACCTTTCTTGAAGTTATGCATTATGCACTTGACCAAATGCTCATCAATACAAGTGATATAGCGCAATTTTCCTATTCTTGTAGTCCCAAAGGACTTTAACCCAATAATATATTACGTCATTTCAAGATTTTCATCTAGAATTGAGTAGGTAAACAAATCTTGAATAATGACAATGTTCTTATATCATTCCTAATGAGTAGATTGGCATATCAACAAGATCTTAGAGTACTACCATGCTTCCTTGCACCTTTTTGTGCACACAAGGCCCTTTTGCTATGAAAATGTTTGCTTGTTGTATCTCATGAATGAGATGCATCGGAATGAATAAGAGTATTATGATGGATTTTACTATGGCTATTGTTGAAAAGGTTTTCCATAGTTAAAATGATATTTCGAACTATAAACTTAGATAAGCCTAGCCATATAAAACTCAAGGTTTCCATCTACTCCTTTGTTCCTTTTGTAAACCAACTTACACCTATGGGTTTTATCCTTTTAGGTGCTTCTATAAGAACCCAGACCATGTTAGAATACAAAGATTCTAACTATCCTTTCATAGCTCCATGCCAAGTATGAGCATTAAAGCTACTCATTGCTCCATCATAATCCATGAGAAATAAACCTCCCATTATGATGAGCCACATGTGTCCTAAAAGTATCAAGAATGATGTGTCTCAATACTCCAAGATCCATAGTATATTGTGTAATGTGGAATTATCTTCTACTATTCTCTAATATATATCACTCCTTGCAACTTTCCTTATCATATAGTCTCCATTAGAAATCTAACATTTGAATCAACAAGCACCTTCTAATGATCCTGACTATGAAGGTAATGATTCCTAAGAATATCCCTAAAAGGATTATAGGAAAATATGAGAAATCTATTGTCGATCTCACAATGTCTATCAAAGTTTGATTTCATCTTTCTTCTACTCCATTTTGTAATGGAGATCCTCGTGCACACAATTAGGATATAATCCTATGCTCCATAAGGAAACAATCAAACCTACTAGACACACCACCTTAATCTAATCGAAGTGCCTTGATACATTTACCCAATATGTTATTCAATTCCACTTCAACATTCAAAAAATTTATCAAAGATATCAAATTTCCTATCCATTTAATTCCTAATACATCTAAGTTATATACAATACAAGAGATGCCAGGTCAAAATGCTTCTAACATATATTGCATGAAAGAATGGTACATAAAAGTGAAACTAGAATAATATTAAATAAATAATAAATTTAAAATTTATTATATCATGACATGCTTTTAAAAGTTCAATCTTAACACTCATTGGATTTAAACTATAAAAAATTTCTCAAGCTGTTATCATTAAATATTCGAGGATGTTAGAATGAAAATATTGAAAGATACCAGGACAACGAAAAAAATAAAAAGAATATGTCCAGCATATAGGTATGAACCAAATATGTAAATACCACTTAATAAGAAGAGTAAAAGTTGAAAAAAAAAATTACAACATATTATGTAAATACAATTTTAAATTGAAAAAAAAAATTGTAAGATTAAATATCATTACTCATTTAAGTAGTATATAACATTCACATGACTGCAATTTTATTGAGGAATAATGGATAATATTCTTATGTATATTTTATGAATTGAAATATTATAAATTTTTTAATCATAGGTGCAAGGCAGGTACTTTCAACTAGTACTTAAAAATACCTGTGACTGCAAGGCTTGATGTTCAAAGACCATGCCATGGAAACATAACAGCGGCTCCATCTTACTTTCAAGAATACATGTTCCTCACCGTGACTCTCTCATTCTTTTTGCTGTTTAAACAAATTTTCAGTTCAAAATTAAAGGGATGCAATGATTTCATCAGTGTGTTCATAGCCATGGATGATACAGATATGAAATGGATTATTGACCAGATTTTATTGCCTATTTTGGATTTCTTTGAAGTCGTCATGCTTCAGGAGGTTTTCCTTTTTCTTTTTGGTAGGAGATTAGGGTCTTCTTGAAGATGGAGAAAAGGATGCTACTTATTGAGATTGGAAGCACTTGATCAGGCCATGTAGAATTCTGAGCATCTCTAGGTTTAAACAAAAATTCAACCAAAAAACAACAAAAATCTTTCAAACTAATGATATATTTCAATTTATCAGAAAAAAGTAAGAAAAAGAAAACCTAGAAACGAAAGTCTAAACTGCTGCAGATACTAATAAATGCATATGCTGCAACTGACCTGCCCATAAAAGAACATATTATACAGAGGAAAGGAAGAAAGGAAGAATTGCCTTCCAGATTGTATTTTTGCTATCTGTCTCTGTTTCATTTTAGGAGCCTTTGAAGTCATGGTTATGGACTGTATATAGCCGGCCCCCTCTGCTGCGGAGGCCTCCGGTTCATCTGCTGGAGACTATTATATTGGTCGATTGGTGGAGCCGGGCTGTCAGGCGTTCCCAATCCATCTTCTTGTGGCCCTACTCCAACATACTGTTGTACCACCAGCACTGAAACTGTTGCTGCAAAATCTGAAGAGGCCAGCATATCCCCAATCGCTCCGAGCTCTGGGCACTCGCTCCAGTCAGTGAGCCCTGCTGTGAGTGGTGATATCATTCCTTGTCCTCTCCCAACTATGAACAGATCATGTATGCTGTCTATTGATCTTATTGCCGCCACTGTCTCCTCTCCATTGTTAACAATCTTCTCTGTGTAAACAATCGATTCATCATTAGAATTCTTCATCCTGAAGTCGTTTATATACTCCTCATCAAGCTGTTTCTCTCTGTCACTGTCTGTTATCACTGTTAATATCCTAGGATCATTTGGATCATTGCTAGGCTCCACTGTGGACTCAACCGTGTCATCCCCGGGAATGAACCGCATCACGGTGAGGCTAATCCCAGGATGTTCAGACATCCTCCCTGCATATGACAGTGCCTCTCTATCATCTGGTCCGCCAAAGAACAGCACAGCAATGTGGTGAGATACCTGACTTGCAGCCAAGCGTGTGGATCCATTCAAGCCTCTGTCAACAAGAATACCGACTGAGCAAGGTGCATTTGCTAATAAATTCTGGTTCACTGCTCGAAAAGCTGGGTTTGTGGCTTCCATCCCTCCATCAACTGTTTGCTGCTTATGGAAAGGGATGATGATAAAGGCTACACGTTTGTCTTCTGCCAAGTTGCAGATATCTTCATGCATGGTGGAGTAAGGGGAAATTGCTGTCAGGGGCTGAACGGACACGCAGGAGGCATGCTGCTCGTAGTTCTCAAATGCGTTGATGATGTGGTCGGATTGAGCTTGGGTCCTGTTGAGGGCTGGGCGGCCAGATTTCCGAGTGTTGTGAACAATAAGCATAGCAGATGCACGGCCAGTGAGTTCTACTAGGTGGAGTACATAGATGCATATTGGTGATTTCTTGGAAGGGTAGGAGGCTTCGAGGAGGTTGATGATTGTTGGGACATTTCGAGGGGTGTGGATGCACACCAGTATTCTAAGCTCACCGTCTGGCTTTGACCTCTGAATTGTTCTTCGCTTATATGGGATGAATTTCCTCGCCGGCTTGTAAATATGTGTTACAACGGGTGCAACGATGGAAGTCATAACGACAGCTACTGTAACCATGATGGCGAATGTTTCATCGTCTAAGACCTGCAGTCAACACATTGTCAACATATGACTATTGAGAAGGTGTAGAAGCATCATAAAGAAAAAGGAAACAGTGAATGACAGAGTACATGTTGGTCCCTCCCAACGTTGAGGACGATCATTTCAACGAGGCCTTTGGTGTTCATGAGCAAGCCAAGGACAATTCCTTCACGTAAGGGCATCTGATAAAACAGAGCAACAATGAGAGTCCCAGCAATTTTGCCAGCGCAAGCAAGGATGATGACCAGAAGTAGAAATCCCCATGTAAGAGCTCCGTGGATTTTGGTGACATCAGTCTTAAGCCCGCTGATGGCAAAGAAGAGAGGAAGCAGAAGCCCTGAGACAAAGTCCTCAAGCT
Organism: Vitis rotundifolia; assembly: GCA_030254885.1. Classification (NCBI taxonomy): domain Eukaryota; kingdom Viridiplantae; phylum Streptophyta; class Magnoliopsida; order Vitales; family Vitaceae; genus Vitis; species Vitis rotundifolia. The sequence goes on from CM058154.1 coordinate 22,356,583, forward strand.
TTTCTATGAGAGTGACACCAAGTTGTCCATTTGGAATAACCAGACCAAAGACAAAAGCTCCAAAAACAGAGTGTGTTCCAATGGCATCTGTAACGAAACCAGAGATCATTACCCCAGTGAGAATGAGACATATATAGAACTCGCTGAAGGGTTCCCCCTCTGGAGTTCTCCGAATCATCCAGGAGATAACTGGTCTGACAACGAAAATACAAACTACGACAAAGAATGCACTGGATAGTATCACCCAGAGGGAAGCCAATGTACTACTCTCATTCTCGGCCAAGGCAATGGCCACAGCTAAGAGAACCCAAGCACACATGTCATTGATTAGAGCAGACGACATGGCCATTCTGCCAAGCTCTGTGTTGATGAGTTTGAGCTCTGCGAGAATCCGGGCTAACACTGGGAATGCAGTGACGGAGAGAGCAACCCCAAGGAAGAGGACAAAAGTGCCTCGATTTATTTGGCGATCTTCATGGTGAAGAATTAAGGAGAATGCGCAACCTATGATGAAGGGCAAGATCATGCCGATAGTAGCTATGGCAATGGCCTTTCTTCCAGTCCTCCGGATTACTGTGAGGTCCATTTCTACCCCAACCAGAAAGAGGAAGTAAAGAAGCCCTACATTTGCCATTGTCTCTAGTACCATCACACTTCGAAGGGGGAATATCATGTTGGCCAAATGCAGGTTTTGCCCGAGGACCGAAGGACCCAACAATACACCACCCTATATTCAGAAAGTCAGCCATCAGTTCTTCGATGGGAAACATCAATGGAGAAGAAGATGATGATGATGATGACAATTCATGCATTCTAACAATGGCAATAACAACATTCAACATGGGAAATTCCTTTCTCAGGTGGATTCACAGTGCTGCTATATATCAGTGTAAGTTGATTCAAAACATGCAAATCATCCAAAAACTTTGAAGTTTTCCTGATTACTAATCGCTCTATCACTTACTTTTGTTTTTCATTGCATACACTTGATGGGCCTTCTTATAATCAAATTCATAATGCATGCATACATGATACATACCAAGATCTCAGAGATGACACGAGGCTGGCGAAGAGGCTTCAAGATGAAAACCAGGAGGCGAGTGGTCACAACAACCAAAGTTAATTGCAAGATGAAGAGAGGAAGAGAATAATCTAAAGGGTTGTCACCCTGCCAAATGCCATTGGTGGTGATCATGGTGGGCGAATAACAGACGATGATATCGTCTGTTCTGTTGACTGTAGTCGTCACGTCACCCATTTTTTTTTTCCTTCTTTTTCACCACAACATAACCCCCCACCAGCGTCTAAATGAGTGTCGTGTTGCACTAGCTACCACCACCATGATTCCTAGGGAGCAACATCGTCTAATTCCTTCACACGCATGCAGAAAAAATGGAGAAAAAGGCAGAGAGACCAGTCTTGTTTCAGAGGGGAAGAGAGGGAGGGAAATGGGTGGAGGAGGAGGAGAAGAAAGATCAAAGGAGAAAGAAAAGTGTATGTCAGGAGGAAATGAGGAATGGAGAACGAAGTTAGGTTAGTTTTGGTGGTTGTCCGCCCCATTTGGAAGCTCTCTATTTTGTGGTCATTAGTAACCGTGCATGCACAGAGGCCTCTCTATTTTAAGAAACCAAAAAATGCTATTTCACAGCTTAAACCTCCCTCTTCTCACTCTACATTACACACCACTCCGATTAAGTTTCCATGATCCAGTTGTAGGGTTTTTCTATGCTACTTTTGGTACCATATACAAAAGTGCCACTCAATTAAAACTGCCCATATATATATATATATATATATATATATATATATATATATATATATATATATATATATTTCTTTGTATATTAAGAATGATTTCATTTTTTCTATATTTGGATTTTATTTTTTTATTATTTGTTGTTGCTTGAATTTTTATTTTTATTTTCTATTGTTGTGATTTGTGATTGTGCATCATTTGGGTACTGAGTGCATTAAAGGAACCTCTCCTCTCCTTATTTTATCTTTTGGTAGATGGGATTAGAGACTTCATATTTAAGGTTTAAAGGAAATTATTACTGTTTTAGTTTTTAAAATTAGTATAACAAGGATCAAAAGAGTGACTATACTTTCATATATTTTTTCTAACTTTTTATCTTCATTTATATCTATATATATATATATATATATATATATATCTTACAATGTTAATGAATATTAGTGAGGGGTTTAGATACATTTTCCATTTTTTTATTGAAATTAATTAGAAAATTAGTAATGGGGTAGCAATTAAGAATTCTAGCTACTCATGATTTGTGTCTGCATTTTTACATATATGGATTTGTAATAGAAAGGTGTGTTAAATTTTTAAAATTGTGAAGTATAGCTACTTTTACCTAAGTATAGATCCAAGAGGGGAATGAGGGTGAATTGAGTATTGATGAATTTAAAATATCAATGATTTAAAGGACGAAATAAACAATAATAAAGACAATCCATATTAAAATAGTGTAAGGATGTGAGTTATAAACATTGTTTTATAGTGGTTTAATCTAATCCCACCTATATTTGCTTGCTTCAAGCTCTAAAACCAATTTGAGGGCCCCACTAATCTTTCAATGCTTCAAATAAGTCTTAATCTCTTTACATTTGGATTCTCGATGCCAAGGGATCAACTTTCAACAATCAACTCTTAAGTGATATCTCAATCTCAAATTCCCTTATAAGGTTTACAATTGAAAAAAATTTACCATTGATATTGGCTCAAACAAATACAAAGTGAAGTTAGGATTGTAGAGTACATACTAAGGTGTGCAAGTCTTGGATCAAATTTGCACTCAAAGCTCTTAAATGGATGAAGGGTAAACTCAAGATGCTCTCTTACCAATAAATGAACTTTGAAGCAATTAGATATAAGATGTATTGGGAACTAGCTTTTTAGATACAATTTCCCTCAATTGATTGACCTAGATGATAAACCACAAGACTAGGCGTTGGTGGTAGAAGATACAACAAATAATTGCTAGAGGTTGCAAACCTCAACCCGTTGACTTGGATAGTCAACTAGTCACTCAATTGGTCGAGCTTCCTACCTCAATTGATGATTATTACCAAAATAGGGGGGAAGAAAACCAATTGAAAGGCCACCTTGAATAGTCTACCTAAGTGGTCAACTATAGTGTCCCTATTTCTTTGACAATTTTGAGAAATTGTACAAGTTTAAGTTCAATTAATCAAGGGATTTAACGAGAAACATTTCTCCTAATACATTTAAAAAATCCTATTTAAAATTTTTTTAACCAAGTTAAGGTAAGTAATTTTTCATCCAATTTATAAATGAATAAAACCAACTTTAAGAATCTTATGGATGAGTTAAGTGCTTTGAAGGTAAATGCAACGTAATAAACTCTTGATACACTATTCAATATTACAAAATATAATCCTAATCGTTTTGAACGCATTGATATCCTTATGATGTCTTACTTGATCTTCATTTTACTTTTGACTTTTCGACAATGTTAAGATAAACTAATATCAAAGTGCTTAAGAACATCATCGGTTACTTACCTTATTTTATAATAATCAAAATATCACTAAGAAGAATCTTGGTGTTGATACCAAAATTTGTTCCAAATTTATTTTTACATTAATTTTGAGCTCAATTTTATCATTAGATTTCAAACCCAATTACATTTGAATGTTTTGGCTCACTTATACATTTTAAATTTTAATTTTAATTTTAATTATTTTGTTTTATTTCTACTTTGTATTTTGTATTTTTTATTTTTGTATTTTTTTTTATTTTCTTTCTTTTTCTTCCTCCTCTTTTTTCTCACTTACTCCACCCACTCTCTCACTCTTTCTTTTGCTCATACCCTTCATACCTCACGTTAGGAGACCCCAGCCTCCTCCTGTCTTTCTTTTTTTTCTTTTTATTTTTTATTTTTTTTGGCTCCCCCACTCTCTTTTTTTCTTCTTCCTCCCCCCACTTACCTACATCACCAGAAGCCCATGACCCCTTCCCCTTTTGCTCCATTTTTCTTCCATTTTCCCTTTCTTTTTTCTATTTTTTCTTCTTTTCCTTTTCCTTCATACCCATTTCAAACCTTACCACACTCATTCAACCCTCATCATTGCCCAATAAGATGGTTGGCCAGTCATCGCCAGCTAGCAATTCTAACCATGTTCTTAAAAAATGGGTAAATTTCCTTTTACTTTATTTTATTTTTATTTTTATTTTGGTTTGCACAATAATTAATTCTGATTGTAGGAATGTTTGTGGACTTTATTTTGGATTTATTTATTGATTTAGGTCCATGCATATTGTGCTATTGGAATGTTTGATTGAGTTTATATAAATAATTTGGGCTCATTTGTTGGATGGGTCGATAATTGGTATGGGCATTGCTCATTTGAATTATTTAGTTTGAGTATGAGGTAATATTGTAGTATATTTTGGATGTTATTTTAGGCTTTGCATATTAAATTGGGTTTGGTTTAGGTTGTAGATTTTGGTTTACATATTAAATTAGGCTTGGATTTTGGGATATTGAATTTAAGTCTAATTGAATTTATTTTGATTTGTCATATTTTGGGCTTATTGATGACTATTGGATTATGCTTGTATGTTGATTATTAATTTGAAAATCTTGGACCAAGGCCTATAGCATGAGGGATATTTTCCTTCGGTTTTATTTGCTAATTTAGACCCATTTTAATTGGTGAAATTTATTAGACTAATTTGAAGTTTGAATTTGGACTTGAATATTTGTTTTGGATTTTGTACATTTTTTTATATTTCCATTTGGGCTCATTTTTGTTTTTGCATTGGTCCATTTCAATACTATATTGGTATTCTGATGGCTTAACACAGATTTGTGACACATGGAGGGTTGAATTTAATGAAAGAAAATGAGGTTTGGGAAGACTTTAAATGAGACATCGAGCTTGCTTCAGACTTGTTTGGATACACATTTTATTTTCTTATTTTTGTTTAGTTTCATTTCTAGTGACTTTTGTATATATGTATTTTTTGGTTGTGTAGAGAATTGAATCAATTCAAAATTTTCGTTTTAATAAACAAAACAATTTAACAATTATCTTTTAATGAAAAAAAAATCATAAAAATGCTTTTAAAGGAATTTGGAAAATTGTTTTTGTTAGAAAAATTGGGCTAATCCAACCTAAGTTAATCACCCTAGAGCGACCGGGGAAGGGGGTGGGGGGGGGGGGGGGGGGGGGGGGGGGGGGGGGGGGCGGGTTGAATAAGGTGATGGTCTCTTTTTGCAAATTTAATTTATGAGAATGCAAGAGACAATTACATGTAAATATATAATAAAATAATATAAAGACAATTGCATATAAAGTAAAATATTAGGGAAAAGAGAATGCAAACACAAGATTTTTATAGTAATTCGGCAAAACCTGACCTACATTCACTCTCCTCTAACTTCAATTTCAAGCTTAAGGTTCTATTAATTTAAGGCTTCCAAACCAAGCCTTCAAGCAATACAATTGAATTATGGTTCCAATCCACCATCTTGGACTTTTGGCTCCAAACACCCTTTACAATCCTCAAGAGATACCCCACTCATGAATAACCCCTCAAGTGATACCCCACACTTGAGAATCCTTAAGTGATATCTCACACTTAGATTTTTCCTCTCAAAGATTTACAAATAATTTCACAAAATCCTAATACAAAACTTTAGACTCAAATGTATAAGAAAAACTAAGATTGAATGGTACACTAATGTATGCAAGTTTTAGAACAATGAGGGACTAAAAAACACTCTTCCAAGGCTCAAATATATTCAAAAAATGTTTTGGAATGTTAAGTTCTTGAGACAATGAAGATTAGAGTTTTTTATAAAGGAAAACGATCAAACTAGCTGGTGGGAATTCAACTGGTCGAGTTGGGGATCGACCAGTTAACTAGCTGTTAGTATTTAATGTTTGGCAGGTGACCGTTGGACCTCGACCGCCCTTTGACCAAACTTCGACTGGACTTTGACCAATTGAGGTTCAATCTCGATCAGTTGAACAAGCGTTTTGGAAGAGAGATAAGGTTTTTGCACCTTTTGATTGATTGAGTTGAACAAGTTGATCGATTCCTCATCTGGTACAACCGCTTCAGCCATTTTTGGCTCAACAACCATTATTTTCAACTTAAAACATTTTAAACAAGTTTGGAAAATATTTGACACAAGGTTTTAGTTGAAAACCTGAAATCATCTAATTTTAAAGGATTTAAAATAAAATTACTTTTGGATGATTTTGGTTTATAAATTAATAATATAATGCATGAAAAACTTAATGCATCAACAACCTTACAAAGAGATCCTATAACGTTTAGGTCTTGAAAAACACTTTTTTTTTAGGTCTTCTTCTTCTTATTGATTTCCTTTTGACTTGATTTTGTCTTTGTGATTGCCACTTTGGAAATCTTCTTGCCTAATCATACTTGAAATATAATCATTAATTCAAAACCTTGTTTGTTATCATCAAAATCGAGATTAACCAAATCTTGGTTTCACAATTTTTAATTAAAATTAAAAAAAATGTTTTTAATAATAATTTTCTAAAAATTTATTTGTTTAATAAAAATTGTCAAGAAAAATGATGTTTAGATAAAATTACCCAAAAGATTAATTTTTAATAAAATTATCCCTATAAAAGAATGATTTTTAAATAAATTATATTTCTTTAATTAGAATAAGATTAAAAGTAATTTTCATAAATAAAGGTCTTAATTAATATTTTAATAAAAATAAAATGATCAAGGCTTGAGAACGAATTCACCATTGTAAGGCTAACCAATGATTACTAGTGATTCCAGCTTCATGCAGGAGAGTTGTAACTTGTAATATGAATTGAGGACGAGTTTTCAAAGTTAGTTCACTCTTGCAGGATTGCGACTTATTGTCCCATCCATTGTAGTACATGTGTCACCCAAGGCATAAGGGGCATGATGACTTGACATCATTCTCACCATCCTCCAACTTATCAATAATAGTTTACTCAAGTTCCAAACTTGTGATGAAAAGTAACATTTTACATCGATAATTTTGTGGTAAAAAGTGAAATTCATGATAAAATGTTATATATATATTTTATAATAATTATTCATGTCATATTTTTAACAACGAAAAGTAAATTTGTGATTAAAAGTAATATTTTATCACAAAATTTAGTTCATGGTAGAAAAAGAAATTTTGTGACAAAAATTTATATTTGTTGTTATATATATCTTGGACACATATTTGTTTCATTACTCAAATTAATTCATTAATTTTACTTTATGAGGTATCTATTTTCTTAAATTAAAAAGGAAAAAATTATAAAATAAAATCAAAGAATTTCTCCAATTTCTTACAAAAGGAAAAAAAGAAAAAAGAAAAAAGAAACTTTTGACAATTAAAAAAAAATCAATTTTTTGTTTCCAAGTTGAAATGTCAAACTTTAATTTCTAGAAAAGAATACTTCAATTTTTTTTTTTTTTAGAAATTTGGTTAAATTTCTTATATTTGTCTATTACCACATTTAAGTCATATATGCTAACCTTTTAAGAATAAAATAAATGATTAAAAATTTGCTTTAAACAAATTTTACACATTCAAGTATATGTACATGAACAAGATTTGAAGGGGCATTTATAGAGTGTCAAATTTTAACCATTTATTAATCATCATGTGTAATCAAATTTACACTATACAAAATAAGTGTAACAAAATTAAAAAAATCATCACTTAGGTAATAATTTTATTAAATCAAATTGTGACATATGCCCAATTATCCAATAAAAAAGGAAGGCAAGTTGTCTTCAAATTAAACAAAGAAATAAGAATTTTATTAATTAAAATATAAATATCAAATTAAGTGGGTGTTTGACAAATCAACTTAATAACTTAAAGTGACTTAATAACTTAATTTAAATCATTTAATAAATTTAATACATTTGATAATATAATTTAATGGTATGACTTAAAATAAAAAATAACTTTAAATAATAAATAAAAACAATTAACTTATTATTTAGTTCATATCTTCATTTCACCTTTTTATCTCCATTTATCTTAATTATCTTAATAATTTCTTTTACTACTCCACGACCTACTGTTTCTCAACTTTCTTTACCCTAATTATAATTTATGAAGATAAATATGTTAAATTGATGATTTAAAATAAATTTTATTCAAACAACCATAATGTTTAAAGTAAGAATTAAATAATAGATTTTAAATCAATAATTCAAGTATAATTTAATTTACAATCAACTTAATTTATTAAGTAATAAGTATTAAATTTTACCAAATACCCTTAAGTAAAAATGATGAATTTGATAACCGAAAAGGTGGTGACCAATTCTTATTAAAAAGTATATAAATATTTTTAAATGTCAACTACAATTAATGAATAATATTTATAAAAAATAAAGAAAATTATCTAAATATATCTTTATTAATCCATATAAATAGGAAAATCTTAGGGGAATCTTCTTGGTATAGGATAACACATAGGGACAATTTGAGAGAGCTCTTATAAAAATTGAATATTTTGTAAGACATAAAGATTTTTTTGACAATCTTTGAAGATTTCTTGAAAATCTTCAAAGATTTGAAGTTTCTTGAATGTTGTTGAAAATGTGAAGACTTTTAGTAAACATTTTTATAAAAACATTTAAAACGGTTTCAAATAAACGTCAATAAAAATATTATTAAAATAAAAACATTTCTAATAAAGGTTAATAAAAATCTCATTAATTTAAAAAACTTTTTTTTTGTCAAAATCACTTTAAACACTTCCTACTTTAGCTAACAGCAATTTTTGTTAGAAAAAAAATGGTGTTCAAATTTTTAATGGTTAAATATTTAAAATCTAATTTTAATTATTAAAATTATTTCAGATCACAAAATTGGGAAGAAAATGTGGCATGGCATAGCATTTTAAAGATGGGCCTTGGGCACCCAAGAGCAGATACAGATGCCATCACGCAAATCAACGGGCAATTTGTTTTGGGTAGGTGCTGAAATACAAGGAGACAGCAGTTACTATGTCAATGTGCAACCTATCTTCATCATTGGGATCTTTAAATTCATTCAGACTTGTATCTTTTCATCATTCCGCCATTCCTAAAATTACAAAACCCTCACTCTTCTCTCTGTTTCCCAAAGTGGTTTCCTCTATGTCTTACCACAAAGAACTCGCTGCTGCCAAGAAAGCTGCCTCTCTTGCTGCTCGCCTTTGCCAGGCAATTCTCCTCTTCTCTCTCTCTCTCTCTCTCTCTCTCTCTCTCTCTCTCTCTCTCTGTTCCTCGTTATTTCTCTTAGTGATGATATTAAGGACTGAGCTTTGTAATTTGAGAGAGCCCCATATCCTAAAATGGGCATTTGAGAGAAACCCATGCTTTGGATTTGCCTATCTTGTCCACGTTTTGGATCGGAAAGAATAACTTGAATCTTAAATTGCCATCTGAGCAAAACCCATATCTTGGCCCTGCATACCTTGTTAATCTTTAGGATTGGAAGTGGTTGGTGAGCAAGGTCCAGAACCTATAATCATTATTTTAGCAAAACCCATGTTTTGTCTTTGCCTAAAACTTGAGCAGGATCCAGAGTCTGAAATTACTATTTGAGCAAAACCCTTGTGGATTTATCCATACTCGACTTGAGTTTGTGTGGTGGTTTTGTAATGTTTGAGTGGTGATGAATGTGTTTTGTAGTTTGATGCAAAAGGGGCTGGAGGGAGATGGGTTACTGACTAGTCAGCTCAAGGTTGGTTTGGTAACCTGAGTTTGAAATCTGGTTTATGTGGCCATGTTATTGTGTTCGATATGAGTGCATTGTTGATTGAATGTGCTATTCCTAAAATGAGAATCAGGCGAGTTTACCAGATTTGAATTGAGATTTGACAATTCAATTAACTACTAGCATCTGTTTTGTTTGGGAGGATTCTTTGCATGTAGTTAATATGGGATAAAAATTTTACAATTTTTGGTATCTTATTTGAGCTGAAAGTTTTGACCCCTTTTTTTTCATTTAAAACCCATCATGGTGTTATGACTAGAACTTTCCAGGGTATATTGCCCCAAAGAATCCATAGATTAATCTGTGGTAAGGATGAAGTTGTTTCAGATAAATCTCATTGCCCATGAAAACCTTGGGAAAGAGAAAAAGGAGGAGAGAGAAGGAGATGTGCACACTCGGATGCCACCTAGCTAGGTCCCTAGTAGGCATGGAATAAACTTCCATACTTCAATATAGTAAACATATTCCTGTGGATAGTAAATGTATTCCTTGGTACTATGTATATTGACCTAGCTAAGGGCTGAATAGGTTTAAATTGGTTTTGTGCAATGTCCTGGATATTTTATGACCCCTTTGATTATTTGAAAACTCCCTAAAGGTAAATCCATCAATTTGATAATCAATTTTAGATTGCTGAACCTTTTAGGAGTGAGGGCTCCTTGGGAATAGGTCTAAATTGATTTTATGCAATTTTCAGGGCATTTTATGATCTTTTGAATAAATTTAAAAGCTCCCTAAACATCCATCATTATGTACTAATTATTATAACAAAATTTGGAGTTAAGAATGTAGTGACCCACCCTAAAAGGGGCCCATTAGGAGATAGGAATCCTACTCCAAATCAGAATCTAAAATGGAATCATTGTCTTAACAAATAATTTGAAGACACTAGCCCAGAACAATTGGATCATTTGAGTTTGGCTTTCATGTGGTTTGAGACATTATCCGAACTAAAAATTAATTTGGAGAAGAGTGAGCCTATTCCAGTTTAGGTATCGATGATGTGGAGGTGCTAGCTGCTTTTATGGTTGCTAGATAGGGTATCTATCTTCATTTTATTTAGACCCTCCATTAGGAGTTTAGTTCAAATCAACAAGGATCTGGGACCTAGTAGAGGAGAGATTTCAAAAGAGGCTCACTATGTAGAAAAGACAATATCTTTCCAAAGAGGGAGACTTACTTTAATCAAAAACACTTTTTCTAGTCTCCCAATCTATTTTATGTCACTATTAATAATCCTAAGAAAGGTGAGTCTTAGGCTAGAACAAATCTAAAGAATTCTTTGAGGTAGGGTAGAGCTTGTAAAGAAACCCCATCTTGTTAACCGGTCTATAGTTTATTTGGACAAAATGCATGGGGGTCTTAGCATTAGAAATCTCTCCATCCTAAAGAAGACTATTCTTGGCAAGTGGTGTTGGAGATTTGCAACTAGAAGAGAACCCCTTTGGAAGCTAGTTATTATTCTTAAATTTGGGGAAGAAGAAGGGTTGGTATTCAAGGGGATTGAGAGGTTGATATGGGGTGGGTGTGTACAAGGCAATAAGAAATGCTTGGGACTCCATCAAGGGTACATTTTGCTTCACCATTGGAAATAGAAGAACGGTAAAATTTTGGAAAGAAAGATGGTGTAGTGATTTATCATTGGAAGAATCTTTTCCATCTTTGTTCTTTATAGCCCTCACCAAAGATGCATTGGTAGCAAAAGCGTGGGAGTAGTTTGGGGAAAGAGGTTGGTGAAACCTTCACTTTTCAAGATAGTTTCACAATTGGGAGTGACAACCTTTTTCTAGAAACTCCATGCATGTGAAGTTAGGAGAGAGGAGGATGATAGTTTGGAGAGGAAGGAGGCCAAAAGTGGCAAGTCCTCTGTTAAATCCTTCTACAATTCCCTAGTCAAGGGAAGAGGCGAGCCCTTTCCTACAAAATGTGTGTGGAATTTTGAATTCCTATGAAAGTGGGTAGAATTTTAACGATCAATTAACTTAAAATGAGGGGAAGGATTATGCTGAATAAATGCTATATGTGTAAAAGGGTGGAGGAATTGATTGATCACTTGCTCCTGCACTATCCTAAAGCAAGTATCCTATGACAATTGGTTTTTTTGTTGTTTGGTATGGTTTGGGTGATGCATTCAACAGTAAGAGGAACTTTGCTAAGATGACATGGAACTTTCATGGGCAAGAAATCAAAAGGGCTTGGAGGGCCACTCCGTTGTGTTTGTTCTTGACATTGTGGAAGGGAAGGAATAGACAGGCCTTTGAAGATTCAGAACTTTCAGAACAAGCAATTAAACTGTCTTTAATCAGCACTTTTTTGGAATGAGTCAAATCACATATGGATAATTATTCTTTGAACATGATAGGTTTTGTAAAATTAGATTAGCTCAAAATAAGGAGAAGGGTTTGTTTTTTGTTTTTTATATTTTTTGTTTTTATAAAAAACAAAAATGTATTAATTATGGATAAAAAGAACAAGAGAAGGATGATGAGTCCTCCCCACAAAATACAAGAAGCTGATCAAAGAGTGACTGAACTCTTGCTTTGCTTGTCTGATTCTTTTAGCAAGAATGTATACATTGTGTGTACTACTTTATTGCCCCTTCTTGTAGGATATATATATATATATATATAAAACCTCTTCTTGCCTATAAAGAAAAGTTGTTTCCAGAAATAAACATACAGCAGGAAAAGAATACAATACAATTAAATGATGCTGATAAAGTAACAATAACTAAAAAAAATAGTGGAAGCCAATGTTTACAAAATGTGCTGCATGCTGAGAACTACTAAATTGAAATTAAAATACATGAACGAAATGGACTACACATCCCACAAGTCTAATAAGAAAAACATTGAAGCCAGGTGCCTAGTGACTTGCTTTCTAAAGCTAATTCTACCATTTATTGGCACATGAAGATCCTCATCTTAAAAACATTAAAAATAGATGGAGTGAACTTATGGTTCAGGGAATAGTCACAATGTGTAAGTGTTAGGATGGCCAATCTCAAGAATTTTCTAAGTTTTGAAACATAACATATAATGTGCCTATAAAAAAACATAACATATAATAATTTTGGTGTACAACCACTAGCATAATATAATCATGGTAGCATTCACATAATGTATGAGATGTAACACATTCAAGAAGTGTGGTTCGAGGAGCAGACCAAGTGGGGAGGTTAGGGGAGATGTAGTTGCATGCGCCGGACCGTGTGTGGAAGAGATGGGGAGTGTGGGAGACGAGGTGCAGGTCCAGTCAGTGGATGGGACTGGACGTCAGGCGCAGGGAGTGGGCTCTGATAAGATCGGACCCCGGGCTCAAGTGGGATCGCTGACCCGGGCCTTGGTTGGCTTCTTGGAGGCTGGGCCGTCGTCGTCAGGCCTGGGTTCGGGTCTTGTGGGCTCGAAATGGGCTGTTGGGCCTCTTCAACCAATTTCTTCTGGGGGCAAAGCCTCTAAGGTGGATGAGGCCTTGGTGGTTGGGTCAGATGGACCGTTGTGTCTCTTGGGTAAGGGGTGGGCCACTGGATCTAGGCCGTCCATCCCTTATAGGGAAAGGCCTGGCCCGTCATGGCCTACTGAGAGTGGGCTTCTTTTAAAGACTTGTCCCCCAGCTCACTGGTGCAATCTGGAGCTGGAGTTCATCACGTTCCGCGAGAAAGAAGTTCGGTGGAAGCAGCATCAGGATTCATCCCGCACAATGACAGATAGCGCACTAGAAGAAGAAGCCGCGAGGTATGGGTTAGTTGTAAATTTGGGGGGTCCAAGGGCACCGGGGTCTTCTTCTAATTCCTTTTATTTTGGTCGGACTCTGGAGGGGGAGTATTACGACTATTCTGGGGTGCTAAGGGAGGGGAATCAGGAAGGAATTGGGCTATGTAGTCCAGTTGCAATTGAGCATGTTGAGAAAAGGAATGGATGTTGGGACTTGATAGAGGTCAACAATGTAGGCCTTTTGGAAAGGAACTCGGAGTGGGCTATTGGTCAGTCTGAATTCCAAGAAGGAAGGAAGGAAAAGCAGCTTAATTGGGAGGAAAGCAGTCTGGGTAAATTTAGTCATTTTTTGGGCTTCTCAACTGAAGGCTTGGAGAAGGAAATTTTGAGTTTCTTGGTCAAAATCAGGAAAAGGAGGGAGAAGATACACAGTAAAGGCCTTTTGGAGAACTCAAAGTTCGAAAGGGAGCTTAAGAGGCTGGAGTGTTCAATTAATTATGAGGGGGATGTTAAGAAGAAAGGCCCTCTTCATGGCAGAGGGAGCCAGCTAGCAGTTGTCTAATGAATCTTAAAATTTTGAGCTGGAATGTGAGGGGAGTGAATGACAGTTCCAAAAGGAAATTAATCAAGTCTATTGTAAGAAAACAAAAGGTGGACTTGTTGTGTATTCAAGAGACAAAGATGCAAGTAATGTCTGAAGGGGTGGTGAGAAGCTTAGGCTCGGGGATATTTCTAGACTGGAGGGTCTTGAATGCTATTAGATCAGCAGGGGGCATTTTAATATGCTGGGATAAAAGGTCGATGGAGATTCTGGAATGGGAAGAGGGCCAATTCTCTATTTCCTGCAAATTCAAGAATGTGGATGATGGAGTGGTCTGGGTGTTTACGGGGGTTTATGGCCCTTTTTCCAGAGAAGAAAGGGAGTGCTTGTGGGAGGAGATTAGGGCAATTAGAGGATTGTGGGAGGAACCTTGGTGCTTAGGGGGCGACTTTAATACGATCCTCTACCATTCTGAAAGGAGTAGAAATGGGAGAATTACCTCAGCAATGAGAAGATTCGCCTAGATCATAGATGATTTAAGGCTTGTTGATTTCCCATTGCAAGGAGGTTCTTATACCTGGAGCGGGGGACTCAATAATCAGTCATGGGCCAGGTTGGATAGATTTCTGGCGACTCCCAGTTGGTGTGATCAGTATAGTAGGGTCTCTCAAAGAAGGTTACCTCGTCCTACCTCGGATCATTTCCCAGTCCTTCTGGAGGGGGGTGGGTTAAGAAGAGGGCCTTCTCCATTCAGATTTGAAAATATGTGGCTCAAAGTTGAGGGGTTTAAAGACCTAATCCGGTGCTGGTGGCAAGGGATGGTGGTTAGAGGCAGTCCTAGCTACAGACTGTCTGTTAAGCTGAAAGAGTTGAAACAAAACCTAAAAGTTTGGAACAGGGAGGTGTTCGGGAATTTGGAGAGAAATAAAGCCGAAACTCTCCAACAAGTGGAGTTCTGGGACTCAGTGGAAGGGGAGAGAGGTCTAACAGAGGAGGAATTAATCCGCAAAAAGGAAGCAAAGGAGGGTTATGCTAAGTGGGTGTTGTTGGAAGAAACCCATTGGAGGCAGTTATCAAGGGAAATATGGTTAAGGGAAGGGGATAGAAACATGGGGTACTTCCATCGCATGACAAATGTCCATTGAAGAGTTAATTCCCTGGACAGAATAAAGATAAACGGGGTGCGGTTATCAAAGGAACAAGAAGTGAGGGAAGGGATCGCGAACGCTTACCAGTAGTTGCTCTTTGATAATTCGGGCTGGAAGGCAGACATAGGGGGTCTTCAGCTGAAACAAATCAGTCAATCAGAAGCGGACGTCCTGGAGCTTCCGTTTTCTGAGTCTGAGATCCACGCAGCCTTAATGGAGATGAATGGGGACAAAGCCCCAGGACCGGACGGGTTCACGATGGCTTTTTGGCAAAGCTGCTGGGAGTTCGTTAGGGAGGAAGTTTTGGACTTGTTCAAGGAGTTCTATGAGCAGAATTCCTTCGTTAAGAGCCTTAATAATACGTTTCTGGTTTTGTTACCGAAGAGGGGGGGCTGAGGACCTGGGGGACTATAGACCCATTAGTTTGCTTGGGGGTTGGGGGGGGGGGTTGTATAAATTGGTGGCAAATGTGCTGGCCAACAGGATTAAAAAAGTGATAGGAAAGGTGGTGTCCCCTGATCAGAATGCGTTTATTATGGGAGACAGATTCTTGACGCCTCCCTAATCGCAAATGAGGTGATAGATTCTTGGCAAAAAAGGGGAGAAAAATGCCTTATCTGTAAATTGGACATTAAGAAGGCATATGATAGCATTAATTGGCAATTTTTGTTGAAGGTTCTACAAAAAATGGGGTTTGGGCTAAAGTGGCTAGAATGGATGCAGAGCTGTATATCTACTGCTAAATTCTCAGTTTTGGTGAACGGTGTGCCAGTTGGCTTTTTCTCAAGCTCTAAGGGGTTGCGCCAAGGGGACCCTCTTTCCCCCTATTTGTTCATCATGGGAATAGAAGTGCTAAGTGTGCTAATCACGAGGGCTGTTGAAGGGGGTTTTATATCTGGGTGTAGCATTTGGAGAGGTAGAGGGCAGACTGTCAATATATCTCATTTACTGTTCGCGGATGACACAATAGTTTTTTGTGAGGCGAAGAAAGAGTACTTAATGCATTTGAGCTGGATCCTTTTTTGGTTTGAAGCGGCTTCAGGGTTAAAGATTAATTTGGACAAAAGTGAGGTTATTCAGGTAGGGGGGGTGGAAGAGGTGAACGAGATGGCTGCTGAACTAGGGTGTAGGGTGGGACAGCTGCCTGCCGTCTATTTGGGGTTGCCTTTAGGGGCGCCTAATAAGGCCACTTCGGTGTGGGATGAGGTGGAAGAGAAGGTGAGGAGGAGACTTGCCCTTTGGAAACGCTAATACATTTCCAAAGGGGGGAGAATCACTCTTATAAAGAGTACAATGGCCAGCATGCCCTTGTATCAAATGTCTTTGTTCCGTATGCCAAAATCAGTGGCAAGGAGGTTAGAAAAGTTGCAAAGAGACTTTTTGTGGGGAGGAGGCAACTTGGAAAGAAAAGCACACCTAGTCAAATGGGAGGTGGTGTGTGTGGATAAAGATAAGGGAGGGCTGGGATTAAGGAAGCTTGCTCATTTGAATAAAGCTTTACTAGGCAAATGGATTTGGAGGTTTGCTTGTGCTAAGGAGGAACTTTGGAAGAAGGTGCTTGAGGCAAAGTATGGGCAAGAGGACTTTGGTTGGAGGACAAGGCAAGCAAATGGGGCGTTTGGAGTAGGGCTATGGAAGGAGATTTTGAAGGAATCTGATTGGTGTTGGGAAAATATGGCATTCAAGGTGGGAAAAGGTAACAAAATCAGATTTTGGACAAATCTTTAGTGCGGGAGTTATGTGTTGTCCCAAAGTTTCTCGCATCTCTATGCCATTGCTGTCCATAGGAACGCCACAGTGGATGAAATGTGGGACTAGAATTTTGGCCAAGGTGGGTGGAATTTAAGGTTTCAAAGGGACTTTAATGATTGGGAGATGGATATGGTGGGCAGCTTGCTGGATGTGTTGAGGGAGCATAGGGTTTCGATGGAGGAAGACGCGGTGTTTTGGAAAGAAGGAAGAGACGGGCTGTTTAAAGTCAAGAAAGCGTACAGCTTGTTGGCAAGCCCCATAGTAGCCGTTTTCCCGAAAAGCAATATATGGGTGGATAAAGTTCCAACCAAAATTGCCTTCTTCACGTGGGAAGCTACTTGGGGGAAAGTGCTCACTCTTGATAGGCTCTAGAGAAGATGGTGGCAGTTTCCTAATTGTTGTTTCTTGTGTGGTTGCGAAGAGGAAACGATAAATCATATTTTAATTCATTGTACAGTTGTCAGAGTATTGTGGGATATCATTCTTGGGATGTTTGGTGCTCAGTGGGTTTTTCCAGAATTTGTAAAGGAGGTTTTGTTTAGCTGGAATGGCTCTTTTGTGGGGAAAAAAAGGAAAAAGCTGTGGAAGTCCATCCCGCTGTATATTTTTTGGACGATTTGGAAGGAGAGGAATAGACTAGCTTTTACGGAGGGGGATGTTAGCAATTCAGAAGTAAAAAACTTCTTTTGTGTGTAATTTATGGGGTTGGGCTAAATTGTACATTAGGGAGAAGCCGATCCCCCTTATAGGCTTCTTGGAGTGGCTAGCCTCCATTTAGGGGCTGGTGGGTTTTGTTCTTTGTTGGTTGTGAGGTCTTAGTTGCCTCGTATACTTCCTGTATGCTTCACGGCTCTTTTGCCTCTTGTTAATATATTCTGCGTTTACTTATAAAAAAAAATTATAGGTTCAAGCATATCTATGGTCAATATATTGACTATACACAATTCTACTAGCTGTGGCCAACCTACATTAGCACAATCTTCTAGGTCTCACTAATTTGAATTCTAATTCCAAGGAGCTCATCTCTCAATCATCCTTAGCATACTTTGTTGCTTTGGGCTCTACCACCTAACTCAACATCAAAACTCATAACCTCACCGTATGACCCCCTCCCTTGCTACATAAATGGTGTGAACTTTTGGATCAAAATTGCACAAAACACCTAATGGTGTGTACATGTTATCATGCCCATGAGATTTTAATACCAAAAGTCCAACAATTTGTTTAAATTATAATAGGGTACATAATTTCATTAGTTGTAAGCATATGCAATGAGTTAAATAATTGCTTGAAGACCAAGTAGCATTTATTTTTACAACTTAGTATGCATTTTACCAAATTACAATTCAATATATATCTCATGTCATTAGTAAATTTGTATATTTTTTTGATAGGCAAATGAGAAAATATATTAAAAGCACCTATTAGATTTGATTGTTTGGTGTGACTACTCAACATCATTAAAAGACTTACGATATGAGCAACCCTCCTAGTTTTTCTCTGTTTTTCCCTATGAAAGAGCCATGCTTACCTAAAAGGTTCCTTATAGTTGAAGTGTGCATCACCTAAACCACTCCAAAGAGAGAGAATATCAATTGCCACAACAAACTTGCTTTGGAACAATGCAAAAGCAAGTGATCTGTTGTTTCCTCCTCAACTTTGCATGAATAACACCTATTAGTAAAGTTTACCCCCTTCTTTGAAGTTGGGTAAGAGTTAGAATTCTTCCCTAAGACACTTCCTAGACAAAGAAATAAACCTTCTTTGGTACCTATGTGCTTCATACCATGCTTGTCAGGAAAGGGTCTTTATCTCCTTCAAAAAAGGATGAATAAAGGGATTTAACCAAAAATTTGTTGCTCTTGAACTCATTCCATCTCAATTTGTCCTCCATTTCCTTTTTAATTGACAACGATTGTAATTTCCATAAGAAAATCTCCACTTCATCAAGCTCCTAATTATTTTTTTTTTTTTGATAGGCAAACACACAAAAGTATATATTAGAAAAGGGCGCCTTGAGGCTGACCCAAAAGCATACAGGGAGCTCCTAATTATTAAATTGCCTTGAAAAGGGAGAGCTCCAACCACCTCCTTCCCTAACTTGTTCCCACGCTTCTACAACCCATTCCCCTTTGTTAGATGCAATAGAGAATAAGTTTAAAAAGGCTTCTTCCAGGTTAAATCCTCATATCATAAGTCTTTCTAGAATTCAACCCTTCTTCCATTCCTAATTGAAAAGCAAGACCTGTTTTTTACACCCTTCCATTCATTTCTCATCGCTTCCACACCCTCACTCCATATCCTTCTCTTACCCCTCTCGAACACCACCCCTTCCTACTCTTCAAACTTCCCTACTAGGATTTGTTACCATACAAACTCCCTTTTAGTAGTAAATCTCCAATTCCACTTACCAAACAAAGCCTTGTTTAAGGTTGAGGTCTTTACTCTAATGTGTCACCTCCTTACAAAAAGTCTTTTTGGATCTTTTCATGTCTTGAATTAACCCTTTAGGGAATGACAAACATGGACATGACATAAATTGGAAGGCTTGATAATGTGCTTTTTATCAAGGTAAGTCTCCCTCCCTTTGAAAGGTATTGCCTTTTCCACCTTGCTAGGCTTTTCCCAAAATCTCTGCTCTACTCCATCCTATACCCTGAAAGACTTATAAGAGACTCCTAAAGGGAGACCTAAATAGGTAGCAGGAAGCTTCCTTATTCTACAATCCAACATTGAGGCTAATTCCTTCACATTAGCTACTCCCTTAATAGAAATTACCTAGCTTTTATCCAAATTAATTTTTAAGCCAAATATCGCCACAAACCACATAAAAACCCAACCTAAATATCTCAAATGATCTTGATTGGCATCGTAAAGAATCATAGTGTCATCAATAAACAAAAGGTGAGACACTTCCATTCCCTCCTCATCCCTTCTACCCACCTTAAAACCCAATATAAAGCCTTCTTCCTTGGCAGAGTCAACATCTAACTAAGAGCCCTCGTTGCCAAGATGAACAAATAAGGGGAGAGGGGATTGCCCTGCCTCAAACCCCTAGGGCTTTGAAAGAAGCTTGACATGGTTCCATTAACAAGAACAAAAATGTTTGCCATAGAAATACATCCATTTTATCCATCTAATTCACTTTTGGCTAAAACCCATTTTGGTGAAGATCGCAATTAAGAATTCCTAGTTAACATGATCATGTCTTCTTAATGTCCACCTATAAAATAAGGCTCAAATTGTTGCTCTTTGGTTTGGAGTTAATGACTTAACTAGCACTGAGAACTACATCTAGAATCCGTCTGCCTTCTACAAAAGCTTGTTGATAATTTGAAACCAACTTTCCCACCACTTCTTAAAGTTTGTTCACTAACACTTTAACTAACAACTTGAACAATCCCCTCACAAGACTAATGGGTATAAAGTCCTTCAAATCTTATGCACCACCTTTTTTTTGGATCAACACCTAGAAAGTGGTGTTTAAGCTTGTCTAGAAAGTGCCTTGAGTGAAGAACTCCCTAAAAAAATCCATGACCTTAAACTTAACAATATCTTAACATGATTGCCAAAATGTCATTGTGAAATCATTTAGCCCTAGAGCCTTGTCCCTAAAAAGACTAGAGAGAGCATAAAAAACTTCCTTCGAAAAAGGCTCCTCCAAGCTCCTGGAACCATCACTTCCCAAAACCTCAAAACTCAAACTCCTAATGCTTGGTCTCCAATCTCTTGGCTTAGAAAGAAGAGAGTGAGAAGCGTTGCACATCCCATCCTTAATCTCTCACTCCTTAGACAAATTAGCACCATTAATTATCACTTTAGTCAACAAGTTTATTCTACTGCATGCATTGACCATTTTTTTTTAAAGAAAAACTAGGTATTCCTACCTTCCCTTATCCAAATTTCTCTAGATTTTTGTCTCCATGGAGTTTCTTCCATTGAAGCCCACTTTCAATGTATTATAACTATTAACAAGTAATAAATAGCATATGCAGGAGATATTTATTTTAGAAAAATTTAGTGAAATCTTGCGTATTGTAAAAAAAATTTTGCAGTCAAAATTATAGTAGAATTTGCAATACGTCTTTTCAAACCTAACTTTTGCCTCTAGCGTAAGAAAAAAGCTAGAACTAAAACAGAGCATGCTGAAATGCTCGTCACTTTATAGATTTTTCTTTCTAGCCAACTAAGCTCCAAAACTCTCCAAATCTATTTTATGATGAATCTAGTAAATATGTAAAAATAATGTGGAAGCCCCATAACAAATTCAAATGGTATTAGAATATCTAGAATCCAAAACCTTTTAGCACCTTGTGCTAACAATCTACTTGCCTTTACGAAATTCTTTTTCAAAGAGAATAGAATTCAAATTTAGTAGAATTGGATTGTTTGTTTGTTTGTTTGTTTGTTTGTTTTTTTTTTGTTTCAAACTTAATAACATATAAAAATAACTAGGGGTCAAGATCATTAGCCAAAACATTCTAGAATTTTGAAAAACACAAGTGGTTCAAAGCAGCCTTACTTGAATCACCATGTTTTTCATCAATCTATCCGAAATTTTTGCACTAGGCTTTTGTGGTTCCAATGTAGCGAAACTTAGATGGTTGGGCTTGTTATTGAGTTTACTATTTTATAAAAGTGACTAGAAGTCCTAATTTAAAATTTTGGGATTTTTCCAAGGTATTAGACTCATTGATGTTTTCCTAGTTTGTTTGATCCTAGTCTGTTTGAGATTTTCTTACATGGCTAATGCTCTCCAAATGTAACAAAACTTAGATGGTTACACTTGTTATTGAGTTCATTGTTTTATAAAAATAATCCAAGGTATTAATATTTTTCCAAAAAGTCTTAGAATTTTTAAAATCCCAAGCTGGTAGGAATACCAAAAAAGAAAGAAAAAAAAGGTATTCCTCTTCCATGGGATTTTCCTTCTATCCATGGTGTTATCTCTATCAACCCAACTCAAATCTATTCACTTGGAGATGATTATTTTTTTTATTGGAAACAAGACATATATTAGAAAAGGAAAAAATGCTAGAGAAGGATAAGAGGTCCTCCCCCTCTTACTACAAAAACCACACAAAAGACTAAACACCTCTGCTAAACAAGGAGGACTATACATATAGACAATCTCAAATCTCCTCAAAACTCAAACTCTCTCATAGTTAACCACCTCTTTTGAATTACGAACCAAGTACCAATTGAATTGAATAACATTGAGTGGAACACCCATAAAGGTGACTGAGCAAGAGCCTAGTTGCAATGATTTGGGGTTCACCTATTGTGGGTTGAAAAGGCATAACCAATCCCCTTGAGTGGCAATACCAGAGGAGTTCATTCCTATACACTTTCAATAAGTAGAAATGAATTAAGATTTAGAGCACACTATTTTCTTCATTTTCCTGGATACCAAACAACCTGAGAAAAATGAGGTTCTAGTCCTTTCATTGTGCTCCTGTCTTAAGTAATGAGAATGCTCCCAATTAGACACATTTATTTAGATATTAAAAGTTTTTTCATTGTTTACTTAATATTTTCCTTCACTTTCTCCGAGAGTAGAGGAAAAATGGTTAAAAAGTTACAAAACTCCATCACATGCCACATCCAAGTCTTTTGGCTACATTCTCCCAATCAATTTAAGAGCAAAAAAGAAGAAATTAGGTTATGAATGGAGATTGGTTTTGACTTTTAAGGAAATGAAAAAGATTTTCATGCCACAAGATTATTCGCAATCCCTTGCCTTCCTTCATACACTCCTTTGAAGCCTTACAGCCAAAATAAAGAAGAAGAAATAGATAAATGAAGGAAAAAAAAAAAAATTTGAATTTTCTCTTCCATTTAGCCTTCTATAGTTTTGAAATATTTGGGAATTTACTACTATGTTTCATTATCTTCATGGAATGACCAAAATACCCTTAGTTGATACAAGAATAACAATTTTACCCTTAAAATCTAAGGGTGCCAAGTGTCCCCTAAAATACTTATTTTAAGTTAATTAACTATTCTTTTTTTTTTTTTTTTTGTAGCTATTTTTAATCACTTGAATTAAGGTTAGATCTTTAATATTTTAAATCTATGAAATTTATGATTTAAGGAGAATTTAATTGGCTATGAAAATTGGGGACATTGACCTCAATTGTATTTACTTAAAAAAAAACTTGGGTTGTTACAATCTAATATAATTCTGTCACTTTATATTAACTTTCCTTGAAAATATGTTTTTAATCCTTACTTTCTCTCTAAGTTCTGCTATACAATCCTTACTAATTTGATTAAAGTTCTTTTTCTGACATTATTTTTCTCCTTTTCCTACATTTATCATAATTTACCATTTCTACACAATGTCAAGTGACAATTCAAGAGTCACTTATCAAAAAAAAAAAAAAAAAAAAAAAGTGACAATTCAAGAGTCATTCTTATATGCTTTGGATAATTAAAATTTCTATATGTGCACTATGACTCTATTTCAATGTTGAAAGATAAATTTCACTAGGTTCCATTAATAAATTGATTGTCATCACATCTAATTACATTTCCTTTGTTATTCTATGTATATATTTTTAAGCAATTCAAATTGTTGCTAGGATTTCTTTAATACAATTGCAAGGATTATTCTTGTTATTTACTAATCATTATTGGTAAATTAACAAATTTTAATAAAAAATTGAAAAAATTTCCTACCCAAAATTCTTGGTAAATTGATGATGCTAATTCATTATTATTTTTATTTCCTGAATTGTTTTAAATTGATTGGGGATTTTCAATTATTCCATTGATAATTTTTTTTTAAATTACATTAACAAATTTTATTAAAAAATTGAAAAAAATTTCTATTCAAATTTCAGGGATGTCACAGAATATATTAGTGTGATTCTTGAATGCCTCTGTTTCAGTGGCAAGTAGCACCACACACTTGGGTAAGATTTGACCTCTTTAGGTTTAGAAGTTCCAATGGAAGGCAAATCTTTTGCTTAATGTCCCATACATTTTGTTAAGGTATATTTCATGTATTTAATTTGTTATTATCTCTTTGTGAGATTTCATAATTTGTTGGAAGGTACTCTTGATAACATATGTTTTATCATTCAGGAATTGTAGCTCCTACATTAAGCAGGGTGTGGATTGTAGTTCCTTTTAGTACTTTTTTCTTCCTTCTTTCTTTTGGTGTACATGGGCTGTGCCCCACCTTTTTGCTAGGCACCTTTCAATAAATTGCTCCTTTCTCATTTAAAGAAAAAAAGAAAAGGAAAAAATCACAGTTACATGTCGATGATAAAATATGAACTTCTTGTTTTATTCTAAATGTTTATTGTTATGATCAAATTGTTTGTTGTGGGTGTTCTTTACCACTTCTAATTGCTTCATTATGTTCTTTCTGTCTTCCCATTTTCTTTTGTTAGCTTTTCTTTTCATTTTTTGTAATTGATATCCTATGCTTTTATTATCTCCGTTCTTTACCTGGCCTACCAACAATTCGGTGTTGCAGTTTAATTAGGTCAGCCTAAGTGGCACAACGAACTTCTGGATTCACCAGATCTTTCTTTATCATGATGAAAATTCCTTTTTTAAGCTTTTGGATCATTGAACTTTTGGGCCCACCACATCTTTTCTTATTATGATGAAAACCCCCTTTTTCTAAGTTTTGGATCATCCATCTAAAATATGACTAGCATCCAAAATGATCTTTCATTTGTTATATCATGTAAGCAGTGTATGCCTATTATTCATGTATTTCCAGGCTCTTGAGGATAATTGAGTTGGTTTCCAACTTCCCCAGTCCTTCCTATTGATAGCAACACTGAAATTTGATTTTGTATGTGTGCGTGTCCTGATTTCATGTATGATTTAGTGTGTATATATGTGGATATATGTATTTATGTATGTATTATTTTTTCTCAGAAAGTACAAAAGGCGCTGTTGCAATCAGATGTCCAATCCAAATCAGATAAAAGCCCTGTCACAGTGGCTGACTATGGTTTGTATCTTATTCCCCTGCACATTTATTTCAACTATATTAATATCTGCTATCAGCTCTCTTAGTTATTGTTATTAATGATATCCTCAGCTGGATTGAAAACCAAGGCACTGTTCAGTTTCTAATCAAATTGTTCACCAGCTATCTTTTTGTGCATGAGATATAAATTGGAGCAGTCAGGTTTTCTTTTTAGGCAACATATTGAGGTATTATATTTTTTAAACGTTTCTTGCCTACATATAAATTCTATTCCTTGGAGGTGAATAGGATCAAATAAGCTGAAATATTTTGATGCCAAAGTTACAAGCAGCAGTTGCATTTGCATCGTAGTGAAGGAATTAGTAATCCTCTCTTTTTAATTATATGCATATGATTCACTCAATTGGTCTGCATTCTCACATACAAGAAATGACACTATTAGCCATCTCTTATATTTTACCTTTTAATGATGGTTAAGAATAACAAACTGCATTTTTTTTAACATATTTGTTACAATGATTTTCTTTTGTAAGAACCGAGCAGGAACCAAGGTTTCTATTAAAGCAAAGGAAAAATACACTTGCATAAGGGGATGTGTTCTGGTTAATTTCCTCTTAGGAATGAATCTTTCACTTGATTAAATCTTCAAAAAGCTGTTATCTGTAAAAGATTGTACAGGCTTCTCTTCTTGAATCTAAGGTTCCTCAATATATTTCAGGGAAGTAAGTTTCTTTAGAGCTGCTTTGTTTTGGGGCCTGGTGTCATATAGAGATTTCCGTCTTTTGATGGTTGAAAAAAAGTTTGTGTCTAGGTGGTAGAATAGCCCTTGTGCAGTCCTATTTATCTCTTAACCCTGTCTATTTCATTGCTGTTTTCAAGATCCTAGTAGAAGTGACTGCTAGGATTGGGAGATTGCAACAGGGCTTTCTTTGGTCAGGATTTAGGGAAGGGAAGAGAGACCATCTTGTTGGTTGGGAGCATGTGTACAAACTGTAAAAGAAACGGGGGGGTATGGGGTTAGATAGGATCTCCTCGAGGAATAGAGCCCCTTCTACGGAAGTGGCTGTGGAGATTTCTTAGGGAGAGCAATGCTTTATGGATTAGGTTCATCTTAAGCATTTATAAAGCCACATGCAAAAGGCTGGGATGCCAACACTGGTCAACTGGCCACATTGTTGACTTGATACTTTTTAAAAATAGTTGGTCTCATTGATTGGAGCAAATTTAGCGAGACTTTCTTTGGGGATGTGGGACGGGAGAGAGAAAACCTCATCTAGTGAAGTGGGCCACTGTTTGTTCAAATAAGAGAAAAGGGGGCCTAGGTATTCGACGTCTTCTTCTCTCAATGAGGCTCTTTTGTGTAAGTGAAATTGGTGCTTTGCAATAGAAAGGGGGGTGTTTTGGAGACAAGTTATTAACAGTAAGCATGGGGAAGTTGGAGGGGGTTGGTGTTCTAAGGAGGTAGGTGAGAGTTATGGTGTTGGGCTATGGAAGGCCATAAGAAATTTGTGGAAGATAGTTAATTGTAGAATTCCCTTCTTAGTGGGCAATGGGACAAGGGTAAAGTTCTGGAAGGATAAATGATATGGCGATGGACCTTTGAGTGTTTCTTTTCCTACTTTATTTGCCTTAGCCACCTCCAAGGAGGCTTGGGTGGTGGACTTGTGGTCTCACTCTATTGGTAGTGGTGTATGGATTCCTAGATTCTCTAGGCACCTAAACGATTAGGAGATCGAGGATGTGGAGTGTTTCTTTGCAAGATTGGTTGGCAAGGGGGTAGATGGGGGATGAGAAGACAAGGTATGCTGGTTGGAGGAAAAGAGCGGAACTTTCTCTGTTAGGTCTCTTTATTCTAACTTGGAGGAGGGGAGATTTGTGCCGTTTCCATCTAGTATGGTGTGGAATGCTTGGGTTCCACCTAAGGTGAGCTTCTTTGCTTAGGAGGCGGTTTGGGGAAAAGCTTTGACTCTTGATCAGCTACAATAGAGAGGTTGGTCTTTGGCCAATAAATGTTTTCTATGCCTTACTCACGAAGAGTCGATTGACCACATCCTCCTACATTGTTACAAGGTGAGGGTGTCATGGCAGTTTTTGTTCTCTCTTTTTGGTATCTCATGGGTGATTCACTCCACTGTCAAAGACACTTTGTTAGCTTGGCAGGGCTCTTTTGTGGGGAGGAAGCAGAAAAAAATTTGGGGTATTACTCCTTTATGCCTTTCTTGGGTAATTTAGAAGGGGAGAAATAGAAGAGCATTTGAGAATGAGAAGCTCTTTTATCATAGGTTGAAAGTTCTATTTCTATGCAGTTTGTATTCTTGGTCCAAGTTGTTTATAGGCAATAGATTGATGTCCTTTTTTGATTTCATTGATTGGTTGGGTTTTGGCTTGAGGGAGGGAGTATTTTTGTTTTCCCCCTCTTTTTGGTGGCTATTGTATACATCGTGTGTACCTTGGTGTGCTTTTTGGCGCTTTTCAATACATTTGCTTCTTATCTATCAAAAAAAAAAAAAAAAAAGGCACAAGTTGATTCACAATAAATTAAAATAATGATGAAAATATTTTAGGTATTTTTTCCTCAGTTGTCCAGCTTGTATTGCTTCTTTAGGAGTTTTTTCTCTCTAATCTCTATTTAATCATATCTATGTATTGTGACACACAAAAGAAATCATTGTTTAGCCTAGTGGTCACTTTCTTTCTCTCTAAAATTGAGGTAGGGGGTTCAAATCCTTATGTTGTGACTATAGATAAATTACAATGATTAGAGCATCCTGCCTAAACATAAATTATAATGACAGTAATATTCCCATTTCCTTGTGTGTGTCTTATCCTGTTTCCACTTTATTTTTTGTGTCTTGACCTCATCATGATCAGATGCTTTTCCTAACTTGGCTTGCTATTGGCTGCTTGTAAAATGTACCTTTCCTGAGGTTGGGTTTTTTACTGTAGTATTTTTTAAGCTTTGATCAATAGGAAACAAAAATATTAGGGAAATATGAGTGTTTTCACATGCTACTCAATTTGATTTTCTTGAACAGAAATGTTCCATGTCTTGATCAGGCAATCCAGATTTTATATTGCAAGGATATCCCACTTTTAAACTGTCCATGGCTCACTAGAGAAATTGCGTAATGTGTTCTAATCTTTTGAAAATTTGAGTTTCTTCTTCTTATTTTTACACTCCTTTTGTGTTTGTGTATAATAATGAAATGTGTGTTCTAAGCTTGTGACATATCCCTCTTTTGAGTTATGAGATGTGATTTAATTGTAACCTGGATTAATAAACATTTAAAACCTTGATCATGCAGACTTAATTATCTTTTTGATATGAAATATGAAGTTTTTTAATAATGAAAGAACACAGGCTAAATTATCTGATATACTCTTTTGATGGGATATAGAAATTCTGGTGGTCTTGATTTTTCAATCCATTTTAGTTCACTTTGGTAGAGTTTGATACTCTTAGCATTTTGATTGTGCATAAAGGCTCTAACTAAGCATTCATGCTGTGGATGTTTTCAATAGTCACTATGCTTTGTTTGGCTTTTAGGATTGATATAAAATGATATAAGCTAATTACCAAATTGTTCCTATTTCTTATTTGTGATTCTCAGGCTCACAGGCTGTAGTTAGTTTTATACTGCAGAGAGAACTTCCATCTGAATCTTTCTCATTAGTGGCTGAGGAGGTTTGTTTTTATTGCTGTAATTTTTAGTGACTTGTAATGATTATATCTTTTCACCTTGAGTTGCAGAGCTAGTTTCTATAATTTTTATATCTCTAGGATTCGGGAGATCTTCGCAAGGATGGTGCCCAAGAAACACTAGCACGCATTACAGAACTTGTGAATGATACTCTTACCAGTGATGGGACATGTATATCTCGTGTATCTGAGGAAGATGTTCTTACTGCCATTGACTCTGGTAAATCTGAAGGCGGTTCTAATGGCCAACACTGGGTTTTGGATCCTATTGATGGCACCAAAGGGTGAGCTTGGGTATAGAAATGCAACAATTTGACATGATTTCTTATTTATCTTGCTTCTACCAGTATGAAAATAGATGTTTATGTTTCCTATAAAAAAAAAAAGATGTTTATGTTGTCATGATGGCATGAAGTTTCTTATATTCTTTTTACTTTGCTATGTTGTATGCACATTTGGCTTGTTAGCATTTGGCCCACTCTAGATCGAATCATAAACGTCAAAACCTTATTAATCAAGAGTGAGAGAAGGAGAGAGTTCTTTTAATGAGTGTCTTTTTCTTTTTCTTTTTTTATCCGCTCTTTTGATTAGATGAGTGTAAATCCTCCTCTAGATATTAGTATATTAACTTTTCCTAGAGGCTAGCCTTCTCTTAGTGAGTTCCTTAGTAAGTCTAATATGGATTTGGAATTAAAGGAGGCACCCAACAACAAATGGCAATGGGATGGGTATATTCGGGTACTCGTCTCCTTCTGCCCTTATAAGATGGATTTAGGAGAAGCCTAAATGGGTCAGGTGCAGGTTTGGGATTTTTTTTTAAACACGGGCCAAATTCAGGTATTGCCTTATCCCACCTCATCAAACCTTGATTATATATAATTAAACAAAAATAATTTAATTTAAATTTGTATCTTTTTTCTTTTTCTTTTTAACATATATAAAATAAAAAGAATTTATCTATCATAAAAATGAATTATAAAATTTTATAATGTTTATTTATTCATAGATGATATTTCTTTTTAATATACTAAACAATTTTAAAATTTGAACAGGGAAGGCAGGGCAAATATGGGAAATTTGTCGACCCTTCCCACCCCTTTTAAGTTTTTTATTGGGATGGGGATAAGAATTAGTTTAAATATTTGGGTAGGCTTGGAATGAAGGTGACCCTCAAACTCCATTGCCATCCTACACCCAACAACAAAACCCAAATAGGTTGTTGGCATTTGGCCCTCTCGATGCCCAAGCATAGACACCAAAATGTTATTAATCATGGCTTTTCCACTGCAGCTAACTAGGCTTTCTTGTGGCAGCATTTGATACTGATAAGACAAAGAAATGAATTTGTTTTTTTATTTTACTATTTGTTTATTTTACTTGTTTCTTTTGGGATTTGATTATGATTTGTTGAAAAGAAAAAGAAAGTTGATTTCCTTTTCCTTCGATTTTACCTTGCTTATTTTTGAATTTTAATTGTAGTTTTGAGTCGTTTGACCACTAATTGAGTGCTTTATATTGATTTTAAGTACTTAACAGCCCACAATGATGAAATGGCTTGTGTTTGTGAGTTTTTAATGTAGTTTTCTAAGAGGAGACCAGTATGCAATAGCATTAGCACTGCTAGATGAAGGAAAAGTGGTGTTGGGTGTCCTCGCTTGTCCAAATCTTCCCTTGGCATCCATTGGTGGTCAAGATCAGCATTCTTTACACAACCAAGTTGGTTGCCTTTTCTCTGCTAAAATTGGCGGAGGAACTGATATGCAGCCATTAGATGGTTCTTCACCAATAAAGGTTGATACTAATGCAATTATTTCAATGGATATTTCATTTGAACATTAGAAGCTTGTTTTTGATGCTTTTGATTGCCCTTTAGGTGCATGTCAGCGCCATTGAAAACCCTGAGGAAGCATCACTCTTTGAATCATTTGAAGCAGCACACTCAAAGCATGACTTGTCTAGCTCCATAGCAAAGGTACTGCATTGTCTTTGCAGATGTCTTATTGTTCTCTCTGTCATATATGCCTAATTATAATTATTTTCTGAACAGAAACTTGGAGTCAAAGCACCCCCAGTTAGAATTGATAGCCAGGCGAAGTATGGGGCTCTATCCAGAGGAGATGGGGCCATTTATCTTCGCTTCCCTCATAAAGGATATCGTGAAAAAATATGGGATCATGCAGCTGGATGCATTGTTGTGACAGGTACCAAATCCTCAGTTTGCCTTTTCTTGGTTTATTTCTATTTATGTGAGAGAAAATGAAAAAGAAATCGTAGTGCACTACCTTTGTTTACTTACACAACTCATCTTTTGCACTTTAAACTTATTTTATTGGTAGTAATAAAACTGATTTCATTTCTGAAATCTATTTGGATATCCCATAAGCAGCAGCTCGATTAGCAGGTACTCCTGTTTATCAATGGGGGTTCCCAGGTTTGAGCTGAGCCTCTGGCTTAATTAATACATGGTTCTTGGGGGAAGGGTCATATACTCATGGTCTTCCCAGCCGTATGAGGTGAGGCTAGTGGATTTCCATGTTATTAAAAAAAGAAAAGGGAGAGAGAGAGACAGAGAGGCAGACAGAGAGATCTGGTTGCATATAGAAGGGATGGGCTGTTATTGAAAACATAACCAACTATTTTTTTCCTCCATTTTTCTCAATATTCTTTTAGATGTTTGGTTTTTATCGTTTCTGATTTTCAGACTCTATTTGGTGTGGAATAATCATCATTGATTGAAGACATAACAAACTTCTTATTTTTATTTCTCATTATACATGTTAGACTTTTAGGATGTTTGATTTTTCAAAATCGTTCCTTCTAGGAATGGTTTATATGATTAATGTTTGATTTTTCAGAATCATTCGTTCTAGGAATGGTTTATATGATTTCTCAATGAAACACATTCAAATGTTGTCATAATTTATTGGTTATGGTTTCTTGATTAAATTCGAAATTTCTTGTCATGTTTCTCATTACCTTGAGGGAAAAGTTCTTGACACTTATAAAAGATTGACTCATTGAGTGTTAGTGGGTCCAAAGTAGACAACATTTATATGGGTTGTCGTACACATCAAAGCCAATCCCAAACGGAAAATTTGTAGAGTTTGACCATCCATGAAACTCATGAGCTATAACAAGGATGTGGGGTCTACATGGGAGGGTGAATATGATGCACCAGATCACCTATGGAGAGAAGTTTCTAGTACTTGCAACAGACAACTCATTGATATGTGTTGATGTGTTTTAAAGTCATGGAATGAATGGGCTCAAAGTGGATAGTATCTATATGGGTCATTATAGTTCTTGAGACATTTTCTAATTTAAAGTGTGATTATATCATTGAAATGGAAATATTCCATTTTTCTTTACGTAGTACTCCTGTAGAAGAGCTCTTAGGATAGAGTATAATGTTGAACCTTGTCAAGAAAACCAAAGTCATTTGAAAGCACTCTTCATAGGTGAATGACCTAAAATGCTTCATTTGTGCTTTCAGCATGTGCTAATGGACCATACATGGTACAGTTACTAGGTTGAGGAGGATATGATTCAATGTGTTGATGTGGAACCAAAACACTGTAATTCAATGTTAGGCTTGATCCCATTAGTTACTATGCATGTTAGCTTTGGAGCCCCAAAGACCACAGGCTCTGACTGAGATGACAAATACCAACCAAAACCTGAAGATGGAGAACCCAAAACTTCAAGGGTCATGCATTCTCAATAGCTTCTGTGGGGCCAGCAAGTGTGCTGTAATGCTTGCATCAAAGTAGGAGCTATAAAATTCCATTTAAATGAGAACCCATGGATTGTCCTGATAGACGAGTTTTCAAATTAGTGGTTGTATTGCCTATCAAAAAATAAAAATTAATGGTTGTATTGCTCATATACTCAGCTTAAGTGGGGGAACAGACCTTGTTAACACTTCATCGCCTACCAGAGCCCTGTACAAAGACCTGTTTGTTTTTATCATTTCATATCATGGAGGATATTGTAATGATTTGTAGCAATCATATATGGGTAGTAGAAACCACTGATGTTCATGACATTTTCATTTGTCCATTGGTTTTTGCAGAAGCCGGGGGTGAGGTGTCAGATGCGGCTGGGAACCCATTAGATTTTTCTAAGGGAAGATATCTTGATCTGGAGACAGGCATCATTGTCACGAATAAGAAGTTGATGCCATCGCTATTGAAGGCAGTTCGAGAGTGTCTTGATGAGAAACCTTCCTCATTGTAAAATCGATGAGAAAGCTTCTTTTGCTGCAGTTTCTTTTATAAAATTGATCATTTATTCGGTATGTGAGCGTTTAGGCAAGTGGGACGGTAATCAGCTGTATTTGTTCAAATCCTATGTTGAAGTTTATTGCATCTTTTCAGTGTATCGTAACCATTGGCCTCAGTTTCAAACTGTCATCATTTTCTGCTCTAGTAATTATGGGTAATTGGGACTATGTATAATTATGTTTCGTCCGGATGAATGAGTCGGATATGTTTTTAAATGTTGTTTTCTTCTCTTTATAGTTTTTTGGTAAAAGTTCGGAATGTTTGGATGGAAATCTTTGGCCATGTTTATCAATGTTTTCGGAAAGAGTTATGGCAAACAGTTTTTAACAATATCTCTTGTTGCTTTTTTACCCGTCACGGTAGTCCACTTGTTTAAGATGAACATTGAGAAGTGTGGTCTAATTAAGTGGTATATAGTATTGGGTTTGAATTTTATCACTAATGATGTCTTGAATATATTTGGTGTTGGTTGTTGTGGGGGTGGTCGGCACCCTGAGGTTGGTTTGGGTATCCATAAAAATTTTGGCTATGGAAAGTTCGTTGGTTATTAAAAAAATAAAAAATAAAAAATAAAAAAATATTTCTTGTTGCTCTTCATGTGAAGGACTGTTTTATTGTCTTATTATTTATGGAGGCATTGTGCAGTCATATAATTTGAATTTGAAAACGCAGTTTCTTTTTTGTGTAGAGATAGAAGATTATTTTTAAGAATTGTTTTAAAGAATAAACTACTTCTAAATATATCTTCCAAATTGGTTTGGGCTGTTGATCCAACTTATAGTTATAACCAGAGATAAAAATTTAAGTGATAAAACATAAACTTATTTTTTAAAAACAATTTTGTTTGTGACCAAGTTCTTAAAAATTTATTGTCAATTCAAAATTTGAAGTTGAAAGATCATTTTTTATTTTAAAAAATAGAAAACCATTTTTAAGATCAATTTTCAAATTATTTTTAACATCAATATTTAAATATGAAAATAAAACAGAATTTATTTATTTGATTTTATGGTATATATTTTCAAGAGTTTTTAAAACCTTTTTACATGGTAATCAGTATATAATATTATAAATGTTTTATTTTTAAACCAAGAAAAAAAAATTCTTATATATTTTTAGTTTTTTTATGAGTTTTGTTTACTTGAATTTTGAGCAAATATATGTATATATATATATATATTTTAAATCTATAAAATAAATCCCTCTCAAAATAATTCTCAAATAAGTGTTCTTCATCCATGTGATATCCATGTCACAAAATCGTAGTTGATAATTAGAATATTTTTTTTATAATGGTTAAAACCATAATTCCCATCATAGACTTTAAAATTGAAAAATGAAAGTTGACCTTAAATGCACAGTCACCAATTATGGCTTTAAAGATATATTTAAAATTGTATTCACCACTATCGTTTTATATTTAAAAAAATTCAAAATCATAGTTACTTGTGAAATAAGGCTAATTTTTTTAACGAAAACACCCAACAGGGGGTGATTTGGGTTTTTCAAAACTATTTTGAAAATGACTCTTAACAAACGATAATAAAGTAAAGAAAATAAAAAGATAAGGTTAGTGAAAAAGTAAACATAGATTTTATAGTGGTTCAACCAATTCTGCCTACATCCACTCTCCTCAAGCTCCTTCCAAGTGAGGGTTCCACTAGTTTGAAGTTTCAACTAAGCTTCAAGTCCTTACAATTAGATTTTCGGCTCCAATAGGCACTACAACTTTTCTTCGAGTATATCCTCAACTTCAATAAATGTGAATAGAAAAGCACACAACCTAGCTCAATTGATGGACAAATACAAGAAAATTGGGATGAACAACAAAGGTGTACTAAGATGATTTGCAAATGAGAGTTTAATGCACTAAAAGAGAAATGAGAGCTTTGAATGTGAAAAATAGGTTGGTAAGGAGTTTAAAGTAGGCCTTCTCAATCCAATAAATGAAGTGAAACTTTCAATTTATAGGTCTCTAACCTCAGACACCTAACTGGCCTTTCTTAGTCGAGTTTTAGTTCACTGGTTGACTAGTTTGTTGGGCATGAAATGCTTGGCATGTGACCATTGGGAGCTTGACCGAATCTTGACCGAGAAAGAGGTGTCTTCGACCAAGAAAGGGTACTTCTCCATCGAGAAGATAAGGCTACTAGATGAGAGAGAAAATTTCAATGCCCACTTGATTGGACCTATATTGAGAAAGAGTAACCAGTCAACTTGTTCTCTAATTGGTTGAGTTGGTTGAGCTACCCCTTGATTGGTTAGCCAAATTTTGCTTGAAAGCCTATCTTTTTTAGTTTTAATTCTTTCTACTACTTAGGTAATAACTATAAGTACTTGTAGAACACCTAATTGAGAGAATTTTGCCAAAAGTTTTGAATTAAAACTCAAGTTTATAAAAATATGGCCTTTACTGGCTCAAAAGATAGTATGTAAATCATGCATGGATGAATTTAAAACCCTAAGTGAACATCTTATATAACATTCCTAAGCTTGAAACACCTTCATGCATACTTGGTCTTGCACTTCTTTAATCTTTTGATGATTATCTTAAGCTTTTTTTTATCTTATCTTGATTTTCCAATTTAATGTCTCAAATAACACCTAAAACTCATCTTGATTTAAACTTATTACTGAATTAACCATGATTTGTTATCATTAAAACTTACTTAGGAGACCCTTGGGCTAACAATTTATTTATTTTTTGTTTTATTTTATTTTTTAATTTTTGTTTATGATGACAAACCTTAGTTATTTAGGAGGGAATGAAATCTCCCCCTATAACCATGCATGTATAAAAAAAAAATCAAGAAATTTAATAACTTAAGAAAATTCAACAACTTGATGAAGGATGTGATCAAGAAAGTTGGCAAATAAAATGTGGTACAAATAGTTATGGATAATGGGTCGGCATTCGTGAAGGCACAGAAGTTGTTAATGAAGAAATACAATCTTTATTGGACTTCCTATGCAGCACATTGCATCGACTTAATGTTCGAAGACACCGATAAAAGGCGGAGTGTTGCAAATGTAATTACAAAGGCTCGAAAGATAACCAACTTCTTCTATAACCATAGTTGGTTGCTTGTGCAGATACGAAAGGTATGTGGTGGAGACATAGTTTGCCCTGGAGCAACAAGATTTGCAACCAATTATATTACCCTCGACAATCTTTTGAAGAAGAAAGTGAACTTGAAGAAAGTGTTTATTAGTGATGAATGGGAACAACACAAGTTAAGTCACACATTTTATCGGCAAAGAGGTTGAAAAACTTATGTTTGACCATGCGTACTAAGAGAGAGTGGGAAAGCTAGTGTCAATCTATAAGGCACTATACATGGTTCTTCGCATTGTCGATTCAAGAGTTGTTCCTACAATGTCATATGTGTATGAATTGATTCGAGTTATGAAAGAAAACCTCATTTGACTTAATGCTAAAGAATGGGTGTTAGAAATAATTGCAGATCGTTGGGATAGAAGTACTCTTAAACATCCTCTTCATGCAGCAGGTAACTAAGTATTATCCATCTTCAAAAGTTATTGGTATTTAATATATTTCTTTCATAAAATCGTTGGCATTCTTTCTTAATTCAAGGTTTCAATATAAACATGGAGTTGGTACTGATCCTGATCTACTTCAAGTTGTTCATGAAGTCTTCGCGAAATTAGATTTTGTAGCAGAAGGTCTTAGTCAATTTGGAAATGAGATAAATTATTAGAGTTATAATATAAATTAAATAATTGAATTTCATTTACTCAATTTTTGACTTTCATTTATTTGATATGTAGCTTATCCTATTTCGAGATGCAAAGAGAGGATTCGACGATCGAGCAACAATTGCTTCAAGGTCAGAAATGATTCCCGATGAGTATTGTTTGTGAATTAATAATACATTTCATTAGCATATTATTGTAGCTTTTCAATATAAGTATTGATATCATTTATTTGGTTGTAGTTGAATGGTGGTTCATGTATGGAAACCACACTCCTACATTAAGAAGGTTGGCCATGAAGGTTTTATTGCAAACTGCATCATCTTCAGCATGTGAGAGAAATTGGAGCATGTTTGCCTTAATTCATACAAAGCAAAGAAATCGGCTTGCTTACTCGAGGCTCCAACAATTGGTTTTATGTTATTATAACATGAAACTAAAGTTCCGTGATATGGAGACATAAAATGACAAAGTTATGGAGAAAGATTACCTCAATTTACTTGACATTACAGCTAAGGCTAGTGAAGAAGAAGATAACCAATTGTTTCAATGGGTTAGACCTCTTCATTTAGTTGATGAAGACGGAAATCCCGACCCACGAATTGCTACACATGTCTAAGAAGCAAGTGTTGATATTGAACGGGTGTTATTCAAAGAAGTTCATACTTATAGTTTCAGCCAAGACACAAGAGATTCATTTCTACAAGGAACTTCTTAGCCAGTAATCACTTTTTATCCTTCTTTTGACTCCACGAGTGTTGAACATAGTAGCAGACCTAGTGCTACTAGTACTTCCTCTTTCGGCTATGATGGCTTAAGAAGAAAGGGAACCAATGATGGTAGTGACCCTGGAAATGATGAAAGGGATGTTAGACAACAACAACAAAGTGGACAACCATTGACATTTACTTGTGAAGATGATTTCACACATTGTACTCAAGATGAAGACCATAACTCTAGAAGAGCTGGTCCAGGTATTAGAGTCATTGGAAAGCCATATGTAGGAAAACAACAAAGGATGACCATACAACAAGGACTCATTGTCAGCCAGTTTTGAGTCAATGAGTATAGAGACTCAATTTAGTGACTCGTCAAATAAAGCTAAAATTTATGCCCCTTATGCAATGAGTTAGGTCAGCTTCCTCCAAATCTTTCAAGTTCCACTAAAGAAGAGTATGAAAGGTTCTATCCTTCTTTCACACAAATGTTGTACTACCTTCCATATCAGATGCAACAACAAGGATTTCAAACAAGCACATGGGAAAACCCTAGATTTCCCATCAATGGACAGGTTGTGGGTAGGACTCAAGAAATTTATGCATGCATGTTCATACTTATAATCAATACTATTGAAACTCCATGTCCTGGTATGAATATAGTCTTCAACAAAATAGGCTCCCGTCATTTGTATTATGTTTATGTATAAATTGTTTTCATTTAATAAAATCAAATATTTCTTAACGCAATTCTAACTTTCTAAGTGTACAATTCCAAAATTCATATTTTCTATTCTTAAAATCCAAGTATCGAATCTACTGATATATCTCTATTTACCCATATTTTTTTACTTGACCATATTTATATCAATTACACTTATAAAATAATTTTAACATATTCTTACTTATTTTATCATTCTTTGGAGTTTTCCAAGCATTCTCATCAATTTTGAATAATTTTCATCTCACCGATATTTGTATAAAAATATCCATCAATATTTCCCCGATATTTATGATATATTGATAAAATTTAAGTACCAATATATCCATATTTACTGATACTTCAAACATTGGGTAGGAAAACCCTTGGCCTAACACCACTAACTATGGTTTCATGACAAAAAAAAACATAAAAGAAAAACATTCTCGTGAATGTCCAAATAATTGAGATTATTAGTTTGAAAATTATTTTGATTCAACACCTAATTCATGGATTTTTAATTTAAAATATATTATTTTTGGTCAAAACTGATTACTTTTTAAACTTTCATTAATTTTCAATACTTGATTAAACCATAAATTATAGTTTTATAATCCCTTGTTAGCATAATTTCTTTTTCCTGACTTTTCATTCCCAAATTTTCTTTTTTATAAAGAAAAATGTTTTGACTTGATAATAATAATAACAACAACAATAATAAATATATATTAGTAGAATTGAAGACCTTCAGGTACAGCTAAGGCGGCTTCATGATTTGATGGGAGATTAGAGAATTTCCTTGGCTGCCAACAACCAAGGTTCTTCAATTCTGTTATATAGATATATATTTCTGAGGGATTACCCCATTGATGGGGATGTTTAGCAATCATCATCATCACTATTATTGTGCTGTAGCATTATCAAGATGCATATCTACCAAAGACACCTAGATACGAAATGGGATTGATCTAAAGAGCAGGTACATCAGGTGGATAATCCTGGGGGAATCTTCTGATGGTCTCTCTCAGTAATTTCTCCTGCTCACAAAGATTGGATGGGGGAGCATCATACACATCCGTGAAAATCTCTGCAATTGGAGGTTTCTCAACTCTTTCTGCTACTTGAATTGCATCTAGGACCTGCACCAAATCGCAACTTAAATCAAACATAATCCTAATGCTTGAGGAAATGAATTTCTTTAACTAAAGCTGATAAATCATTTGGAAGACGCAATCAGCATCATTGACATGAGGTTAAAAAACTTGAAGTTTTGATATTTATTCAAATGCTTAAGTTATTAGGTAATGAGTCAGGTCAACACTTTGACAGTTGCTTGCGAAAAACCCTATTGTAAGTTGTTACCTCCTTCCTCACATTGCTTCTCAGCTCTGATTCAGCCTCACCACTCCACCAGTCATTACTTTCAATCCATCTTCTGAGTCTACTTACAGGATCTCTTGCCATTCTCCACAATTCAATCTCACTGACTGGGCGATATTTGGAGGAATCATCTGATGTGGAGTGGTGTCCTGCTCGATATGTGAGGGCCTGTCAAGAATTTCAAAATGTGAAGCATCTTAGTTTGTTTTTATGGTTCTCAGATGGTTGAAATGTATTGATTTTTGACAGAATAGATTCCCAGTTCACCTCAATTAAGATGGGCCTATGTTCAGTGATTGCCATTTTGCGTGCAGCATGAACAGCAGTGTACATAGCAAGAGCATCGTTGCCATCTACGCGGATGCTCCTAACTCCATATCCCCGTCCTCTAACAACAACACCATCACCTACAAAGGAATATAAAGAACATGTACACAAAAATATTTTAGATTTTAAGAGTATTGGAATGGGAAATAACAAAATGGAAGAACATGTAAGAAGGGGGAAAAATACTTCGAAACTGGTCTGAGACAGGGGTACTGATGGCCCACCCATTGTTCCGACAGATAAAAATAACTGGGGCCTCCATAACCGCAGCAAAATTTAAAGCAGCATGGAAGTCTCCCTAACATTATTTGATGTATTAGAAAGTGATTAACCAAAAGCAACTCATTCTGACTAAGAGGGTATTTGGACGAGTAAAGGAAATCAAGCATTCAATAGGAAAAAAAAAATCTCTGGAATGGAGTCATTGCATATAGAACTGGAGTCGCTACCCAAAAATGATAGGGCCAAAAAAAACAAAAGAAACAGCGGCTACTAGAGTAATCCTATAAAAACAAATGGGAAAAGACTAGGCACCAAGAAGAAAAAAAAAATTATCCATTTCAAATGCCATTAAAACAAAGTGGAATGATTTGATTTACATTTAGCGTCCAAATGCCCCTAATATTTGGTATTATGAAGTTAATACTAACAAGATTGGCATATTTACCGTGCTTGAGCCTCCATCTCCAAAATAAGTGACTGTGCATGCATCTTTCCCATCCATCTTCAAAGAATATGCAGCACCAACAGCCTGGGGAATTTGTGTCCTGGGAAAAAACAGTTAAAGATTATTGTGGCTGCATTCTCATGATATTTAGCGAAGGCTTGGAAAAGTTCAACATGAAAAAGGACTGACATAGGAAAGGTTTATAGTGTAATAACTTACGCAACTGTTGATGACACAGTGACATAATTGTGCTTGTTAGACCCGTAATGGATGGGCATCTGTCTGCCTTTCCCATAATCAGCTTTGTTTCCGAAACACTGGTTTGCAAATTCTTGCAGGGTGAAACCTCGCCATAGAAGAACTCCTGGCTCCCTATACTGCAGCATATCAGATGTTTCCATTTAATGCCATTCTCAACACTGTTCATTCACAATCATCAAACAGGGATTTATAAATATGAGAATCAACATCTAGATGAGTGTATGCAGTCTTGGCAACAGATTAGACTTGGATTGGTCCACAAGGGCACTATTCATATTTGTTCAACTAAGAATATATATTTGGATATAAGCGTTTTTGTCATATATCAGACAACAGTATATATTATCAATCTGGTTAATTTGCAGAGGCATGCTGGATTGATTTGTATGGGACCTGTATAAAATTCATGAACACAAATATTTACAAATAATAGTGAATGATCTTTTATGTATAAGCCTGTAAACCTGAGGGAAGATGACATCATTTATGTATAAGCCTGTAAACCTGAGGGAAGATGACATCATCAATGGAGAGTGCTGCCGCTGAAGCAACATTGATGGCCTCTTCTCCGATGGAGGTAACGTAGAAGGAAATTCTTCCTTGCCTTTGTGCTTCATAGAAGATAGTGTCCATCACTTGAAGTGTGAGCATGTTAGCATACATTTTTACAGCAACTTCCTTGCTAACCTGATCAAATTAATAAGTCATGAGGGTCTTCCAAGCCCAATTCATAATTTGCAAAAAATGAAGGAATTTTGGGGATAAGAAATAGGGAAGACCTGTGCGAAGTTGGACATATTTGGCTGACCATTGTCATCAAGGACCCGGTAGCAGTGTGCCCGCTCCATAGGGGATTCAGGTATGAATCTCATTTCAGAGGTGAATGCCACCTTTCCTCCCGGAAAATCCAAGAGCTGCCATTGTGAAGATCCATTAAGCTCAAATAAAAGAACACAAACATACACAAGAGTCTAAAAATGTCCTCATATATCACCATCAATCAACATCCAGTACACATAAGCTAGCCCAAATCAGTTGAAAGTTGAAACCACCCAGTTGAAGGCTTGTTGGTGAGTTCAGGTTAGACTTTGCTGCCCAACATTTTCATTTTTATGAAGAAAAACACCATGTTGGCTCATGGAAAATCAATTAAATGCTGGTTCACAAACATATTCATGCTCCTTTTGATTCTGAGAAACAGGAAAAATCACCAATGGGGAAACTGAAACCCTTTATATTCAGCTGTTCCCAGTTCATGAATATACTAATTAATCAACTCCACCAAACCCTTTGCAAGTTAAACAACTAAAAATAATACGCAAAATGTCTAATTCCTCAGCAAAAGAACTTAGTGAGGAAAAGTCCAATTACAGTAATCAAGCAAGAAAAAAAAAAAGAACAATTGGAATCCAAGAATTTCTCCACCAATTAACAATTGCTAAAAAATCCAATTCCAACCCAGTTACCCCTCCTCAGTCCTCACGAGTTATCAAAGAACAAAGAGCAATATAAACGAGCGAGTTCTCACAACACGATGAAACAGTACAACAACTTGAGAATTCTGAAAATGTGTAAAACTCCATATATTCCAGACTACGCACGCACCAAACCCACTGGAATCATAAACCAAAAACACCTTAAAAACACTCTTTTGCCCACTCAAATATACCTGATTGTCTTCAGCATCACAAAGAGAATCCACATGTTTTTCAGTTTTGGTGGATTCGAAACGACGAGTTGCGAATTGGGTTGCCGCATCAATCAAAACTGCATCTGGCTTTCTGCAAGTTGGAGCCAGTGGAGCCATGGAGGATGGGCAACCATGACGAAACCAACCACTCCAAAAACTGTTTTTTCCAAGACCCACAACACAAATCTTCGATTTGACACATTGGAGAATACGTTTTGATTTTCCGAGAGAGAGAGCCATGGAAGCAAGAAGGCAGAGACAGATATTGATGATGGCAGAGACGGACGATTCAGCTATCTAATCACCTTGTTAGTATCTTAATACATATCCGTTCAGTCTGGCCAGTCGAAGCGTGGGTGGCCCAGTTCTTAGGAAAAAGTATGGGAACATTGGGAAGGCGTTTTTATTAAAACGCACCGTTTTGGGCATAGGGAAACAGGAACAGACAAACGCTGCTGACTAGGCTCTCTCTATGCGGGTATATAAATTTGCATCAACGGCAAGAGGGGCGAGTATTCGTTTTAGGTGTTGTCTATGAGATAGCGACGAGCGACGCACGTGGACGCCAATCTCGACCGTTTTGTTTTACTTGATAATAATAATAATAATGAAAATTCTACCGAATCTTCATAGGTATCATCCCTCCATTTTATTTGAATAATTGGATGGTCAAATGATAAGTTAAACATAAAAATAAAAAATTCCGACCGAAACCGAGTACATGGAGAACATCCCTTTTTCCCCGTCTTTCCCCACTATTTTTCTCTCTTCTCCATACTCCCTCACTCATCTCCATATGTCTGAGTTTTTTAAGCCTTCGCTCCATACATTTTGGGTGTCTTCAAAAAATTAAAAAGTATCGTGTTTTCAAATATTTTTATTATTTTCGAGTGTTTTTTATTGTCTTCATATGTTAAATGTTTTCATGTGTTATTGGGTATTTTCGGGTTAAATATTCTAATTGTTTTGGTGCTAAATTCTTATTATAAGAGTGACATCTATCCAATTTTTCTCTCTCTTCTTCATATCCCCCTCTATTGTCCATATTTTATTTTTATATTTAGGGCGTTTTTGGGTTTTCAAGTAAATAGTGCAATATTCAAAAAAATAATTTCAATGACCAAAACAAGTTATCCCTCTAATTATAAGGTAGTG
The DNA here is from genome assembly GCA_030254885.1 of Vitis rotundifolia. Taxonomy (NCBI): domain Eukaryota; kingdom Viridiplantae; phylum Streptophyta; class Magnoliopsida; order Vitales; family Vitaceae; genus Vitis; species Vitis rotundifolia. The sequence goes on from CM058154.1 coordinate 22,400,066, forward strand.
TACTACAATCTCTAATAGATTGTTCAAATTCATGAACCAATTGTAAATTACTTATTATTTTGCAAAGAACCAATGACTTTGATTTTTTGTATAACCCTTAATACACTCAAGTCATGTACAATGGAAATGATAAAGTTGTGAATGCTTCGATAATTAATTAATGCAAATAAGATAGTAAAGGGAACCAAAATCATGAGCATAACCAATTAATGCAAATAAGATAGTAAAAAAAATCAAAATTATAAGTGAATAAATTTATTAATGAAACTAAAATATGTTATATCATATTATGTTTTCTAAGGGTTTATGCTAATAAAAAACTTCAGTAAAAGCTCCACACCACAACTTGTCTTAAAATCATGTCTTGTGGATACAATTTTAATGCATCATTGTGAAGTTGTATTTTCAAAACACGATTTCAATGTATTATTCTTGAAGTTGTCTTTTCAAGACAAGGTTTCTATGTATTATAATGAAATTGTATGTTCAAGACATGACTTCATTTCTTTTTTTTTTCTTTTTTTTTCTACTTTTTGTCTAATATATATTTTAGTGTAAATTAATTTATTTAGTTTTTATTGTTTTTTATATCTTTTCTAGTGTTTTTTTAAATATTTTTTTTTATAACTGTATATATAGTGTACAAAAGTAGCATGAATGTTAGGAATATTGAGTGGAAAATGTATCACGAATGTTTATACATATTCTTATATAATGAAGAAAAAATAATAATGAGATAAGGGTTTGGGTATGAGAAATTGACATTATCAATCAATATTGTGAGTTTAATTATTATTATTTTCTAATTACGTATTGGCTTAATATATTAGGATATTGGGAGAAGAGAATTTCAAATTGATGACTCTAAAAACCTTAAGATATATATATATATATATATATATATATATATATATCCAACTTGTTTTTTTAATAAATTTATTAATTAACTTACTATTATTATTTCCTCAAAGTCATTTATTATTATTATTATTATTATTTTCAATTTTAATGTTTTTTCAGTTAAGTCTTTGACATTTTATATTGAAATTGTCTTGAAGTTACCATTTCAGTGAAATACATTAAAATTGTGCTTTCAAGTTAAGACTTCATCAAAATGTAATGAAATCATCTCTTCACCACCTTTAACAAGATATAGCAAAAATCTATATGATGGCTTATTAGCACAAAGTGTCATATATTTGAAAATATTTTTAAAAATGCGATATTTTTTAAATAATGGGTTTTTTTTTTTTTTTTTTTAAAAAAAAGATGTGAACTTTTGGATGCAAGCTGATTTGTAAAAAATATATTTGGTTAAAAGACTCAAAAGACTTTTAAAATTGAAAAAATGATATCCCTTCATCATTCTTTAAAAAACTAACCCATTTTGGACATTTTGGCCCTTCTTTGTTTGAGCAAAAATGTCATTACCCTCTCATTCCCAATTCATTTCTCTCCCATTTTTGATAACTAGTTCTCTCTCTCTCTCTCTAAATTTACGCTCACTCAATGGATAAAAATCATCTCTCTTTCTCTCTAAGTTTACACTTTCCCAAGGGACAAAAATCAATTGCAAGAGTTCTCTCATCTTTCTTTCTTCTTTGAGATTATTACGTTCTCCACTTTTGTCATTAACATTTTTATAAAGTTTTTTGCTAGAGATTTTTGTTGGGGATTTTTGCAATTATTTTTAGTTGGAATTTTTTTTCATTTATTTTTTGCTAGGGTTTGTAGGTTTTTTGTTTTTTGTTTTTTTTTTTTTTGGATTTTTTGTCGTTTTTCTTGTTATAATTTTTTATTTTTTGTAGTTTCATTTAAAATTTGATGATGTTTTTTTGCTAGGTTATTTATTTATTACCATTATTGTTATTATATTTTGTTTGAAATTTTTGTTTTTGTTTTTGTTTCTTGTTAGGATTTTAATTGGAGTTTTTTTGTCATTGCTTCTTATTAGGTTTTTTAGCGGTTGGACTTTATTGAATTTTGAAAATACAATCAACCATAACTTAAATGGAAAGTTAACCTCAATAATTAAGTTCCTTATAAATAAAGTTTAATTATAGTATAATTCAAATTATCATTATGATTGAAAATTTAACCTTATTTAGGTTTTCGTGAATAAACATCTTTAATGAGAAATTAATCTTAATTAAAAAAAAAGTAAACTAAAAAAATAAATATATTATAACGAAATTGTAGGAAGGTGATATTTTTTAACACAAAGTAAAAAGGGGTCAAAGAGTTCAAAAAAAAAAAAAAAAAATTATTTCTCAACAAAAGTTAAAGAATAGATTATCTTTACAATTTCATAGTCATTTGGTGTTGTGCATCAAAATCACCCTTTGTCAAAAGGTTGACTGTGTATGAGTCACTTGTATGTATGTCTCGCTATAAACAAGTTGACATATCCCTTTCCTCAAGGAAAGAGAGAAGAGAAGAAAAAGATAAAAGTCCTGTTAATATACATAACATCCCTTTCTTCAATAAATCCAACCCCTATCCAAGAACATTCCTTACTGCCCCTGCAATACCAGATCAATCATCCGCATCTCAGCACAACACCTCTTACTCAAGAGCAACCCTCTAGAACCCCCAAGAACCAGATTAGCGATCCATATCTTTAATGCAGCCAACCACTGCTTAAGAGAACCCACTGGCACTCCTGCAAAGCTACTCTTGGCTTTTGCCCCTCCCACTCTAAGTCACTCAACTAGAAAGTAATGGCACATTTGCTCTTACTCATGACGAGACTCTATTTAGTGTTTAAAGGGCAACTCAGGTAGACTCTAGTCATACAACAGAGAATGGGCAACAATGGTGAAGACTGAGCTGGTTGGGACAGGGTTAAGTCTGAGGGCAAAGGTAGAGCATGTGGAGGTCATGGAGTCATGTTCTCAAGACTTCACTTGTATATTTCAACATATATGATAGTAGACGCTTCAGAGGTTATTCATGATGTGGAGGACTTACCATAGCAAACCAACACATAAGAGGAGACCACTAGCGTGCGGCACTTGAAGTGTATGGCCTTTTATTTTGGATATGGTGATTGTACAGTTTTTTCTGAGATTTTGGCCTATTAGAAAAGATGAATGTAAGAAACTCCATTATTTTGATTTGCATTCTTCTGCCTCTTATTTTAGATATAGTTGATAGGTTGATGGAGGCTGTAAATAGGTTGATTGCAGAGACAGAAACCAAAGGATGTAAGTGGAGATCAGAAATTATCTTTCAAAAATATGATTGCAGTCTGTGAAATTGTTCTTGCAAGAGACAATTTTGATGGCGCAGAGTTGGTTCAAAGTGTTGCACTTCTTAAACTATTTTGCTCCTCGCCATTTGAAAGTAAATAAGTGAACAAATCTAGATCACAGTTCTTGAGGCAAAGAAACAAAGGACCCAGGTCTATCCAGAAGCTTATGGTTTACTCGCTTCAAAAGCAAGATCCATAAGACTATAGTTGGATGATAAGTAAAGTTTAAGCTAACATATTTAGTGAAAATTGCCTAAGTTAACAAAAAAAACTCAATATTCTCATTTTAGTGCACTTACAGGACCAAAAAATTGAAATCAATCACAAACATTTCTTGGTATTTTGGTCTTTCAAATCTAAAAAGTATTATTATATATGTTAGAGATTACATCTGTGCATGGATCAACATTAGAAAATATCTTCAAATGTAATGAGTACAGAGAGAATGTTAAACATTGTGTTCAAGTTTGGTAAGAGGTATTGTTTCATTCCAAGGGGGTAACATAATTAATTTGAGTGACAGTTCATAGGTAGTTATGTTTTAGAAACCCCACTAAAGATGAAGTGATAGAATCCAGACATTCACTTTCAATATAGCATAGATGTGTGATATGAGTTCACAATATTGGGGCTAACACCATACATGCATGCATGAAACAAAGCTAGGCTAAGAAAAGCATACTCTAGAAAATCTGCCTTACAATAGTATGACCCAGTTGGGCAGCCATCCAAAGTAAAAGTATAAAAAGATAAAAGGATGCTGTAGAGGAATGCTTAAAGCACAGGTAGCAGTGCTGCTAGGGCTCCATCCCCCTTCTACATCAACCCTTAATACACCGTACTTGCATGAAACAATACTAGGCTAAGGAAAGCGAACTTTAGAAAATCTGCCTCATGATAAATATGATCCAGGTGGGCAACCATCAAAAGTAATGAACCATAAAAAGATAAAAGGATGCTATAAAGGAATTCTTAAAGCACAGATATCAGTGCTGCTAGGGCTCCACCCCCATTCCACATCAACCCTTAATATATAACAATTAGGATGTGAAATAAGATTCTAATGTCTACCACGGGCTTTCATTGTTGATTTTCTACACCCTTCTTTGGTTCATATTACCATTTTCAGTCATATTAGCTTGTCAAAATTCTAATACTTCAAAAAGATCAACTAGTAAGGCTTACTGATCAGTTCAAGTTTCTAAATTTCTGGCTGAAATTTATGTTTTCTGTTCTTCACAAGATGACAAGTACTGAAGACATCAGTATGAAATAAGAACAAAGCAAATTTGAGGTAGCAGAACAAACTACTACATATTTTACATTTGGGTATATATCCAAACCAATCTAGCTAGGACTAATTTGGCAAACTTATTTCATCGAGATCATCATCTAATGACAAGAAAATTTCGTCTAAACATGAAAGCTCGGTTCCATCATCATCGTCCTCATCGTACCAAAAACCATGTTGAGAACTCTTTCTTTCATAAACTCGACAAAGAACCCATTCAACACCATCCTAATAAAACAGACAATAAGGCAAAAGAAGAAAGTATGATCGTTTCCACTTCAAGCATCATTAGTAATATAATGTAACAGTATTGAGTACTAGTCGAGAAAATACTTACCAATTTTTTTTTCCCTGCTCTTCTTTTGTAGGATGTACAGCCCAATCCACTGTTGGAAAGAGAATATTCCTGCATTATCCAATTGGTTTCGATGCCTTCTGGAGCTTCACCCATGTAGAATAAAAGATACTTCTTGATTCCCACTTTCTTACCAGCACTTGTGTATATGGCTTCATCAATATCTAATTGCTTCCAATATCCATTTTTTGTGGCCCGGTCTTGTGTCTTTTGGCTAAAGAAATACCACTGGTTTCCACTCGATAATGCCTTACCTACACTCAAAAGGGTCACTTAACTATGTCAAGAACCTCCAATACAAGTAACTCGGCATCATGTTCAAGAAAAAAGAAACAGAGAAAGTTCGGCAATAAAAATAGGAAGTAAAATCGATGGTCACAAACCATTGAGCTCCCATGGATCATGAACATAAGAATCAAGATCTGGAATGATGTTGGGGTGGCACGGCAAGAGTGATGCCTTGCGGTATAGAAAGTCAAGGACTAGTTCTTCATCAGTTGGGTAGAATTGGAATCCAGGAGGAAGGTTGATACTTCCTTCTTCCATCTTTATTTGAATGAAACTAACCAAAGGACTTTAAAAAGACTTGTTTTTTGTTACTGGGGTTTGGTTGTGGTTGATACTTATACTGAGAAACAGAGAAGACAAGAGGGGGGGGGGGGGGGGGGGGGGGTGTGGGGGGAGAGAGAGAGAGAGAGAGAGAGGAGGGGGTGGGTGGTTGCAGTATACAAATGAATTGATTTGGGAGGTGTGGATTTGGATTCAAAGGCGGCGGATAAAGCTTGCATGGGGCCACTATGATAATTTGAACAACAATATGACACAATGTCAACAGTTTTTAAGAAAACGGGAGTTGGTATTTTGTAGATGATAAGGATGAAAATTCATGCTTCCTCTAGAGATAAAGAAAGGGTTAGGCCTTTTCATGCTTCCTCCAGAGATAAGAAATGGTTAGGCTCACAAGCATTTTGTGTATTGATAACATGTCCACTCTTAGCAAACCATGATGAATTTGATGTGACAACAATGGAAAAAATACACCAAAGTGCCACATGTATGCTTAAGAGTAGCCTATATACTACACATAAACAAACAAAAGAAAAAGGTACGATTACACATCATTCACTAGAAACCCTACAATGGAATGAATCTAAATGAACATAAGTTAATTTGGCTTTCAACAATCAAGCATGATTTTTTTAGTCAAATTGGCTTGCATGTACTCATCAAATTGCTGATGGTAATGAATCCGTATTTGCCAGGACCTTTGTTTATGTTTATTGCAATATAAATCATTGTTGCCAGCTAAATGCTTTAAGCTACTTTCCATCATAATGTTTTGCTGATGTTGCATTTACACAAAGTTAAGCTACCCATGTCTGTTAATTGTCGTTTGGTGATATGCTTTCTCCTTTTTGGCATGAAAAAATATGGACAAAATATATTCCCCAGTGATGATGGGATCCTTGTCCTAAAATCTTTTTCTAAGCACCAGCTCAGTCTATCAATGTGAACAAAACTGATAAGAAATTAGGCTTTTCTTGAAAAGGAAGGAAAAAGAATAGAAACAAAAACAAAACCAAAAACAAAAACATAATAAGTGTCTGAATATATTTTTTATTTTTCATTTAAAATAAAAAATTAATAATAACTTTTATATATTTTGTTATTTCTTTTTATAAAATGTTTTACTTTTATAAAATTGTGGGATTTATACAAGTATGCATTATTTATAAAATACGGATGAAAAGAGAATTCAAAAAAATTATTTTCATGAAAAGTGTATTTCAGAAAAAATAATTCTCATTTTATGTATATGAATAGTGTCTGTTTCATATTTCCAAAAATGTTCTTATATGTGTATATGGGTTGTCATCCATACTAACCCAACCCACATAACGATGCTACGTCATTTAATTAATAAAGGTGCTTTAAACCCAAAACACGTATAAGAATATTTCCTGGTAATATGGGGTAAACACTATTCTAATGCATCAATTATGAATTATTTTCCTCAAAATACACTCCCCATTAAAGCAACTTTTTCAGTTCTTTTTTCATTCATGTTTTTTAAACTATACATGTTTACATAATTCCCCTTATAAAATGCACTCAACTGAAACTGCCACGGGTAGCATAGGCATGGTCCCAGCAGGGGATGGATATATGTGGAGTTGTTACCAGCAAAGCCCATCAAAATATGCTTACCATCCACAAAGTATCAGTAAAAGGAATTTGAACACGTAAAATATCAAATCAATAAACAGGCCAAAACATTCATGGGTTAACATGGCTATCTTCTTTATCAAGAGAAATGATTAGCCTTTAAGTAAAGGTGGAATTATACTTTTCTGGTGTAGTTGGTGAGTCACGTTTAAACGTTTTAAGTAGAGTTAGAGTTGTGGTTTGGACATCTGTGTTAGCTAAAGCATGATCATCATGTAATCTCATGCTTATCCCAAGGGTTATTTCGTGGATAGTGGGACGGAAAGCTTCTTTAATTTGATTTTCTCTTTAGCTTGTTTCACATTGCGAGCTTCTCCCTTTTACTCTTTATCTTTATGGTATCTTTCTACCAAGGAATGATTTCAAAGTAACCAAAATGGCAACCCTGCCGGGCAGCTTTGGAAGTTATCTACCCCGTTCTCACATACATCAATCATCATTGCTTTTACTCTGATTAGACAAGACAAATCAATCTTAGTGGAAGAGAGAAAGGTAAATTGAGAAGTTAATAAAAGACAAATGGTGCTTAGTAGGAAAGCAAAACAAGAACGTTTTTTCCAAGATGCCAAACAGCGGTGGGAGCCGAAATTGACGTTGGGCTTTCTATGTGTGGCTTGAAAATTATGTAGTTAATTAGACCCTCCTTAAAAATGATGAACTTAATACAGCTTGCTAATGAAGGAAAACATCCCTGTTTGTTTCCATGCCCTCCTAGTCCTTTTTGCCCATGCTTCACAGCATTTACACATTCCTTTCACGGGGTTTGTTTTTCCGACAAAACAAAGCAAACCAAAAGCAATGGCCACTGGGAAAAATGTGGGAATCCGTTTTTATTCTTTCTGTTCTTCACTAATAAAGCATCATTGCATTACTGTACTAAAAGCCTAGAACACTTTTAAGGTGGGGCACACCAGTGACCTGAGTAGAGAAGGCAAAGCAATTTGATTCCCAATGAATCCCCAGCAATCCTCAGTCACAGTTGTCCACAGATCCGGAATCCAGCCATTAAATCCCCCCTCAACAAAACAATAGTAATGAGCACCAGCCACACCACAATACATGAAATGATAATTGATTTCTATACTGATGAAGCAAAGGCTTTACAGAATGCTATACAAGGCATTTTCAGAGGAATCTACAACCCAGGTTTTAGTGTTGAGGTAAGCAAGACACTGGAGACAGTGCACGGCCTAAATACAACATTTGATTTACTTGTGGTTCATGGACGCTGTATCTTTAGCAAGACGAACCTTTCACATAGCAAAACCATGAAGTTTTAGACGTCTTCACAGGGAATGTAAGTGTTTAACTTTTTGAATTGCTTGTTTCACCTTAGTGGACGGCTCTTCATATAAGATGGCAGGGTCATCAAACTCGGATGCCAAACTTGGCTCCCCAAGAAAAGCACGAAATGAGTCTGCCACTGAATATGAAAGCGAGCTGAGGTTGTATCCTCCTTCCAGGAAAAATACACAGCGGCCCCCACATAGATCTTTGGCGAGCTGTTTAATGTTAGATGCAAGCATGTAGTATGTTCCAGTAGTAAATTGCAGACTGGCTAGCGGATCCAATACATGCCCATCATAACTGGAAAATACAGGGGTAAGACATGCAAATGGGTGAATTGGAAAATAATAATAGACTAAATGAGCAACACATTGAAATGGACACAGTTCTGAACCCCATTCTGGAACGTACAGGGGTAAGACATGCAAATGGGTAAATTGGAAAATAATAGTAGACTAAATAAGCAACACATTGAAATGGACAGGGTTCTGAACCCCATTTTGGGTATTTAAATTGTCTAAAAAATTTATGAACTTACGGAGTTGGGGTGCTAAAGGACTTGACTCCCAACTTCCACTATCATAATCCTCCATTTCTAAAAGCCTATAGACAAATTTTGGAAATTTCTCCAACTTGACCAGAATCAATATTCCGTAGGCTGTTTATGAAGTATATGAAATGATAAAAGACACCAACAAATGTTGTTTATGTATAGACTTATCTATCTAGTCATTGTGCCATCCTAAATGCTACAATGGAACCAAGATAACCTCATTTCAGGTTCTGTAAGAAAAAAATAGAAAAGAGTATCATGTGATTGCCTAAGACTCCTGACTAAAACTATTTTCTGGAACAGGTTCACCTCCCCAGTGAGAGTACTCCATGGTAAAAAAGGAAATGCATTGGAATAAGTGGAGTGTCTGTGTATTCTGAACTAATAGAATAGGCAACCCACCCAGCTGAGACGAGAATTATATCTGGCTTGAACCTCTGGGCGGATGGTACAATGACTTCATCAAAAACAGTCCTCATGGCAATATCACCTGAGCCTCCTGGTAGGGGCAAATTTAGTGTCGCTCCTTCACCACTGCCATGACCTACCTCATCAATTTTACCAGTACCAGGGTAGCTTCCATCCTGCATCAATAGAGATTAAGCAAAGATTTTGTTTTTTGTTCAGTAAATTGATATTTTGGCATGAGACTACTGAGAAGATATATGAATCCAATCCTATCAAATATCATGGGAATTAGACTAATGTCAAAGTTTCTGACTGTTTCTAAGAAGCATTATCAGCATATACTTCCAAGAAGAGGTTATTTTCCTTGGACATCATACACACAATCCCAGGCCATTTGTGGAACACATGCAGATTATGCAGAATTTTAAAATAAATCTTTTACTTTGAACACATGGCTGATTTGTGACCAATAGGTGTCAAACATATTGTATATGTCAGGAGACATTTAATCTTAAGATATAGTTGTGAAAAAGCACTAGTGTTTTTCATTGATGGAAACTGTTGATGTCAGATAAACAAACAAATCAGTGAAACTACTGAGCAAATTATCAAATTTACAATGTTATCTATGAAATGGTAACCAACATTATCAAGTTGAAATTACTCATAATGCAAAAGAAATGTCATAGCTCACATGGCGTGTCTAGAAAATTTTGACATCCAGCTAAAACACCATTTGTGTTACATGGACTTGAGTAGATATGTCTATGATATTCATTTAATCCCAGGTCCTTAGACATCAAGGCACAGAATAACCTAATTCAAAATTTTCCTCTTCCATACTCAGGCCTACATTGAAGTATATATCTAATATAGAATTTTCAACATAACTACTTCACTCATTTCCATGTCAAAGAGTTCATTACTTCTTTTTCTTTGTTTTGGACACAACTGTTAGTCATATATCTGATCAATAGGCATGTTCAACATATAAGTAATACCTTAACTCTGTCAGCTTATATCCAAGAACGGTATGTCACATACTTTTGTGCGTGTAACATAGAACACTGTTGTCATTTTTTTTATAGCATCTAAATATAATATAATAACATCAAACGGTTACTGCTACCATGTTAATACTTGCATTAAACACAGGAGACATGCGAGTAATGGATGAGTCAAGACACCCTTGTGTCCAACAAATACCCCAATAGCATGTCCAGGAAAAAAGAGGATCATATTTGTAACCAGCTAAATTTCACTAGAGTACTTCTTATCCATTGGAATATGACATGGACATTTCAAATGAGTGAACTACTTATGCAAGAACTGTTGTTACATAGGTACATCATTAACTGGCCTAGAGTATAATAGAAATTTGGAAGCCTCAATAATTTACTGGTGTCCTTGTGTCCTAAGATCAAGAAGTTAGATGGACTCCACATCTAGACAGATACCCTAACCAGACAAAGATATCAAAGTTCATATACTGTTGTAATATACAATGAAGAGAAGATGGACAATAAGGAAACAAAGAAAAAAAAAACGGAGGTTAGTTCAAAAGAAGGAAATGCAGTATTTCTCATCAAAAAATTGAATAATAAAGAGCCCAAAAGCAAATAATAGACTACATAAAGCATAATTATGAATCTACTTCAAAATTAGAGTAGCAAGAATCAATCAAGCTATCAAAACAATAAAAGAAAAACAAAATATGATTAATATGCATACGTTTGTGTCCAACATAGATAAAATAATGTGTGGAAAATATTGAATTTGAGGTTGTTAATGATAGACTGATAGAAATGCGTAAAGAAAGCACATGTAATAACAATCTGAAGCTTTACTAAACACCACATTTCTCAACTCTTTGAGATTGTTATAATAGATTATAGGGTCCCTTCTATAGAGGTACTAGGAGAGAGTACACTTCTTGTCCCTTTCTGATGTGGGATTCAGATTAGCATGTTAAGCATGTCAAAGCACATCAAGAATGTCTAAAGCTGCTCCAAGCTGCTTCAAGCACATCTAATCACCTAAAAAACTGCACCAAGTTCCCCCAACCACAACATTGCTCTAAACACCTCTAAGTACCTTAAAAGTTGCTCCAAACTTCTTCAAACATCTCAAAGTTGCTCTAAAAACCAACACACTCCTGAAGGTTCTACAACGATCCAAAGCTAATTGAAACCCTTGGAAAATGCAAAACAATAGACCTGCACAAAACTGCGGGTGGGTCGTGAGGCTTTGGTAGCGTTGATTAAAAAGTTTCCACCAACCCATAAGTTAGAACTCTTCGAGGCTTGCCCCTATCTGACTTTTGCTAGCAAGGGGACTGGGGATGAGACTCTGGGTTTCAGGTTGTTAGGAATCCAATAATTTACATATGGACCTTTTTGGCTATCTTACGTAAAGGAACAAAGCATAATCTGATATTTGATTTGTAAATATGAAGCTTGGAAACACCATGTTTGAAATATCTAAAACTTGAGACTTATAATACTTCGTATGTTAAAGTACAACTACATATTCATATCTGCTATTCGAAGGCATGATGATATCCTGATTTAGCTGCTAATTATCTCTACCATGCTATATTATTGTTTCTTAGTAAGTTGTGATCTCATCCTTTCCTAAGCACATTTCAAGTGATGAACAGTTCAGGCTAGGAGTAACTTTGATGGATGGGCCTTCAGTCCTGGCTCAAGAATAGAGATTACAAGCCAAAATTCTAGTTATGTTTGTAATAGTTATTTGGATATGTTACTTAGTACTTAGCTTCAGTTTGTTTAGTAATGGATAATCTACAAGTTATTGGTTTAGGAAGTGTCTAGCTTGATCATTTGAGAATTGTTAGTGGCTCTAATATACTATTTCCACTGCTCTGTATCTCTGTATCGGACTTTACATTGGTAGTTCATTTTTGAGGTTATTTCTAAGTTTGCTTGCCTGTTGGGCTAATCCAGGCAGGGGGTGTGACACATCTACATTGAAAGTCTTGCAACGGCAAAGGGAAGCTGAAAATAACATGCGTTGAGGTAGTGAAAAAGATATACGTTTAATATAGTTGACTCTACATGGTAAGGGACAAGACTTTGTTGTGTTGAGTTGAGTTTAATATATCTCAATTTTAATGGTGTGATATATCATGTAATGTTAATATTAAAACCTTGACCTCTTCCTTGGAGGTTAAAATCTTGGTCCTCCTCCCTGAACTGCAGAAATCTGCTACCACTGCTAGATACTGAGAGAAAATAGCATAGATACACCATTGGAGGTTGAGAACTAAAACCTTGCTTGCACATTCTCAAATATTTCATAGTAAGATCCCAATATTCTAAATCTTAATCCACTAGTAACAAATAAAAATTTCATTATTGATGAAAATGGGAAAGCATTTAAATCATTAAGCAGGATATTTTATCAGTAACTAAATTGCAGGAAGATTTAAACTAAATAATTCATCAAGAGAAATAAAATACCACAAATTGACCAGAACCAAAAACTGTAGCTTACTTGATGAGTTGAAAGGAAGAATATATCTGGGTCATCATAGAATGCATCATTTGTTCCATTCCCATGATGAACGTCAAAATCAATGATAAACACACGCTTTAATCCATGTACACGTTGGGCATAACGAGCTGCAATGGCCACATTTCCAAAAACACAAAAGCCCATAGGACCTTTTGGAATAGCATGATGACCTGGAGGTCTTATCAATGCAAAACCCATTGGTGGGTCCTGGCTGCTCTTTGATGCTGCTACCTGAGATATCACAAGATTTTGGCAGATAGTTTACAGACAAGAACACCAGCATAGAATAATAAAACAATGAAAATAAATTGATTGAATTTCTAAGGAACACAAATGTACAGGATGCCATATTTAGGAAAGACCAAAATTAAAATAATTTTAACAGGTGAAGAAAAAGAATAATCATTAAGTCACTAACGTGCTAGGTTGAGGCATCACCACTGAATCAACTAAGGTGATTCCTGCTCCAGCTGCAAGTAGTGATTCTTGGAAAGTCTGCATCACCAATATCATCATGAAAACAAAAGGAATATATGCACATGTTGCATGCATACTGAATTGCTAAGACTGAAATTAGCAGAGTTTCCCTACATAAGGGAAAAATACAGCGGACAATAATTGAGAAATAAAATATGTACACCCACTGCTAAATAAACCACAAACCCCCTTTTTTTTGGCTTGATTTTCCAACATAGAGAGAGAGAGAGAGAGAGAGAGAGAGAGAGAAAACCATCTCAGATAATATGAAAAAATCATAATTTTAAGGAGTCTGAATAGAAGCTATAGATAAGTGAATCCTGAATAGCTATTTTCCAGCACGAAGATAAAGATGATTTATATCAGGATAGCAGGGTCAAGTATGTAGTTGGAGACATCAATCACCATCCATGGAAGTATGTATAATTCAAGCACAAATTATAAAGATAACAAGTCATAATATTGCTCTACTTTGGCATGCATCAACAAGAAAAAAAGGACTGTTTTGAAAAATCCAACAATATACTGTCCTTTCTGCACCCTTACTACTTTTTTGTGTTCTTTCTTTCTCATATAAGTTTTGAACAGTAAAAAAAAAACATTATCTGCATAAAGTACAAGACCTTTTCTAGGAAAAAGCAATGAAAACTCACTATATTCTCAATCCAACAAATTTCACTTACTTGTTTTAGCAGTGAATTAATTTGTTTCATGCAATGATCAGTCAGCAATAAATTTGATTTTCTTATATCATAAACAGTAAACCATGGCATATATAATACTCTTTTAGTAAAAATAAAGATCTAGAAACATTAGAAATGATATTGCAAATATCCATAAGCTCAAGAAAGAAAAAGACAAGCATCTAAAGCATTATACTTACAGTTGCAGTAGCATATGTTGGTCCAGAGCCATCAATGTAAATAATTCCTTTCTGTGAAGCCTGATCCATACTCTATGAAACAACAAAAGGAAAGGAAAAGGAAAAGGAAAAGGAAAAGTAAAAAAAAAAAAGAAAGAAAGAAAAAATTTAAGGAAAGGATCTCTTAAGATAGATCAAAGCATAAAAGCATAATATTAAAGAAGCAAATATGTATATACTAGCTATGTCTGATAACAAATTAGGTTGAAGCAATGCAATCCAGGCCATATGGATATCTAAGATTCAAATCCCAGAGTAATCATGAAGAAAGAAAATAAAAAGTGTTCAGCTGACAGCCAGAGATTTCCTCCAAATATATCAAATTATCAAGAAAAAGGGATACTCCCAGAAAAAATACCATCTATGCCAATGCCTTAAACACCCAACAACTAATTGCATCTGTAATATTCTTATTATCATCTATTGCATACCAAATGTGAAAAGAAAGAACGATAATATGTAAGCTGTATCCACATAGAGATCAATACGGGAATCAAAATTTGTGAGAACTGTTGGTTCAAGTGGCTAAGAGTGTCTTCAATCAAACAAAGATATTTGTGGCAATACCTCCAATCTACTTTACTACTACGACATAGGAGGAAACTGTGTTTCTTGAGACAACACAGGCAAATCCTTTCTTGCATGCAGGAGAATTTTTCTAACTAACACAATCAAGGGAAACAAGGAATAGAAAGAATATTGATGAAATATCTCTAATATTTTTTTTTTTTTGGTGCTCACTGGTACAAATAAGGGGATACATCTCTTTTGCCAAAATATGGCTGATATTTCCAACATTTCCATAATTTCTCTCTTGAAAGCCTTTTCTACGGAGAAATTAATCAAATGTCCTTGCTACAAAATCTCCATAATTTCTATCTTTGGTGCTAGAAAATTTGAATTGCACGACATTTTTCTTCCTACGCTATATGCAGAACCATTTATCATCACTTTTATTGCATTTTAGTGGTCAAAATTTTTATTTTTTTATCTTTTTATCAAGTATACAACACATATACTCATCAGCACAAAATGTTTTCAACCTATAAATCACATATCTGTCAGTTGTCAAGTATGTATCCTTTCATAAACATGTTGACTCCTTTGTTGTTTACACTGATAAGTCCTAAAGAACGTATATACATTGAGGTGCGTTCTCATTTTGGTGGTTTTAAGTTTGAAGATCGATTTGGAGAAAAGTAAGCTCCTTCCAGTTGGAAGAGTGAGCGGTATAGAGATTTGGCCCATTTTTTGTCTTACCAATTGCTTGGGGTTATCTTTGGGTGCTTCCTTCAAGTCTGCTTCAGTGTAGGTCTCAGTAAGGGAAAATTCAAAAGCAAGGTGGCCTCTTGGAAAAGATCTAAAGGGAGAAGACTTGCTGAAGATTACTCTCTCTAACTCCCTAATCAATCTTTTGTCAGTTTTTGCAATGCCTAGGAGGTTGAGATGCAGATTGGAACAGATTAGAAGAAATTTTCTCCGGGGACTACGTTAATCAGGTGGTAAGATCCATCTGGTGAGGTAGCAACTATTTGCTCATAAAAGGGTCCAAGAGGATTGAATATAAGAAGTCTTGGGCCCATAACAAGGCTCTGCTGGAAGGTGGCTTTAGAGACTCGCAATTAAGGATGATAGTTCTTGGAGAAAACTGTCTACAGGACGTATGGGAAAGAGAGGGGTTATGGTGTTCAGAGTAGAGAAGAAGTTTATAAGTGGAAAGATGTGTAAAAGATTGTTTCCCAATATTTATATATCAGTCGTTCATAAAGAGGCTTGGTGTCAGAGTATTGGGTAGGGAGTTGCTAGAATCCTTGATTCAGAAGAAACCTTTTAGACCCACAGTTGGCTTTAATGGGATCTTTATTACAGTTAGTAGGTACTCCATCTGTTGCTAGTGGTATGTGGACAAATTGGTTTGAAAGGCCTCCAAGAAAGACACAGTTAGGTAATGATAAATCATAGACTTCAAGTGATTTCTCTACCCTTCCAACTAAAGCCATTTGGATTTCCAAGGCACCATCTAAGGTTGGTTTCTCTATTTGGGAGGTTGCCTGGAGGAATTCCTTGCGATTGATCAACTTACAAGGAAAGGATGAAACATGCTTAATCAGTGTTGCCTAGGCAAACACGATGCTGAGTTTGCTAATCACATTCTTATAAAATGTGAGTGGAACTCTGATTTTTGGTCTCTGGTTTTTCCTTGTTTGGAGTATCTTGGGTCTTGCCCAATCCAATAATGTTTTGCTAAAGAGGCATAGCATGTTTGTCATATTCATTAGCAAGGCATGGGAGGTTGATCCCTTCATGTCTGTTTTGGTTTTTTTGTAAAGAGTGCAACCATAGAAACCCTGAGGGTGTCGACTGGTTGATTTTGGTTGTAAAGAGTTAGTTTCTAAAATCCAAGTTCTTGTGATCAAATGGGGAATGTATAGCTTTGTCTAATTGATTTTGTTGATAGATTCAGAGTGGGTTGACTTGGAAGGTATACAGCATGCAATTTCTTTGACTTTCATGCAACTAGCATAATCATGTGTGCTAGAATGCATCCTTCCTTCCCCCTCTTCTTTTTGTAACGTGCTTGATTAATATATCTGCTAATAATTTGTCTATCAAAACATTGTTGCTAGTTTCCATCATTTCTTTCAAAAAATTTCCAATAATTGATATTATGTGGATATTGCCAAATAGATAGTTGATATTTCCATCAATATCAATTATTTTTATCTTTGCTTACTACAAAACCAATACAAGGAAAATAAAAGGAAACTAGGATAGGCAAATATGAGGCTACCTTCTCAAGACCTGATACATAGGCCTTTGTGTGAACACTTACTATATCTTCCACTGAAGCAGGACTGAAACTATGAAGTTCAAGGATCTCTGAGCCACGGAACTGAAATTTACAATGCATGATTATTAAATAACAAGGTACATGGAAATGTTTCATCTTAACACACATATATATGCCTTCAAGTTGGATTCAAAGCACATGAAAGCAGCAAAAAAATTATTCATTCAATCCACCCATAGATCATAGTATTTAAAAATCATATGTTTAAGTGCTGGTTGAGATGTTTCAATCACCAAGGATCTTCCTCCTCTATTCTATTCTTTCATATGCAAAGTTGTGTGGACAACCAACATCCTTTAGCAAAGACTAGGAAAGAGAGGAGAGAGGGTGACTACTCTCAAGGCTTTCTTTTTCAAGTGTCTTTCATAAAGAACAATCGTGTTTTATATGGACCTTAGGTTGAGGTATAAAGACCAAACTATCCTTAATGACCTAGTCTTAACCATGACCCTCATGGTACACCCAAGACCACATGGTGCACCCCGATTTCCCAATTACTCAATTAATTAACAACATAATTAAATAGCTCAAGTGGGGAACACTAGCACTCATAAAATAATTAGCTCCCATAGAAAATTTTTTACAAAAAATCTATAATTAATTTTCACTCCTCTTAAAAGATTAATTGTACTCTAGTATTTTATGAAAATTATAACAAAAAAATTACCAATAATGCTTTGTCCATGACCCACTATACTATTACATGATGTTCCCCATGAAAAGATATTTGTAATTTGAAATTTGACATCCACAATTTGAATTACATCTTTATTCCTTAAGTTATGAATCCACTTTATATTTATGATCAATTGATACATCTATATCCCTTAGGATAAATATCAAATTCCAACTTAATAGAATTACCATGGTCATTGATTAAACTTAATAATTAACCTTAGAATTACTCAAGAGGATATAATTGTCTCAAATACCAAGACATCGTGGTGTTTATATTAAAGACCCATTTCACTACATGTTAAATTAAATAGTCACCCAAGTCAACAACGATATGTGATCATTTTAGGATCTCACTCATAGATGAACTCAAAGCAATTACTAATTTAATATTAGCTCAATGATCTCTCAAGATTAAGAACACATACAAATTATGCCGAAATAATCAATAACATTTTTTTGTTCCAGAAGTCTTGCTTTCTAGGGTAATCAAGTGGTAAATGCAACAAAGATGGTGCAGACAGAAGTACCAGATTTCATAGAGAAAGTTGACTCAAGTCTTCAATGATTGACTAGCTGAGATGGATGAGTATTTTGCTTGATATCACATGAAAGATGATCGGAATGCCTGTTAACTAGTCATGCTAAGGTGGTGGAAAAGTGTAGAAGATTGCCTTTGGCTTCGTGGAGTTGAGCAACCTCAACTTACTTTCTAGGAGCAAATGAAGATTAAAGACAGAAATATATTAAATCACCTCTATGAGCAATTAATGACTTTGCAACAAGATAGCATTTAAATAGCTAAGTATGCAAAGAAGTTTGACAAGTTTGTTATGCATTGTGAGGTGACCGAAGATGAAGCTTATTATCCATGTAAGATGACTAAAGATGAAGTTAAACCCCTTGCACATTACATAGGCAGGTAAAAGGTTGAAGTTCAAAGAGAAATAATGATGCACATTTACAAACTTGAAAACTCCTTCCAAATAACCTTGAAATAGGAACAGTAAATGAGATCAAGGATGAAAGTTGCTCGATTTTTTGTTGAAATTTTGGGGAAATATTGGATATCGGGGGCCTTAGACATGATATTTGAGGAGAAAAATCTGTCATCTGACTTTTTCAAATTTTTCCCTTATTAATCCGTTTCTTTGGTACCATCTGGTGACCACACAGCCAAAGCTTGGTCAACACAGTCAAAGCTCCAACATTTTTATGTTGGGAGTTGAAACTCAAACCACAAGCATGCCATGCACTTGATCACTTGGGCTAAGTCACCCTTATTGTTAGAAGTTATTAAATCCTAATATATATATATGTATATTGTTAGCCTAAGGGTTCTCCTAAGTATGTTTTGATGATAAAAAATCATGCTTAGTTTGCTAGTATTGGAAAATCAAGTTAAGTTTTAGGCGTAAATTGAGAAAATGAAGATAAGAGTCAAGTGAACCATAAAAGGATCTAAGGAAAGCAAAATCAAGGATATATGAAGGTCATTTAAGCTTAGGAACTTAAAGTAAGGTAATTACTTGGGTGCACTTAGGAATTTGATTTCATTCATGCATCATTCTCATACTCGGGTTAAGCCTTAAAAGTCTATTTTATTCAAACTCAGGTATTTATTTCAAAAACCTTATGCAAATTCACTTAAAATTGGTTTATAAACATATCTAAAGACCTTGCCTAATTGTTAAAAGAGATTTGGAATGAAAAAAAGGGCTTTTGGAGCTGAAAAAGGCTAATCGATCGAGGGTAGGGTGAACAAGCTCAACTGTTTAGGGAACCAGTTGACCGGTTGCCCTTTCTCGATCGAGGAGTGCAAAAAACCTTCTCTCTCTTTCAAAAGGGTTGCTCTCCATATCGAGGGAAATCCTTTCTTAGTCAAGGAGTACCCCTTCTTGGTCAAAAGGTACCCTTTCTGGATCAAGATCCGATCAAACCCCTAACGGTTATCTATCATGCATTAAATACCCAACCGTTAGTCAATCGATCGACTAGAGCTTGATCGGGAAAGGCTAGTCGGTGCACTTTTTAGTGTCCGAGGTTGGAAACCTATAAATAGTGGGTTCTCATTCATTTATTAATAAGAGAACACTTGCATTAAACTTCTTATCTACTTGTTTCTCTCATTAAAAGCACTTACTCTCTTTGGTGCATTAAACTCACATTTGCAAATTATTTTCTAGTGCACCATTGTTTTCATCCTAGCTTTCTTTGTACTTACTCATTGTTTGTGCTAGGATTGAGGGATTTTAAACCATCTTTGATTGAATTAAGCTTGAGTGTTGAGCTTCAAGTTGGGGATATACTTGAAGAGAAGTTGTAATGCCCATTGGAGTTAGGAAATCCAATTGTAAAGACTTGGAAGCTTGATTGAAGCTTCATACTAGTGGAACCCTCACTCAGAAAAAGCTTGAGGAGAGTGGATGTAGACGGGAATTGTCGAACCACTTTAAACTTTGTGTTTGCATCATCTTTAACCCTTATTTCTTTACATTTATTTCTCTATTACTTGCTTAATTAAGTGTGTTTTTTAAAAAAGTTTGAAAAACCGAATTCACCCCCCTCTTAGGTGTTTTTCTTAATCATATTAGCCTTGTTTCACACACACACACACACACACATATATATATTACATCCCTTACTTTAATTAAAAAAGAATTAAATAAATGATTTTACTTTTAAATAGACTCATACCAAATACCAAATACAAAATATTAAAATAAAATTTAATAAATTAATTCATTTTAATGATCTTATATGCAAATAACTGATTGTTAAAAATATAAAAACTATTATCATAATTCTTTTAATGAGTTTTTCTTTATATCTTTTGTATATTAATTAAATATATAAGAAATATAAATTTAGAAAAGAAAAAAAAGAAGTCATACATGTATCATCACTATTTTTGTATTCTTGAATAGCTGAGATAGAACATGCCACCTCTACTCCATTGATGCCCACTACAACAACAAAAGGAAAACCATAGTGGTGACGCATGAAAGAATGGTGACAACATAATTAAATGCTTTAAGTCCCATGAGAAAGGGTCCTACCAATGCCCTAAGAGAAGCCTTCATATGGATCTTTGAGGAAGAAGGTGGAGTTTGATCGTGAATGCAAATTGTTGGAAGTGTCTTCTAAGAAGAGTTTGATGAACAATAATCCACTAATTATACTTTATATTTTATTATGGTAAGGCAAATTTTGATGTCTCCAAAAGCAGAAAATGAAGAATGGATTTGCGATTTGGGATGACAAATGTTTTCGGCACTTTGATGTGCCTAAGGATGTAAGTACATTGTCCTTTTCTTAGCTGATTCTTGCTATGTACTTCCATGATATACCAACATAAAACATGACCAAGGAAGAGAAAATTTTTAGTTTACACCTATGGGCATGTTCAGAATGTGGAATAGGGAGTGGATAGAGGAAATCCATTCCATTTCCCATTCATCAATTTTGGACTACATATTAGATTTAGGAATAAGAGTAAAAATTCATTCTCATCAGAACCCAAACCCACTCCTGGAAGGATTTTAATTACTCTCTTCCACCTTGTAATATGATTCATTTTCATTTTCATTCTTATTCTCATTTTTGTTCCAATGTAGCAAACACACCCTTAGGGAAGAGAGTGCATACAACTTGAAACCCTAGTAGGAGATGATGAGCTATTATGTAGGTAGGAATCTAGATGGCACCTATTTTTAGTCTACATATGAACTTTGGAATGGATCTAGTGAGCAACTTAAAGATGATTATTTTGTATGATGTTTTGGGAGGTCAGCATAAAGTCTTAGAAGAGAGGTGTGTTAGCCCCATTTGAGCCCCTGTGTGGACAAGCCCTAAGAGCCTATCCAGGTGGTGCTGCAGGCCAGTTTGGGCAAGATAAAACTGAATGGTAGACGATCATTTTATTGGCCAACATTGATATGAGATGCAACGAAAATCATTTGGCAGTTTTGAATTTGTTAGACTTGCAGAAGGGAGGAAACACAATACAGGATTGGGTTCTCCATAGTCTATTCCACCTGACCATTGGTAAGATATACTATAGCATTTGTGTTAGCCCTTCCAAAGACTATTGGATGCTAGGACTTGATCATGGCAATAGTTACAAGTTCTCTAAGGCGAGTCACTCCATTCTAAGTCACAGGTCTTCTAATGCAGAGCACATCAAAAAGATATTTTTCCAAGAGACAGTGTGTCAACATAGACTTC
Source organism: Vitis rotundifolia (assembly GCA_030254885.1). Lineage (NCBI taxonomy): Eukaryota > Viridiplantae > Streptophyta > Magnoliopsida > Vitales > Vitaceae > Vitis > Vitis rotundifolia. The sequence goes on from CM058154.1 coordinate 22,422,128, forward strand.
CATTCACTATAATGTCTGAATTAGACATGAAGGTCAAGTGTCTTTTTTTTTTTTTTTCAAACATTGAGAAGACTGATGTGCACTGTGCTTCTGTATTCTTTCCTTTAATCTTCAAACAAATGAGCAAACAGAAGTAATGAACAGAGTTTACAGGACTTATTAAGCTGCCTTGGAGATCATATAATCAACCAGAATCTTATTCTTCCATGGTGGAGTTTGCTTATTGATTTTTCTACGAGTTTTCTAAAGGTGATGTGTTAATCGTTCAAACTATGCCAGAATGTTATCTAAAGAGAAAGTTCAAGAAATTTCATTCGAGCAATGCAGGTCAATAAAATTTGCTCAATAAGATTTAATTCAAAAACCTGTGTTTTAAAACTATCAAGAGATGGGGATTAATCTCATTTGTCAATGTCTAAGACTTAACAAATCAATATTGAGATTTGAGAACATGAACAAGGTCAGAACCACTGTTCAATTGCCTACCATTCTACACTTGGCAGAGAGATTGACAACATTCTTGATGTTGGTTTGTTTCCATCTGGTGTGCAGGATATAGTAAGTCTCCAGTCCAGTGGAGAAGGCAACCACTTTCAAGTGGGGTCGTAACTTGGGTAGGTTGGGTCAAGTTGATGGCTAACCCAAGCCCAACCTCTAAATCAAAGTACTCTATCGAAGCCTAACCTAACTTCATTTTTCTAAGCTCAAGTTGAGTTTAGGATAGTCGGATTAAACCCAAGTTAGTTGGATTAGACCCGGGTTGGTCAGGTTGTATGAATTAAAATCCATCTACAATGTTTTTAAACAAAACTTTCTATATATTTATACCAAAGTTTAAATAATAAACGAGACAAAATTTCAAGATAATAAAAAATAAAAATAAATTTATATATCTTTTCAGAAAAATAAAAAACTATATGGTATAATTATAATTTGATATTTTTCCTTAAAAAACTAGAAAAACTAAATATTATTATATAAGATAATATGCGTTATAAATAAAAATATTAAATCGGGTTCAGGTTAGGCTCAGGTTGTTCAAACCTTGGCCGAGCCCAACCCAAATTGAGTTCAAGTTCAAAAACCTTAGCCCAAGCCCAAACCGAGTATTAAAAATGATTGCCCAAGGCTACCCAAATTTCAGGTTAGGATTGGATTAGATTAGGCCAACCTGTCCAAATTGCACTCCTTAGTTTCAAGATTGCAACTAGATCACTAAAACTAAATTACAAAAATCCAACTTTGAACCCTTGTAAGTGGCACTTATCCTTTCACTCACTAGAGACAAGTTTCATCACGCCAAAAGAGATGAAAGAAAATAAAACCTACTACTAAGTTCTATCAACAAGCCAAAAGTGAGCTTATCCAACAGCCCAATGTTGTAATTTGGTGGGAATAAAATCACTATTCCTTATTCTACTTTCTTTCTTGAGTTCTAGTTGGATTGGTTAGTATTTCTTTATTCTACTATGATGAGTCAAGTCAATAGTCTATAATATGGTAGAAGAATTTTTTTAGGAGAATGAAAATAACCAAATTTTCAGAAGTTTTTTGTGATATTAAGGATTATATAGTACAACCCCAAGTCCAATGTTTGCAACTCCTGGAACCCTAACAAAATTTTGCTAGCAGTTTTCTCTCACTTCTGCCCAATTCTTTCTATTCTTTAAGTTCTGAATCTACCACCCATTCTTTAGGCTATCTTTGCCAATTACCATCTAAAACCCCAAATAGCTATTGTTGTTGCCAAGACAACCTGAAACCAATGCTGTCCAGCCCTATTAACAGCCCTAACTACAGGAAACAAGCCTTCTTGCTTAAACCCGATTCAAATTTATCCGAATTTTCCAGCACCACTTGAAATTTTCTTCTAGCCAGCTGTTCACTACTCTTGCTTGCTGCTTCCCTTATAATCCAAGGTGGGGTAAAGGTTGGGTGAGGGGTTCCTGACAACCTTTAAAACTTGGTGTCTATGCTTCACATTTTCAAATGCTTATTTATTTACAACATTTGCAAGTACACTCTTCTATCAAATCATTGCTCTTACTGAGAATAAATGTTATCTTTCAACAAAAAAACAAATGTAAATACAAAAATGGCAGAAGGGATGTCAGAGAACCCTTCTTTAAAGGGATTATATGTGAATGAGAGACTGACTCAAAGATTTTGTTTCTCAGCAATTGATGTGATAACACTATATTAAAAGCATTTAATGGCTAATTGGTAACTAACCTTTCAAACATGAAAAAGGAAAAGAATAAATAAACGGTGTAAGCATGAAAATTACATAGAACAAGACATGTTCAAATCAACATAAGAAGTCAGTAATGATGATAATGTCAAATGTTAAATACCATTGGTGACAGTTCCATCTTTTCCAGAGCACTCACAATTGCAGGAACCCTAAAATTAGATTCCGGATGTGACTCCTGTTAGCCGTAAAAATGCCAAACATCAATGAAAAGCATATGTCTCAGTATTACGAATTTAAAATATAATAGAAATGCCACAAGAAAAAGAAAAGACATTTCCCATGAAACAATGTCAAAGAATAACCAAATAAAGAACCAAAGTCACGAACCCACGTTTTGGAACAGTGAAATGGTTAATTTTATGGCTTTCAAGAGAACCATAAAAATTAACAATTGAATCTGATGATATATTTTCAAATATTTCTTTTCAAGTTATTTCATGTCTTTTGTTAGTTCAATAAACATTTTCAGCCCATATCTTAACGACTTAAGCTTTTAGAAAAGTTGGTAACTTAACATGATATCAAAACTATGGTTAAGTAGAGATCTCAAGTTTGAGTCTCTCCTACGCTTAAATAAGCAAAAACTGTAGACTGTTGAGACATAGCATTCACCACATGATAGTGGATGTAGCAATACTCTAAATCTGGCAAAGAACAGGCAAGATCTTTCAATTTTACGAAACTGTGATGTAGATGTCCATGGTCGCATATCATTTAGAAGGGTGATATTTTGCCTAATTTCATATTTTAAAAAAATATATAAAAATAAAATAAATTGCATATGATAGTGTTTTCTACTTCAAAATTACAAAATCATGCCTTTAATATTTCCTTACATTGTGCAGGAGAAGAGAAAAATGCTGCAGAAAAACAACTGGTGAGTGAATTCAAAGATGAGAAATCAAATCACAGTCACATGTATTCTTTAGTGTGAAATGTACAAAACTTTTACAAGCTTTCATTAAAAATTCCAGAAAAAAAAAAAGAAAAAAAAAAAAGAAAGAAAGAAAAAAAGAGCCCATTTAAAACAAAGGGAACCTTGTCAGTGCTATCATCAAAAGAAAACACTCTAGAAACAACAAACCTAAGAGATAACTTGAATTTCCAAAATATTAATTCCATCATTCATCTAAATTATGTAGTATAGTAATACTTAAATCCACTCAGCCAAAAAATAAAAAGAAAAAGAAAAGAAGAGAGAGAGAGAGAGAGAGAGAAAGAGAACTAACTGGTATCCCTAACCTAACCTACTAAATGTAGACATAGCAAACTACTGCAAGGCCTGGTACTAAAGAATCCTGAAATATAAATAAAACCCAGAATAACAGTACCATTGACTGAGATCTTTACCTCTCAGACAAGCAAGAAGAAAAAAAATCAGCATTCTCTCATTAGTCAAGTTTGTCACCATAAATGTGTTTATCATGCACACTGAGTAACTCATATTTTGGATCCCTCCATGGATTCATTATTTATGAACTTTGAAGCCCTAAAATAACTTGTGTTTGGATGGGCATAGTACACTAATTCAGCATGAACATTTTAGCATAAGCTCAGTATCCTCTCAAGGTTGGAAGTCTATACAATATTGTAACTTGGTGAGTGTATGACTACCCGATAGCCAATGTCATGACTCACCGTATGTCCTGTACAATGTATAATCATACACAGTAGTGCACTCGCCATTGAAAACTCATCTCAATGACCAAAACTAATCATCTCTCCAATTAGAAGTAGTGCACTACAACCTCAAATGGATTACCTACTTCCATGAACTAGCTATGAACAAAACAAATCATCAATATTTTTTTTGATAAGTAAGCCAGGATTGTATTAACAAGAGGCAAAAAAACCACACAGCATACAGGGGGTATACAAGGCAGCTAGGACCTCACAAGCAAAAAAGAAAGCCAAAAACCTCACCAACCCAACAAATCATCAATATTGTAAGGAACCTATGACTTGAATCTTCTACACAACGCCTAATGCACCCAAATTATGCACAATGCAAAAGATGTCAAGCTTGAATGTTCAACATAATGAATAAATATAGGATAGTAAAAAGAAGAGTCGGAATCATAATATAGATATTAATGAATTCCATTTTATTGTTACGTCATGTCATACTTTGAAGGACTCTATCCCAACAATCTACATAATTAAGAGGAGCCCACTAAATATTGAGTGCCAAGAATTTCTTTCCTTTTCCCATTCAAGATATCACATGCACCTCTTATGCAAACACAACATCTCATTATGTCCCACGAGATTGCAAGATTGCTCAAACAAACAAACACCTTTTGTAGAACCAAACAGACAGGTCTCACACTAGAGTCAGGGATCAAGTCTAATCCCATTCTATGGCAAATTGCTCCCTCCCATGTAATTATTGTATGCTCTAGGTATCATGATCCTCACGGCTTTAAAATGTATCTATATGTCATGGTTATGAGAAAACCACTATGTATATATTGTTAGGAACTTCTTCCCTTATCTGAAGTAGGATATCACATTAGCCCACAAACACTCCTAATGGGGTCAAATAGACAAGTCACACACTTGGGTCGGGGATTTACTCTGATACCACTTTGTAATGGTTCGCTCCCTCCTATGTAAATATTATCCGCTCTAGACCCGTTGGGCCCTCAAGGTTTTAAGATGCATCTACACAGTTAAGAAGAACTGATTACATATATAGTACTAAGAACTTCTTCCCCTATTTGATGTAAGATATCAACAAAGAGTTAACTCCATATGTTGAGTTCATATGACTAAAATTTCAAGTCAAGGTAATCTCAACTTGCCTAGTAAATAGACTATTTGTTAGAGGTTCAATACAAACCACCAATTAGCTAGACTTGACCTTACACAGGCCAAACTTGGTAACCTAAACAAGTGGATGCAAAGGGGACTTCTGTCAGTTTTTGCTTCCTAGTGATGTTAGTATTGTAGGATTGAGCCTTTGGTCAAAGCATATTGACTAACCCACCGTGTAATAACTCTCCATTGTTGGTTTTTCACACATTATTGAGCTACTAGCATATTATTTTATATAATACCAAAATTGAGGCATATAAGCAATTGTAATAGTAAAAAAAATGCAGAAAACATAATAATTTGAGTCAGTAAGTTTCATACACACACAAAATTAAAGAAGAGAAATTACTGAAAAATATATTAACTAGCATTTCAAGACCACTGTGGTAACAACTACTTGTGAAAGTCAACAACTCGGCCATATACCTGGTTATGGCCCATGGCAGGAGCTACACAATAAATCACCCGTGCATCGCTTAGCTCACTAGTTGAAGGTACAAGGGAACAAGAAACAAAAGGCCCTCTGCTTTTGGAGAAGTGTCTCCTTCCTGATTTCAAATGCTTCTGGAAATATCCATCCCCTGAAAATTTGGTGTCTGAACCAAATCTTCCATGATTCTTCAACTTGCACGCCTTATGCTGCACCAATAACACTAAACTGCCTGCACAAGCAGAATTGAGACCTTTGTTGTTGAAAAATAAATATCAGCTAGCATCATTTTTCACTACGAATTGAACCCAAATCCCTAGAACGTATAACTGAGACAATACAAGTTTCAAAGATACACCTATAAAGATTGTAATGAAGCAAAATCAGGCAATGTGAGATCCTACTCAAGCATATTAAGTGGGTCATAACTAATGAGAAATGCCTCACTGCATCAATTGTATCTAATAGACGTTATGCAGCATGGCTGAGAAATAATTAAGCTCTCAGGGTATACTGTGATTTCTAATCTGCATAGTTACAAACACATGTATCAAAGTTGGAAACTCACACAACAGGATAAGTCTTGGAAATACATCCCCAGTTGAAAAAAAACCAAATTTTCATCCTCTTCTGCATCCCAATCAAATCAATTAACGGTGAAAATTGAATCATTACTTCTGGGTTTTGGTTTAAACTTGCAAAAAATACAAGATTTATTAAAAAATAAAAAATAAAAAATTGGAACACCCACTCTGTTTTTAACTCAAATATTTGAGCATCTATTGAAATTTGATGATGTTTTTCATCACAACTTGGAATCAGAGTTTAATTCTTCAACCTGTTCACTAGAAAAAACAAGAACTTTGAAGCTGTCCACAGAAACCTGGGGTAGAAATGGAACTAGAAGAGATGCTTATCTCTCCCAAAATTTTTCATTTCTCTTTTCTTTTGGGTGTGATTTTGAAAGAGATAAAAAGATTGAATTGAATTTAGAATAAATCAAGCGACTAACAGAGACATATGGTATGAAATGATCATCTGGAAAGAGGTGCACAGACCTGTGAAGGACGGAAGGGGTTTTTGGAGCAGCAGCATTGTGTGCCACACAAAGATTTGGCATTGCTCAGTACTCCAATTTTGGTTATACTCTTCATTGTATGATAGTGATTTTTAATTTCTTTGAATATCCTTTTCAATGTCCATCTTTTTTTTTTTTTACTTTCTATTCTTTTATTAATTGGGGATATTAAAGATACCCACCATTTATCCCTCTGCGCTCTGCTTATTTGAAAAGGAACGTATCAGAATATTGCTTGACTAAATTGGTGATCTTACTAGCAAATTGGGATGATGGCCCACAAGATATAAATGTTACAAAATTAATATCAAAATCTATTAATTGTTGAATATGTTTGGTAGTGATTCTAGAAAACATTTATAGTCGTTTTAATAGTTGAATGATAAAAATTTTCAAGTGTTAAAAAGATTAGAAGCGTTTCCTAAAATCACTGCTAAATGAGCTCGTTATATGATTAAGCTACAGGATATGTAATACTCCTAATACCCAAACTATTTTTGTTCGTTTGATGGTGTTTCTTAAAAGCATAAAGTAATTAATTAAAAGAGATGAAATAATCTCTATATTTGTGAATATAATATCTTTCATATTTTTGTTTGAAAAGTAACTCATTTTTTACATAAACGTCCTTAATTATTTCAAGTATTTATATATAAGTTTTAAAGAAAGGGTTATTTTTACCAAAAAAATAATGAGGGTATTTTTGTCAAAATATGGTCCAAAAAGAATAAAGGATTAAATTTCCAAAATTAAGTTTTCAGTAGCTCTTTTAATCAAATAACCCTAAAAGTATTCCTATCCCTAAAAATACCTAATTAAAAAAAATTAAGGTAAAAAATAAAAAGTGTTTGATAGTATTTTGAAAATTTAAAAACACTTGAAGTGATTTTTAAAGAAATACTTATAAGGCATTTCTTTAAAAAAAGACATTTTTAGAATTTTCAAATATTTTTTAAATGCTTTTAGAAATCATTTTTCAGATTATGGTTTTCACATAAGCATTATAGAAGAAAATGTTTCCGATAAAAATACTTTAACTAAAAGCATTATCAAACAAGCTATTTTGTAATTAATGTCATATCATCTATACATCAAACCAAATATTTTCATTAAAATATTTTAGAAACTATTTTCATTTTTATTATTAAAATAAATTTATACATTTGATAAATTATTTTTCTTTTAGAAAAAATCAAGAAATTTTGGTAAATTTTATTAGATTCACAAACTTTTATTATTTAATTTTTTTATCTTTTCTCTTATAACTTTTAGTTTATTCCAAATATGTATACAATGAAAATTTTTCACTTATTATCTCAAGCGAAACAATGAGATCCTCCATATAAAAGGTTCAATTAATTTAAAAATTATGCCACCCAAATGAAGAAATATCATACCTGCTATTCTAATATTATTCAATAGTTTTAGGTTTAACCATCTAAAATTATTTATTGAAATAATAAAAGTACTTATGTTTTATTTAAATTATTTCATATTAGATCAACTATATAATATTAGACATAAAATTATAACTAAATTTTTTTTTTCTTTTAATAAGTCATCATACAAATAAAAATAATTTTTAAAATTAAAAAAACACATATCATTTGAGTAACTCGCCCTATATGGTAATTCTCACTTTTTATTTTGAGGTCATCCCAATAATTGGTATATAATTGGATGGGAAGATATGTAACCCTACGATACCCACACCAGCTTTAATAAAATTAAAGACATTTGTAGAATCGTAGCCACATCAAACTCTAATTTACATAGTCATGTCACCTAGGGATAGCAAGAGGGTGGGTTTGGGATGACTCCCTCCATCCCGTTTATTTATATTTATTCTCATCTCCACCTAAAATAAAATAAAATAATTGGTCGAACCAAGTAGAGGAAATTCTCATACCCGACCCACTTTGTCCCGTTTAATTTTTAACATTTTTTCCAATTTTTTCATTTTGTATTTTCAAATTTTATTTTTTTTAAATAGAATTTATAAGTAAATAAATATTATAAATATTTATAGTTTATTTTTATGAAATTAATATTTTATATAAGGTTTATTACACTTTATCCCCTCAACCTATAACGTGTCTTGCACATTACCATTTCGAGTTCAAAATCGAGCAATATGTTTCTATCCTTTATAATTGCATGTAATATGCATTTTTTGAAAGATAAAGTTAATTTTTTTTAGTAGAAAGACATATGCTTTTTATGTGATTGAGGATAAAGTGGTCAATTTTTTGGGTTTATTACACTTTACCCCCCAACATATAGTGTGTTTTGCACATTGCCCCCTTGAGTTTTAAAATCGAGCAATATACCTTTCATCCTTTATAATTGTATGCAATGTGCATTTTTTAAGAGACGACATTATTTTTTTACAAAAAGGCATGAGCTTTCCACGTGACTAAGGGAAAAATAGTCAATTTATAACCAACCTATCATCCTCTTACTTCGTTCTACTTCTTTTCTCTTCACTTTTTCTCTCTCCTACCATAATTGATGACTACATCTCTTGAAATTTCAGCCTTGAAACCTAATTAAGGTAAGTATTCAGATATGGACTTTGAGAAAAGATGTGATGAAAATAACAAAAAAACTCAAATTCCAAATCTAGATTCCATTTTATTCAAACCAACAGCTCCCACAATTCAATATAATTGGGTTTATGGCTATAAGGAGTTGAAGTGTAAAAGAGTAAATTTGGGGATTTCTCAAGCAAAGGCAAGTGGTGCCCATATGGGTATCCTAACATTGACATATGCTCTAAATCTTATCTAGAGCTTGCAACCATCTTGAAGAGAAAGTTCCTGACTAAAGCCTTGGAACCATGATTTTTGATGATTCTCATTCATGTAGAATCCTTTTTATGCTTTATATATGTAGATTTTTTCAAGGGTTTTCCCCAAGAGTCTTGAAGGTGGTTAAGTTTAGAGTGGCTTATTTTTGTATGAGGTGAATCAAACTTTTTGTCCCTTCAATAAATATTATTTTATAAAAATCCATCCATTCATCTTTAAATATTAATTAACAATGTAAGAAATATTGTAACTTATTCAATAAATAAAATTTTTGAAAGAAATGACTAATCAAATGACTTAAACACACTAAAGAACCCATTTCAATGATCAACTAATTTGAACTTTGATTGAAAAATTACATTTCAAAATAAAAAATGGATTGAGTATTTTACTCCAATTATTAATGTTTTTATCCGTATTATTTATTACCTGATCTTCACTTCCACTAGTATTTTCAAAAGGATTAGGACTTTTCATTGATTTACTTAGCTCACACTTGTATTCTAACTTTTTGTTAGATAATATTGAATTGAACCACCATTTTTTCATATAGGTTTTTTGTCCCCTATTTACCTTAAAATACAATAAATGAACAGTGATGAAAAATCGTAGAATTATTAAAATTATTAACTAATATTACTTAATTTTGGGCATGTTTCTAAATTTAGTCAAAAAGGAAAATCAGATAATAATTAATGGGTATAAGATAATCAAATCAATCACAACTTAAGACAAGTTATAGAAGGTCTCATAAAAGAAATATTTCTTTGACCATTCATCAAGAAAACACACGAATAAACACACCCACAAAGAGATTGTTAGCCCATGAAAGTAGGAAACAAGAAGATATGATTGACCTTTATATCATAACGTTTTTATTAGGGGAATATCACACGAAATACAACAATAGGGATCTTATTGAGATAGTCTGCGTCGAAAAGATCAACAACCAAGAGCATAGGCAAAGAAATTTATTTGGTTTCCGATGACTCAAGGAATTCCACGAAGCGTTTGATGGTAGTATCATCAGTGCGATCATGGACTTGGGTGAAGTCTAAAAGTTGTTCCCATTTGAAATCAGGGTATTTCTTTGAGCCTTCTCTAGCAATAAGATCTTTTATGGGTGAAATCAGCTTGTCCTGCCTTGGGCTAATAAAGTAAGCGAATGATATCCTGTCTCTGTCATTTTTCGCCGCAGCCCTGTGCAGACAACTCTTGTATATTCCATTGGTTAATGCCTACGTACACATGGAACAAAGAAACAATATATATGTAAATATGTGTCACTACATTTTAATTACTGATCATGTACACACATAGCAAAAGTAGTGATTTTGTTAGCTATAGGATCTTTAATTGAGGAATAATAGAGAAAACAAGAAGATGACCTACCATGAGGGTGTCACCGATGTTAATCACAAGAGCACCAGGCTGAGGTTTGACATAATACCATTTTTCATTTGAAAATACTTCAAGCCCTCCAACTTGGTCTTGATGAAGTATTGTTAAAGAGGTCGGGTCACAATGAGGGCCAGTACCAAAGGTAAGGCCAGATTCCGGGCAAACTGGATAGTAGTTACATCTCAAGACTGCAAAACCATCCTCAAAAAATTTCTCACAGTATGAAGTATCTTCTAAGTCCAAGCTTATTGCCAAGAGTTTAAAAATCTTTAGAGATAAATCCTTCATGGCTTCACAGAATCTTTGGAAAACCCACCTGTACAAAATGCAAAATAAATTATGATAAGTCACTTTTAAGTTTAATATATATAGAGATAGGTATAAAAATGTCGATTCATGCATGTGACATTGTATTCTTACCCTGTCTCCTCAAAATCTTCACCCACCACATTTTTGAAGTAGTCTGCTACCTCAGAGTCAGTATCACCCTTAAAATGGTATTCAAAAGTGAGCATCTCCTTCCATGTCAACTTAGCTGCAAACCGATCAGAATGGGCACCACAGTATCCGCATAACTCATCAACCTTCTTATGCATACTGAGCTTCCTGCTCATGGGCAGATTGAAGTAAGGATCCAATCCAACCTCTGTAGCATGGAGAATATCTGGGTTAACCCCATGGTTGATAACTTGGAAGAAGCCGTGGGTTACGCAAGCTTGTCGAACAAGCTCGGCAGCATGGGCAGTTGCAACCTCATCACCTTTCAAGAATCCCTCCATGTCTACCAAGGGTTCATTAAGCTCTTCCTTGGCCTCAACTAAATCTTCATTTGGCCAAATGAACTGTTTGGGAAGCTCTTGTTTTACCATCTTCTTTGGGTCAAAAACTAAAAATCCAACGTCATGCTTCTCCTCCGATGGGGGAGCCATTACAACAGTTGAGGTTCTTGATGCCATTGATTATAAGAAACTGCTACTGGGATACCGATAAATAGAGTTAAAGCTACAAAACAGCATAACAAAATAAAATGGATGCAAGGAGAATGTGGTTGGTTGGTTTAATTTAATAGTAGTTATCATAACATTTTTTAAAATTTTGGAGTCCCTTTGGCCTACTTGATTTAAAACAGTTTTATGTCAAAAATTTAACTGAAAATAATTTTTAAAAACAAAATGAAATAGAAAATAATTTTTATGGAGCAAATAGGAGTTGTTTTTTTAGATTTGTTTTTAAAAACTGTTTTTTCTTCTTTAGCTCAAAAACTATATTTAAGAAGTTTCATAAAACATGGCCAAATGGGCTCATAATTTTCGCATTATATTTAAGAAGAAAAAGTATGGATCGACCACTTCTTCAAAAGACATAAATTGTGCCTAGACAAACTTTCAAAAATTATATTTGTCCTTCAAAATATATATAACATATTTTTATTATCGTTTAATAAAAACGAGAAAAAAGTAAAAATTAAATAATATCTTTTAATTAGAATTATCATATCTTTTATTAAAATAAATAAATAAAAGTAAAAAAAAAAAACAAGAAATAGGGAATAAATATTTTTTTATCACACTTTTAAAATCAATGACATATGTAATGTCATTTAAAATCCATTTAATAGTGATTTTAGAAAGCACCTCGAATCTTTTTAAAATTTAAATTTTTTTATCAAAAAAATTATTTTTAGTATTAAAAATATTATTTTTTTTTTCTAAAATCACTATCAAACGAGCTCTTAGTTATATAAAAAAGACATAAAATTATATGTTACCGAAATCACAAGATAAAAATGTTGAAACATCAAGAAACAAAATGGAAAATAAAATTTAATCACTAGTCATGAACTAAACTCTAGAAATCAAAGAATAATAACATAAATAGATATAATCTAACTATTCAAAGAAATCACCTTCTCAGAGTATATCAACCTTCTCTTGCTTTGCAACTGTTCCAATGGGTTTCAGCTATTTATACACCTCCTTATGCACCGAAGTTGGAAAAATAAACCAAAAGAAGTAAAGAAATTAAAAATATCTCCTTATGCACCAAAGTTGGAAAAATATACCAAAAAAAGTAAAGAAAATAAAAATAAAGAAATGATCATTAGGCTATTCTTTAATGGGCATATGGAATTAAAGAGATAGAAAATGATATCTTTTAGGAGTGGGGATAATTATTGAAGGAAAAAAAAATTATTTGCACCGATTCCTTCTTATAAAATTTTTAAACGATTCTCATCCTCTTATGCCAACCAAATAAGAAAATTAAGATTGCTATTTTTTCTTTATTAAATATGATTTTTAAGGTAAGGAGATGTGTAGATCCAACATATATATAAAGTATGAGTTGTTTGTTATTTTTTTTATTTAGAAAAATACCTCTATCAATATTAATAATCAACTTAAATAGGAATTCAATCTTTTCATGAAGTAAAATTAATATTTTTCTCTTGTGCCCAACCAACTAAGAAAATTAAGATTACACTTTTTTCTTTATTAAATATGGTTTTTAAGGTAATGAGATGTGTAGGATCCTATATATATATATAGGATCCTACACATCTCATATATAGGATCCTACACATCTCATTACCTTAAAAACTATATTTAATAAAGAAAAAAGAGCAATCTTAATTTGATTAGAGTTATCCTAAAATTATCATATCAAACATAAAAGATAATTTAAAATTTAATCTTTTTAATACTAATAATCATCTTAAATAATAATTTAATCTTTTCATTTTATTAGAGTTTTAATTACTTAATGTAACCAAAGTTATCCATAAAATTACCATCATAAATCTAAAAAGTAATTGAAAATTCAATCTTTTCCATACTAATAGTCAACTTAAATAAGAATTTAATTTTTTCATAACTTAACGGAAATCTGTATGTTCATAACTTCATTTTGATTTTATATTCAAATTTAATCATGAAACTGCATTCAAGAAACTACAAAGAAAAAGGTTAATGTTTGTGGGAAACCTTTTAACAATTGATTTTGGTTTATTTATAATATGTACAAAAATAAGTTTGGTTATGATAGGAGATCGGTGCAGAGTGTTTTTCCTATTTTGGATTTAGAATTGAGATGAAGGATACTTAGGATTTGTTTAGAACTCTCCCACAAATCAAGGTTGTTTTTTTTCCTTAATAACGAATTTGAAGTATTTAAAATCATATTTCAATGTATTTTGAGAAAATAAATAAAATGGTTTTGAGAAAATAAATAAAATGGCTTTAATACTTATATTTATTATTAATTTTTTTGTTATTATTCTAACCTATCTTTCATTTCTTCAATGAAATAAATTATTTAAAAAAAAAATATTACATGAAACTTTTTACTTTTTATAACTGTAATACTGATTTCCATTCATTTTGAGATATTTAAATATTTTAAGCTTTTCTATTTAATTGAATAATAGTGAATTAATAACAACACTTATTATATTATAAATAATTATTGAATAAAAAGTTTCATCATTCATTTATATTATTTATTTAAAAATTCTAAATTTTATTAAGAAAATTTTAAAAAATTGTTTTAAAAATATTAAGATTTTGATATAAAATTTACCAATACCAAATGATGAAAATTTTTCTATTGAGATTTTAATTATTTTAATTATTTAAAAATATTTTTAAAACAAAACTTATTTTTCCTTTATATTTTTAGAAGAATTGTGCTTTAATGTTAGCCGGAACCGGTAATTGGCCCAAGATCCTCTTATCACCTATATTTGAACTCAAAACCTAATGATAGAATAAAAATCGAGGTGAAGGATATTATTTTTCAAAAATCTCCAAAATACCCTTGACTATTAAATTAAGAAAACTAATCAACTGCCCTCACCTCTCTCATTCTCTCATTCTCTCATTCACTTTCTTTCTCTCTGTTTATTTACCTTGCCCCTCTCTCACCTACTTTTTAAAAATTTTATAACTTTTTTTTATTTCATATTTATCTAGTTTATAAAATAAAGATTCTTCTTGTTAAATAATTTTATTGTGAAATTTATCTTTTTAAATTTAATTTTTTATTTATTTCATTTAATAAACAAATATTTTAAATAAAAAATCTACTTCAATTTATTTATGAGAATTACATTAAATTAAAATGCAATTTTAATTGATGGATATTGAAATTGATTCTTCTTAAATTTTAGTTATTTAATATAATAAAATTGGAATTGAAAATAAACCCAACTTCCTTAATTCATAAGAATTAATTTTTTATTAAATGGTTGATAAAAAAACTAAAAACTATTATTATAGATTTTTAAATAATATTGATATAAAAATAAAAATGAAGACAAAATTAGGTAGTACATTATCTTTATTTATTATAAATTATATATTTTAATAATATAAGATATTAAAATGCTTTTACATGTGTTTAAAATAATAAATAATTAAAGAGATAAATATATAATTAAAATAAAGTGCATTGAAACCATTATACTACCAAATGATAAAGGAAAATGTTCTAATCTAAGAAATAAATAATTAAATAGATAAATAAAGAGTATAATAATAATAATATTATTATTATTATTATTATTAAAAAAGTTTCAAAAAAAAAAAAGGTATATTAGTTGGCATCATGTGCATAATAGTATAATATTCCCAATCAAATAACTAACTATGCAGCCACTATGTTGAATAAAAGTAACAATTGCAAAATTCAAGTTTTATTCATCATGCTTCTATGGTTAAGAAAGTTTTAATTTAAAATCAATTTATCATAAATTTCTATTTTATGAGATAAAAAAGGAAAGTAAAATAAAGGAAAAAGGAAACTTTTGATTAAAAGAAAATCCAATTTCTTTCCAAATTGAGATTTCAAACTTTAATTTATAGCAAAGAATACTTCAAATCTCAAATAGAAAATTTCTTATATTTGTTGATTACCAAATTTAAATTATATATGTTAACCTTTCAAATAAATAAAATAAAATAAAATAATCAAAATTTGCCAATGTTTACACATTCAAATGTGTTCATGAACAATTTTCGAAGGGGCCATTATAGAGTGGTAAAAATTTTAAACTACTTATTAATTGTCATGTGTTATAAAAAATTACACAATACCAAATAAATGTAAGGAAATAAAAATAACAATCAATTGATAATAATTCTAACAAATAAAATTATGACACACATGTCACATTGTCCCATGTGAAAGAAGAAAAGTTGTTTTAAAATTATATAAAGAAATAAGAATTTTAGTGATTAAAATATAATTATCAAACTAAATAAAAATCATTAATTTAATAGCAAAAAGGTAAATATCAATTCACTTTTTAGAAAAATATCCAAATATGGGTTGTCAGGATCCTAAATATTAATTTCTAATTAAAAAATAATATTTCCACTGTGAAAACTATCCAAATATGTTTCAAAACATCCCTAAATATCAATTTTTATTTAGGAATAATATTTTCAAAAAATAAAGAAAACTACGTACCTATAAATAGGGTTTTATAAGGTGACGTCAGTAAACACTTGAAAATCTTGTAAAGATTTATAGTCCGTTTTTGATAGTAATTTTAGAAAACCCTTCTAATTTCTTTGACATTAAAATTTTTTATTAAAAAAATTATTTTCAAGTACTACAAATGATAAAAATGTTTCTAAAATTATTGTCAAACAAGTTCAAAAATATTTTTTTTGAATGTTTGAAGATTTTTTATGAAACTTGGAATATCAAGAAATTTAATATTTACTGAGAAGATCTCTTTTGATCCAAAATTAAACATTAAATTACTAAGATGGTGTTTTTGTCATTTATAAGAAGAATTCGATGACATATTCTGCCCAACATGATAAATAAGATAAGCGTACAATTTTGTCCACAATTTTCTTATTAGAAAATTTTGTGGTACAGGTATACCTACAATATTGTAAAATTCTCCTCTCATGGATATGGATATGAGAAACGGCGGAACTATCAGAGTTGTAATGCTTCCATGGTTGGCTCATGGTCACATATCTCCCTTCCTGGAGTTGGCTAAGAAGCTCTCAAGGAGAAACTTCTACATATATTTTTGTTCTACACCTGTTAATCTCGGTTGCATCAAAGGTAAACTCAACCAAGAAAACTCTCGTTCAATTCACTTGGTAGAACTCCATCTTCCATCCTCGCCTGACCTTCCTACACACTATCACACAACCAATGGCCTCCCACCCCATCTCATGCCCACCCTCAAGAAGGCCTTTGATACGGCAAACCATAGCTTCGCCGAAATCCTTAAATCTCTAAAACCAGATTTGCTTATATATGATATCCTCCAGCCATGGGCTCCAACTGCAGCTTCTTCCCTGAATATTCCTGCGATTCTGTTCTTCAGCACAGGAGCTGCCGTTCTCTCAATCATCCTCCATCTAGGTAAAAGACCCGGCAATGAATATCCTTTTCCCGAGATTTTCCATCTTCAGGATTTTCGGAGAACTACAGAGCTCAACCGTGTGACCGGTTCTCGAGCAAATAACATGAAAGATGAAGAACGGGCAGCTGAATGCTTGAAACTGTCCTCTAACGTTATTTTGATCAAGACTTTTAGGGATTTGGAGGGGAAATATATAGATTATATCTCTGCTTTATCTGAGAAGAAGCTTATTCCTGTAGGTCCCCTTGTTGCGGACTCCACCGAGGAATTTGAGAATGCGGCAATCATTGATTGGCTTAACAAGAAGGACAAATTGTCAGCTGTACTTGTTTCCTTTGGCAGTGAGTATTTTATGTCCAAAGAGGAGATGGAAGAGATAGCTCATGGGCTAGAGCTCAGCAGGGTTAGCTTCATATGGGTGGTGAGGATTCTTCAGGGAAACAAAATTAACAATGCAGAAGAGGCACTACCAGAGGGGTATATCAGAAGAGTGGGAGAGAGAGGAATGGTTGTGGAAGGATGGGCTCCACAGAAAAAAATTCTAGGACACACTAGCATTGGGGGGTTTGTGAGTCATTGTGGATGGAGTTCTATAATGGAAAGCATCAAGTTTGGTGTTCCAATTGTGGCCATTCCCATGCAAATTGATCAGCCCTTTAATGCTAAACTGTTGGAGGCTGTTGGTGTGGGTGTGGAGGTTAAGAGAAATGAGGATAGGAGGCTTGAGAGGGAAGAGATAGCAAGAGTGATCAAAGAGGTGGTTGTTGAGAAATCTGGGGAAAATGTGAGGAGAAAAGTGAGAGAGATGAGTGAAAACATGAGAAAGAAAGCAGACGAAGAGATAGCCGAGGTGGCAGAGAAGCTGGTGCGACTCCGTAAACGAGATGTGGCAGCGGCATCATATTCATAGTTTCCAACTTTGTAATTTTGGTTGTAGCATGCCTATATTTGCTTGAGATCCCCCATTTTGAGAACTCAGAAAGTACACCAAAACTGAAAAGCTGTCCATTTCTTTTTTCTTTTTTGGGGGGTTATGAATTTTCTTTTCTCGAGACTCCGGCCGGTTTGATTCTACAAAGTAATACAAGGACACTTTAAAATTTAGGAAAATGCTAAAATAACATAGTGATAATTATGTTAAAGCAACATAGTTATAACCATCCAAAATTTGAACAATTGAATAAGTAAGAAAATTAAGATTTAGATTGTTAAGGGAAGATATAAATAAATGAGATTAAAATATAAATAATGAAACTTAAAAATGTATATGTGACATCAACTACAAGATTTGTGGTGTTTTTTTTTTGGTATATATCAAAAAAATTACTATTTGACACTCTATACCCTAAACTTATCCATAAACTTTTAACTTTTTTTTTTTTAATTTAAAATATATTATAGGTAAGGGTGCTTCAAAAAACATCCCAACTATCTCTTAAAAAATTATTTTATTTCTAGATTTAACAAAATTTCAAAATTATCAAAAAACTTCGAATTACCTTTTGAAATGCTCAAGATTAAAAAAATAATTGTTTCACTGTTTAATTATTCACCCTAAGTTGTGAATGGAATCACACTAAAATCGAAAACCACTTCGTTTCATAGCATAAAACCCTTTCATTTTTTTTTCTTTTAAAGTTTTCTTCTCGAGTTTTCTCTATCTTTATATATATGTATATATATGGTTTCTAGGTAGTTTTTGGTTGTTCCAATTCTCATAAATTGCTCCCTTGATCTCTTATTTAGTTAGATCGGGTTGGGTTAGCCCAACTTGGGCACCACCCAAGTCCAAAAATTAACATTATATTATAATTATAATGTAAAAGGTTCACTTCAAGTGAAAAAATACCTTTTGATTTTCAAGTATTAAATAATAACTTAGCACTTATATATTGCTATGAAAATTAATGCTTACTATTAAAATATGTCATATTTTTATCCATTGATATTAAAATTTAATAACATTTCGTAAATATAATAAATATAAATATAATAATAATTATACAAAAATAAAAAAATTAAAATTAAAATACAAAAGATATTAATTTCTCTCGAAAATTCATAATCGAGAAACAATAAAATGGAACAAAAAGAAAAATTGAAAAATAAAAATAAAGCTAAAATATTATAATTAACTAAAATTGAAAAAATGTTGATTTTGGCTCATCCATTATTCTCTCCATAGTAAAATCTGAAAATAAAAATAAATATATAAAATATAAATTCCACTAAAAAAACAAAAATAATTAAATTATTTAAAAATATTGGTTTTCATTTTATAAAAGAAAATATTAAAATCAATAAGACCCTATGGAATAAAACTAACCATAAAACATTGACGTAAAATTTATTAGACAAAGAAAAAGGGTAAAACAAAAATAATATAAAAAAATGAATAAAGTAAAATAATAAATATAAAATGAGTTAATACTTAAAAATGATTGATAGATACTAGAATAATGAGAATTAAGATTATAATAATATTTTATGAAACATGATAAAAAAATAAAAAACAAAAAAATTAGAAGAACATAGTTTTAAACTATGGTTTTTATTTTGTTCTTAATTTTGATGGTATTTTTTAAATTTCTTTTTTTTTTTTTTTTTGTCATTTGTTGATAGTTGATGGATTTTTGAACCTAATAGGTGGAGACAAGTTACATGGTTTATTTAAAGTTTGGATGTTATTCCACCAATTTCACCATCAATTTCATCCTATCATTCAATAACAAGTGATGATGATGGAATAGAACAAAAAGTTTTTAAGAGAGTGGGATGGAATGGAATAGACAAATGGATTTTTAATGACTAAAAAAAAAAGGCAAATGTACATTTAATGAAAAAAAAAATATTATCTACTCTTTTGAATGCAATTAGGGCTAATTTAACAATTATTTTCGATAATAGTTTTTGAAAAATATTCTTTGATATTTTGTAAAATAAAAATTTGTTTAGAAATCTAAAATATTTTTAATCTATTTTTAATAATTTTAAATATATATTAAAAATAATTTTTATATTTAATGTTTTATTTTTAATAATTTTACATATTTGTATAATTATTTTTTAAAACACTCTTAAAAAAATAAATGAAAATAATTAAAAGATATTTCCTACAAATACCATATTCTATATTCTTAAGAATAGAATATAGAAAATAATTTTTTATTGTTAAACGTGTTTAAATTATTATTATTATTTTTTTTTTCAGAAAATAAAAAATTATTCTAAAAAACAATTATCAAACAGTTACTTAATTTTTGTTGTATCAAATAATCCTTAACTCTATCTTGAACGCCTATGTGTTATTTACAATTTTTATAAATAAAAACTTAAGTATTAGAATATTTTTCTATTCTTTCCTAACATTTTTGGAGGAGGTAGGATGGCGTTGACCAAAAAATATAGATTGCAACAAATCGAGGATGTATTGAATGGTGGAGATACACTTGTGTTTCTTTTGAAAGCTAGCTAAGTTGGATACGGTTTGTGATTTATGTGCCAAAATAAATAAACAAAAGATAGGTTTGTGCTCCAATGAGCTGTGAGGATTCCATTATTGTGGCTATCTTGCAGATACGTACAAGGGTTTTCTGAATTGTGTGGTAGAGATAACACATGCGCGACAAATGGGATATATGTTCTGTGGACGTAAAGCTTTTCTGAATTTTGCGGTGGATGTAGAACCTGCCTCAGAGCTAAGATATATGGAAGTTTGTTTAAAAGGGAAATGCTCTAAGTTTTGTTTTGGAAGGAAATGGTAACCTGCCTGACAACTGAGATCAATGGAAGTTTGTTTCAAAGGGAAATGGAATAAGTTTTGTTTTGACAGGAAATGGTGGCCCGTAAAATGTTTAACCACTGAAATGGTATCAACAACTCATGAGGATTTATTACATCAGGTTGTAAGCAATTCACGAAGCCAAGATATTAATTAAATTATATTTAATTTTTTTTTTTTTTGATCTGATTTCATAGAATATCGGAGTATGCATGATTGCCTTTTTTTAATATGATATTTAGTCAACTTTATAATTGGATTATGCGACAACTAATTTTTTTTTTATGGATTATAATGGTCCCTACTTAAACCTACACTATTTGGTGACATATTATTTTGGAGATATTTAGGTATTTATTCATATATGTGCATAAGATATTTTGGTGAAAATGTTGGGTTATATAAGAGCTTATTAATTGTCGTTTTGAATTGGACTCATTAATTAATTTTGTTACACCTAGTATATATTATTGCATGCATCCCTTATCGATCCAAGGCTTGGACTGGATTTTTCTAAGATTTCAACAATTGGTATTGAAGCCCTAGGTCAGGGAAAACATGTTAGATCCATTCTATGATGTGCTTAACCTTATTTTGTAGGTCTTTTATTTATCCCATGACCTAAGAGATCATGAATGTATGAAATGTTTCATTTTGTGCTTTGAATGTTTGATTACAATAGATTGGGTTGTAAGCTCATTTTAAATAGCATAAGTCTTTTATCTAAAAAAATGGGTGTTGCTAAAATAACACTTAAATAATAATTGAAAGTTCAATAGGGTACACCTAGAGGGGAAGTGAATGAGTAATTTAAAAATTTAAAACAATATTTATAAATTATAATAAACTTTTCTTACTCCAGTAGATAAAAGTATCATATTATCTATCTTGAGAATATTTATTGCAACATGCATTAATTAACGATGACCCAATCCACAATAAAATATATGATCACTTTAAAGTCTCACCCATGGGTCAAAGTCATTGAATATTTTAGTACTAGTGTAATATTCTTTCAAGGCTGAGAGCTCATGTCGTATAATAACTTAGTAAGTCATGACTAGCTAATAGTTAATATCATAATTCACCATAGGTCATGTCAAATATATACATACTAGTGCACTCACCATAGTAAATATATCCCGACAACCAAGACAAGTTGTCTCTTCAATTACAAGGTAGTGCACTATAATCATTAATGGATTGCCCAATTTCACGAATTGACTATGAATAACTTATCATCTTGCAAGGAACTTATACTTGGATTTTTATTTTAACTTTTAATAAATCCAAGTCATATACAATGCAAGAATACAAACATAAATACATAAACAACTAATTAATGTAATCAAAGATTAAAAATGAGATACTACAAATCATAATAAATAATCATATTAATGAAATCTTACTTTATTACATCATGTTATACTTTTAGGAGTTCTATCCTATAAAGATTGTGGTTACAATTGACTCCTCAATTAAAAGGTTACTTCAAACTAATTCATATTGGCAAAGTAAATTTGGATTCAGTTCTATAAATGGTGTTTAGGGAGGAACTTAAGGAAAAATGGAGGATTAAGGCTTTTGTAATCCTGGTGGAAGATGAATTCAACTGCTTTATCAGATTAAGAGAGAGAGAGAGAGAGAGAGAGAGCTCAAATTCTTGAAAAGTTAGGGTTTTAGGACTAAGTTGCTTTCCAAGCCAAAATCCTAAAGACATTGTGAATGAGAATGGAATTTTGAGGAAGAAGATAAAACATGAAAAAATTGATCAATCGTATAGAATTGGGGAAAAAGTGAATTAGTTTAGGTAGTGTTTCCATCGTTGTTAGTGCAAAAAAGAAAAAAACAAAAAACTAGAAAGGATGAAAAAGATAAAAGTGAAAGAAGAAAGGAAAAATTGCGGAACTATAAAGAAAAACAAATTCAAGTAGTAAAAAAAAACAAATAAGTCATCCTTTTATATTTTAAAAAGTTAAGGACATTTTTTACATCTTAACTTTGTATTAAGAATTTTTAAGTGGGTGGATAACCCTAAAAGGAAGTGTTTGTATAATTTCAAAAACAAAAGAAAATGAAGGGCATTTTTGGTAACTATTTTTTAAAACAATTTTGAAAAATGGTTTTTGAGAATAGTTTTTAAAAATTATTCTTTATTTTTATAATATAAAAGTTTGCTTAGAAATTCAAAATATTTTTAACGTATTTTTAATATTTTTATATATTAATTAAAAAAAATTTATATCTGGTGTTTTATTTTTAATTATTTTACACGTTTATATAATTATTTTTTTTAAACTAACCCTTATAAAACAAGTGAAAATATAAAATAATTAAAAGATGCTCTTCGAAAACATCTAATTTTTGTTCTTAAGAACAAAAAATAGAAAACGGTTTTTAATTGTTAAATGTGTTTTCTTTGTTTTTTGTTCTGAAAAGCAAAAAAGCTATTCTAAAATTCAATTCCCAAACAGTATGAAGTGTCTCAAAAGATGTTATATATACATAACTAGTTGGTAGATACTTCCCCAAATAATTTATAATTCACTTGGCTCATCCTCGCACTTTAGTTTTAATTTTTTTTATTATTATTATTATTCTTGAGCATAACTCGAAAATATTAAAAAATTAACATAAATCAAATGAACCAAACAAAACTAGTGTTAAATCGACTTAATTTATATCATTAAGTTTTAATTAATTTTAATTTAATTAAAATCAACCAATTCCACAAATAAATTAGTTTTAATTAATTCGAATTTATTTAAAATCCACGTACTCGATTGCTTCTGTATCAGTAAAAACCCGATTTAAACCCAACCACTGGGACGAATAGGCCCACTGAATATTGAATGGGACAATAAGGTGTTTCAAACTGCGGTATAACTGCCAAGGGAAAATCCATGGGATTTTTCAAACTGCAATATCATTGCCCAGAGAAAAATCAAAATAAAACAAGAGCAATTGAAGGCCACCAGGGAAGGCCTTCGGTTTTATTATGGTTTCTGAAGAAGGCAGATAGTTCGATCAAAAGAGGAGAACTCTAACCAAAGTTAGGGAGTTAGAGACTTTGAACAGGCTGCCCCATCTCCTTTACACAGTTGCACCAGCTCCTCCACCACCTCAGCTATCTCTTCTTCTGCCTTCTTTCTCATGCTTTCACTCATTTCTCTTACCTTTCTGCTTACATTTTCCCCAGATTTTTCAACAACCACCTGCTTGATCACCTTTGCTATCTCTTCTCTGTCAAGCCTCCCATTCTCATCTCTCTTGACCTCCACACCCACGCCAACACTCTCCACCACTTTAGCATTTAATGGCTGATCAAGATGCATTGGAATGGCCACAATCGGAACTCCAAACTTCAGGCTCTCCATTACAGAACTCCATCCACAATGGCTCACAAACCCACCAGTGCTAGAATGATTTAGTATTTCTCTCTGTGGAGCCCAATCTTTCACAACCTTTCCTCTCTCGCCCACTCTGCTAAGAAACCCCTCTGGCAGTGCCTCTTCCACACTAGTAATTTTGTCTCTCTGAGGAAACCTCAGCACCCAGATGAAGCTAACCTTACTCAGCTCCAGCGCATGAGCCATCTCTTCCATCTCCTCTTTAGACAGAAAATATTCACTGCCAAAGGAGACCAGTACTGTTGAGGATTCTTCCTTCTTGTCAAGCCACTCAATGATTTCCTCTTTCTCAAATTCGTCTGTGGTGTGTTGAACAAGTGGGCCAACAGGCACCACCTTCTTCTGAGTTAGACAAGAGGCCTGATCTATATGCTTCCCCTCAAGATCCCTGAAAGTCCTCATCAAGATGACGTTGGAGGACAGTTTCAAGCATTGAGCAGCCCGTGCCTCATCGGTGATCTCATTTGCAGAAGAGTCAGCCAAATGGTTGAGCATTTTAATCCTCTCGGAATCCTGAAGAGGGATCCCTGTAATAGGTTGCTCCTGAAGGAGAACAGACAAAAGGGTGGCTCCTGTGCTTAAGAACAGAACAGCAGGAATATTTTGGGAAGAAGCTGCAACTGGTGCCCATGGCTGGAGGATATCATATATAATCAAATCCGGGTTCAGAGTTGTTAGGATGTCGGCAAAGCCAGGGCTTGCCATATCAAAGGCCTTTTTGAGGGTGGGCATGAGATGGGGAGGGAGCCCATTGGTTGTGTGGTAGTGTGGAGGAAGGTCAGGCAGAGATGGAAGATGGATTTCTACTAGTTCTATTGAAAGAGAGTCTTCCTCAGTGAGTTTACCTTTGATGGAACTGAGATTAACAGGAGTAGAACAAAAATATATGTAGAAGTTCCTCCTTGAAAGCTTCTTAGCCAGCTCTAGGAATGGAGAAATGTGACCATGAGCCAACCATGGCAGCAGTACAACTTTCATGCTGCTTCTAACATCCATGAAACCCACGGGGGAGAGTGAAGTTTACCCTTTCAATTGCTGGCCCCTTCACATATACAGTGATATAAGAGTTGGTCTGTACAGAACCATTAATGAAAATTAGTGGGAATTGAATTTCAGGGATTAGAAAAAAAAAATGGAAAAAGTAATACATTTAACGCAATTAATGTGATAGTAACAAAAATGGAAACATGGCATTGTATGGACAAAAAGAAGTTGAAAGTCCATCATGCTAATTAAAAAGAAATTATTGCAGTTAATTAAAAAGGAAATGACTCCCCCAATAGGGAGATATTTCTTTAAAAACTAAGGTACAGTTTGGATACTTGTTTATTGCTATTTTCAAAAATAGAAAATGAAAACTATTTTCCAATTATATTTTAATTTTTTAAAAAATATTATACCTTTTTATGATTTTTAATTTAATTATTTTAAAAATAAAAACTTAAAACGTACTTTGAAATTCAATAACAAATAAAATAAAATGATGTAAAATAGAATAATCAAAAGAAGAAACCAAATGAGAATAAATAAGAATACTTAGAAAAAAGTATAATAGAATTTTATTAGAACTTCTCCGAAAGTTAGAAAAAAATTTATATCAATATGAATAATCATCCACAAATTCTTGTATTACATAAGATTTTCATCTTTACAATACTTCCCCTTACATGATCATAAGAAAAAACACCACAAAAAAATAACAACTATTTTTAGGAAAATGTTCATCATAAATAAATAATAACTTATCACTAATAGTGCATTATGGCGAAAAATTTTAGTCACAAGATTCATAAACAAAATCCCACCCCTAAAAATTATGATATACGAATATTCTATTTTGTCACAAAAAATTAGGAGTTGGTGGATGAAATTGGAATTGTGTTAAAATAATCACATTTTATGATGCCAAAAAAAAAAAAAAAAAAAAAAAGGACAAATCTATATAGAAAACAACAAAATTTTGTGACTAGATCCTATCATTTTATCTCTAAGAGAGATATATATATATATATATTTGTGACCATTATATAGTTCATCACCAAATATATATTTTTATGACATAAGTTTTCATCATGAAAGAGGTATCTTTAAGTGATGAGATTATTAATATTATTATTTTTTTACCACTATAGAGTTTCATCACCATTTTTATGACAAAATTTTTCATCATAAAAAAAGATATTTTTAAGTGATGAATCTAGTTTTATGGAAAAAGTTAGGAATGTTTTATAGAGTTTGGGTTAATTTTTAAAGTTTTATGGAAAAAGGTTTGTGTTTACCTTTGAAGATTTTATTTGATTTGGTGATTTTTTTAATAAAATGATTTTCCTTTTGTTTTCTAAAGATTCAATCCTTAAATTTACTTTCAAATTAATCTTAGATCAATTAGGTAGTAAAAAGTTTATTTTCTAAAAGACAATGCTACCTATTTTGTTCGGTATGCAATTTTCAAAAGTTTTAAAATGAATTCTGATTTTGAATATATATGGATCAATTTCATAGTACCAATCAATGGAATCTTTATGGATGAATTCGTGGGAATTAAAATGGAGTTTAATAAATCCCTACATACAAAATTTTCTAAAATATGGTTCTCTATTGACACTCTTGATAGTTTATTGTACCTTTGAACTTGTAAATTAAAATATGATTATTTATAAACTCTTTAAAAAAATTCTAATTATTCCATAGTATTGTGGACTTCTTGAATTTGATTTTAAATTTTATTTGAGTCAAAAATAATTTTTCAATTAGAAGATATAAATCAATCTTTCAAAAGATTTAGTTTTCATTCTATTTTTGACACTTAGTATTGTTTTGCAAAATTATACCACTAAACGACCTCTTTAATTTCTTTGGACATATTTAATTTTTGACACTTAAAAATATTAAGAAAAAATTTATGGAACAAGAGATATGATTTTTTTTTTCCTTGTACCCATTGCACAGGTATTCTTTTGGAGCTAAGAGATGCTTATTTAATTTTAAGCATGTTATGTATGTGATCTTCCCCTATGATTATTTTTCACATAAAATAGACATATCAAATGAGTTATGTGAATTTTTGTAGGATTTTAGGACATTACCAAGTTAATTAAAAAAATCAATTTTTGCATGCCTTGGAAACATGCTATGTTTTGGACCTATTATGACCATTATGAAATCTGGTACTCAATGACATTTAATTAATTAAAATTTTCCACTTGGATGATAAACTAAACATATAAGAGATGTTCCCTAAAAATTTTTGTGATAAAATTCAACTTTTAGCTATTGTTTTTAGATTTATTTTGTAGTCTTCTTTTCTAATCACTTGCTGATTTTTCTGTGAAGTAACCTACTTGTGAATAAATTTGATATTAATTGGAATATAATTAATTGATTTGGCCTCGTGGATATTAATCTAGACATGTTAAAGATGTTACCTAATTTTTATTTTAATGAGATAACACTTCTTGATATTTATTTGGAGTTTATTTTATGAGCCAATATTCTACCTTGTAAATGAAATTCCTTTGTTTTCGGTCATTTTGTCACTTTTGAACATATTGGTAATCTCTCCTTGATATGAGACATGCTATGTATATATATATGCGTTTAGTTTTTAATTATTAATTATTCTTTAAGCTCATTATTATTCTTTGTGAATTAGCCTCATTTCAATGAAAGCTCTATTATATATTATCAAGGTACGTTTTCTTATCTCCTTAGCACTATTTATTAGTGTGTTTGTCATGATCAATTTGTCTTACTTTGTTTGAATTCTACATTGTTGTAATCTTACCTCTTGATTCTGGGTGAAACATATGTTGTGTATATTATGAAATTATTACTTGTGAACTAACTCTTTTGTTTTATGGAAGTGTTTAATATGCTAATAAGGTACGTTCTTCACTCTCTTTGACTGTTGATTGGAGTTTGTGCTAGGTACCAAGCAAACCCCAAAGAGTGACACTTAATTTTTGTTGAAAGAATTATACAATATATGTGTGGGACTTTAGATTATGGTTTATGGTATCCTTATGATTCTTCTCTTATGATTGCTAGCTATTCCAATGCTGACTAGGTCAAAAATGTCGAGGATAGGAAAAGTACATTAGGTGCTTGTCTTTTTGTTGTTGATTGTCTTGTGGTTTTGCTTAATAAGAAACAAAATTCTATATCTTTATCTACTGCCAAAGCTAAATATATTGCTACTAGAAGTTGTTGTACACAACTCTTGTGGATAAAGCAAATGTTGAAAGACTATGAAATTGAGTAGGAGACCATGAACATACATTGTGACAACTCTAATGCTATAAATATCTCAAAGAATCATGTTTTTCATTATCGTACTAAACACATTGAAATTCGTCGTCGTTTCATTAGGGATTTTGTTGAAGAAAAGGTTGTCTCTCTAGATTTTATCCCCATTGAACATCAATTGGCAGATATTCTTACCAAACCCTTAGATTCTCTTTGGTTTGAGTTCCTTAGGAAATCCCTAAGCATATGCCTAATCAATTGATCTTCAAGAGTTATAAGCCTTAAAGGTGTTAAGCTTATTTATTTCATCGTGTGTTTTCCTTTGGCCTTCTTTTGTTTAGTTTGGACATATGATTTTTGTTTATTTACTTGATATATTAGTATGATTTGTAATATCTCGAGTTTGTGAACTAAAGAAATATATTATATCTACAAGACTTGATGTGGATTGATTCTTAGATCTTTGTTAATCCCTATTGACGTACTTGATTCTTGATAATTAAATATCTATGTATAGTAGAATTTCGACCTTAGTTACATATTGTGCTTGATTAAAAGGGAGACTTTTTAAGTTTAAATCATAAGGTAGACTTTGTTCACTTTGGAACGGCCCTTTGTTATGCTCAAATCTTATTATCTACATGTTTTGTTTAACTAAGATCATTATAATTATTTCCCAAAATGTGTCATTGCCAAATTCTTGAATCATTGGTTAAGCATAACTCTCATACTCTTTCCATGATTAATGCTCTTAAATGTAAGTTGCTCACTTGCAACATTTGGAAACACCCCTAAAGTAGATGCAAAGACAACCATAAATGAAAATAAAATGAAAAATCAATAGTGATCATGGTATACAACGCCTTCACTTTCAAAGGAAAAAGAAAAAAAAAATGATATCAAATTAAGGGGGAGTCAAGTTGTGTTGTATGTAGATCAACGAGGTTCTGTTAAACAGAAATTCGGCAATCTTAGATCAAATTGACTAGATGTGTACTTTAATTTGACCAAAAGCATGATTGGATCTCTTTTAAGTGATCAATTTCGAAATATAGAACTAGATTATAAGTTGCATTCCCTTGAACATCAATACTTATGTTTCTATGTTGACCCTCTTATACATTCATGGTTATGCATTGGGTTTCAAAATTGAAATTACAATTAACTCTAACTTTGGAACTTGAAACTTTATTCTTGATGGATTGATGTATAAGACCTAGAAAAGTCACTTGATTTATTATTGATTAAACTAATCTTAAGAGTTCTTGAACATGATGGTTTGCCTAAGTTGTTTGTTTCATGTCTCAACTTCATTATATCATTTGTTTTCTAGTTAAATTTGTTTAGTTTCCTAGTTCCCTTAGTCTATTTTATTCTTTTCCTAGTACTATTTTGAGGCTTCAAGCGCTTAAGCGTTATTACAATGCTTAAGTGTTCCTTCCAACGCTATAAGTGCTCAAGCGTCGTAAGTTGTATCTAGCGTTGCTTCGAGTGGTTAGACCATTTGAGCGCTTTAAGTCATGTCCAACATCGTTTCTACCTTTTGCGATACTCAAGCACTAATCTACATTGAGCACTCCTTCAAGCTATTTAAAGCCATCTAGCACGCCATTTGCACCATTTCACATTTCGAAGTAGTTTCAAGCACTCTAAGTTTTCGCTTATTTGTCGTTTGAGGTCAGTTTACTTCATATTTCATATTTTCTTTTGTATAGTATTGTCGTACACCTTCTTTTTAGCATTTCTAGCAGTTTAGTTTTCTTTCGTGGTTTTATCAGTTTTTCTCACTTTTCATTTCCATTCATATTCCATTACCTTTAGTATGGCAAGGAGTTGTGGTCACTAATGAGAGGTGATCCCTCCTAAGTCACTTGAGCCCATATAAGGCATCACACTTTAGGCTCCCTTCGACCTAGCAAATCTTCCAGTGGAATGTTTCCACTATTAGGAGGCGCAAGACTGCTTCTATGCCTCTTTCTATGATCAATGTGTAGAGATCGAGCATCTGATCAATCTTAGAGCCTTCCAAGACACTCCTCTCCCTACTATCTTAAGAGAGCAAGGGTGGGAGACATTATTCTCTCATCAGGGGACTTACTATCCTCATCTTGTTTGCATGTTCTATACAAACATGCATTATGTTGTCACTGAAGTCACTTTTCGAGTGACTATGTACGACTAATCCTTCCACATCTCCTCCTATTTCATCTAGTGTCCTTTGCATGCCACAAATCAAGTCTGTCCTTTCGTCTTCCTCTCCAGAAGTTCAAGCTCTCAACAGAAGGGAGCTTGACACTATTCCCATCTCCTTTTATGATGCTCCTCACCCTCTACTTTCGTATATTCCAATTGTTGGCTTTCTCTAAGCCAGCATGGTTTTTTGTTACCTTCTTCACCTACTTCTTCTACCCTTCAACCCATCATACCCAAATCCGTTGATCATCTACTCGGTTTATTCATGTTAAGTTTTTCATAAAAATAAATAAATACATAAAGAATAAGTCGTAAAAGATATTTATGTTGTTTGTTATATAAATTCAAACAAAATGTTTAAAAATAAAAAATA
Source organism: Vitis rotundifolia (assembly GCA_030254885.1). Lineage (NCBI taxonomy): Eukaryota > Viridiplantae > Streptophyta > Magnoliopsida > Vitales > Vitaceae > Vitis > Vitis rotundifolia. The sequence continues at coordinate 22,453,308 of CM058154.1, forward strand.
AAAATTAGAATGGGTTATGAATGTGTTTTGAATACTCTTCGATTATCAAATGAGCTTCAACGAAAATGATTTTCTCTAAAAGTTTGTGGTTGAGAAAAAATAAGTTAAAAGAAAAAAGAAGTAAAAGATGGGCATGGGAGAGAAGAATGGGAAAGGTGTTTTTAAGTATTTTTAAATTGTAGGTGGACGTATTAATAAAATTATTATTTTTAAGTTGATGTATAAATAGGATGGATATAATTTGGAGGATGAAAATATATATATTTTTTTTTTCCAATTTCAAAAGTAATTGAAATCTTTTAATCAAATATCTCTTTTATTAACTTTTTAAAAGTTAAATGGCATTTTCTTTTTTTATTTTGAGTAATTTTTGCTTTGCTACCACTAAGTGGATGTTTGGTAAACCAAGTTAATAATTTATAGTGACTTAATAACTTAAGTTATTAATTAAATTGTGTATGTTTGGTAAAATAATTTAATAGAATGACTTAAAATAAAAAAAAAAAAAACAACTTTAATTGACTTATTATTAAGTTCACATCTTTAGTTTATTTTTTTACTCTCATTTGTCCTAGTTACCTTCACAATCTCATTTCTTATTTCACGACCTCCATTGCTACTTGACCTTCTTTGGCCTAATTATAATTTATGAGAATAAATATGTTAATTTGATTATTTATGATAAGTTTTAAGTTAATTTTATTAAATAACCTTAATACTTAAAATAAAATTTTAAGTTGAGAACTTAAGTATAATTTAACTTAAAATCGCCATTAAATGATAAGTATTAAACACCTCATAATTTTTTTTTATGATTATTAATAATAAAACAAATGTAGAAACCATAATCACGTTTTTTAAAACTTTTGACACATCAAAATTTTTCTAAGAAAAAAAAAAATTTTAAATGAAAAATAAAAAACATTGTTTTATAATTACCCGTACACTGGTGACTACAGCTTCAGCAAATATGCCAATCCAATGATCCGGGAATCGGTCTGAGTATAAAACATTGGTTCTAACATGTTATGACGCAGAATGAGAGGAAGGTGCAAATCCATGAACTGGCGGAGCCTCCAATCATTTTCAGGGACGAAGATTAGACTCCAATTGGGATTCAATCGGATATTCCAGCGGTCCAGCCCCTTAAACCACAGAGAGACGTCGTGAGAGACACACAGAGACAATATGGCGTTGAGAGTGGGGCATAGTCGCTGCATCTCCACCTCTATTGCACTCAAACTCCAATTTTTTTCTATTACACCCTGCCACTTCTCATCCATCCCCCAACCCCCAGACGACGCCCTTTCCACAAGTCTTCCTTCCCTCCAGCCTTCATATGACGCTGATTTGATCTCCAAAATCCTCCTTCAACACCACAACCCTTTCCACGCTATGGAGTCCTCTCTCCAGCTCAACGGCATCGCCCTCTCCACTCACCTCGTTCACCAGACCCTTCTCCGCCTCAGAAACGTCTCCAAAATTGCCCTCTCCTTCTTCCTGTGGGCCAAGGACCAAGCCCATCATAGCCACGACGTTCTTTCCTACAACCTCATTATCGACATTCTCGCAAAAGTTCGGCAATTCGACGTTGCCTGGCAGTTCATCATCGAAATGGATCAAAATTCCCTGGAACCCACCTCTACTACCTTCCGTATTTTGATTCGGAGGTTCGTTTCGGCTGGGTTCACGCGCCAAGCTGTCCGGGCGTTTGATGACATGAGTTGTTTTGTCGGAAAGGATGTGGATTCTGATGATTTTTGTTATCTGCTCGATACCCTCTCTAAGTATGGGTATGTGAAGCTTGCTTCACAGATTTTTAATCAAAGGAAGTTCAAATTCGAGGCTAATGCTAAAATGTATACTATTTTGATATATGGGTGGTGTAAGATTAACCGAGTTAGCATAGCGGAGAGGCTGCTTGGTGAGATGGTAGAACGTGGGATTGAGGCGAATGTTGTTACATACAATGTGCTTTTGAATGGGATTTGCAGGAGGGCGAGTTTGCACCCTGATGACAGGTTTGACAGGACAATTCGGGATGCAGAGAAGGTGCTCGATGAAATGCGCCAAAGAGGGATTGAGCCTGACGTAACAAGCTATTCCATTGTTATTCATGTGTATAGTAGGGCTCATAAACCTGAGTTGACACTTGATAAGTTGCGGATGATGAAAGATAAAGGGATATGGCCAACCGTGGCAACTTATACATCAGTCGTTAAGTGCCTTTGTTCATGTGGGAGGCTTGAAGATGCTGAGGAGTTGGTTTCTGACATGGTGAAGGATGGGGTTAGTCCATCAGCAGCAACATATAATTGTTTCTTCAAAGAGTATAGGGGGAGGAAAGATTCAGATAATGCTTTGAGGTTGTATAGGAAGATGAAGGAAGAATATTCATGCTTGCCTGATATGCACACTTATAACATATTAGTGGGAATGTTTGTGAAGTTGAACCGCATGGAGATTGTGCAAGAGATATGGGATGATATGAAAGCGAGTGGGGCAGGACCAGATTTGGATTCATATACGCTGTTGATCCATGGGTTATGTGAGAAACAGAAGTGGAAAGAGGCTTGCCATTTTTTTGTGGAGATGATAGAGAAGGGGTATCTTCCTCAGAAAATCACTTTTGAGACACTTTACCGGGGCTTAATACAATCTGATATGTTGAAAACCTGGAGGAGATTGAAGAAGAAGCTTGAGGAAGAGTCAATAACATTCGGTTCTGAATTCCAACATTATCACTTCAAGCCCTACAGGAGATGATGCACAATTATCATTCAGGTGTGTTGATTTATATTCTGAAATGTATATGTAACCTTTAAAGACAAATGAATTCATTCATGCCCTATGGTCACAGCCCTTCTAGAAATACTTTAATTATTCAAAAGAAAAAGGAAAAAAAAAAAAAAACTAATAAAAAGTGTGCAATCTTTATTAGTTGTGATGATTAACCTATGAATAGGAGTTCTAGGTCTTCAACAATCAGACTAGTGCATCTGCACTAAATACTGAAAGTTTGTTGCTGGAAATCTCTACTGCTGAATTTATAGCATTGAAAACTCCAAACCGCTGAAAGGGCAAATCCATCGTGAGGCTGATACAATGAAGGCAATGTAAGGTTGTTAGGTAGATTAGAATCACTTGTTGCTGTGCACATGCAGTTCTTGGTGATAAGTTGGCTGACTGCAGCTTGATTTTTCAGTCCCATTTTTATTGAAAATGGAAATTCCAATACATAACATAGTGTGCATTGATTATGGTAATACATTGGTTTGTTAGGATCCAATCTTGGTTATGTTAATACATGTACTCTTTTTCTTTTCTTTTCTTTTCTTTTTTTTTCCTCTTTTTGTCCTAGAACATGAGTGTACTTGTTTATTTTCCATTTGAGAGTTTCTTGTTTTCTAGCAGAAAAATATATTCCGAAAACCTTGACAACTTATTTTGTTTCTGTTGTTTTTGTGAATTTGCTGCTCTGAAAATTGGCTAATGCCATAAGATTCTAAGAACTCTATGAATGAATAAATTAATTTTTTGATTTATTTCTCTTCATCAATTTATGCTGATTATTTTATTTTAATCCCTCTTAGGTCATTTCTTCATTTGTTGGATGAATTAAACCATTTGCACATGAGCTTCCATTCTTTTTTCTCAAACCTATTAATAATAATATTATTTTGTTGTGATTGAATATGTTTGAAGACATTATGCCTATCAAACAAGAGAAAACATCATCAGAAAGCTTGAATGTTGAAACTTTAAATTTTGATGAATGAGATTGGTTGATGGCTTGGGTTGCTGATTAACCAGCACAAGGGGTCATTATTAGAGACTGGGGGGGTTTAATGTTTTACCATGATCTATTGCTTTTGGGATAACTTTTGTTGAAATGGCTAAAATGTCTTGATTAAATTATCTCTTACGGCTCTCCTTCCCAGCAGGTGCTAAGAGGTGGATTGCAGTTGGGTCAGGATTAGGGTTCAAGTCACTTGAAGTTCCTGCATATTTATAAGCAAGGAAAAATCAGTTATTTATGATGTCTATAATTTGTACATAGCTGCTCTTGTTGGCAAAATTTGAGCTGTACTTGCGAACATAACTGCTTTGTCAAAACTTCACCAAGTTCATCTACCTTTTCAGACTTACAGTCACGAGGTTCATGCCGGCAATGCCACAGGACTGCTGGTCATGACTTATTTTTTGCTGGTGTCAGTTATCTTACACCAAAAAGCACATCCATGGTACAAGGAAAAAGGAATATGCTGCATACGGAATATGGGAATATGAGAATTGCAGCCATTTCAATATGGGTTGCAACTAAACACTTGCTGCTGTTCCATACATTTTGCTTTCGGTTGTCTAATGGTGCCAAAGAGAATCAGACATATTCTTACAGAGAATGCAAGGCTTAATTTTATATGAGATTTGCCCATGGAGTTTTGAGAGACTGAGCTATTTAACTTGAAAGGCACAGATGTTATGTATGGAATGAAGGGAAGAACATGAACAGTGAGAGGTCATCTGATTCAGGTTGAACACAATATAAGCACTAGAGGAAGGCCAGAAAGGTCATAGGCGGAGGCTGTGAAAATTGACATGATGAGATTAGCATGTATGATCATATGATATAACTTTAACCTATGTCCTTCATATTAGACAAGCTTGTTGGTTCTTGTTCTCATGCATACCCGTACGTATTTTAATCTCCTCTATAAGTGGGCCTTTATTATATTTTTGTGAATGATCTATGGTTCATCACTGATGAGCTTGGCTAATTGTCAAAGGGGATTTCCATTTCTTACGAATGTTTTATTTGGTTCTAAGTAGGGATGGCAATGGCGCAGGTTTTTTCAAGTACCTACCCCATCCTATCCTTAATGAGATGAGTTTCATTTTTAACTAAATCGGTTTGAGAATTTTTTTAAAACCCAAGGCGGGTTTGGGTATTGTCTTGTCCTGTCTTATCCCAATTATATATAAAATTAATTTAATTTAATTTTTATTTTACTATTTTAATATATAAATAATTAAAAAAATTTTAAGAAAATAAGTTACAAAAAATATAATTATTTAATTATTTATCAAATATATTTATTTTAATGTAATTAAAAAGTTTAAAAGTAATTTTAAAAAAAAATTCAAAAAATAACCAACCTCCTAAGACAATGAGGGATTACTTGCAGCCTACTTGAGACAGTACTCCTCTTGCTCAAACTTGCCTTTTGATGATCTTCAAATAAACATTGAGCCAATTTCCCACTCTCAAGCTAAGTGTTTTCCTTCTTTTCATCAAAGGAAAAAGCCAAGCATTTGTGGTATAGCCTAAGACCCCATGGTATAAGTTCGTAGGCTACACTACAAAACATTTTTGTTAACAAATTCTTTCCAATTAGCAAAACAGTTTCCTTTGGAAGACAAATTGTGAATTTTTGTTTTATGAAAGATGAGACTTTGCACAATTGTGGGGACAGGTTTAAAGCTTTATTAGTCAACTACCCGCACCATGGTTTTGAAAACTAGAGGGTTGTTTCTTCATTTTATAAGAGAACATCCCTTTAAATGAAAAAAATTATTAAAAACTAGAATAAGCCTTTGAACAATTAGACTTTCTTGCTGAAAAATCTAGGGCTTAGGACTTCCAAGTCCTTCAAGTGCAACCTCCCATTCCATTTTCCAATCTGACTCTTCCTTCTACAACAAGGGCTTGGAAGAAGGTGATTTATGGGTGCTACCAGAAGAAAGGGTTGTCAAGGTTGAAGTAAAGGAAATTGTGAACTCAGCAGTTGAAAAAGATTTTGCTGAAAAAATAAAAAATAAAAAATATCGAATCCTAGAAGGTTGTAAATAAGGTGATAAGCCTTATCTTTGAAAAAAATTATAAAAAAAATGGAAAAATAAAATTGTATGCTCACACTTGTTTTATTCCTTCCCTCAATCTCCCCCTCATTACAACTCAAATTTTGAGCTTCAAGGTCCCATCAGGGAGTTTTTAAATATCTTCTCTGATGAAAATTTTTTCTTACTTAAACATGGCTCTCAACCGTAGGGGAAGGCATCCTAAAAATCTTAGGAAACCATGGTTAAAAATTTGTCAAAATGGATGTCTCCAATCTACCTATGGAAAGTAAGGAAAAAAACAAAAATCCATTGGCTAGTTAAACGTTAGTAAAAAATTTATAAATAGTTTTTATTTTTCATTTCCCTTTATATTTTTGCTTCTATTGCTATAGGCACTACACAATATAGGAGCCCCATCTTTGTGAAGTGAATGACTCATCAGTCACCACTTCTAGTTTCACTCAAGACCTATGAATAACCCACCTATCCCCCATAGGACTCAGGTATAAATTTCTCAATGCTTTTTTGGTTTTATCATCCTTCAAAATAGGCGTAAAATGTTGGCACCAAGAAGCAATTCACAAGTGTTAAAAATAAAGAAATTGTACACCTCTCAAGTGTGTTGACCTAACTTGTGCGTCGACTTGGATTGCATACCTATAAAGCGCATCATGAATTGCGCACTTTGAAGGCATAACTTAAATTATGCACCTTAGGAGACCAATTAAAATGACACACTCAAAGAGCGTGACTACATTCACACCTTCGAATGACCATTTAAATTTCACTAGGAGCACAATTTATATTGTGTAGTTCATACGAGCAACTTGAACTACACTCCACACAAGTACGCAACCACCTTCCATAGGATGCCAACTTACTCTCCTTGATAACTCAAGAACCTTTCATTTCCCTTGTTATCAATGCATCAATTGAGGTGGGTAGGAAACTAAAGGGTCTTCTAAATTTTTATAAAAATGGAAGAAATTTTCATCACACTATGCATGTGCTCAATCACGATCACACACAAAAGCATAACATGCAACTCTAAGGAATGATGGAAACCAAAACACTAGGCCTAAGAGGAAGAGAGCTGAAAATAAGCAATCAAGCCAAATTGTGAAAGACAAGGTGACTAAACTAGTTGCTATAACAACCACAATACCCAAACAACCTATTAGGGAATTTAATGAAATGAGTGTTCAAGTAGCAAGGCTTACAATTTGTGTAGCAACAGTGACCAAACTCCCAACTATCACTATGAAACCCTTAGGACAATATCACCATGTAAATAACAATTGAAGACATCAATGGGTGATATTGAATGCCATTGGCTAGTCTCACCCTCACGTAACAATAAGAGGAAAGAGATGGGTGAATGAATATACCACAAAGGCTCAAGATCTCAACTTACCATAAACTCTTCAATTCAAACCCCAGCAAGATACCCAATTTTTGCATTGTTTTTTCTTCATCTTTTTCTTTCAATAATAAGATCAAGCACAATAAAGTTGGTATAAAGAGATAACCTAAAAAGTATGTCATGATGTAACAAATTTCAGATTCATTAATAAATTTATTTATTTATTTATGGTTTTGGTTCCCTTTATTATCCTATTTGCTTTAATTATTTATCTAAACATTCATGATCATATCATTTATAGTCAGTTCATGAATTTAAGCAATCCAACAGAGATGGTTGAGCATTACCTCCTAATCGGAGGGATGACTTTTCTTGATCATTAGGATGGTTTTCCCATGGTGAATGCACTAGTACGCATAGTTACACATTGGATAGCACTCATAGTGAATCATGATATAAGCTATTGGGTAGTCATGATTCATCAAGTTATTATACTACATGGACTTTCAACCTTAAGAGGATATTAAGTTTATGTCAAAATCAACAAAAGGCTTTGACCTATGGGTTCCCTAAGGTGGTCACGTATTCCCTATAGATTAAATTATTGTTGATAAAAACTAGTAGCGACAAGTATTCTCAATAGAGGCACTATGATATCTTATGAGATTAAGACAATGTGTCCCTTTAGGCGATCAGGAAAACTATGGTCACAGTAATTCCTTAGTGGAATTTGACATATGTTCTTTGTGAGCTAGAGTATAACAATTGATCACATAATAGGAAGATTTATAACTCAATGATTAGAGAGGTAATCTTGAGAGGTTAATAGCACTACCATGTTACATTACAAACATCAATTCATAAGGGAAGCGCATCATTACAAACATCAATTCATAAGGGAAATGCATGCAATAGAAAGTGGGTCATAAACTAAAGCTTTGTCTCATTGTAATATCATATGATATTGGAGTGCAGTTAACTCTCTTTAGTACAATGTTGAGTCAATTTCAAAATTAGATTATAAGGAAACCATTATTTTTCTATGGATCCCAATAGTCCCCACTTGAGTTTCTAATTCATGATGACATTTTTGTTTGAGGGATTTTAGGTTTATAGTTCATAAGTGTGCATAAGGGTGTTTTGGTCTGCAATGTTGCAGTATATTTTATGACAATACTTTTTAGATTAGATTAATTAATTAAATGGAGTCCAATAAGACTAATTAATTAATTAATTAGGACCCAAGTAGACTAAATTAGACCCAAGCCCAATTTGGGCTTAAGTCACTTCATCTCACAGGAAGCCTATAAACACCCCCTTAAGGGTTAAGACTAGACTTTTGATCATTGTTTTCTAGAAAAAATGAGAGAAACCCTTGCCACCCTTAAGAAAAAAAAAAAGCCCACCTTTCTTCTATGTCAAGTTTCATGAATCGGGTGAAATATTGTTGGATAGATGAGATTTACAATGACTATTGCATATTTGACATTTTCTTTAGATTGGATTCAATTTAGGAACATTCAAACCATTTTTATTAGTATTCTAATCTCTAAATCTAGTATCTTTAATGTTTTTTATTGTCATTGGTCTTTGCTACAATAAAGTTGGAGATGTGTAAGATTATATTGCATGCACATTACATGATCCAGGGTCTGGGAACAAAGTAATGTAGGATTCCCAGCATTCTCTCCCTCTCTCTAAGTGAACAAGAAGAATGGCTTATCAAGAATGAAGCCCTAACCCCTAAAGTGGTTTAAGTGACTTTAGTCTATCTTAGGTTGAGGTCACTTAAACTAGCCCACATAGGTCTTAATTGATTAATTAACTCAATTAGACTCCAATTAATCAATGAGCCCAATTTAAAGAGACTGTTTACAAGCTCCTGTGCAATCTTTACATATTTACGAAAACACCCTCACACATACAAGTGAACTAAGAAAATAACCGACCCTCATAAATTGTGTCACCATGGAAAATAAGCTTGAGCGAGAACCATTGGAACCTATAGGTAAATATTGGATCCCTCATAATCCAATTATGAAGTTGACTCAACATCCCACTATAAAGAATCAACCACACTTCAATATCCTATATATATTACAAAGAGACAAAAGTGTTCAGGTTTGTGACCTAATATCTACTATAAGTAGGCTCCCTATAAATTGGTATATGTAATATAATAAGGTGAATATCATCGACCTCTCAAGATTACTTCTACAATCCTTGAGTCCTAAACCCTCTTATTGTGTGATCAATTGACATACCCTACCTTACAAAGAGTATATGTCAAGTTCCAAGTAAGGAACTACTAAAACCATAGTTTTTCCTAAGCACACTTTCTTAGAATCACCTAAGGGAACACAATGTCTCAATCTCCATGAAATATCATGGTGCTTCTATTAAGAATACATGTTGCCACCAACCTTCACCAATAATGACTCAATCCATAAGAAATATATAACCACCTTAAGGTCTCTCACCCATAGGTCAAAGACACTGCAAATTTTGGCACAAGGTCAGAATTTAAGTTTGAAAGACTATATAATATAACAACTTAGTGAAGTCGTGATTACCCGATACTCTTACATCATGACTTACAATAGATCGTGTTCAATGTGTAATCGTACACACTAGTGCACTCACCATGATAACCTCATCTCGATAACCAAGATCAATTATTCCTCCAATTAGGAGGTAATGCACTATAATATCAAATGGATCACCTAAGTCCACAAACCAATTGTAAACAAATCATATACTTACAAGAAACCCATAACTTGGATATCTCATACAACCTTTAATGCACCTAAGTTATGTACAATGCAAAAAAATGTCAAGTCAAATGCTCATAAGATACAATCCATGAACAGGATAAATAGAAATTGAAAACTTGAATCTTATTATAAAATAATAAATTCAAATAAATATTACGTCATGTAATACTTTTAAATCCCCTCCCTCCCAAATATTCTCAACTAAAGTTTATAAATCAACCATACTCTCAATCCTAACTAAATATGTTAGAACCTATCAGCGAAGCGAAAAAATATTTTCCAATCTATGTTGCAAATGCCTTGGAAAAATGTGATCTACACACACTTAACCACCACTACTAATGAAAAGTAATATGTACAAAAAAAGTATGAAAACAATATAAAAGAAATAGTCCATATAATCCATATCATTCAAATCATTCGTCAAAGTCAAACAATCATCCATCCACATCAATAGTTCTAAGTAATAAACAATCATTCTCCAACCTAAAATCATCCCATCGAACCATATCCACTTTTTTTTCCCCACAAAATGACAAAGTGAAATAAAACATTAATAAAGTAAAAAAAAAAAAAAATGAAGATATCTAGTGTTAGGATAGAACCTTTATCATTGTTTTATTACAAAATTACTAAAGGGAGATATTGTTAGTGAAATATGAGCTAGCTTACTTGAATATAAGTTAGCAATTTTATTCCAAACATTTTTAAACTAGTTTTAAATACTTCCCTCAGATTTCCTTGGCCTTTGAAGATTCAAAGCTCATCAAGTGAAAAGATTGGCCACCACCAAAAAAAAAAAAAAAAAAATTCAAAAATTGTATGGAGTGCTCAAGTGCATCTTGAGTGTTTAAGTGCTCGACTTAATGTTTTTTACTTGGAAACATTACTTGGAACTCTTGTCATGAACAAAACATGGCCCTAATGTTTCTTTCTCTTTTTCTCTCTTTTTTACCATTTAAGATCTATTCTAAAGTAAACAACCAAAAAGGGCCAGCATATATTAAAGAACTCATCATCAAAGCTAAAGACTTTAATCAACGTGAATCAACTACTTTTGTATGAAATAATCTATCATCAACTATTTGGTCATATGGTTACCCATGTAATGTGAGAAATGGTATTTTTTCTTTTTCCTGCATCACAAAATCCATTAATCTTACGCTCCACACATCACAGTACATAACTTCATGCATCTATTAGGCACATATAACCAGATAATTTCACCAACCCCCTCCATAGTTTCTATTACAACATGATATTCATCCAACTTGAACTATATGAAATACTGAAACATAAGGATCTCAACCAGCTACTTCTACAAAGAGAGCACAAGGAAAGCTAAGCTACTGATCGACTTATGAGCATAGATAGATATAGCATCAAAGTGCAGTCACATGATGGAATCGGAGATAACAGATGCTGCTGTTTAATCCAAAAAAAGGTCGATCTACTGCAGTTAAATTCATCATATTTGGGTTAAGAGTTGATGGAGAGCAATGAGTTCATAACGCTCATGTCTACAGACTACTCTGTTATAGAATTTCAGCTACTCAGACACAAGTTTGACAACAAAAACCACTTCCATGGAACATGGAATGATAAACAGCTACTTTGGCAAGGAGGAGGGCAAACCCTCTTGCAAACACCCTCTCTTCCAAGAGCCAGGTTTAAGAAACCTAACAAAAATCAGAAAGAACAAAGAACAACCAACAACCAACAACAAACAACAAAAAGGTGGAAAGACAAACTAAAAGTAAGGAATATACAAAGAATCATGCAAAGCGAAACCATTTTGTCACTTGGATGATGGTTGCATTTCACTGGAAGTCTGGTTAGGCAAAGCTTGATGAGCGGCTCCATCTCCCTCGCAAATAATCCTCTAATGAAATGCTTTGCTCAGTGCTGCTAATAGAAAGTGAATCATCCTCCAAATCTAGCAAAGCAAGGTTAAGATGGGATTGAATATTAGAAGGAAAAGATTCCCCTTCCACTTCTTCTTGTCCTTCCATTGCACTAACTTGTTGCTTTGCCCGCCGGATAATTTCCATGTCACCTAGAAGGAGCTTCAAAACCTGAATTACAAGACAATGATTGAAGTTCAGAAGCATGTAAAAGCTATATATGTATATATAAATATATATATATATATATATATATATATATATATGAGTGTCTGAGGGGATGAATAAATGAACAAGCAATTTCTTACAAGACCAATTTGAGGCCGAAATCTCGGTGCACGTCGGAGGCAAAGTGTAGCAGCCAAAACCATTCTCTCAATCTGCGGATCATCATAGTTACTGTCCAAGTCTGGATCTAACAACTTGGAAATCTTCCCACTTCTTAAAATTGGCTTTGCCTGAATCAGCAACGCCCTTATTAGCCTAAATGAAGATGTGACTTCAAAAAGAAAGTACTATAAGGGAACACTTTCAAATTCACTTTAAAAAGTAAGTACTCCATTTTGTAAAAAAAAAAAAAAAAATATTAACACAATAGTATCATACCCAATTAGAAAATGTCAAACTGTTAAGTAATATAAAGAATAATTCAGAAAATTCAAGAATTGTTTTGAAAAAAGAAATTTAGAATGACAATGTAAGCAGCTTCTACTCTTAAGGAAAAAAATTAAGTGAGTTTTTTCTTTGCTTGTGTTTTGAAGATTTATTTACGACATTTACCCCATTAACTCCCAAGCTCCCACACATATTCCTCTAGAGGAGTAACTCAAGAATCTCAAATCTGTTGCAGCAATGTACAGGGATACTCACCCACATAACTAGGCTCTCCTGGCCCTTTGGATATTCTGAGCTAATTGGCTTTCTACCTGAAAGAAGCTCAAGGAGTACAACACCAAACGCATAGACATCAATTTTGTCATTCACCTTCCCATACATGAAGTATTCTGGAGCCAAGTATCTGCAACAGATGGAACCGTCACCAACTAAATCTAGCAATCAATCACAAATATAGTAGCTAGAGAACAAAGTTACACACCCAAAAGTTCCCGCAACATCAGGGCAATTTATATGGGAAGCAGTATTAGCCCATGCTGCAAGTCCAAAATCTGACAGCTGAAGAATCAAAACAAATGGTACTGAGCATAGGAAGCTCCAAATAATTAAGGAAGGAAATTTAAAATACAGCACCTGCGGCTCAAAATCATCTGAGAGAAGGATATTTGAAGATTTGACATCCCTGTGGATCACAGGTTGACCACAGCCATTGTGTAGATAGTCCAGTGCCTCAGCTACACCTAGAGCCACCCTATATCTCTCTCCCCAACCAAATGTCATTGGATCCTTCTTCTTTCCTGATTTATGAAAACACCAACAAGAGAAACATGAACCAGAGAAATCATCAATCTTGATCAAATCTTTAAGCAGAATAATTGACTAATTATTACCATGAAGGTTCTCTTCCAGGCTTCCTCTTGATAGAAAGTCATAAACCAAGAGTAGATTGTTGTCCTCAAAGCAAAACCCAAACAGAGAGATTATGTTCTTGTGATGTAAAGTAGTAATGATTTCAATTTCCAGCACAAACTCCTTCAACACATCCCCAGATTGCTTCAAAATTTTTACTGCCAGTTCCCTGTCATCTGGAAGACAACCTTTATACACCTGACTATTGCCACCTTTTCCAACCATGTTTTCTGAAAGTTACAATTTCTTGAATTTTTAGAAAAATACTCAAATTTAATTTGGCATAAAAATAAATAAATAAGTAAACAAAGCCAATTGAGCAAGAAAATCAAACCTGGCCTGAAGTTAGACGTTGCCAACAAAAGTTCCTGGTAGGTAAACAATCTACAGGTGGATGAATACTTTTCATGAAGACCCTCCAACTCTTTAGGAAGGCTCTTTGCAGATCCGTTAGGCAACTCAGGAGTAAAGCTTGCATCAGACCCAAGCAGCAAAATTGCACCTTTCTCCCCATCCAAGTTGGCACCATGATCTTCATCCTGATCAGAATAGGAGCTGCTATGCTTTTTATCAGGATAGACCACTGCCGAATTATGGCAGCTAGGTAATCTCAGTACCCATTGAGATAAAGGCATCTTTCTTAAAGAAGATTTCTCTGAGGATTGCCGGTTTCGTAGAAATATCCGGCGAAGGCTCAGCCTCACAGGTTTTAACTCAGGAAAGTCATGCACCACAACAGAATTTGAACATGAAACAGACTCCATTGGTTCAATTGGAACCAAAGCAAATGAATTGCCTTCAATGCTCTCATCCTCATCAGACAACTCTTCCATTACTTGGCTACAATCCTTTTCTGGCAACACTGAGTATGGCGAACAACTCAAGAAACTCCTTATGAGGGTATTCCTCCCACAAAGTGAACGGGCCTTCTGTAAGTAAGACCCACTATCTTGATTCAACGCTACCACTGGACAGATTTAACCACAAAAAAAAAAAAACATAAAATTAAATTAGCATCATTCTTGCTCCAAAATCCATCCATCTTCTAAAGAAAACATGTAGGAGTAAACAATTCCAACCTCGAGAATAATCGGTAGTCTTGGCAGTTGCTCCTCTCTGGAAAACAATTTTCCCGTTGTCAACAGCAAAAACCGAGAAATTACTAGATAGTTTTCTCGCACAATACTTAGCAACCCATGCTGGCGACCACCAGATTGTGTGGTTAGTCCTAGAAATTCCCACGATAACCTTCACATTGGCATGCGATTTTGCTTCCCGGACTAGAATTTTTGGAACTGATGACCCTCTACACACCTTAAGCTTAAGTTCAACCTAAACAATTCACCCACTTCAGTAACCAATTACACAGGGAAATAAGCTTTACCCTCTATTTGGTTTCCCAGAAAAAACCCAGACGAAAACCTTATTTTATTTTTCATTTTCGCACGTTTTCTGACGAACCAAACAGAGAATTGAGGCAGAGAAGAGCGAACTGAACCTGTTTCAAGTTGCAGAAACCTTCGTATGCAGCGAGAAGGGTGTTAAATGTATCGAAAAGAGAGAGAAGGGACGATTTCCCCCCTGCAAAACCACAGAGAAAAAAAAATGTTCGCAAAACCGTCAAATTTCACCGAATTTATTTACAAAACCAAACTCAAAATTGCTGGTCAAACTCACCAGTCATAGTGACAGTAGCTGCGTCGGTGAGCACATGAACGGCGACGACTCGATCGCCGGACTGCGCCACCTTGACCAGAGCCCACGTCAGCAACTCTTTACTCCGCTGATCCAGCTTCACTCCCACCACCACCACAGACCGGCCATCACCGCCGCCGCCGCCTGATTCTTCTGATTCTCCTACCATTTCCATCCGGCTGTTCTCGGTTCCAGGAGGAAGATCTCGCAACGGCGTCGTTTTAAGATCCTGAAACGACGTCGTTTGTGCACCTCCCACCTTCCTCTGCATGTTTCTGCCCACTCGTTGCACTTTATTGGGAATGCGAATCGTGGAGGATGACCATCAACTTGCTGCATGGGTAATATTCCCGTGTTTCGTCACACACTACCTTTCAATTCTGGCCGTCCGTTGGAATCTGATCACATACGATGATGAAGTGCCTGCCGCTGGATTAGAAAGGCAGATGACTAAGAATTAGGAATATTATTTAATTCATAATATTCCTTTTTTTTCAAATCTTTAATTCAAATATGACTTCTTAGATAAGATAAAACCAAATTCATCTTGAAAATTTCAGGTAACTCTTGTCTTGTAAGAAAACTAAACTATCTCAATTTATTTAATTAAATATAATTAAAAATATTAATTATTATCTAACTACCAAATTCTTAATTAATTAAATATTTGATTGTTATAAATTTTTTATTGGTAATGCATTTTGATTTTTTGATATATTTTAATTCAAATACAATTTTTTTTTAAATTATTAGTTTTAAATTAAAAAAGAATATATAATTTTATAAATATTTTTAACATATGAAAATAAATAAATATAAATTTATTATTTGTATATTTTTTTAAAAAAAAAAAAAAAAACACCATAACAATAGAAAACAATTTCAAGGTGAATTGGATGGACTCGATATGAATTCAAATCGATATTTTAACCAGCTTGAGTAATCATTTTTAATAGTTGAATTAATTTTGGACTAAAAGTTTTTTCAATTCGAGTTTAATATGGATTGGACTCTGGTTAAGATTTGGATGATCAAAGCCTAACCTAAATCCCGATTTAAATTTACAAGGTATAGTTTCCTATATAATAATATTTAGTTTCTTTTTAGAAAAATATCAAATTATAGTTATATTGGTTTGGTTTAGGTTGAATACCTCAAATTAGAAATTTGATTATCGGGTGAACCATTAACTCAATCGACTTATTACAATCCTAAAACACAATAGCATTGTATTAAAGGGATGAATCAGGATGACCAACATTAGATCCAATTTAGTGGGACTCCCAATCTGGTGCCGAATAAGATGCTTCCACTTCCATAGGAAAGACCTCTTCAATCTTTTATTGTCGTTAATCATGATTTTTATGTGTTTAAATAAAACTTTAAACTATCCCAATGTAATTTATTGGCAGTAGAAGGACTCGTATTTTTCCATGAAATACAATATTAAAAAAAAAACTATTTTTATTTCATCAAAAAGTATTATAAAACATCGTAATTATCCTTATTCTTAATAATAAAATATTTTTAAAAAATGGTTATAAATATAACGTTATTTCAAATATGACTTATATAGATATTATTCTCATTATTTTAATAATAAGATAAGATTTAAAAAAAAAATCAATTTCAATTTTACTTTTTACATTATTTCTCTTTAACCCTTTCTTTGATCTTATTAATTTATGCTTGGGAAGTTAGAACACACGTGGAACATGACCCAAAAAAAATTCATTTTATTTTTCATTTATTAACATATTATGATTATTTATTATAAATAGAATTATAAATTGAAATTTTAAGCGGATGAGAATAGAGAATTCCATTGCATTTTCTACTTATTTACGTGGCAAACCTACCATTTGAGATGAGCATTGTTTGGCATGTCTCATTACTCTTAATTCTTATCTTCCAATCATCAATACTTTAATGTATTCTATTGAATAACAAAATCAGAGTTATGTTTGGTACCCGAAAATATTAAGAAAAAAAAATATAAAAGAAAATAATTTTCTTATGTTTGATTATCTATAAAAAAATATCTAAAAAAAATTAAATATAACTAAAACTAGTTATAAATTTATCTATTTTTAAATTATTTAATCTTTATATCGATAAATTAAAATAAATTATTTACCTTTACTTTATTTTTTATTTTCCTTCACTTTTTCTTTCATTTTATTTTTTCTTTATATTTTATTTCCTTTGTATTTTTCCTCAAAATTTGTAGGAACCAAACATAGCATCAGGTTATATGTTTGGTTCTTGAAAAATACTAAGAAAAAAAATATAAAGGAAAATAATTTTTTCATATTTGGTTGTTTTATAAAAAATATCAAAGAACATCAAATATAAATAAAAGTAGTTATAAGCACTTATGTATTTTAAAATTATTTAATCTATATATTGATGAGTTAAATAAGTTTGAAGTAATAAATAAAATAATTTATCAAATTTTAATCTTTTATATTTTTTCTTTATTTTTCTTTATTTTTTTTATTTTCCTTCTATTTTCTCTAAAATTTTTGGAGGACCAAACATAACCTAATTTTTTTTTTATGATGATATGGTAACATGATGGTGGTGGTCATGTTTATTGGTATACCAGTACTATTTGATGTATGTATTTTTATTGTTTAACCTTGAAGTATTGTTTATTATCTTGAAATTTCTAGAATTGTTTATTCAAATTCTATGTAAATACAAGAAATATTTGGAATTCCTTATAATTTTCCACGTTTTTTTCTTTATTTTCCATATAAAACAATGGTTTTAAAAATCGAACTAGTAAATCAGACAAATCGACCGATTCAACCAATGTCATTTTGATGTTTTTGAGATCAAAACGCAATGTGTGTTTTAGGGTAATTTTAAAAAGTGTTTCTAATATTTTGAACACTTGAATGATAAAAAATTTCAAGTATTAAAAATATTAAAAGTATTTCCTATAATCATTATCAAATAAATTTTTAAAGTGTGTTTGATAGTGATTTTAGGATGTATTTCTATCATTTTTTTTAAAGTATTAGAAACACTATAAACGTTTTCTAAAATCAGTTATAAACGAATTCTAAGAATGCATTTAGTAGTGATTATAGAAAGTGTTTCTAACATTTTTAAAAGATTGTTTGGTAAAACTTTATACTTATTACTTAATAATTTAAATTGATTTTAAGTTAAATTATAATTAAATTATTAACTTAAAACTTAATTCTTACTTTAAGTATTAAATTTTTTTGATAAATTAAATTTAAAATTTATTCTAAATTATTAAATTGACATATTTATCCTCATAAATTATAATTAGAGTAAAAAAAAATCAATTACTAATGGAGGTTATAGAATAACAAAAAAAGATCGTTGAGGTAATTAAGAAAAATAAAGATAAAAATATAAAATAAAAATATAGAGTTAAGAATGAATTAATTGTTTTTACTTATTACTTAAAATTGTTTTTGACTTTATATTATATTATTAAATTATTTTATCAAATATACTTAATTTATTTAATGACTTAAATTAAATTATTAAATTGGTTTATCAAATACCCACTTAAAAAATAAAAAATTTTAAATATTAAAAAAATTAAAAACACTTTTTTTAATAAGTAACGAACGCGCTCAAAATGTATTTAACTAAAATATTACAACAAAGTGAATGAAATTAAAACCTAATAAGACTATTATGGTGAGCCAGATGTTAATGTTAACCATTCAAATAAAAATATAAAATTATATGGGGGTGGTGATTGAGGGACAAAACCCCAAAAATATGAAAGAAATACATCATATGCTGCCGTAATGATGCACGCTTGTAACGAGTCGGCCCAAGAGTCGCCGGCTCATTCTTCAACAGGCACGCGGCCTGGGCGTCATACTGAACCATTCATGCACCTCATTAGAAAAAACAATGGAAATTAAAAATAAATAAATAAAAATTAAACTTGTCATTTTCTCTATTGAGGTGCGTTTGCCACAGCAGAATGAAAATGAAGTACAGTAGCACATAGGAGAAAAATCTAAGATCTTGGTTTATTTTCTCATTCTATTGAATTATTTAAATATAATAATGGATGGAATCCCTCTCACTATGCTTTGATTTTTAGGAAATTTGAGGAAAAATTAGAGCTGCAATTTGAACGGGTTGGATTGGATTGGATTGAATGAATTTAGGTAAATATATTTTTAATACTCAAATTGAATTTGAGTTAAATTTTTTCAATTCAAACTTAATATGGATTGAACTTCGATCAAGATTAAGACAATCTGAGCGTAACTTGAACTCAATTTAATATATTTATAATATTTGCTATATTTATTATCTTGTATAGTAATATTTTTTTTTTTTAGATTTAAAGAAAAATATCAAACTATAATTATATCATATAATTTTTTATTTTATACATATATATATATATTTTAAATCATTATCAATGAATTCTGAATCATGTAATTAAATTAATCTGATTTAGTTGAATTTAATTCAAATTTTAAAAAATAAGATTGAATTGAGTTTGAGTTAAGTGCTTCTGAGTTAAAAATTGAATTGAGTTGAGGTTGATGAGGGAATTGAAAGAGGTCAAAATATTAATAATATCCTGGCCATGAGCTTATCCAAGGTGGAGTAGAAATGGTATGAGAAATGACAAAATATTTGTTCAACGTTAAACTAAATCATGTGCTGAACCATGTGCATGAGTCACGTACAAGTAATATTAGACATACTCAATTTGTATTCATTCACTTTGATTTTCTTTTTTCTTTTTATCAAATATAATAAATTTTAAAATAATTTCAAAATATGTCAATTTCAACTTTATGAAAATTTTGGTGCATTGGTTAATTATTTGATTAGACAAAATTCAGACATATAAACCGACCTAACAAAAGCGTGAGGTTTAAAACATTTTTATAAGATTTTGAGAGGTTTGTATGGAAATAATTTTGGGCTTTGAAAAAGCCTTCACAAACGAAAAAATTAATAATCTTTTCTCGGAAAAAAAGGGTGCATTTTGATAGTTGCCAAACAGCATGTTACACGTTACATAAGACCGTGAATTATGGATGGTCGGTTCACGTGCCGTGCCCTGCACTTGTGGACAGGGAAAAGTCGGCTTCTTTTGTTTGACTTGATACTCTGGCTCCCCTGCGACGCAAGTGTACCGGGGAAACGTGACCTCCAGTTAGATCTCGCAATTTTACGGTTGGATCGATGTTCTCAACTTTCAAGTCCAAAAGGATGGCGTTGATTTGTTGAAAGTACGATAAGAATATGGAAGAATAGCCTTTGACAATATCCCAAATGCTATGGTCAACTGTCAAAATCGAATATCAGTTTTTTTTTTCTTAGAAAAAAAAAAAAAAACAATCTTGAAAGTTGACACTGAAAAAGAGAGTAACCATTTTCAAATGAGAAATATTAAAATGTTTATTTTTTACACCTTCCAGCCATTTTCACATTTTATAAAAAGAAAAAAAAAAAATTATTATTGTATTTACTATTTTTTTAAAAAAGTAAAAGTTATTCACCCCGCCATTCTCGATTAAATAAAGAATTAATTGGTTAAAAAATATAGAACGAATCTAATAATTTCTGTATTTTTATTTAAAAAATAATCAATTTTTTATATAAATATTTTTTACCATTTCAAATATTTATATATAGATTATGTTTGGTTGACCAAATATAACATGAGATATAATATAGTATATTCTATTATATATTTGGTTAGTAAAGGAATAGATAAGTTATCCCCTTATCTTATCCTATATTTAACCAAATATAGGATATGATAAGTGATAACATATATTATCCACATTTTATTTTTCATCAATTTCATATGAGATATGTTAATCTCATGAGAAAATATAGGATATATATATCTCATGTATAAAAAATTTATTTATTTTTTATCAATATTTTATTTTTAATATATTTATTTATAAAATAAAATTTTGCTTTTAAAATTATTGATAATGGATGATGGTGTTTATTTTTTGGCTGAATAGAAAAAATTAAAATATCTGTTAAAAGTAACACGTTAATGTCAATCAATATGACTAAACCGAATATATTGATAACAATTCAATTTAGTTATATGAGTTGATGTCAACAAGTCACTTTTACCTTAATAAAAAAAAATTAAAATATTTTACTTTTTCTATTCGGCTAAAAAATAAAACACCGCCTAGCGTCGTCAATGCATATAAACTTGTAGCTAACACAAATCACAAAAGGAGCTAATCTATTAACTTCTTTTAACATATACCTAAAGGTTGTAGTTTCTAATTGCATACTAATAATTTAGATGTCAAAAGTTTCCAAAAATACTACCACTGAGAACTTTCCTAATTCTAAGAAATCTATGAGTATTCATGAGTTTCCTTTGTGTAATCTTTTATCTTTATGTCACTTTATTACAAATATTATTTGTGCCAACCATTTCATTCTTTTCTATCATTTATTATTGCTATCAACATGTGGGGATCATTAAATGTAAATAATATAATAATTAGTAAATACTTGCTTTCATATGCCTAGAATTTCAAAACTCATCTCCATGTGCTTTCGAAAAATTCAAAGTTTTTTTTTTTTTAAAGTTTTGAAAAATTAAAACTAATTGGTTTTTTAAAAATAAATAATATTTTTATTAAATAAACGTTTGGTAAACCAACTTAGTAACTTAATTTAATTTATTAAATAAATTAAACATATTTTGTAAAATAATTAAATTGTATGATTTAAAATAAAAAATAACTTTTAGTAATAATTTAAAATAATTCAACTTAAAGTTAACTTAACTCATTAAATAATAAGTATTAAGTTTTACGAAACAATCGTAAGATACATAACAAAAATATAATCTTTAAAAGAAACATTTATCTAGAAATACTTTAATTGATCTTCTAGACTTTTAAAAATGATTTTGATAAGTTACCAAACATCTAATTTTTATAACCAAAAATATTTTTAACTCTCAAAAAATTATCCTCAAATATGATATAATTTTGTTAAAAGAAATTGTAATTTTACTTTTTTTAAAAAACATAATATAAAAGTAAAAAAAATATTACTTTTCCTAAAAGCTCATGCATATGTTTGTAAAAACTCGAAAAAAAATAATATAATAATTAAATAATAATTCACATATTGAATTATTTTATTAAAAAAATTGATATATGTTTGATATAATTTGTAATATTTGATGATAATATATTTAAAAAATTAAAATATTTATAATTGTACTTATAAATTTTAATTTTTCTTATATTTAATTAATACATAAAAAATTGTTCTTATATTTAATTAATACATAAAAAATTGTAAAGAAATCACATAAAAAATTATTATGATGATTTTAAAAATTTTAACAAAGTTTTAAATGGAATATCAAAATAAAATAATTTATTAATATTTAATTTTAATATTTTCATAAGTCTATCTGGAAGAAATTTTCATCCTTACCCGGCGAGTTCGGTTGGGTTTAAAAACCAAAAAAGCAGCCCCAACTATTGAATTGACTCGTCATAAAAGAGCGGGGGAGGCAGAGAGACATAGCGGAAGGGGAGTGTCCGGGGGTTAGCAGTAAGCAGAAGGCTGAGAGTGAGAGTTTGACCAAGGCCATGTTGTGGGGTGCTTGGCTTATCAGTGGCAAGAGCTTGAGTTTTTGACCAGGACGCACGTTCTGTGGTTGCCTAGGGGGGCCACCTTAGAATGAAGAAAAGGGCATAGAGAACAGAGAATAGAGAATCAAATCATGTGGTGTGAGTGTGTCTTTTGTTAAGTGGTGTTTGTGAATATTTGAGTGGGGCTCATGCTCTTTCATTCCTCAACCATGTGTTGTTGTCTGCTTGTGGGCTCCCAAGGGAATCGCCCATCAATTTTCTTATCTGCTTTGCTCCTTCCACTGATGCAATAGCTTCTGTCTCTATCCCTTGTTGGCCCTTATATTTCGGCTGTTTAGGTCATGTCCAGCAGTTTGAGATTTCCGATTTGGACCTCTGCCTCAATTTCAACCCATATAATAATAATAACAATGAATTATTTTAATTAAATATTGGTTATTTTGAATTAATCTTGGGAAGAGTTATAAGTTTTTGTAATGTTTGAAAGCATTTCTTTTTATGCATTTGTGAAAATTTTTATATATTGCTTTTAGATATAATATCCAAAATGTTATAAAAAAAAAAAAAAGAAGTGACTCTTTATAAATGATGAAAATAAGGCTTCAAATTACCTTTTGAAATTCTCAAAATATAGATTGGTTATTTCATTAACGAATTCTTTGCCTCAAGTCGTGAATGAAACTACAAAAAATGAGAATCACTTTATTTTTATAGTACAAATATCTTGATCTTTATTTTCATGTAGAAAAATAAAATAAATTCCAAAGGAATGATTTTCTTATAGAAATGTGTTTATATATATTTGTGGGTAGCTTTAACTCCTAAAAACTATTTTCCTTACAACTCATTTTATTGGACTGGATCGGGTCGGATTAACTTACTTGAACATTCAAACCCAACTCCAACAATAAATAGGAACTGTTTTCTTACAATTTATTTTGTAAGGAAATTGTCCTCCTCATAACTCATTTTGTTGGGTTGGGTCGGGTTAACCCATTCGAACACCCAAATCCAACTCCAACAATAAATAAAAGCACTATAAAGTAAAAGTAATTTTATCATACTAACCTTCAAATAGATAGATAGTTGGTCATATAATAAAAAATTGTTTGATTGGATGAGTCTAATAACTTTTAATGTAATCAAGATGAAGTCAATGACTTAGATTTGATTTTTATTCGTCAGCGTCACCTCTTCTGGGCATGGCCTTGTCCTCGTCCTCTGCACCAATCCACATAAAGCCGTGGTAACGTCATTTCTAAAATATCATATCATGAATATGAGAGTATCAATCAAGGGTCACCACCAATCAACTTCAACAAATTGATACCTAAAACAAAAATTCATTGTCTTCTGAACAATTATTAAGTAAGGTTTAAACTAAAGTAAAGGATTAAGAAAAGAGGTAAATGGACGTGAAGTGATAGTATGAATAGAGTTGAAATATGGTGGTGAACATAAGAGAAGAGGCAAGTGGAAGGAAATAGGGTAGGATTGAGAATTTGATGGGAGAATTAATTACTTATTAATTAAGTTCCATTGGCATCATCACATTTCAACAAAAATGATTAATTCAAGTGCGTGGATGGTTATTTCCTTATTTTTATTTGCAATCATCTTCAAATGCTAAAAATAAAGACTAAGACCATATTTGGTTGATCGAATATAACATGAGATAGAATAAGAAAAGAGATAATAAATCTTATTTCATATTTGGTTGATGATGGGATAAGATAAGTTATCCTATTTCTTATTTTATCCCATGTTTAATTAAATATGAGATAAGATAAATAGTGATATATATTATTCATATTTTTTTTTATCCATTTCATATGAGATATGTTAATATCAGATATATATAATGTATTAAAATTTATTTTTTAGTATACTAATTTTACAAAATAATTTTTTTTATTATAAATTAAATTTATGATTAAAAAAGAAAAACTAAAAAATATTTATAAAATAATATTAATATATGATATAAATTATTTTTATATATTAAATAACATAATATAAAATAATTTTATTTGTAAAGTTCAAATATTTTTAATTATGAATATTATTAAACATAATCAAATTTTTATTTTTTAAACAAAAAATATTTGAATATGATATAATTTTTATTTTAAATATTAAAAATAATATATATTTCATATTATTTTTTTTATTCAATTAATAACTTAAATATAATATAATATATCTCATTGAATATACTATCTTAAAATATCATATTCATAAGATATATATATTTAAGGATATTATATCTTATTGGAAACTATATTTAAAGATATTTATATTCTACCTAATGCAATATGATATCCTAGGATATCATATCATATCCTATCCTATCCTACACCATCAATAATTAAACATAGTAAAAAAATATAAAAAAAAGGGGAATTAAATGAGAAGTGTTGTATGTACAATAATACCAAGTTAAGGAATGAGCATGTGTAACCATAAGTTGAAAAAAAAGTGTAAATTTATCTTTTAAAAAATAAAAAGAGAAAAATTAAGTCATTCATAGGCAGAAAGGTCGGTTGAGTGGGGCAATTATTAAGAGATTTAAAAAAAGAGGTGAATGGAGTGGGTGAGAGTTGAGAGATTGATGGTTTGCTTTGGGTTGTTAGCAAGGGAACTTTCCAATGACAGGACACTGGACATATGAACAAAGTAGCGTCATATGAATTTGATTACTCTCCTTATCTGGTTGTCCCTACTCGTTTCCGAATCCAATCAATAATAATGTCTCCTCATGCTCAGTGTTTACACAGGAAAGCTGATGATTGTGGGCTGAGCTTCATGTTGGCAAAGGCCCATCGATGTCCAGCCCATGAGATGGTTTTTTTTTTCTATTTTTCATAGGGGCCCCAAATGGGCATGGGCTAGGGCTGATTTTGACCGGCCCGAGGCGCATGTATCGTGGAAGGGAAAACAAAGAAGAGGGTTTGAGTGCCTCCCAATGGTCCATTCCTAATATTGACTAAGTTTAACCCATACCTTGAAGATGCGTCACTGATGTCAGTTATGACGCAAATAGTGCAATCAAGAAGTCAATATGGACACAACTCAATGCATGATTTGATAGTTAATGCATTAATCTATTATCTAGAAAGACAAATTACGTATAAATTACATGGCACACAGAGGAAAAAGAAAAGGGATATGGAACATCTTGGGTTCCAAATTAAGACTTAGCTGTTAAGATGCTTAGAAAAATTAAGTAAAGTTTAAATTATATTTTTTCAAATTATCTTAGTGTGTGGGCGTTTGACATTAAATCCAGCATAATTTGACAATATGTTTTTATATATATGAACCGTTTTTGGCAATAAATCGAGCAAAACATTGAAGTATTTACAAGTTTAGGTGCAAAAACCGCATGGGTAAGAGGCACCAAATCTCTTCTCCCCTACATCAGAAGCTGCCACCAGTATAGAAAGATGATACCAAAATGAAGAGCTTCTTCAGTCACATTCCTCGATTTGGGCAGACATTTGCAAAATGTGATGGATCTCCACAAACGAAACATCTTCTACCAGATACAGGATCACCAGTTGCTGACACGAAAGTGGTGTCGCTGGTGCGTGCTCCACTTTGACGACCCCTGCCACGGTCACCTCTGCCTCGGCCACCCCTCCTGCTGGGATTAGATGCTGAGCTCCTGGCAGTTGCAGGTTGAGCACTTCTTCCCCCACTGCTGCTGTTGAGGCTATCCTCCCATCTGCATCCAAGCATAAGGGTATTATATAAACCAATAGTCAGACAAACTGGTGAAAGAAAAACTTATTTTATATGAGATCATTCAGATTATGTCACATTATTTGTTAATCTTGAAAATAACCATTTTGGGAAAATAAAATATACAAACAGTGGAA
The DNA here is from genome assembly GCA_030254885.1 of Vitis rotundifolia. Classification (NCBI taxonomy): domain Eukaryota; kingdom Viridiplantae; phylum Streptophyta; class Magnoliopsida; order Vitales; family Vitaceae; genus Vitis; species Vitis rotundifolia. The sequence goes on from CM058154.1 coordinate 22,479,915, forward strand.
ATTGTTTCTGGTTTTATTCAGGTGCGGAGAAAAGCTAAGTATAAAGTGTTCCACAATTACAAGGCTTAGGTATACATACACAAAGAAGTTGCACTCCTGAGATTGACATGAGTAGAACTTTCTTCCCCTGTTATTTTCAGTGTTGGCAGTCCGCAATATGCAAGGTGTTCCACATACATTACATGGAATTGACGATTCTCCTGCATAATCAAGAGTTTCATAAGAGCAGGCATAAGATTCAAACTTTGAATTGCTGTCAAAAGGAGCAGCTAAATAAAAACTTATATCATGAATGCAGTAGCTAGTGAAAGTAATGAGCTCTGGAGAAGGATGCCAGTTCACTGGAGAGGAAACTTGGGAACTTTCATACATCTGAGTGCCCTTCTATACATATAAGACACCCACTGTTCAATTATCTGCAACAGTAAGTGTTGGACAAAAGACAGATGTGGGTGCATTCAACCTTCACCCAGAACTCCCAGGATCTAAAGATTTTTAAGCAGTCATCAAAAGTACTCTAATCAGCAACAATAGAACTTGTATTTTTATGTTGTATTAAAACAAGGAGATCGACTAGTTCAGCAGTGTACCGCTTGGCATATTTGTTCGATGAGACTGAGAATTCCGAGAGCGCAGAACCCGAGAAGGGCAATCATTTGAAGAATGCCCTGTTTGGCTGCAGTGAATGCAAGCAGTCTGCCTAGTATTACTTCGTTGTGCATTGGTGGAAGATGCATTTGATCCTCGCCCTCTTGCTGCTGAACATATCAAACAAATGTCAAGAGTTTTGTGGATGACAAATTTGGGGACTCCAGAAGAATAAACTCCAGATCTCTCTGCTCCCATTAGTTTATAAATCAGAAAATATTCCCATTGTTTGCTAAAAGTGGGTAGCAATAACACAACAAAATTCAAATTCATGATTAGTATATAGACAATTTCCATCTTAAAAAGTTAACCAGGGCATAGTAAAATAGCAGATGATAGAAACAGATAATAATCCTTTTTTTTTGGTCAAATGACGAGTATTCCTAAAGCTTATTCAAGTGAGGAGTTAGTTTTCTCTTTCTTCATGATCAAAAAAGTGCAAGTCTGAAAAGTCTTATGCCTAATTCTATTGCTGCTAAGTAATATAGGAAAAGAGAATGTATTGACTCTTCACCACGCAAGCACATAAAGCATAGGTTGGAGCAGAAGGCTCTACAGGGCTTGTGAGCAACATATCATTGCCCACTGGCATTCCTGTTAGTCACAAGCTAAGTAAAAACTTTGATTGCAAGAGAGGCTTCAATTTCCAAATGATGGTAAGGAAGATATTTGCTACTTAAATTAATTAGTCTCATAAAGAAGGAATGAAAGGAAAATTAATCTAAAGGGCTCAATGACCAAACTTTGATGGTAGGGAAAGAGCATAATGAATGGACCTGTGGAGAGAAAGTAATAATGAAGAATGTGGGAACTTAAAAGTGTCAAGCTTTGGAGGGAGAGAGTGGGCTAGAATGAGAGAAAGGAGAGAATATCTAGACTTAGAGTCTATTTAGCAGTGTTTTTAAAAAACACTTTTAACCTAAAAAGTGTTTTTGAAGAAAAATCAGGTATTTGGCAAAATTTAGGAAACACTTTCAAAATTTTGAAAAATCACTTGTAGTGTTGAAAAATCACCTCTATTGTTTCTTGGAAAAATACTTGATAGGTGATTCTCCTAAAAACATTTCCACACTTCGAGTAAAAATGCTGTCAAATGCACTCTTAGTAAGCATCCCAGGTTGGGGAACTGAGGACACGAGTTGAATGTCCTCACCACAAATTTTACAAGAAAAGGTTTCTTGCATTACCTCTAATTGGAATATCAATAAATAACAAAAGGTCAGGAAAACAATGAGCAATTACTTTCCAAGGGCAGCAATGCAACCATCTAACTTGGATCGTACTATCCCTACCATTAGCATATTGTCCATGGATGCTTTTAGTAACCTCGTGCATGGATGCTCCATAGCCACTTGTGCAATAGAGCTTTATTTTCCAAATAGACCCTCGTGTTGATCTAAATCATCTTGACCTTTTGCCTGGTAGGCTTAATTCCAGGTCTATTAAATGGTCTCTTCTTCCTTCCCTAGTCCCAGACATAGAGATTCAACAAGTCATAGGGCAGATATGTTGGCAAATGATGGTGCTTCTTCCTCTGTGAAGTTTGTTGTGGACTTCCTTCTTCCTTGATTTGGTCTGAGTCCACATGTTAATAGTTTTCTATTCTGGTGCTAGTAGGTGGGCTTGCTTCTCATTTTCTTTTAAATAGCACTTTAAAGAAAAAGAAAATAATTTTACTTGAATGATCTTATTTTCATTCTAATATTTAAGGTTTCATTTGAGATCTGACCATGCTCTAAATCTTGTAAGATGTATTGAGGTTTGATTGAAAATTTTGATCTTTGTTTCCCAAGGTTTGTTTGTTTGCTTGCTTTTTCTTTTTTCTTTTGTTGGAAATGTTTTTGTTAAAAACACTAAAAAGAATATGGTAACATTCCCAAAATGTTTCCAATCTTTGAAGTTAAAATGAACCCTGAAGGAGCATCATATACAACCTTGATTCCAGTCATACATGCTTTTATTTGTTAGTAAATTATAGTAGGGGAAGTAAAACTTTGCATGCTTAGGATGGAGACTATAAGCAACTACAGTCAGGTTAATATGACACTTCCATTATGGGATATCAAGTTTAATTAGCCATTCAACTAATGTTCTATTATTCTACTGAAGATTGAAAGAATCCAGAAAATCAAATACTAGTGTCCAGAATTGGGAGAAAATGAATTGGTTGACGTTGAAGAATTAGCAAATAAATTGGTGAGGTGCAAAAGACTTATTTTATTTTTAAAAATGCAGGAATCAACCACTATGAATTTTCCACTCTTATAACAGCAATGACAAAATTAATAATGAGGACAATAACAATCATAACAAGAATAACAAACATTACTATAAAGAAAAAGAAAACGAAAGAAAGAAAGTAGTTCATAATAAACTGGTTCCACATCTTGCAACAATGTTTAAGTAATTGCATTGGATAAGCATACACTAGATACCTGGTACAGTAGAACTAACGCGGGAGCCAGTTCCGCAAATTTCTGTCAACTGTCTAAGAATCTCATCACAGCCACAAACACAACCTGACAGGATTGTAAGGAATCAAATGTTGATTACAACCATAAAATCCACATACTAAAGTAATTGACAATTGATGACTAACAGATATCCTGCATGTATCATGTAACCTGCTCTGAGTGTATGTGAGGTGGTGGGAGAGAGATTACTTAGACATGGAACTTTGCAAAAGAAAAGATTTCAGCAGATTAAATACAAAATATTACCCCCAAAACTGCATGTTTTGGGCTTGGGAACAGTAGAGATTTCCCAGTGGCGGTGGTGGGAGAGAGAGGTTAATTAGACATGAAACTTTGCATAAGAAGAGATTACAGTAGGTTAAATACAAACTATCACCCCCAAAACTGAATATTTCAGGCTTGGGAGCAGTGGATATTTTTGTATTGGTCTCTTTCACTACGAACATAAACAAGAAAACCCTGCAACTGAAAATGGACTTAAAAGTGTGTAATACTGAAATATATATTATAGTTGAAAGCATATTCAAGAATACAGATGACTGCTACAAATTTTAAAATGTCAAGAGTCAAATATCAAAGTAATATAATAAACAAATGAAAATTACATCTTAATGAAACAAAATTAAGAAATACGGTTCCTAAGTTTTCATGAAGTGGTACATACCCAAATGATCGATATTGTAATTTGGTGGAATTTCTAGCCGGCGAAACTTAAATTGAATCTTGTAAACAGGACCTATAAAACAATTTTGTATTATTAATAAATAAATGAAATCTGAAACAAGAAAAAAAAAGAGGCGGGGGTGCAGCCACATCACAAGTAAATGCTAGCACTAATTATCAAACAAAGAAACAACTCAACAAGCTAGACAAAGAGTAATATATCTTATAGTGGGGTACCTGGAGTACAATGGTTACAAGAAATAGTGGTAACAGCTGCTTCTGATATGGATCCAGGAAGCCAGACAACATTCCTACACTGAAAAATAAACGTAGTGAATAACTGTTACAATGGTGACAGCACCACAATGCTGTAAAAGTGTATCTTAGGGCAAAGGGCAAGGTACAAATTTTGTCTGATGATTCAAAAGACATTGAAAAATGGCATATAGAGAAAACTCAATAATCATGACCCGGTTATGAAATAGCATGAAACCTAGTATCACTATTACTTTTATGTTCTTTTGACATTGTAAAAAGATTTGGGAAGCATCATGGGAAAGGTACTCTCAAAACCCATGCGGCAATAAAGATCCTTCTTGGGACTAGCCAACTACTATAGAAGGTTCATAAGGGGTCATTCTAAGATTGTGACTCCCCTTATTGACCTTTTGAAGAAGGATACTTGTTAGGATTGGAGCTCGGATTGCCAGAAGGCTTTTGAGAAGTTGAAAGTAGCAATTTCAACTGAGTCAATGCTGTGTCTACCAAATATGGATCTCCCCTTTGAGGTCTAGATAGATGCGTCAACTAGGGCCTTGGGTGGGGTCCTGGTATAGGAAGGGCACCCAATAGCCTTTGAGAGTCGGAAGCTTAATGAGGTAGAGCAAAGATATTCCACTCACGAGAAAGAGATTGTTATTCATTGCTTAGAGCAGTGAAAACATTACTTATTGGGAAGTATATTTACAGTGGTCACTGATAATGTGGCAAACACCTTCTTTAAAACCCAAAAGAAGTTGAGTCCCAAATAAGCTAGGTGGCAAGAATTCATAGCTAACTACAAGTTCGAGTGGGTGAACTGACCAAAGAGACACAACATAGTGGCAGATGCCTTGAGTCGGAAAGAAGTGATAAGAGTACGTGTCCACGTTATCACATGTGATCTCATAATTTAATGAGAGGATCAAGCAAGCTGCTAAGCTTGACTCTGTTTACGAGAAGTTGAAGCAACAAGTGAAAAAGGGAACTACTAGAAAATATTGGCTAGAAGATGACCTCTTAGTGGTTAAGGGAGGCAGGTTATATGTGCCAGGAAGTAGTTTGTGCAAGGAACTATTGAGAGAGACCCACGATGCTAAGTGGGTGGGTCACCCTGGTGAAGAAAGGACACTAGCATTGCTATCCAAGTCCTATTATTGGCCAAAGATGGGGGAGGACGTTCAAGCTTATGTCCGGTCTTGTTTGGTATGTCAATTAGACAAGACAGAGAAGAAGAAAGCAATAGGGTTGTTGCAACCTCTTCCTATTCCAAAGAGACTGTAGGAGAACATATCCATGGATTTCATTTCATTAGTGGTTTTTCTAAAGTGGGGGAATTCAAATCCATCTTTGTGAGAGTGGATTGATTCTCCAAGTATGCTGTCTTTATACCAGCACCACATGCATGCCTTGCGGAGGAAGCAACAAGGCTATTCCTTAACCATGTGGTGAAGTACTTTGGGTTGCCTAAAGACATTGTCAGCAACCATGATGCTCGATTCACTTGTCGGTTCTGGACTAAGTTATTCAAACTCCTGGGTTCGGAGTTGAAGTTCTCAATAGGAAATCATCTGTAGACAGATGGGCAGACAAAGTAGATCAATGCCTTACTTGAGGAGTATCTCAAACACTATGTTATTGCAACACAAAAGAACTAGGTTGATCTAGTGGATGTGGCTTAGTTGACATATAACTTGTAGAAGAGCTTAGCTATAGGGTTGAGTCCCTTTGAGCTGGCCACAGGGCAACAACCTCTTACGCCCTTGGAGGTGGCCAAGCAAAGGACTGGTGGTAATTGTCTTGTGGCTTATAGATTTGCGAGGTCCAGGCAAGAGATGCTTGATGAGGCTTGTGAGAGCTTAGAGAAAGCAGCAAAATGAATGAAAAGTATGCAGACAAGAGCTAAAGATCCTTAAAGTTTTAGATTGGGGATAGAGTACTTTTGAAACTGACCACTCAGATATGTAAGAAGATCAATAGCAAAACCAGATAGAGGGGACTAATTCCTAAGTATGATGGACCTTTCAAGGTGATACGAAGGGTGGGATAGGTAGCTTACAGGTTAAAGCTACTTGATAGGATGAAAATACATCCCACGATCCATGTGAGCTTCCTACAGCCTTATCATGAGGATCTAGACCTGGGAAGGATATAGGTGAAGCGAGCTCCATCTGTGATCAGGAAGCAATTTGATTGCGAGGTAGAAAAGGTGTTGCCCCATTGAACTATGGGAATGAGTGAAAAAAACAAAAGAATTAACTATTTGGTGCAATGGAAGGGTAGCCCCGAATTAGAGGCCAGTTGGAAACGAGATGTGGCACTATGGTAGTTTGAGGAAGCGGTCCAAGCCTACCTACAATCTAAGTCGACAAGGGTGTTAACTCTAGCTAGTGAGAGTGGCTTGTTAGCCCCTTGACACGAATTATACGACACTAAGGCTTCATGGGGCAACACCTTGGCCCCATGAGTGACCAGAATGTTAACAAGGTGGCACAAGGGCGCAATGCCTTGTACAAGGAGACGGTTTGGTGAGCCATGGTTAGGGTGACACTAAGAAGGAGACCTAGACACAAGATATATGGGCACATAGACTTGTGGAGTCATGGGCATAATGCTATGACGAGCTGTTGCACCAAGAAGAGGGCTTGGCCAAGGTGCGAGGCCGCAGCAACAACAAGACGGATGCAGGAGCATGGTGCCTCGAATGGATGCAGTTTGAATGTGCAGGCCAAAAGAGAACAATGGATGCATGCGAACCACTTTTATAGATGTATGTGGTTGTAGCATGAAGAGTTGGACTTAAAGTAGGATTGCAAGTCAAGCACGAGAAAGAGTCTTGATGCCTATCATAATTATAGTTTGAAGTAGGACTAGGACTCAGAGTCCTTGTAGGATTGGCTGGTGCCACAACCTATCAGTTAGAGTCCCTGTAGGACTAGGATTCTTAATCCTTGTATGACTAAGAGTGGGTGGTGACCACTTTATAAAGGAAGATGTGGGGAACCTCCTTAGCATAGATTGAGATCTAGAGAGAGGAGATCATGAGGGAAGCCTAAACTCACTGAAGTGATTGTGGGAGTCTAGCTTGAGTCTTGTATTCTATTCAATGATTTAATAAAATACAAGTTAGGGCCGATGCCTTGTAAACTCAGGTGCTTTTGTGTTGCAATCTCGTGGGGAAGGGTGTAGGCTACCTTAGAGAGCCTCTAAGCGCTACACAGATGCAAAAACTAGTGTGGGAAAAATGTACTTGTGACACCTGCCAGGGAAGCCCAGCTGATCAGGGCGAATACTAGGAAGTGTGGTCCTAGTAAGTGGCACGTGGTCTTGGGTTCGAATCCTACCACTGATGATGCCTTGAATTTACTTATTGTTGGTTGTTGTAAGGCGATCAGCACCCCGAGGTTTGGATCCCCATGGAGAGTCCTAAGGGCTTAGCCATGGAAGGTTCCTCAATTATCAAAAAAAAAAAAAAATCCATACAAGGTAAGCATGTCATTATGAATGGTATAAGGGTTGATCCTTGATTTAAGTATGGGAGTTTGTCTAATTTATCCTATAAAGAGGGTTTATCCATGTAGCCTCGCCATGCCATGTTGCCACAACGACGACGACATCATGTTTGAGATCCAACATCAACTAAAGAAAAAAGTTCATGACACTACATATGTAGTGGACTCCTTTTAATTACATAGATGCATTTTAAAAATGTTGTTACAAATAATATTAGAACCGAACTCGAACCCCAGTGTGAGAGTTCATCTAACCTTATAGAGGGTATTTTTCTAACTCTGTCCTTGTAATCTTGTAGGACATGGCAAGGACATCATGCCTGTATAGGGGGTGATTGCGAGATCCCACATTAGCTAGGGAGAAAAGTTCTTGAAACCATACATGTAAAGGGTTCCTCTTATCTATGTAAACATGTTTTAAAGTTGTTAGGGCTTATGACTAGAGCAAACAATATCTACATGAGAGGAAATGGGTTGTTACAAATGGTGGTGGAACTGATCTCTAACCCTACAAGGAATATCTATCTATTTTGCCCAACAATCCCAAAAAACAAATGTTAGGAGAAAAGAAATAAATAAATAAATAAATAAAAATCATGTTTGATTAATGGAGTGTTGTAATGATCAAGGAATATTCATCTTTTTACTAAACATGATGCATTGAACTTATAATTCATTACATATGAAGAATGAGGAATCTTTCAAAGAAAAAAAATAAAGATAAAACAAGAAAGAAGATAAAAACAATCTTAAAAAGAAAGAACTCAAAAATTATTTTTTGGAATGCAATGAAACATGAACTACATTGCCACACAACATATTAAGTTTTGCAAAGTCATTGGTGGCTCAAATTCCTTGCCAATGGGAGTAAATAATTTCCACATCTGACATCATTCATCATGTCATCAGCATGATGCATCTTGTTAACTATAGCAATGTGTCCAAGAAGTTTCAAGAAATGGTAGGACAGAAAATCTCTGTAAGATTTGTATCTCAAAAATGTGTAAAGAAAATATAATAATGTAAAACTTCCAGCAGGAAATTAAATTAAGAAATAAATAAATAAATAAATAAAAACCTAAAGAATAAATATATGTAGGCAACTACTTTTAGCCTCAGTAATTTCTCAGTGGAGGGTGATTCAAGAGAGTTATATCTTGGATGTCTCAGAGAAAGGGAAGTCCTTTGATGTCAGGCTCTTTGACATGCAGGATTTTGGACCTTTCTTAATAAGTGGGCTGTTCATTTCAGTGGATAGCACAACTGGATTTGGCAGATTCTCTGGCTAAATGCCACACAGTCAGCTTGAAGGTTTCTGCAGGGGATAATACACATCCCTAAGTTTGTTGGCTTTTAGTTAATTACTATAATTTTCCTTCAGGGTCCTTATGGGGGGCTCTACTACATCTTTATGTAGTTTTACTTTTAAGTACTTCTCATCCTTCATGTACTTTTTTTATTCATAATGCAATGAAATTGTTATTTCTAATCCAAAAAAAAATAGAGAGCACAAAATGAGGTTTTAATTAAAGACAAACTTCTGATATGAAATAGTAAGTATTACAAAATATCAAACAAATCATGTCCAAATCATTAAAATGAAAACCATTTTTTTCCCATTGTTGAAAATCTGTCAATAACTAATGTATAAATAAAATGCATAAAAGATAATTGACCTACCTGTGGATAACCCAAGCATCCAACCATGAAATTGCCATCCTGTAGAGGAGTATAATAGTTTATAAGAAAGAGGAGTACTATGATTAGCTACTAATAATTATATAATACCAGGAAATATAAACTACAAGAACTGATCATTATGGTAATCATAAAATAAAAAAGCAAAATGAAAGTTGTTAAAGAACTTATTACTATGTTAGGTGGTAGTCATTGTAGCGCCCTTATTATAGACGATGACAGAGCGACTGGTTGACAAAATTATAACATCAATGCCTAAAAGGGAAGGGGATTACCAAGTGTGCCACAAGATGGTGATGGCATGGTGTACATGATACTAAGATTGGGATGAGTAGTAGTTCTTAGGCATGCAAAGTGTTGTGAGTTACCTTCATGTGTAGTGAAGAAGTGGGTATCATAGATGTAACAACCTGCTATCTAATGATCAACACACTGGAAGAGCAGGTGTAGGGTGCCTTCCATTTCTTAGGTAGCGACTGCTGTGCTGGATGAGCATTGACATTAAGTGAGGCTGACCTCTATTATGAATACTGAGAATATAGAAGAGGTATTAGGGACACTCCATCACGATGATGGGAGCCCTTGAAGGGCTTTGACCACCCTTGAGATGAAAGGAGTGGGCCAACAAACCACCAGTATGGGTTAGATTTCTGTTGAAATAAATCTAAGGCAAACACTTAACCCTTGTTTATAGATAGAACTTAGGAAGTCATCCCAATGATGAGAAACCAAAGGAACAAAGAATAAACCTAGATGGAGTTCCAATAATGAGAGTCAAAAGGAACTATGAATAAACTTGGATAGAACCTAGGATGGAATCCCAATGATGAGAAACAAAAGGAACTAAATGTAAACTTAGAACGTACAAGGGTGTCCCAATGATGAGAGACCAAAGGAACAAAGAATAAACTTTAGATAAAACCTAGGATGGTGTCCAAATGATGAGAAAACCAAGGAACTAAGAATAAACTTAGATGAAACCAAGGATGGCGTCCCATTATTCTTTGTTCCTTACAAGGATGCCATCCTAGGTTCTCTCTAAGTTTATTCTTTGTTCCTTTTGACTCTCATCATAAGGATGTCATCCTAGGTACTATCTAAGTTTAATCTCAATTCCTTTGGACTCTCATCATTGGGACATCATTCTAGGTTTTATCTAAGTTTATTATTTGTTCCTTTGGACTCCCATCATTGGAACAGCATCATAGGATCTATCAAATTTATTCTTTGTCCCTTTGGACTCCCATCATAAGGATGTCATCTTAGGTTCTAAGTTTATTCTTAGCTCCATTAGACTTTCATCATTAGGACGTCATCCTATGTTCTAAGTTTATTCTTAGTTTCTTTGGACTTTGAACATTGGGAGTTTTAGCTATTTTGATCAATTCACAACAAAACTCCTACACTGATTTACCAGTATATGAAGTGAGAACAAATGAGTTATTGTGGCAATAAGAGACCATGGAAAATGTCAATAAGAAGAGAAATTGCATAATGGTGTGCACATGAAAGCCAAACAGAAGATCTAAATAATTTTGCAAAATAAAGAATAAATACTAATAATAGACAAAAAAAAAAAAAAAAACAATTTATACAAGTGACATCTACTGAGTGAGAATCATTACTGGTTTTCGCCTCAGGACCATGTCTGATTCCTGGCAAAGAGTGCATTGTCGAACAACATCTCCAACTTCATGCTGCTCATCCCCACTAGATCTATTAGATCTGCAAGGATAACATCAGATGCATTACAAAGATGTATTGTATTTATATGGGGCAGAGGAAGTTAAGGAACCACCTCTCAAAGAAAAGTGCCATGGCTGCTAAGAGTTTTACTTTGTTCAACCTTGCCTGCAAGTATTTCAATTTGGTAGTGATAATTGACATCAACCAAATATAAACGTATCAGACAACATAGATATATTAAAATATATAACATCCTGAGAAACACTAAAATGTGTAAGATACTAAGAACTGGAAGAAGTTATATGGCAAATATATCAACATCCAAGCAAGCACTGAAATAATAATGGCATCATCTGTTGCCCAGTCCTAAAAAGATTTGGACACTTTTGGAAAGGCCTAATCTTGTAAGCAATTATGTATCTGCTTTTCACATATAGGAACAAATCTCATTTGGACTCATTCTCCTCTCTAGCCTCCTTTTCCTTGGTTTATTTTTCATTTCTCTACACACACTCACACACTAATTCTCCTCTTCAGCTTTCTCTTCCTTTATTTTTCATTTCCCATTCTTGAAAATAGGATATATTTAAGGGTTAAATAACAAAACCAAATCAATGTGAAGAAATACGTAGTGCAGCTTTAGTATACTCTACCTTCCACACTTGCTTGGAAAATGCACACATTTGTAATCTATTTGGAAAAAGGGAATACTTTCGCACCTAGTATTTTTTTACAGTAAAATCAAAGACAGCTTGTCTAGATAAAATGAAACAAAAAAAAAAAATCGTTAATAAACATCATTCAGTCTTCTTTAGGGCATCAGAATCTCAAAAGAATTTCAGCAGTTCTTAAAAAATGTGTCATGGATCACAAGGATGTTAGAACCGTATACAATCTCATATATTCTTTTATTATCTACATTGGAATATTCAGGTTTGCAATTCATTCACAAATTAATCCACAGCAGCACAACCATGCAGGTGCAGCATTTCTTTCTATTGTACTACATGTCCAAAAAGTTGATGTGTTCAAGATTTATAAACGAGCATGATAGGTGCCATTTAGTTAGAGTCCTTCTACCAATGCTTTTGCAAAGGCATTTGATGAACCAGGGAATTATCATAGCTATCTTAATATGTTCTGTTTCACAAACTCATGCAGACAATTTTAAAGTTGTTTATAAACATAGAGGAAGTTACAGCATGACTTTCCAAGAACAGAAATTTGGCTTCATGTCAAGCAACAACTTACATCTAAAAAGCAAGCTTTCATCTGCTCCAAGCAAGCTGTTAAAACTTCATTTTTCCTTTTTGTGCCTATACTGACTGCTTTCATGTCACATTCCATCATTGATCTAAGATATGGTTTCCAGAGTTCATACCTGCATGTTTTGTGTATGAACAAACACATCACATAACAAATTATAGGTAAACAATAAAAGTACCATATGATTCTACACTGGTAACCATAGATCATCCAAATAAATACCAGTTTACTTGCATATTATTTGATTTATTTTAATTTTAACATAATATATTTATTACATTTTGTTATATATGTGTATGTGTGTGTATATGTAAATAGATATATCACAGGTTAGAAATAGCATTTTCATTGATTCAAAGATCAAAAGTACAAGAAGAAACAGGAAGCTTTTCTAGGGAAATGCAAATACAACCATAAATCAACAACAAATCAAAAAAACAAGGAGAAAAGCCAAAATACAACTGAAAACTAAGCTTAGAACTCAAAAATCCATGGCTCTAGAAAGTAACATCTCTTACAAAACCCTCTAGCAGAGGAGCAACTTTCTTAGTAAACCTCTACTTTGGTCAGCCAGGTTTGAAGATTTTATAAAGATTGAAGATTTTATGCAACCAACTCTCTCTTTCATAGACCCAAAAATTTACTATAGTTGAGTCACTTCCACTAGAATATTGTAAATCCCAATCAAGCAGCCAAGTTGAGCAATCAAGCAATGCCTACACCTCAGCCCCAATAGCTAGCCCCTTTCCCATTGACTTGAAGAAGGCCTTGATCACCCCATTCACATGATCTTGGAAGACTCACCTTGTGTTTCTAAACAACCATCAAATTAAACTTCACAGAGGGAGACTTTTTCAGTTAGCAGCCACCTCATCTACCTTATGAACTAACAGACCTCCAGACCAAGATGATCACATCCACCAAGGCACTCAGGTACCTTTGAGGCAGCTGAAAACCACAGGAAATAAAGAAAATAGACAGTGCCCTACAAAAACTCAGCATGCTTCCATCCATCCTTGATAATTCTTGCATTCCTTTCTAACCAAATCACCTAAAGTAGAGTGACCATAACCACTCTCCCAAGAAACTTGCTCCCATAAAAACCTCTAAAGCTCTGAAAGGTAATATCACCAATATACAACCATAGATCTGGGAGAGATTAAATGACCTCAACAAATATTGCCACAAAACTTGTATTGTCTATTAGTTGCATAGAAGACCTTTTGGAATATGGATTAATTTCTTTGCAATTTCATTAGTCTTTTCCGTTATGATCCTTTTTAAGGCAATTAATTCAAATAAATCAATAAAAGGAATGCAATAAAAGATACCAGGTTTAAGTGTAAACTCCAAAAATTGGAAGAATTCGAGCTCATGGGTCTGATCTTTTCTCTTCGTTTGTGATTCTTGGCAAGATTAAGACAAGAGAAGTATCAAAAGGACTTTTTATGAGTCTATGGGTACTAGAGAGGAATTTTTTTTTTTTTTTTAATTTTTTTTTCCTTTTTGATGAGAAATTACAAGGTAATATATTAAATAAGGATTTGAAAAGTACAAAGGAAGGATGAGAAATCCTCCCACAACAAAGAATTAAACAATTGGAACCTCCAAAATAGTAAGTAAACCTACACACCATGTGGAACGTACACAAAACAACCTCTCCTTGCTAGCCCCCACCTTTAAACCTACACACCGATAACAAATTTTAGCTGGAATTGGGAACCCAAGTCAATGGTTACTCAGGTTTAGAAGGAAATTTCAAGATTGTGAGTTGAATATGGTGTTTTTGCTAGAGCTTCTAAGCCACTACACTATTCAAACAGACTCTAGGTATAGTTTGGTGTGAATGCCTTGAAAAATAGTTTTTTTTTTTCACTCTCCTTTCCTCTCAATTTGGACTTCAATTGCTCCTTCAAAGGTATGTTTCTTTATGTGGGAGGTGGTATGGGAAAATATTATTACTATTAATCAAATCATGACCAAAGGATTCTCCCTTGTGAATTAGTTTGCTTGTGATAAACAAAAGGAAGATATAGCCAATCACATAATCATCAATTATGACCAGATAGGAAGTTTCCATCTTTACTTATATCCTTTTTTTTTATAGCAAGTTGAGTCTTCCCAAGAGAAGTCAAAGAGCTTATGCTTGAATAGGATGGTAGCTTCATGCACAAGAAAAGAAAAAGGGTTTGTGTTAGCACCTTAGCCATTAAAGGGCATGACATGGGCATGTGTGACAGCACCTTACACCCACATGGTCTAGGGCATACTGATGGTGGCATGCCTAAACTAAAGCAAGGTTTTATGGCTTGGAAAACTTACTTGTGGCAAAGGTTAAGGTTTGGCTAAAGTTGCCTTGAATGGATCAGAGTAGTGGTTGAGTGGCACAAGTACAACAAGGTAGCGTGCAATGGGCAACGGGTAGTGCTACAAACACACACATCATTGCCAACACACTTTAGATGACTCATGGGCACATGTATGGTAATGGCAACATGTGATGTCACACTCATGTAGGCTTGGCATGACAAGTATTAGATGTTGGTGCTTTGGTGGGGCCTCTACATTGTTGGAGGCCTAAGTTAAATTTTTTGAGTGATGGAGTATTTTTCTGGATTTTCTATAATTAGATAAAATCATTATGCTTGTGAAGCATCCTTGATATCTCCTCCTAACATATTGGAAATGGCTTAGAATGCTCTTTAAGAGGGAAGAAAGGGTCTCACTTGGGGTAACCCAAGGTTGTGGGCTATGCCATGGCATGAGCACACCAAGTCTCTCCATGAACACGTGAAAGGCCCCATTAAGTCTTACACACACCCAATTGTGTAATAGCTTAGATAAGGCATAAGAGCATGGACACAGAGCTAAGAGCAAAGCGTGACACATGATAGATGTGGGCTATATGACTGAGACAAGGTTGGATGTAGACAATGTGGTGCATTAATCGCACGTAGGCAATGTGATAGGAAACCAAAGAAAGGGCAAAATCTTTGAGCAAGATGATAATATGACAAAAAAGGTATGCCTTGAAATTGCTGAATTTTATGAAAAATGAAATCCAACAACTTTTTATTTATTGGATTTTGTCAATGGAAGATTACTTTGACTGGTATGCTACGCCTAAAAATAGAAAAGATTGTTTTGTAAAGACAAAATTGAAAGGAACAACACGTCTATAGTGACATAATACTGAGAATCGACTTTTTAGAATCAACCAACAACTTATAGACACATGGGACAAAATGAAGTTGAAGATGAAGGAGCATTTTTCTCCTTGTCAACCATGAACAATTCATGTACACAAAATTGTTTTCTCTCAAACAAGGTACTTAGTTGAAGAAGGAATTCCATGATTGAGTATTTGGAGTCAAGTGTAGAAAAGTGAGGCTTAACTTGGTGCTTATTATAAAGCTGGACTTTGAATGGAGATTCAGCTTGAGATAATAACTACACACACTTATACCGTAGATGATGTTTATCAATTAGCCTTAAAATAGAAGAAGGGTTCAAGTTTCAGGCTTCCTAATGTCAAGTTCACAAATTAGGAGCAGAAGTCCATGATTGAGTATTTGGAATCAAGTGTGGGAAAGTGAGGCTCAACTTGTAGCCTGTTATAACATTGGACTTTGAATGGAGATTTAGCTTGAGATGACAATTGCACACACTTATACTGTAGATGATGTTTATCAACTAGCCTTAAAATGGAAGGGTTCAAGTTTCAAGCTTCCTAATGTCCAAGCCCACAGATTAAGAGCACTTTCTCCAATCGGACAACAAGAAAACCTTTAAGCACAACAACCTTCAAAACTTTTAATCATGTAAATGGTGGGGGAAGCAATCAATAGGCTTCAAATGTGCCTAATAGAGGTGCTAATAAGGGTAAAATTTCAATAAGTAATAAAAATAAAAAGGTAGGTGAGGCTTCATTATGCTTTAAGTGTGGTGAGCATGGTCATTATGTTGTTGTGTGCCCAAAACAAAGGTTTATGCTTTTATGTTGCAGAACCAAAATTTGAATTGGAAAGTTACCCAAAGGAAGAAGTGACTCGCAATGAAGACGAACTTAGTGAAGAATGTGACCGTTATGATGGTACGACAGAAGGCCATAATGTCATAGTGCAACATTTGTAAGTTGTCCCAAAGGTGAAAAAATAAGAAGGTTGGTGACATACTAGCATTTTTTATACACATAACTCTTGCCAAGGGATGTTATGCACCATTATCATTGATGGCGATAATAGTTTAAACATAGCTTCATAAGAGCTTGTTCAAAAGATAAACATTAAAACAAAAAAACATCCAAATTAGTTGCATAGGTTAACAACACCTCTATTCCAATAAGTTTTTGCTGCTTAGTCACATTTTTTTTTTTATAAGGACTTTGAAGAGATTGTATGGTGTGAGGTCTTACCAATAAAAGTGAGTCATATTTTGCTTGGAAGACCCTGGCTTTTTAATAGAAGGGCTCAATATGATGGCTACGAAAATACACACTCTCATGCACAATTGGTGGAAGAAGATCCTTCGTCTAATGAAAAAAGTTCCACCAAGAAGCCAAAAAATACACAACTAAAAAAGGTGCATACCATGTGTTGATTTAAAAAGGAGAGCGTGGAAACTAAAATTATTTTTGCTCTAATAGCTTAAGAAGTTGATGAATTTAAAGAGAAAGATAGAGAATATTTAATAGAAGTAGGAAATATCCTTGATTTTTTTTACTTATGGCTTGTAGAATTACCTAATA
Organism: Vitis rotundifolia; assembly: GCA_030254885.1. Lineage (NCBI taxonomy): Eukaryota > Viridiplantae > Streptophyta > Magnoliopsida > Vitales > Vitaceae > Vitis > Vitis rotundifolia. The sequence continues at coordinate 22,496,867 of CM058154.1, forward strand.
AACTTCATCCTTTGTGTAATGTACAACTTACAACAAACTTGCTGATGGCACAATCATTTTGAGAACTATAAACTTGTTTCACAACATTGGAAAGTCTTTCAATGTTTGATATTTATCTTGCATTGAAGAAGTTCAAGAGATATTGAGATTCTATCTTACCATGGTAAAGAGTCGATGAAGAAAAAATGGTGGAAGGCATAGCTTAGGATTTCAATTGACTATGGAAAATAATTAAAACTCGAGGTCAAGTTTTTTTCAAGTTGAGGGGAATTGATGAGAATGAGCATTAGCATTAGTTGGAATTAAATTAGAATTAGTATTTATTAGAGTTCAATTAAGAGTAGCTAATTAAGTTATATGAGAATTAAAATTAGAGTCATAATAAGTTATTAGAATCCCAATAGACTTTAGATTTCTTAGAGGCTAATTGATGTAAGCCAAAGTATTGATTGATAATTGATAATTAATAATATTATATTTTCTTGCATACTTTGCAATTCTCAATGGTAAAACTCCATTGATTTTCTTCCAAGTGAAACTCTTAAAAGGCCTTACTACGACTTTAAGATTCTATTCCTTCTTTTCCTTATCTCCTTTATCCATATTTTATTTTATTTTATTGCCATAAACCCCTAGTCCACCTATTTGCTTGTAGGCAACCATCCTAGGGTTGTCCTGCATCATTTCCTCTTACTAGAGAGTGTATTACCCAAAGCACAACACTAAGAGAAAAAACTAGTTGCCACTGAATTCTTGCTTTGGAATAGTGCCGGAGCATATGGAAAAATTACAATTATTGAAAGGGACCTTGATCATGCTAATCTTCAAGCTCAATTAGTCAACATGCAAATTTTAGCCTCTTTCAATGACGTTCATTCACAAAAAACCATAATCGAAGATTTAAGGCCTACCATATTTTGAAAAGATATTTATCATTAAAAACATTGTGCTAGCTTGGTTTTTTATCTTCAAACCCATTAAAAAGTTACTCTTAAAACATTGATCATGTTAATCTTCAAGCCCAATTAGTCAATAACTCTTTCTTGTGCTTCATTAAAATGTCCTGCTCTTAAATCTGGTTTTTTATTTTTTTTATTTTTATTTTTATTTTTATTTTTATAGGAAACGATAAAGGGATATATTGATAGAAAAAAGAAGTACAATAGAAGGATGAGGAATCCTCCCACCAAAGAAAACTAAACTAAAAGAATACAAAAACAAGAAAATACATAGTAAAAACATACAAACTCTCTAGATTAGACCAACCCTTTGGAATTGCACACCGCTATCCAATCAAGTCGTAACACATTAAGGGGAGTCCCCTAAAAAACCTTGGAACAGAAAGCCCACAGAGAAGCAAGGAAATGAATAGAATCCCAAAGATACTTTGAATTCCTTGCTTTATCCTAAAAAATCCTCGCATTTTTTTCCCATCACACAACCCAAATTAAAGCGATGCTCGCGACTTGTCACAAAACTATCCCTCTCTTAGATAAACCAAAACCATTATAATTGATGGACAACATGTCGCAAAATGCTCCTCGGGGGAACCCAATCCATCTTGGCTAACTGAAATAATCTGTGCCATAACCCCATCGTCAAAGAGCAATATAGGAAAAGATGATCTGCTGATTCTCCATGCTTCATGCACAGTTTACAAATATCAAGACTAAGAGCTTTGTAGGGTATTCTCAATTATAGCAAGTCATTAGTATTTACCTTCTTGTGTGCCACTAACCAAACAAAGGACTTGACTTTGAAAAGGACTTGAGAATTCCAAACGAACTTAGTAAGGAAAACTGGAAGAGAACCAGAAATTGGGATAAGGCTAGAAAAAAAGATTTGATTGAAAAATACCTTGAAGAAGATAAAGGTCAGGATCTCGCATCTGAAACCGAAGGTGATAGATGCAAACCATCAAGTGATTGCATGAGGCCTTCTAAATCTTATCCGAGACTACTCTAAATAGTCTTGGATATTGGGATCCCAAAGGTTGGTCCCCCCATCACAAATCTTCCCAAAACCGAATTCTTTCCCCATCTCCTACCACAAACCGAGTAAACTTGGAAAACTCCTGAAAGACTTGTGCAATAGCCTTTCAAGGACAACGTTGTGACCATCTAACTATAGTGTTAGCATCCCAACCATTAGAGTGTGATCCATAAATGCTTAAAATAACCTGATGCCATAGAGCTGAATCCTCTCTAGGGTACCTCCACAACCATTTCCCTAAGAGAGCGAGATTCCTTAGAGAAATCTTTCCAAATCCCAATCCCTCTTTTGCCTTCAAATTACACACTACATCCCAACTAACTAGATGATCCCTTTTACCTTCCCCAACCCTGACCATAAAAAATCCCTTAGCAATCTCTCAATTTTTGCAGCCACTGAAGTGGGTATCTTAAACAAGGAAAGGAAGTAACAGTTAACATGCCATCAAAGACTATTTGACGGTTCGTACATTATGCAACTCTGACAAGGTTAATATCCATAGTCAAGCAGCCAATTAACGATTGAAATGACTTCTAGGATATTGTCTAAAAATTAGAAAACAAAGGGAACAACATACCCCATGTCATCATAACCCATTACCAGCGCTTCACCCTGAAAGATAATGTTGTAATCAATTAGAGAATGGCAGGGAATATGAGGCACATAGTTTGGAAAATAACAATCAAACATCCAGGAAAAAACCTGAAGAAACTAATAAAGATTAAGATAAATAAATATAAATTTCTTAGTAGGGAGAGGAGAAAAACATATGAAACAAGTTTAGCACAACAGTTAGATAATTTAGCCTTTTAGGTGTTTACACGCGCAGACACACACACAAACTACTTCGGGTTGACAACATGAATCCAAGTTCCACAATCATCACCCATAAACTTCCAAGCCTCGATGGTAACTCCACACACACAAACTAACAGCTTTAGGTTGACTACATAATCCAAGCTACAGAATCCACATAGATACACTTCCATGCTTAAACCGGAATTCCATTGAGTCTGGAAACTTTCCTCTTTCATCCTTTTCATAACCTTTTACCTTTGCTATCTTAATTCCTTGAAAAAAAATGCAATTTCTGTCCCTAGAAGAGCTTTACTCTCCCAAACTTACATTCCCTGTGTGATTTAATTAAATAACTTAAGAAAGCAAATGTCTAATTTTTCTTCCATTTCTTTAACTCCTACTAAAGTTTCTTATCCTCGCCATTTTTTATGCACTTGATCTTTCTTTAGATCTTTACCTTTTTCTCTGTCCAGTCCCAGCAGGCTTTACCACATCTTCTTGGAATCCTTTATACCTATCTCATTACATAAACTATTAGATTTTTTAAAGCCAATTTATTCTTTGCAGAGCTTTCAACATTCCCACATTTTCATGCAAAATTAGGATGCTTGTCTCACCCTACCTGCTCCTTGACCCTCTTCAGGCCATCACCAAGCTTCTTTAGATGACAACTCATATTCCAAAATCCTCCAAGAACTTCTCCCACTCTTCAAACACAAGCTGCCTTTTTTTACTGCATAATATTGGTCTCTATGCTCGCATTCATTTTCTTTCTTTTATCATTTTTTGTTTGAATGTAATTAATTTTCTACATTTCAGACACATCATTTAGTTTTCAGTGTACTATTTCCCAGTCTCTCTTCCACTCCAAACACTTATTTCTGATACCACTACTTTATGTTGTATGATTAAACTCTCCATATTACTTAATAATTTCCTAGTGAGAGAAGGTCTATTTGACAAGCATCTAATCCACTTTAAAGTGTTATTTTAATTTCTCTTTTTAAAGCATGTACTTGTTATTACAAGATCATATATGCGATTGCAAATTTTAAGATGCATCTCTTTTCTTCAAATCCATAACCCCATACACCTCTTCAACCACCAACTACTTCCCTAGATGGCCGTTTAAATTTCCAAATATGCAGACAGATTAAAGGGTCAAACTTTACCAGGTTGTACAGCCTGTACACAATAATAGACAGATTATTTTTTTCCTGATTTATGGGCTGATTCTTCACCATTCTCCTTCATTCAAACCCATTTTCAGATTAATTCCTCCACCCTTTGCATCCAAAATGTCCATAACCTCTGAAATTACCCCTGAACCAGAGTCAACACTGAATATCACAACCACCCAACATTCAGCTGGAGAGTGCCAAAACTACAAGCCTTTTTTAAGCTCAATGGTCACAATTACCTGACCTAATTGCTGCTTGTGAGGACCTTTTTGAAAGGCAAAGGAAAGCTGTCAACTCATATGCCCTATGCCTAGTGAAGACGATCCTAAATTTGCAACTTAGGAGATTCATTGACCATGCCTTGGCTTTGGAATTCAAAGCAACTGGAAATAAATGGGACATGTATATTCCTCACAACAGCAAGGGAAATATGGGAGGCTGCCAAACAAGCCTACCCTAAAGTGCAAGATGCTTCTCAAATGTATGAGACTAAGACCAAAATTACAGCCACCAAGCAAGGTAATTTATCTATTATATAGTATTACAATACGATGAAAAGCTTGTGGCATGAATTGGATTATTATCAAAATTTTAAAATGAAGGTGAAGATGCTGCAATGATGCAAAAATTTGTGTAAGGAGAAGATTTTTGAATTCCTTGTTGGTCTTAATGTGGAATATGATCAAGTGAGGATCCAAGTTTTATGTAAGGAGTTGATGCCATCATTGAATGAGGCTTTTTAAATCATAAAGGCTGAAGAAGGAAGGGAATTGTGATGCTTGATTCCCCAAGCATGGAGGACTCAGCTCTTGCCATTACAAAACCAAGTTCTGGTTCAAGAGGTGGAGCCAAAACTAAAGGTGGAAGGAGTGATCAACCAAGGCCACTGAGCAATAAGAACAACGTGTGGTGTAATTATTGCAAGAAACTGAGGCATACTAAGGAGAATTGACTGAAACTTCATGAGAAACCACAATCCTTTAGTAGAAACAATGGGAACTAAGATGCTCAATTTGGAAAATGGGGTACACAAGCCAGTCTTGCTCATTCTAAGGACAATTCCCAGTAGGAGAATGCAATTTCCAACACAACAAAAATCAATGGACTCAACAAAGAAGAGATTGAGCAGCTCTAAAGACCACTTACATCACTAGACAAGCCAATTTTCTCTTATTCCTTTGCACATTCAGGTAAGTATTCTCTACCTCATGCCTTCAGTGCCTTTAAGGATTGCTTTCTTGGGGCTTGGGTAATTGACTCAGGTGCAATAAATCATATGACAAACTCCTCCCACCAATTCACTTCATATGGCCCCTACCTCAAAAACCAAAAAGTCAAATTAGTTGACTGGACTGGCCACTGCGTCTAGTCAAGGATCAATTGCCTTAACCCAATCTCTTTCACTAAAATCCATATTACAAATGATCTTAACTGTGGTGTAACATTTTTTACAACTTAAGGTGTGGTGTATTTTAGGATCAAATTTTAGGTAGAACCATTGGGCATGCTAAAGAAAATGAGGGGCTCTACTATCTTGAAATGGGTAATGATAGCAGTGATTGTCTCCCTTTGACTAATCTTTTAGAGAAATTTTCATTCAGTAATGCCAATATTTGGCTACATCACCTTCATTTAGGACATCCTTCATATCTTGCATTAAAACAATGTTTCCTTTGATATTTTGGAGTGTGGATGCTAATCATTTTCATTGTTAAGTGTGTCAATTGGCCAATAATCATCATGTTTCTTTTCCCTCAAGTAATACAAAATCTTCTACCCATTTTACTTTAATTCATACCAATATTTAAGGTCCTTCTCGCATTCCTAATGTTAATCCATCTCCTTAGATTTTTTCTTTTTTTGATGATTTTTCAAGAATTACATGGATATTCCTTCTAAATTAAATTTGATGTGAGTTTTGTGTTTCCAACAATTCATAAAATGATTAGTACTCGAATTAGAGTTCAAATCAAAAGTATAAGATCTAATGATGGAAGAGAGTGTTTTTTTTTTTTTTTTTTCGAAATGGAAGAGAGTATTTTAACCACATCTTGTTGTCCTTTTTTAGAAAAAAAAGGAATTGTTCATCAGTCCTTCTACACTAACACCCCAAAACAAAAATGGAAAAACAGAAACAAAAAAAAAAAAAAAAAAAAACACCAAAAAAGTCATCTCATTGGAGTAACTTGAGCCTTATTGATCCAAAAATAAATAAAAAAAAGGTTTCAAAGACATTATGGAGAGGAAGTAGTTCTAAATGCAACACACTTAATCAATTACCCTCTAGTACTTTGGGCAACAAAACTCCGGTTGCTATTTTTCATTTTTCATTTTAGTTTTTCCCATGGTTTCATGGTTTAAATCAAATTCCTCCAAAGCTATTTGGTTGTCCTTAATTTGTACATGTTCATGTCAATCAACATAATAAATCAGATCCTCAAGCTCTTAAAGTGAATTTTTGTTAGCTATTCCCCAACTAAAAAAGGATATAAATGTTACCGTCCAACCAAGAAAAAGAAGTCTCTATCTATGGATGTTACTTTTGCAGAAAACTAGACTTTCTTTTCTACCCCTCATCTTTAGGGGAAGTCATTACTAGAAGATAAGGGAAATTTAGATCTGTTCCTTCATCTACCTACTCCTCAAGATATCAACAATAATCCAGAATTCACTTACCAAGTCCTATTGCTGGTACAACTTGTGGTTCTCCACTGATAGTCAATACTCCTTCCAAATTAGCCACTAACTCACCTTTTAAAAATAAGGAAGAGAGGGTTGGTCACAAACTAATATTGTGAGTTTATTCAAGGAGATTATCGCCTTCTAATCTTGTGAAAGTCTAAGACTCCAAACCACTAAAAGGTACTGAACTTTACCCTTATTTTTCTCCATCATCTTCTAAGAAACAAAGAGAACACACTTAAAAAGTAACCACCACTAATCTAGTCTTTAAGGATTTGTCTCAACCCATTGCCCTTAGGAAAGGAATCAGGAATTTACCCAACATCATGTCCAACTTCATTCCTTCAATAAATTATTCCCATCACATCAAGCCTTTCTTCTAAATTAAACCATGTGCATATCCCTCGAACAATTCAAGAGGCACTTAGGAATGAGAATTGGAAGAAAAGTATGTGTGGAGAAACACGTTTCTTATGGGGTTTTGATTTTGTATTTTATGCAAATAGGTTTAAATCTGAGAGTTGATGTAATTTCTGACTTTTTGGGATTTAGTTTATGTAAGAACACGATACAAAGCAAGGCTTGTAGCGAAGGGGTATACTCAAATCTACAGGATTGATTATCAGGAAACATTTGCTCCTATTGCCAAATTAAACAATGTTAGAGTTCTTCTCTCACTTGCAGCAAATTTAGACCAGCCTCTCCAACAAATGAATGTGAAAAACGCATTCCTCAATGGCGATTTAGAGGAAGAAGTCTATATGGACCTACCACCCGGGTTCAACAAGGAATAGAAAACTTAGGCAAAATTGTTTTGCCCCAAGATCACGAACAAAGCACAAAAGAAATCTTCCCACCTCGTTTGAGCGATGCTCCAACCTATACTTCTTCCCCCCCCAAACAAGGGACCAACTTCTATTGTCACTCTCTCTACAACATGTCTCAACTCCATCCAACAACCAACTAAGGCTTGTGTCCCCAAATCTAATCTAGGAAGATAGCCCTCTGCATCTCTCCCAAATGCACCCTCTCAACTTCCTTCCTACATCCTCAACCAAAAGCTCAAAAGATTTGGACTCCACAGCAAACCATCTTCTTCCACCCCTGGGGCCTTCCTTCATATTCTTCTTCATAGTAGAGCCAATTCCACGAGAGTGTACTAAACACCCTTTATACCTATTGGCTCCATTTGTATCGTATGATAGACTATCACCTTCTTACCGAACCTTCCTTACCCAACTAAACACTATTACTATTCCTAAAACCCTATCTAAGGCATTAAATAATGAAAAGTCAAGACCAACCATGAGTGTTAAGATGGAAGCACTAGAAAAAAATAAAACATGGGAGATAGTGGAGTTGCCAAAAGGAAAGAATCCAATGGGTTGTAAGTGGATTTTTACAGTAAAATACAAGACGGATGGATCAATTGAGAGGTATAAAGCAAGGCTTGTTGTCAAGGGATATACCCAGACTTATGTAGTAGATTATTTAGTGACTTTCGCATCCGTAGCTAAGATGAATATAGTTCGGATGTTGTTATCCTTAGCTACCAACTTTGAGTGGACTTTGCAACAATTTGATGTCAAGAATGCTTTCTTACATGGGGATCTTAAAGAAGAAATCTATATGAAGGTTCCTCCTGGATTTAGCAAGAATCTAGAAGGTAAAAGAGTGTATAAGCTTAAGAAGGCTTTGTATGGTTTGAAACAATCTCCTCGGGCTAGTTTGGGAGATTTGTGAAGGTGATGATTACTAATGGATACAAGTAAAGTCAAGGTGATCACACTTTATTTATCAAACACTCAGCTTTAAGAGGAGTTATAGTCTTGTTAGCTTATGTGAACAATATAATTGTGAGTAGGAATGATGAGAAGGAAAGAGACAGTTTAAGGAAGTGGTTGATGAAAGAGTTTGAGATTAAAGAACTGGGCTAGTTGAAGTACTTCTTGGGTATTGAGGTGGCATGGTCACAACAAGGAATTTTTATATCCCAATAGAAGTATGTGCTAGATTTGTTGAAGGAAACTGGGAAGTTAGCTTGTAAACCAGTAAACACGCCTATTGAGCCCAATCACAAACTTGGTGATAATAATAGTGATGCTAGTGTGGATCAAGGAAACTATCAAAGATTAGTGGGTCAATTGATCTACTTGTCACACACAAGACCTGATATTGCATATGTTATTAGTTGGTGAATCAATTCATGCACAATCCCAAGGAAGCACATCTCTAAGCAGTTCACTGAATACTACACTATCTCAAAGGAACACCAGGAAAAAGGATTTTATTGAAGAAAGGAACAAGTTTGACACTTGAAGCCCATATAGATGTTGATTATGTAGGATCTATGGTTGATAGACACTCAACATCAGGTTATTGTACATTCCTTAGTGGAAACTTGGTAACATGGAGGAGTAAAAAGCAGAATGTAATAGCAAGGTCAAGCACTGAGGCAGAACTTAGAGCAATGGCACTTGGGATTTGTGAATTACAATGGCTGAAAATAATTCTAGAAGATTTGAAGATTAACTGGGAAGCACCTAAAAAACTCTATTACGACAACAAATCAACGATCAATATTGCACATAATCTTATGCAACATGACCGAACCAAACATGTGGAGGTAGATAAACACTTTATCAAAGAAAAATTGGAGAGTGGTCTCATCTGCACACCATACATCTCTTCAGGAAGTAAACTAGTAGATGTGTTTACCAAGGGTTTAAACAATACCGTGTTTCAAGCAATAATTGACAAGTTGGCAATGCATGATATTCACTCACAAGCTTGAGGGGAGTGTGGAGAAACATGTTTCTTATAAGATTTTGACTTTGTATTTTATGTAAATAGGTTTAGATCTAACAGATAATGTAATTCTTGATTTTTTAAGATTTAATCCCTGATTTATTGGGATTTAGTTTACTAATTTATAAGGATCTGGTTTAAGGTAATTTTAGTTTTCTATAACACTCCTAGGGCTTATCCTTTTTGTATATAACCAGATGAGTATGCTATTTAGAATAATAAGATTTTCTTCTCAATTTTTCCACAATATGTGTAAGGAAATGAAAGCTCTTGAGAAAAACCAAACTTGGGAGATTGTTGAGCTTCTTAAGCAAAAAAGGTCAATAAGTGTAAATGGGTGTTCACTATAAAATATAAGATGGATGGGACGCTGGAGAGACATAAGGTTAAATTAGTAGCCAAGAGATATACTCAAACTTATGGCATAGATTACCAAGAGACTTTTGCCTCTAAATACTATTCGTGCATTATTATCTTTGGCAACTATTCTTAGTTGGCCTCTATAGTATTTGACACTAAAAATGCTTTTTTGCATGGTGAATTAAAAGAAAAGATATATATGCAAGCTTGATGAGGATGAATCTCCAAGACATACATCAAGAAAGGGAATTTGTATTAGTTGCAATTAAAGTAGGATTAGTATTACTTGGAATTAAATTAGGATTAATATTAGTTGGAATTAAAGTAGGAATAGTATTTGTTAGAGTCAAATTAGGATGATCTAATTAGGTTATAAGATAATTAGAATTAGAGTCAGAATAAGTTATTGGAATCCTAGTATACTTTTGATTTCTTAGAAAAGCTTATAAATAAGGCTAATCAAAGCCATGAATTGATTGATGTTAATAATATTATGTTTTTTTTATTACGAGTGTTGCAATCATCAATGGTGAGACTCCATTAAGTTTCTTCTAGGTGGGACTTCTAGAAGTTCTTAATGAGACTCTTAATGTTTTTATCTCTTCTTCGTCGTATCTTCTTTCTTTCTGTTATTTTGTTATTTTATTTTTCTCTACCATAAACTTTATACGTTGTTTCTCTCCTTACACTCTAAAAAATAAAACTCTAGCCCACCTACTTTTGAGTGTAAGCAATCATACTAGGGTTGTCCTACTTCCCACTAGGATTTGATAAAGGTTTTAAGAACAACAACATGTGTAAGTTGAAAAGGTATGGCTTAGAAGATTTTCCAAAACTATGGTTGATAAGAGATTTCAGTAGAGCCAAAGAGATCATACTCTTTTTGTTAAAACACTCATCACTAGGGAAAGTAATATTTTTTATAGTTCATGTGGATGATATAATTGTGAGGAGTGATGATCTTCAACAAAAGATGATCTTAGAAGGTAGCTATCTAAAGAATTTGAGATTAAGGACTTAGAAGGACAAGTATTTTTTGGGTATTGAAGTTGTTCACTCAAAAAGTGGAATTTTCCCCTAACAACCAAAAAAAAAAACAATGATCTTCTTAAGCTTGGTTGTAAATCTACTAATACCCTCATAAATAGAATCATAAACTTGGAGAAACCAAGGAAGATACCACCATAGATCATGGTATATAACAATGTCTTGTGGGAAAGCTGATTGATTTATCTCACACAAGGCCACATATGGCCTATGCAATGAGTATTGTGAGTCAATTCATGCATTCTCCAAAAACAGTTCATCTAAAAGCTATCAACAAAATCCTTCGTTCTCTAAAGTTCACTCCATGAAAAAGAATTCCTTTTAAAAGAAATGAAGAGTTAAGTTTAGAGGCTTATTCTGATGCAGATTGGACAAAGTCCTTCATAGATAGAAGATCAATGTTAGGATATTCTACAATCTTAGGCCAAGAGAAATTTGGTGACATGGAGAAGTATGAAATAATCAGTTGTTTCTAAATTGAGTGTAGAAGTCGAATTCAGAGTCATGGCACATGGGATTTATGAGTTATTACATTTGAAGATCTCATAATCCAATGGCAAGGAACTATGAAACTGTATTGTGACAATGAGTCGGCAGTTAATATTGCTCACAATCCAATCCAACATGATCACGTACCAAGCGTATCAAGGTTGACCGATATTTTATTAAGGAGAAATTAGATAGTGGCCTAATTTGTACTCCATACATCTCAACAAATTGGTAACCAGCAGATATTTTGACCAATAACCTAACCAACAAACCGTTTCAAGAGATCACTAGCAAGTTGGGAATGGATGGTATTTGTTCTTCATCTTGAGGGAGATTGTTGACAATTGAAAGGGTCAAACTTTACCATGTTGTACAGCTTGTACACAACTGACAGATTCTTTTCTTCCTGATTTATGGACTGATTTGTTTCTTAAATTAGTTTGATTTATCTCCAGTTGTATATAATACTCCTTAGTTGTAGTTTCCTTATATAGCTTCAATTATGTTGTATTTTTGCCCAAAGTTTAGTTATTGTTTATGTATAAGTTTAGTTATTTTTCTTCATATGACAAAGTTTTCCTCCACTAGTTACCAATTCACTTAAATTCATCCAAACATTCCCAGATTTATCATTTAATGAGTCCATCTAATTCTACTAAGGTTCCATATTTACTATATCAATTGTCACTTCTCCTAACACAAAGTCATGGATATTATTTTGTCATTTGTTTCTTTTCATATCTATGGCTTTCTCCTTTAGGTCTTCATCTACAATTATCGCCACCCCATTCCCATGTCTATCTTTTCTAGTACACTAAAGTTTATAACCAGTGTTTTCAATTCTTTAGATTTTTCTCTATCCACTTGTTTTCTTATAGGCAAGCTATGTAAATATGTGGATGGGTGGGTGGGTTGGTGTGTGTGTTATATTTTGGATAACCAAGGAACCTTTTATAGTCAAGTCCTTCAAACTCTCTGTGGGGACCCAAACCTTAGGATGTTGATTGCACCAGCCACAACGCCACATAATCCAGAGCATTCAACCAGCAACAAGAATCGAACCTGAGATTGTGCGCCTCTGTTTCACATCCTGGCATTCACCCTAACCAACTAGGTACCCTAACAAGCTCTTATAGGCAAGCTATATAAATCCTCCTGTCACTATATTAGACTTGGTCTGGTGAATGAATATGGTGAGAAATAGGGAAGGGTTCTCAAACTTTAGCAAACAATTGGGGGAAAGGATGTAATTATTCCAGAATAGGTGAATCTTTCAACTTGCTGCTGAATCCATGAGAATAGAAGATATGCAATAGAGACCCTTGGTCACGACTAGTCAAACAATAGTGCAACAAAAAACAGTTCAAAACCTTATGTTGTGTTAAAATTCCTGACACAACAACTAATCTTATAATATGTGCATGTAAACATGTAGCTGATGATAAACATTCAAAAGTGCACTAGGTTTCTCACCTTTAGACACAACAACTAATCTTATAATAAGCACATGTAAACACGTAACTGATGAAAAACATCCTAAATTAATCTAGATTTCTCACCTTTTGAAGTCTAAACCTATCTGACAAAGACATGGATGTTCTATCCTTTATTTTAGTCAGGGAAACATGTCTCAGCAATCAATGTATGAAATGGACTGGAAACACCTCATATCCACACACATATCACTAACCTGATTGTTCAGTTGTAGAGAAAGTTAACCGTTTAAATCCAAAGCTCTACGGTTTCAGTGAAAAATTTGGAAATCTAAGACTTTTAATCATGCAGCAACAGATCTCTAGAGCTGCCAAACCATATATGCATACAAAGGCTACTACTTCAAAATCTCTCCAGAAAAAAATGAATAATTTGTCAACTGCTAGAATCTTGATCACAATTTAAGGAAGCAAATTCAACAAAATTTTTCTTAAGACAGATAAACAAATCTGTTGACTGCATTTCCTACAGGTCATCTTCTACCCAAAAATAGTTATTCTTCCCTAACATAGTAATGAACAAATGAATTAGGAAAACTAACTAGACAATCATCCATTTGTTTCAACTAATTTCATAAATAGTTGAAGCCAAAAAAGTTACAAGATTTGTTGGTGAGAAACGAGTATTTGAGTCCTTAGTTGCATAAAACCGATCCAGCAGCTTTTTTATGTGATCATGCATTGTTGCATCTGTACCAATGCCAGCCTAAGAAAGACAAGTAAAAGAAAAGGAATAGTTCACATTCAATGTCTGAAAAAGTAAATGACTAGTAATTCAAAATTATAGACCATAAAAAGACAATTCAATAACCAACCTTAAGCTAAAAACAGATACTTAATCTTCATTACCTTGTCCATGCAGTTTAGCAAATCAGCTTCACTTAAAAGTGGGGGTGGTCTAGTAACTCCAGAATCAAGAGTCAATGTTGTTGGAATAAACTGCAATGGTACCAAATAATTAGGGAATAATCATGACTTCTTATAGGTTTGTAATGCATTATACAATATAAAGCACATATGTAAACTGCCAATACTCACAGAAATTATGATACCATGCAGATCAGTGTAGCATCTGGTCAAACAATTTAAGAAAATACAACAATTATCAAATTAAATGATTTTATAATGTTTGATACTAAGTAGCTCATTGAACAATTATCATTCTGGCATTTCATCTTTCTTCATTTTCCTCATTTCTATACACATACATGGGCTTAGTTTGCATGTCAGTTACTAATTTTTCCTGCATCTACTATCAATGGTTTCCTACACATTAGGACATCATTACTTTACAAGTTTACATGTTGTATCTTGTAGTTAAAGGTTTCCACAGGCATACCTAACCAAATTACATCTTAAATAAATTTATTGATTGGATTGAACTTGGGATTCAAGTGACAGATCCTAAGGTTTGGAAAGAAAAAAAATTAAGTTCTTAAAAAAAGGGGATTCAAACATAAGAATTGGATCATCCCATTTATAATCAAGTTAAGCAGTAAGTTTAAATCCTAATCTTGAATTGAAAATATTAAGCATGTTAATAATCCAAATAAATAAAAATAAAAACACCAATAACCTGGAAATGCCCTTGAGAGACAAGGCCACAAAATTTGGTTGGCAAGAAACTGTGAGATGATCACAATTGCCAAAACAAACTCAACATCGATGTGATTAATAGAACAAGGCACAACAGTAAAAAGCCCAATATCACTCCCTGCAACGACTTCCACTAAGATTGTGTACATGGGTGGAGTTATAGAATGGCCCAGAGATCCAGAAAAAGAAAATTATGCTATCAATTTGATCCAAAATCTTAAAGTTGTTAGGTACTTGGTCAACAATGTATATAGGCTAGCACACCCTTACATGTGGCCCATTCCTACGCAAGGAAAGATAGTAGAAAGATAATTAACTGTGGATAATTATGAGGTTTTTTTATCTTATCTCTTACTTAGATAATTATGAGTTTTTTTATTTTATCTATTAGTTAGTATTTTATATGTTAGGTGTTCAAAATAAATAAGGTCATCCGAATATGACCTTCAGTTAGGATTAGGATTTTTTTTATTTTGTTGTTTTTTTATTATTCTTTGGTGTTATCTGTAGCCCTAGTTTTTAGGAGAAGTCCTTGATGATCAGTTAGAGCAAGGGCCTATTTATTTCCATTGTTTTCCACAAGTTTAATTCAATAAAGTCTATGCATTAAAGACTTTTTGGTATCAGAGCAGAAAATCTTATGAATCCCGACAATGGCAAAGACGGCCATGAATAGTAGCAGCGGCAGAACTGACACACAAAGAAATGACTCATCAATTGTTTCATCCAGCCAGATTCAGGCGAAAATGTAGACAACAGCAACATTCCAAGTCAACGATAGTGCATCCCTACATATTACCACACACAAATTAAATGGGAAAAATTTACTTCAATGGTCCCAGTCCATCAAATTGGTGATCTGCGGCAGAGGAAAGTTGGGCTTCCTCACCGGAGAAATGAGTGCATGAAACAAAACTGATTCAACTTATTCATCATGGGTAGCAGATAACTTAATCGTAATGGCGTGACTGATAAATTCGATGGAGCCAAAGATTGGTTCGATTTTCATGTTTCTCTCATCCGCGAAGGCAATCTAGGACTCAGCAAGAAAAAAATACTCAGATATGGACAACGCAGCACAGATTTTTTTATTTAAAAACAAGAATAAAAGAGATGAAGCAGGGAACGATGAGTGTTACTCAATATAACATTGAATTGCAAAATGTTTGGCATGAGTTAGATTTATTTTATGAATCTAATTTAGGATGTGAAGATTGCTGCGTAAAACAAAAGTGAATGATCGAGGAGTGTGTCTTTGAGTTCCTTACAGGACTTAATAAGGAACTTGATGAAGTCCATGGACGGATACTAAGAAAATCACCATTCCCATCAATCGATGATGCCTTTGCTGAGGTCAAAAGAGAGGAGGATCGAAAACAAGTCATGCTTGGAGATAAAAACAACAATCAAGGACTAGTTGATGGCCCTGCCCTTGTCTCATGTGGCGTACCAGTGAACAAAAGCAATGGAGAGCAACGGAAACACCCGTGGTGCGACCATTGCAGTCATACTGGGCATACCCATGACACTTGATGGAAAATTCGCGGAAAGCTAGCAAACTAGACAGCAAGAAGACAACCAGAAGGTGGAGGATTCCAAGCCCAAACCTCAACCAATGATCCGAATATTAACTTCAACAAATCAAAAGGATTCAAAAGTGCTACCATCCGTCTTTACAAGGAACAAATTGAGCAGTTGTACAAACTTCTCAATCAGTCTTCATTAACTAGAACGAATGGGGATCCTAATATAGGATCCTGTTCATTAGCTTAGAAAGGTAACTTTCTTACTGCTCTTAATGCTGCAAATAAAAAAGGAATGGTGTGGATTGTTGATTCTGGAGCATCACATCATATGACAGGAACCACTAAAGTGTTTTCATCCTATATACTATGTAACGATGGTCAGAAAATTAAGATTGCAAATGGTTCATTATCCCCAGTGGCAGGAAAACAGACTTTCTTTTCCAGATTGACTAGAACTGAATTTTGTGCTTTATGTACCAAATTTATTATGCAATTTGTTGTCAGTAAGAAAGTTATCCAAGGACTTGAATTGCATTGCTAAGTTCTCCTCTTCTTGTTGTGAGTTTCAGGATCTATCTTCGGGGAGGATGATTGGGAAAGCTCGGGAATGTGACGAACTCTATTACTATGAGGATTCGGCCATGGAGAATGGACAAGCTCAAGCTGCAAGTAGTGAGTTAGGTTCTTTTTCTAGTAATGATGAAATAATGTCGTGGCACTTTAGGTTAGGCCACCCCAATTTCTTGAACTTAAAATATTTGTTTCCAGCCCTATTTGGTAATAAAAATGTTTCTCATTTTCAATGTGAAATATGCCAAATTGCAAAAAGCCATAAAAATACCTATCCACCACGACTGTATAAAGCCTCATGACCTTTTTCCTTGATAAATAGCTACATTTAGGGTACCTCATGAGTTCCAAACTTAATCAATACTAAATGGTTATTATCTTTTATAGATGATCACACACGAATTTGTTGGGTCAATTTGTTAAAAGAAAAATCGGATACAACCCAAAATTTTAAATAGTTTCATTTTATGATTCAAAATCAATTTCAAACTGGCATTTAGATCCTCAGAACAGATAATGGAACAAAGTATTTTAATTCCATCCTTGGATCTTACCTAAAAGACCATGGAATCATACACCAAAGTTCTTGTGCCGACACCCCTCAACAAAACCGCATTGTCGAAAGAAAAAACCGTCACCTCTTAGAAGTAGCCCGATCCCTCATGTTTACTACCCACATGCCAAAATGTTTTTGGGGTGAAGCTATCTTAATCAACCGAACGCCCTCTAAGATAGTCAACATGAAAACACCCTTAGACACACTACTTCAACCCTACCCTAACTCTCAGCTTCATCATACCTTACCCTTAAAAACCTTTGGATGTACCTCATTTGTTCACTACATTGCTCCTAGTGCCATTAAATGTGTTTTCTTGGGTTACTCATCCACTAAACGTGGATACAAGTGTTTTGATCCTATTTCAGGTAAGTTTTTTATCACCATGGATGTCACATCTTTTGAAAAAAAAAAAAACCATATTTTCCCATCACCACTCTTTAAGAGGAGAATATGAGTGAAGATTGCTGCCAAGAAACATCATCACCTCAATTGCTAAATAGCTCACCAACCAAGCAACAGCCACCATTACTACTTGAATTACTCACCATAACCTAATCTAAAGCACCATCAATGCTTGAAAATTCTATTACAAGGGAAGATACTAATTCAATATTTACAGAACCACCAAAACAACAGCTCCTATGTCTATTCTCGACAGCAGCCTTCTCAACAAATAGAGCTCAACACATCACAAGCTGACCAAAAGTTTGAACCGGAGATAGAACCAAAATCTGAAAGCAATAGTCCAGTTGATGTTCAAGGTGAAACTTGTGAGGAAATGGGTGACAACTTAGACAAGCCAATAGCGCTTCGAAAGGAAGTAAGATCATGTACCAAACACCTAATCTCAAACTTTGTCTCATACCACAGGCTATCAACCTCATTTCAAGCATTTGTTACCCATCTTTCCTTTGAAGAAACAGTGCCAAAGAATAAACATGAAGCCTTGAAAAACCCAAAATGAAGGGAAGTTGTTTTGGAGGAAATGAAAGCCTTACAAAAGAATAATACATGGAAAATCATTGATTTACCAGGTGGTAAATGTTCAGTGGCCAGCAAATGGGTATTTACGGTGAAGTACAACCCGGACAAGAAGGTTGAAAGATACAAGGCTAGGCTTGTTGCAAAAGAATTCACCCAAACTGTCGAAATTAATTATTCTAAAACATTTGTTCCAATAGCAAAACTAAATTCAGTAAGGATCCTTCTTTCTTTGACAGCTAACTCTGATTGGCCACTTTATCAACTTGATATCAAGAACGCCTTCTTGACTAGAGAGCTTGTTGAGGAAGTGCATATGGAACTTCCCCTTGGATTCTTTGACAACCAAGGTAACAACAAAGGGTGTAAGTTAAACAAATCTCTTTATGGTCTAAAGCAATCCCCAAGGGCTTGGTTCGAAGGTTCTCCCAAGTGCTAAGAAGACACGGATATAGTCAAGGCCATGCTGATCACACTATGTTCTACAAGCATTCGCTTGATGGAAAAATTGTTATACTAATCATGTATGTAGATGATATTATATTAACAGGGGATGATATAGAAAGAATGGAGAAGTTGAAGAGAGTTCTGGCCAGTGAGTTTGAAGTTAAAGACCTCATCTTCTTAAGGTATTTCTTAGGCATAGAAGTGGCAAGAACTACAAAGGGAATTGTTATGTGTCAACAAAAATTCACACTAGATCTTCTTGAAGAAACCGGGATGCTAAGCTGCAAACTAATTGATACACCTGTGGAAGTTAACAGAAAGGAAGGAAATTTAGATGAGAAAACGCTAATTAACAAGGGGAGGTACCGATGCCTTGTTGGTAAGTTGATTTATTTGTCTCATACTCGCCCAAACAATACATTTGCAATCAGTCGAGTTAGTCAACATGTGCATTTGCCTACTAAAGATCACAAGGAGAAGGTGAACAAGATCCTGAGATATCTCAAAACTACTCCTGGTAAGGGGCTATTTTTTAGAAAAAATGAAGAAAGAGGAGTCAAAATTTACACAAATGTTGATTGGGCTAAGTCAAAAAGCGATCGACGTTCAACTACTAAGTACTATTCTTATGTTTGGGGAAATTTATTAACATGGAGAAGTAAAAAGTAGAGTGTGGTGGCTAGAAGCAGCACCAAAGCCAAGTTCCGTGCAATTGCTCATGGAATATGTGAAGGTTTGTGGATTAAACGAATGTTGGAAGAGCTCAAAATAAGAGTACACCAGCCAATGCAGTTTTTCAGTGACAACAAGGCACCTTTAGAAATTTCATGAAATCTGGTTTACCACGATAGAACCAAGCATGTTGAAGTTGATCAACATTTTATCAAGGAGAAGATCGAGAGTGGAGTTTTAGACATTTCTTACACAGATTAACAACCAGCCTGCCAAAGTTGTCAACACATGACAATTGGCACAAAAATGCAAGTTTTTTCTTGGTCTTAGGCCCTAGCAGGAAATTTTTGGAGCATAGGTGGAGAAGGAGGTGGTCACCACTTTGAATGAGGTGTACACACTACTTAAGGGTGAAGATGCCAAATCTACTTGATTCCTCCACTGAACTGGATATTATGCAATTCTCATAGAATTGTGGCAACATGGAGAAAAAGACAGCTGTAGGCTCATAGCTACAGATCGAGAAATCAGAATAGAAATCCCTAAAATATAAGAATATTAGTTAGGAAACTAAAAATATTCTCGTCAAAATTATGGCTCATAGTATAAGGTCCTTTAAATTTTCATTGTAACAAGAATGGAACCAAAAAGTCTTTGTTACAATTAATTTAACATGACAGGATCCAACTCCTCAAGGTTTACTGTCCTTTGATCACAAACTAATCTGCACTCTGATGTCTTTTCCAAGGGAGTGAGCAAAGATTGGCTTAAATATATAATCATTAGCAAGTTGGGTATTTATGCTACACTGTAAGCAGTACTATCAGCAACAGTACATAGCTACTACAGACTAGACCCAATTAACAAAAGACATAAACCTTATGTAGTTTTTCATTGCATTAGATAGAGGACAGATAAGAGCATACAAAGTAATTCTATTCATTTTTTCCAACTTCTCATTTCCCTTCTCTACAAGCTGATGAATGCTTTCTTCTTCATTTCCATTTGAAGTAAATGAAAAACTTCATTAAATTTATAGGTCAACTCTCCACAAAATATCAAGCATTTGAGAAAATCCGTAAGGCAAGCATTTTTCATCACCATATAGGATAATCATAAACTTCTCTTAAACAAATACTTAGTACAAAGTGTTGAATGAGAACTGAGATGCTAATAAAAATCCATCTGGGGTAAAGACATGATTAATCTCAAAACAATATGGTATATAAGAAATGCGATAATGCAGATCTGGCATACAGAGAAAATATTAAACAATAATAAACTTCTGATAGGAAAAGGCAAATACAATTTGTAATGCAATGATCAAAAGCAAACCTGTTGTCCAAAGACATATGTTGGGATCATAGAGCCTCCCCATGATTCAAACCGGTAAACATCTAGGTAATTTTTCTGGCAACATGGAGAAAATAAGTCAATACAAAAATAACAATTACTGACTAAAATAGGCTGATGATGCTTTTTTCTCCTATATGCTACGAGCACCCATTTTTTCAAGACACAACCATCTAACAACATATGACAGCTGAGCTCCCACATAAAATATGAGTAAAAGCACCAGACTGAGGCAATAGTAAACAATAGCAGTGTTACCAAGCACCATCTGGAAAATAAAACACAGTTTCTTTTTACATTTTTTTTACAGGTTTTTTTAATCAGAAACAGAATATTCATTGATAATGATTTAGAAGTACATATGAAGGATGAGGAATCCTTCCCAAATATACAAACTCTGATCAACATAACAGATGAACAAGTTTTCTTGTACATACCATTTACACAAATACCTCAGTATTGTACCACGTAAAACTATACAAAGAAAATACATTTCTACTCTCTTTCAGGATCAATAATCTACAACGAAGATCGAAGCTTCGCTCCATATTTTGCTATTTAACCCTTTTTATCTACAAACCAAATTCCAGTAAGTTTACTCACATATACCATCTAGACAAATACCTCAAGACTGTACCACATAAAACTATACAAAGGAAATACAGATTTACTCTCTTTAGGGATCAATACATCTACAACAAAAATTGAAGCTTTGCTCCATATTTTGCTATTTTAACCCTTTTTATCTACACACCTAATTTCAATTGAACTGAATACATTGAGAGGAATGTGCTTGAAAGCTGAAATTGTTGAAGCCCAAAAAGAGGAATAGAAATAAACATACGGATAAACATATACAAAAGTTTTTTTATTCAAAGACATGAACAAAAAGGTATGTAGAAAAACAGACTGTATATAGAAGATGCTAAGAACAAGAGTAATAGAGAATCAGAGCATCAGAGCATCCACCAGTCAGAATTTGATATCATAATCATATGTTATTAGGGCTGGTAACCAGTGTATAAAGATTTTTTATAGCCTTATGAACCTATGAATTATGAAAACCAGAATCAAGTGGCATGCAACATGTAAAACTAAAAACATCAGATGGTGTAGAAGAGGTCAGACTTCCCTCTCTCCCACTTCCAAACTACTGGCCATAAATTACAGTATCATATCAGAACAATATTTAGGAATGAGTGATTGTAGAACCTTTGATCAAACCTTCAAAAACACGAATTTATAAATGCCCCAAAGCATATCATACCACTAGCAATGTGGTGGATCGATCAGAGGGTGCCCAGAGTTTGGTTGGTGTCATCCACTCCCATGGGCTAGTTGTGCCTTCACTGGATGTTTGTTTGCATACTATTTCACAGAGCGATGAATAGCAGGCATTCGGTTAGTAGAGACTTGATTCCAATCATCGGTTCCAAATGACAATGGAAATCCTTTCACAACGGGGATGAAGAGGGGTTAGCTTGCTTGGCCAAACTCACTTGTGGCTTAGGAGCAGCTTCCAACTTTATGAATGGTTCAGTTTGGTTCTACCTCAAAGAAAAGAACTTCCCTCATTTACCAAAGAAATTAGAAATGACTCAAGAATGGACAAGATAAATAGTTGGAAGCTCAATTGACCTCGAAGAAATTACAAAGCCTAATAATCAACAAACAACCAAGTGTAAATTAGCAGTTGCATGTTACATCTACAAGTTACAACTTAAGACCATACTACTAGCTACTATTGGCAACTTCTAGGCTGTGGAAACAATGAATTCTGTATACTGATTTCAAAAACAAGAAGTCTCCAAAAACACCAAGGTGTCTTGTGGAGACTTAAAAGAAAAAAAAGAAAAATATTCTTTTGGACATAGCAGGGTTGGATGAGAAGGAACAAGAAGGGAATTTTTCTCTTGAACTAGCGGCAAGGAGGAATTTAGGAAGGGGGAATTGGAAGAGGTATTGCTAAAGAAAGAGGTTTTCTTAAGGCAAAAATCTAGAGTCAAATTGATAAAGGAAGGGGATTGCAATTCTAAATTTTTTGATAGGCTGGCCAATGGCAGGAAGAATAGGAAGTTCTGTAAATCCTTGGTGTCAAAAGATAAGGTAATCTTAAATAACATTGAAAGCATTTCAAATGAGATTAAGCGTCATTTTGGGAAGTTATTCTCCAAGCCTTCAAGTGGTTCTTGGAGGATTGAAGGTTTGGATTAGTCTCTTATTTCAACAGAGAATACTAAGTGGCTGGATCGCCCTTTCTTGGAAGAAGAGATTCACAATGTTGTGTTGCATTTAAATAAGGAAAATGCCCTCGATCCAGATGGTTTCACAATTGGATTTTATTAAGAGTGTTGGGAGACAATTAAGAATGATCTTTTAAGAGTGTTCTTAAAGTTTCACAATAATGGAATAACTAATCAAAGCACAAATGCTACCTTCATCGCTCTAGTGCCAAAAAAGAGTCAAACAAGTAGGATCTCATATTACAAACCCATCGGTTTGGTTACCAGTTTGTACAAAATCATAGACAAAGTACTCTCAAGGCGATTGCATAAAGTTCTCCAAGATACAATTTTTTTTACTCCAGGTGCTTTTGTTAAGGGAAGGCAAATTTTGGATGTCGTCTTGATGGCAAATGAGCTGGTGGATGAGAAGAGGAGATCAAGAGAGGAAGGGGTAGTCTTCAAAATTGATTTCAAAAAGGCTTATGACCATATCGATTGGGATTTTTTAGACCATGTACTTGAAAGAAAAGGGTTTAGCTTAAGGTGTAGGTCCTAGATGAGGGGATGTTTATCTTCAGCGACTTTTGCAATCTTAGTGAATGGTAATGCTAAGGATTGGGTTAAGGCATATAGAGGCCTAAAACAAGAAGATACCCTTTCCCCTTTTCTCTTCACCATTGTGGCTGATGTTTTAAGTACATTGGTTATGAAGGCGGAAGCGAGAGGTGTTTTTGAGGGGTTTCTGATGGGCAAAGATAGGACCAGAGCGTCTCACTTACAATTCGCAGATGACACCATCTTTTTTTCTAGAGCATCCTTAGAAGAGTTGCAATCTCTTAAGCTAATTTTGTTGGTGTTCAAACATTTGTCAGGGTTAAGAATTAATCTAAATAAGAGCACTCTCTCTGGAATCAACATTAGCTAAGACTAAACTGCTAGGCTGGCTTCTCTGCTTGATTATGAAATATCTAAATAGCCTTTAATATATTTGGGTCTTCCTATAGGGGGAACCCAAAATCGATTTCCTTTTGGGACCTTGTGTTGGATAAAGTTTTTAGGAGGTTGGATGGATGGTGTGAAAGATTGAAATTAAGAAAAATGTGATTCTGAATAGAGAATTAGGCAATCAACCTGGAAATCAAGGAGAGACCATTCTCGACCTTCATTGTCAACCTTTAAAGGTGTCCCACTCATCTGAATGACCACTGTTGGGGTCGTCACTCTCATCAAAATCGCGAACTCATCACAATGATCGCACCATCGTTACGTTGTCACTCTTTCTTAACCGCACCACTGTTGGAAGCACAAAACACCCCGTAGACGACTCCTCCTCACGTCAAAGTCATCCTCTTCTCACATAGCTATCACGCCACAAGTGGAAAAGTCGCATCACCATCTTCATTGAGATTGCCTTAACCAGAGCCAAAGATCGTCATCAAAACCACTTCCCTTGCACCATCACAGCAACCACGTCGTCATAGCAAACAGCCTCACAACGTCGTCGTCGCCACTAGATTTCTCCACCATAGTCATCGTTGTCACTATTGCTATTGGATCTCGTCGTTGCTGACATCTCTGTCTCGTGTCTACCTTTCATATTGCTAGCGAGGGCTCTTTTTTAAAAAAAAGGTAGGTTTTTAAGTTTGGCTATTTAAGCCTTATAGTAAATAATAATAAAAAATAAAAAAATAAAAATGTGAGAAAACAAACAAAAAAAGAAAACGTCTGAGGTATCACAAACTACTACCTTCATCAATCTTTTTGAAGGAGTGATTACCACTCATAACACAAGAGAATTGCAAAATATTCAAGCGGCATACAGACTTAATAGTAAGAATTATCTAAAATGGTCAAAGCTTGTTAGTACCTTTCTAAAAAGAAAAGGAAAATTAAGTCACCTCCTAGGAATTGGACCAAGTAGAGGAGACCCTCAGTTTAATGCCTGTGATGAAGAAGATTCAATGATTATGGCATGGTTGTGGAACTCCATGACACCTAGAATTTGTGACACTTGTATGTTCTTGACAACTGCTAAAGACATCTGGGATATAGTTCATTAGACATACTCAAAAGCACTAGATGCAACCCAAGTGTACGAAATCAAAGCTAAGACCGAAGGGGCTAAACAAGGAAACAAGACGATCACAGAGTACATATGGCAAGAACTTGATCACTGTCAATGTATTGAGACAAAATGCTCTAAGGATGCCGCAATCCTAAAGAACTACATCGAAAAGGATCAAGTCTATGATTTCTTAATTAGTCTTAATTCTGAGTTTGATCAAGTTCGAGTCCAAATACTTAGCAAAGAGCTTCCAACTTTGAATGAGACTATCTCCATTATTTGAGCAGAAGAAAGCAGGAGAAGTGTCATGCTTGAACCTCAGAATATGAAAGGTTCGGATAAACTTGAAGCATACAAAGATGCATATTATGCTAAACCTGTGGTTAATAGAAGATCAACTACTAGGTATTGCACCTTTCTTGGTAGGAATTTGATGAAATGGATAAGCAAGAAACAAAATTTGGTAACAAGATCTAGTATAGAAGCAGAATTATGAGCAATGGCCCAAGGAGTCTGTGAACTACTATGGTTGAAGATTATTTTAAAAGATTTGAAGATTAAATAGAATGGACTAATGAAACTTTACTACGACAATAAATTTGCAATCGGTATTACACATAATCCAGTACAACATGATCAAATGAAACACATAGAAATTGACAGGCATTCTATCAAAGAGAAACTAGACAGTAGATTGATCTATACCCCTTATGTATCAACTGACCATCAACTTACAGATATACTTATAAAAGGTTTAAACAGTACAAAGTTTCAAGCAAGCATATCCAAGCTAAGAATGGAAAACATCTATTCACCAGCTTGAGGGGGAGTGTGGAATATTGAAATTAGGAAAAATGTGATTCTAAATAAAGAATTAGGCAATCCCATAATCAAAGAGATTTTGTTGCAATTGTGTTAAGAAAGTCCCTAATTTGGGTTCTAGGATTTTTGTATATATATATGTGTACGTATCTTTGTACATAAGAATCAAGAAGAAGAATTTTTACTTATTATTCTTCAATCCCCTTTTTTTTTTTTTCAAATGAAAAAGAGTTTTCAAATTAGCAGCCAATGACAGGAAAACTCAAACAATATTCATTTTTACAACTAGAGCAAAGATTTTCGAGTAATCAACCCCATATGTTTGAGTATAAGTCTTGACCACTAATCTAGCTTTATATCAATTGATAAATTTTTTTTTTTTTTTTTTTTATAGGATATATCAATTGATAAATTGATGAATGAATTTTATCATATACCTCTAGGGTATTTATATGGGGTATACAAGGCTATTTTAAGATAGTTAACTATGCAAAATAATGTATTTACACAACTATATCTTGCTATGTATTTACAGTTGTAACTTGCTATTGTAACAACTAACTTTCATGTTGACTCTCCCCCTCAAGTTGGTGCATAGATATTGCACATTCCCAACTAAGATAATGATGCATAGCATGGACCACTAGTAACACCATGAGTCATCATATCCACTAGTTGATTTGCACTCTTGATGTAAGGAACCTTTATCATGCCAAAATTTAGGTTATCCTTGATATAGTTCCTATCAAGTTCAATATGCTTAGTTCGATTGTGTTGTATTGGATTATTTACAATCTCAATAGTTGTCGTGTTATCACAAAAGAGCACCATAGGTTTCTTAGGACCAAACCCAAGCTCGCTTAAGAGAATTCTTAGCCAAGTAAGTTTTGCAGTTGCATGATGGAGCGTATTCAACTTTTGCACCAAACAATGAGTGTTTCTTACTCCTCCATGTCACCAAATTTCCTTCTACAAATAATACATACCCTGAAGTAGACTTTCTATCCAATCTGGATCTGGCAAAGTCAAAGTCTGTGCAACCCTCAATATTTAGACGTTCGTGTTTGGAGAACATAATACCTTTGCCTAGAGAGGACTTCAAGTAGGCTAAAAAATGATTTATTACATTCATGTGTAGATCACTCAGATTATGCATGAATTGACTTACAACACTAACTGCATATGACAATGCAGAAAAATGACATTAGGAAAGTCATAGTTGTATGATTTTGTAATTAAGGAGAAAATTTTGCAATTACTAGGTTAGGAAAGTTCCTATTTTTTTGTGTTAGGAATTTTTGTATATATATGGGTCTCTGTACAAACTAAACATCAAGGAAGAATTTTATATCTTTTATTCCTTCCCATTCCTATTCTTCTACAAAAAAGTTAGGTTTAGTGTGGGTTAAATAGATTAATTTCCCCACTAGTACCTGATTTCTTTCTTTGTTTGTTAGAATTCGATCAGGATAAATGAACAAGCCATGATTTATCTCAATGGGAGTATCTACAAGTTCACAAACGGAGTTATCAGTTTCAACCAAGAGATCTACTGTATACTTTCATTGTGAAAGGAAAAGTCCTTGTTTGGACTAGGACACCTCAATACCTAAGAAGTATTTTAGAGCACCCAAGTCCATTTCAAATTCCTGGGCTAGATAACTCTAAAGCTTCTGTATTTTTGTAGAGTTACTACCTATAACAACCATGTCATTAACATAAACAATAAGCAAAGTAATGTCATCACCATTTCTTTTATGGACCAAAGTGTGATCTACCATAACTTGTTTAAAACCATACTCCTTCATCAAGTAACTTTAACCTACCAAACCATGCCCTTGGCGACTACTTTAATCCATAAAAAGCATTTTTTAATTTGCATACCTTGTCTCCTTTTGGTGTAAACGCCAAGGAGGAATCCATGTACACCTCCTCTAACAGATCACCATGGAGAAAGGCATTCGTTACATCAAAATATCTTAATGGTTAGTCTAGATTGACCGTAAGAGAGAGTATGACTCTAATGGTGTTCATCTTAGCCATAGGGGCAAAGGTTTCTTGATAATCAATTCCATAAGTTTGGGTGTATCCCTTGGCAACCAATCTAGTTTTGTACCTATCAATTGTCCCATTTGACTTGTACTTTACTGAAAACACCCACTTACATTCCATTATCTTCTTTTCCTGAAAAAGCTCAACCATCTCCCAAGTAGAGTTCTTTGGGAGAGCCTTCATTTCTTCTACCATAGCAAACTTCCACTTAGGATCTTCAAGGGCTTCCTAAAAATGACTAGAAATAAACACAAAGGATAACTAAAGAGCAAAAGCAAGATAATTCTTAGATAAACGATGATAATAGACAAAATAAAAAATGAGATAGACAACATTAGACGATGATTTTGAGAAACCCAACCTATCAAGTTCTTTACAATCACAAAAATGATATCTTCTACCTTGATCACCAACTTATGGATTCAAGGTAGTAGTTTCGAAAGTTAAAGGTGAAGGAACATGTCCCTCAAGATTAGTCTCGAAAGAGTCATCACATGGTAGTATCATTAAGAGTATTGGAGCTTGGAGGAAACAAGGATAGTTCACTGGATTTTAACGAAGAGTTTTTATTCCATCCTTTTTTCAACTCATCCTCCAATCAACCCATTGCCACCAAAGGAACTAGCACCACAACTTTTGTGAACCTAAAAAAGGTGCTTGATTCACTCAATCCTTTCCTTGGCGAGGATAAAAACCAAGTCCCCAACTACCATTTCTACTTCTCACTCTCCAACTCAATCTCTTGTGCATCCCTCAAGCAAGCCAAGTTCATGCTCAAGGATTATTTAAAATTTTGACTTTAAACAACTTTTAGATCTCAATTTGAAGTCAAATTTCTTTCAGCATTCTTATCATTGATGTCTTCTCTAGAACGATACCTCCAGAGCAAACAACTGGTGTTCAAAAGTTGTAGGTCAAGTTTCAACAATTTTGTTGTGCAATTTGGGCACTCCAAGAAGCTCGCCTCTTTGGAAAATTATTAATCAAACACAAACTGGGTGCATATGGATCTCAAGATAGGGCACATCTCAAGAATGAACTCAAGGGCTCAATCTGATTGATGCAATTGCAAATGAAGCTTACTCTGAGAACTTAAAGTAAGTTAAGTGTATATAAAATAACTAAAGAATGCACTTAAAGATTCAAATCAGTTGATGCATTGTCAGGTTAGGCAAAGTACAACTGTTGGAGAAATGTGGCTCAATGGAAGGAGCCAACAATGCACAAGCAAATAAATCCAGAGGAAGAGGAAGGCAGAGAAGACATCAACAAATATTCTACCAGATTGGTCAAACTTCCAATGTTTTCAGAATCAGACTGGTCATTAAATCGGAAAATTTACCGATTCACAGTTCACTGGTCGGACCGATGGTCGAATCGGTAACGTCATAAATATGTATTTTATATATTATTAAAATTAAAAATATTTATAAAAAAATTTAAATAAATAAAACATTCAAAATCAATAATATTTATTTTTATCATCTTTAATATTATTAGGTTAATATATATATATATAAATGTATTAATATTTTAAAATTTTGTCAAATAAAATATATATAACATTTAAATGTGAAGATATTTATTGAAAGCTATTTAATTTACCTATATATATATATATATATATATATATATATATATATATATATATATTAAAAGTTATAAATTTTATTATTTACACTAGTAAAATTTTTTACATTATTTTATTTATATTATTTATAATTTTATTATTATAAAAATTTTGAAAACATTATTGTTATATAATTTATTATTGTGTGAATATGTTCAAAAAAACTCAAGTAGTATAGTGGTGTTGTCCATGACCCTTGAATCGGAGGTCTCCAATTCAAAACCTCAAAGTGTGTTATACTTCAAAAAAAAATTTCTTATTCCTCCCTCCAACCAATCCCGCATCGAAAGGTGACAGGAAAAAAAATGGCTTTATATTGCATATGAACCCCTCTCATAAGCAACATCAAATAACCCTTCTGATAGCCTAGCCCCCCAACAATGTTAAAGCCCATTTGGCCCAATAAGGTAAAAAGGGACCCAAGCCCAAATTGATGGCCCAGTTCGCCGAGTTAGCGGTTTGACCACCGAGCTGACCGGTTCAACAGCGATTCCATCCTTGGCTTAGTGTGCGACCCGGACCAGATCAGGCCTCGATCGACGATTGGACCAGTCGAACCGGCCGATCTAGTCTAGTTTTTAAAACATTGCAAACTTCAAATCCACTTTTTTCAATCAATTGACAATCCTCTTTAATTTAAATAGAACATTAATGAACAGTGCCCTTTACATTTTTCATTCGAGCAGCGCTTACCCACATTGATAGATAGTATTTCTTTGTAAGTACTTATCATTTATTGCCCTTTTTTGGGTTTTTCCATTAGAAGTTTTATATATTACAGAATCTCTCTAGATTTATTATATGGAGTATTAAGTAACTTTTCTTGTTTTGTCAAAATTCTACTTTTGCTTACAGAGTGATTTTCTAGCAAGGCTTGGATTTTTAATCTCAATGCTTTCAGTAAAACTTATAGAACCAATTGCAATAAATTGTAGACCAACCCTCCAAGATGTCTTTCACAATCAATTAACGGCTAGAAATCTTCTCCAGAAATAATATATGTCTAGGAATGATGGATGGCACTAGTGGAACTCCACTGTAAAGAATAAAGCATCACTCAGCATTCTAAGTGTAGATCCCCCTCCCTACTATTAGCAGCTAACATGTGAAACTAAATTTTGTGCACTGAATATCATTAAAGGCAAAAAGTCATCAACCCAACCACCAATGACAGATTCTCCGACCCTTAAAGCAAAACCTAATACTTAATACTTGAGTGCCAAATTGCAAATGAAAGCAAATTTCCTTTTCAGATGGCCAAGGATAGATTAAATGTGATAAAGAACTTACAGCTATTATCACTCTCCCTGATGAAGAAAATGATTCACCGGCAATATCAATTTCAACGATTGTCTCAGCACCTACAGCTGGCTGTGAAACGCATGCCAAGAAATGGCGAACAACCAACTCATACAATCTCTACGACAAAATTAAAGTGACATAGAAATCAAGAAAACATAGTGAAAACCAAGCTCTTGAAGTTACACAAAAGAAAAACATAATAGATGCCGCTACCACCAGATGTCATTCAATAATAGTAAAAATAATTGGACTTACCTGGTGGTCTTGACTCCATCCAGATTCTCCAGCGGAGAATTTTGTTGGGTGAATGGGTGGGTGAGCTTTATCATCATGGCCACCATTACCAGGGTTTCTCCAGAGTCCTGCCCCAGGGTCCAACAACTGTTGTGCATAGGAGCCCCATATGGGATGCCCAAGTTGTTCTTGCACAATTCCCTACATCAAATAAATGTTCCCATGGCCAATTAATTCATCAAAAGTAAATCACAAACAATTCGAAGAATAGATGATACCCAAAAAAGGCAATGAAAGAGAACAAAATTACCTTAAGAAATAAGTTGTTGTAATGTCAACAAGAGTGAAAGAGAAAAAGATGTGGTATAATAAAAACTGAGTGATTTGATGAACAAGAGAACCCACAACAGAAGTACCTACAATTTTATCAGAACAAACGGAAGCCCTGAACAAGCGGATCAACAGACCTACATGAGTGGAGTTTAGCCTTCTTTTAATCAAAATTTTCATTATATCATCATAATATTATCAAGGCAGTGAACATTTTGGTCCAACTACTCTTTTGGCAAAAGGCTGATTCAAGACAGTCCTCATATCAAAAGGAGGTATGGGCTCAATGAAGAGAAAGTCAGCAATCAATTTTCAAGGATTGAGCTATGGCACATTACTGAATGAAGAAAGCAAAGGTAATGCTCATGCTATTGCAGCATGGCCTACATCATGCTACTACAAGTCCTCATGTCCACTGGGCTCTTATATTTGGGAAATTGATAGTCAGGATTACTTCAATTCAATGCTAAGACAGATTATAATTATGAGTACAAGTTCATATAGGGTGTTAGTCATTGTTTTCAAGCCTTTTTTAGTGTGAGAAACCAAGATTGAGGATCTCAGCATTTGTAAACTGTTTTTGATCTTTTTTGAAGCATCCAATTTAGGATTTACAGCTTGAAATTATGGTTGAATCGTATGATTGCCTTCTTTGATATTACTTAAAACTCAAAACAAGATTGCTATGTTTCTTTCTTCTTGCTCTTTACTACTCTTCCATCTACTCTTGAACAAGGAAATGAACAAATTTAGATATCGATGTCAGTTCCTATTTATGAAACCAAGTATAAACACCCCAATCCCTTCTCCCTTCTCTTTCCCCCCCAAATGAAAATCTATCAAACAACAAGACTCAAAGAAATCTATGGAAACTCACATTATGGAGGTAAACCAACTGATCAAAACCTATTCTCCAACTCCAAACCCTAACATTTCAGTTTTTGATCAGACAGTTCCTCGTTTTCAAACACTCTTTGATTTCTTTCCTTCCAAACTGTTTAAAAAAATGCAAAGAGGAGCGGCTCTTCATACCTTCTATTTATCCCTACAAATGAGTCATGCCAGCTTAAAAGAGTTTCTCTAACTGTGGAAGGGAGCAACCAAAATACACCAAATAAGGAGAACAACTGCAGCCATAAAACCATTGATTTGGCACAATAAAGAAGAGTGTGATCAATTGATTCCCTTCAATTGTACAAAAGCAAAACATCTGTTTGAGAACAGCCACCCTTTTCTCTAGAGTTGATCTAATATCAAAATTGATGCAACACACAATCATTATTAGTTTCTATTTTAGATTAATTTCTATTTCCATTAGTTTCTATTTTTAGTTACCTACATCATTAGTCTCTATTTTAGATTAGTTTCTATTTTCTACATTATTAGTTTCTATTGTAGGTTTATCAATAGTTTCCTATTTCTTTCCTAGTTTTCCTAGTTTCCAATTACCTTGGTTTCCTATTTCTAGTTTCTTATTTCAGTTATTTCCTTTATTTTTGCATTACAAACATTATTTAAAGGCTCATTGAAATTTTTAGAGAGGAGTTCAATATATGTTTCATAATTATTCCCCAATTTTTAGATCCCATTGTGATCTTTGTGTTTAATATTGAGTGTTTCTTTTGTTTCATTTTGAAACAAACCTTCCGTTGCACCAAAATTGGTATCAGAGCAAGGATTTTTACCTCGATATGATGGCTGACCACGATTCTAGTGGAAAACGAACTATCGACGACAAACGACGGTTCGAAAAAATTGAACAACAACTCGACGGGATCAACGAGACTCTTCGCAACCTCACACAGATGGTGGCTGCATTGACTATCAAAGGGAAACGTGAACCCATGAAGCAATGACCAGACCAACGTGGCAATTGGCAAGAGAACAGCTACGACGACTAACATCGGCCACAGACTAGTTCGGAAATCAATGGTAGAGGCACGATTCACACGAATCCAACAACAAATCGCAATTTTAGCGAGCCCTATCCATTACGAGTGTATGAGCGTCAGAATTAGGGAGCTCCTACGTGCCGTGATGATGACAACCTCCAATGAGGGGTTTTTTATGAACAAGATGAGTTTTGTCCATCTTTTCGAGATGGTGATGATTTTCGACTTCCACAACGAAGGAATATTCAACAAAGGAGGCAACAGAGGTTGGATTATTCATCTGGAAAAGGAGATGATTTTCATTTCAATTATCGAGCTAACAATCGAGGTCAAAATAACCAAGAATTTAAGATAAAGATGGATTTACCAAGTTTTGACAGTCGACTACACATTTAAGATTTTCTTGATTGGGTCTATACTGTCGAAAACTTTTTCAACTATTTGAATATTTCAGAAGAAAATCAAGAAAAACTCGTGGCATATAAGTTGAAAGGTGGAGCTTCAGCATAGTGGGAACAACTTCAATATAATCGTCAACAACAAGGAAAATAACGTGTTCGTACTTGGCCTAAGATGAAACGGTTATTACAAGGACGATTTTTCCCTCTAGATTATGAACAATTTTTATACCAACAATATCAAAATTGTCGGCAAGCCAATCGGACTGTGAATGAATACATGGAGGAATTTTATCGATTAAATGCCTGAGTTAATTTGTCTGAAACAGAGGATCAATTAATTTTTGGTTATATTGGGGGCCTAAAGCTGGTCATTCAAGATCAACTGACTCTTCAAGGGGTTTGGACCATGATAGATGCAGTTAATTTGGCAATGAAAGTAGAAAGTCAAATCAATAAGTCCACGATGCGCACTCAAGGTAACTTTTGCCAACCAACCCAAGAAGCTTCTTCTGCTCCAAATGGGTCAACAACTTCAGGCAACAATGATAACAACAATAAAGATGCCTTCAACTCAAAATTCGACACAAAATCGAAGTGGAACTTTAGCCCCTATTCGATCTAATACTCAAGGTCGAAACCAGCAACAACAAAGAATCAATAATGACCCTTATGTGAGTCCAAATCTAGGAAAGTGTTTCCGGTGCAACCAACCAGGCCATCTTTCAAATAATTGCCCAAATAGACGATATGTTAACTTTGTAGGAGAAGGTGGCAACGAAGAGGAACATGTTCTTGAAGAAGATATCTACGAGGGTGCTGAGTTTGCAAAAAGAGATGTGGAAGAAGAAGAATCGTGCATTGTCCAACGACTTTTGCTTACCCCAAAAAAGTCGAACAACTCTCAACAACATAAAATATTCCGGACTCGATGCACTATTCCTAATAAAGTGTGCAACTTGATCATTGACAGTGGAAGTAGCGAAAATGTTGTTTCCAAGGCTTTGGTGAAAGCACTAAATTTGACGACTGAGAAACACCCTTCTCCGTACAAGATTGCATGGATTAAGAAGGGCTCGGAAGTTCAAGTGCTAGAAGTTTGCAAAGTTCCTTTGTCAATCGGAAAGTATTACAAAGATGAGATCATATGTGACGTGGTGAATATAGACATTTGTCATATTTTATTGGGGAGGCCGTGGCACAATGATGTTGATGCCACTTATAAAGGTCAAGATAATACTTTCGTTTTTTGGTGGTTTGAAAAGAAGATTGTTTTGATGCCACAATCTCAATCGTCAGAGAGTTACTAAAAAAGATAAGCCGCTATTCACCAACATAACGGGTCTAGATTTCTTCAAGCAAGTTAAGGAGCCAAATTTTGTTGTAGCATTGGTGGTTAAGGGCCAATTTGAAGCAACTATTGATATCCCCACCAAGGTTCAAGAGGTACTTGCTGATTTTCCTGATTTATCTCCCAATGAGTAACCTAATGAGTTACCTCCTACGCGAAATATTCAACACTATATCGACTTAGTACCTGGAGCTAGTTTGCCTAACTTGCCACATTATCGTATGAGCCCAACTCAGCATGAAGAGCTATAGCTACAACTTAACAAGTTGCTTGATAAAGGCGTGATTCGTGAGAGCATGAGTCCTTATGCAATCCCAACTTTACTCCCCCAAAAGGACGATAGTTGGCGCATGTATGTGGATAGTCGTGCTATCAACAAAATAACAGTCAAGTGCCCCTTTCTTATCCCACGTCTTAATGACATGCTTGACAGGTTAGAAGGTGTTATGGTGTTTACCAAACTTGATTTACGAAGTGGCTATCACCAAATTCGTGTTCGACCAAGAGATGAGTGGAAGACGGCTTTCAAGACTAAAGATGACCTTTATGAATGGCTAGTGATGCCATTTGGGCTATCAAATGCAGCAAGCACTTTCATGCAGTTAATGAACTAGGTTCTATGTTCATTTATTGGAAAATTTGTGGTGATATATTTTGATGATATTCTCATCTACAGTAAGGACGAGGAAGAGCACTTATCACATCTTAGGGAAGTTCTCTTAGCCTTCCAAGCTAATAAATTGTATATCAATCTTAAGAAGTGTAGCTTTATGACCAGCCATCTTTTATTCCTTGGATTTATAGTGGGAAAGGATGGTATTCAAGTTGATGAGACAAAGGTGAAGGCAATTCGAAAATGGCTAGCTCTTAAAACTATGCATGAAGTGCAAAGTTTCCATGGTTTAGCTAATTTTTACAGGCGTTTTATTCGAGGATTTAGTACAATCATGGTACCCATTACCGATTATTTAAAGAAAGGCTAGTTCCAATGGGGTAAAACGCAAGAAGACAACTTTAAATCGATAAAAGCAAAGTTGTGCACTACACCAGTGTTAGAACTCCCCAATTTTGAGAAAGTGTTTGAGGTTGAATGTGATGCATCAGTTCTGGGAATTAGGGTTGTCTTATCTCAAAAGGGTCGCCCAGTGGAATTTTTTAGTGAAAAGGTTAGTAAACCTCGACAATAGTAGTCCACTTATGAGCTTGAATTTTATGCAGTTATTCGAGCCTTAAAGCATTGGGAGCATTATTTGTTTCATCGAGAGTTTGTGCTATTTACATATCATCAAGCTTTAAAGTTCATCAATTCTCATAAGACAATGAATTGAATGCATGCTCGATGGATTGCCTTTTATTAGAAGTTCACTTTTGTTATCAAACATAAGTCTAGCCAACAAAATAATGTAGTTGATGCATTAAGTCGATGAGCCTCTTTACTAGCTACAATTAGTACTGAGGTGGTGGGGTTTGATTATTTGAAGGATACTTATGTTGTTGATGAAGATTTTGGTGGCATATGGGTGCAATGCAACGATAAGGAGTTTGTTACTAACTTCCTTGTTTAGGATGGATTTTTATTTTGAGGTACACAATTACGTATCCTTCGTTGTTCTTTGCGTGAACATTTGATTAAAGAATTGCATGTCAGCTGACTAGGAGGACATGTTAGCTGGGATAAAACAATCAGCTTGGTAGATGAGAGATTTTATTGGCCCCAACTCAAACGGGATGTTGGACATTTCATTCAGCGTTGCCCAGCGTGTCAGAAAGCCAAGGGACAAGTTCAAAATACTGGTCTTTATACTCCTTTACTTATTCCTAAGACGATTTGGCAAGATTTAACTATGGATTTTGTTTTTGGCCTCCCAAGAACTCAACGTGGAGTTGATTCTATTTTGGTTGTAGTTGACCGATTTTCTAAGATGGTTCACTTCCTTCCTTGTAAAAAGACTTCGAAAGCTTCTTATGTGGCCAATTTATTTTTCCATGAAATTGTTCGCTTACATGGCGTTCCTCGTTCAATAACTTCAAATAAGGATGTGAAATTCCTTAATCATTTTTGGAGAACTCTGTGGAAATTGTTTGACACTTGTTTGAAGTATAGTAGCACGAGTCATCCCCAGATTGATGGGCAAACTTAAGTGGCTAATTGCACTCTTGGCAATATGATACGATCCGTTAGTGGAGATAAGCCGAAGCAATGGGATGCTACCCTTCCACAAATTGAGTTTGCTTTTAATAGTATGCCTAATCGTTCTACTAAGAAGACTCCTTTTGAAGTTGTCTACACTAGTGTTCCAAGGCATACAATGGATTTGATTCGTCTTCCCCTTTCTCATGTTGTCAAATCCTAACTTTGAGGAGTGTGCAGAGCGTATTCAACAGATTCATCAAGAAGTGAAGAAGAATTTAGAAGAGGCTAATCTTCGTTACAAAACTATTGCAGAACGACATCGACGCCTTAAGTTGTTCAATAAAGGTGATCTAGTAGTGGTCCATCTCCATAAAAACCGTTCCTGCTAGCATGTGCAATAAGCTTAAAGACAAGAAAATTGGTCATATCCGCATCCTTCAGAAGATTAGAGTTAATGCTTACAAGATTGATTTTCCAACTAATATGAACATTTCCAATACTTTCAACATTGCTGATATCTTTGAATACTTTCCCCTAATGAGTTTTCTTTGCAACCACAAAACTTGAAGACGAGTTTTCTTCAAGTGGAAGGGATTGATGCAGCACACAATCATCATTAGTTTCTATTTTTAACTTCCTACATCATTAGTTTCTACTTTAGATTAGTTCCTATTTCCATTAGTTTCTATTTTTAGTTTCCTACATCATTAATTTTTATTTTAGATTAGTTTCTATTTTAGGTTAGTTTCTATTTTCTACATTATTAGTTTCTATTGTACGTTCATCATTAGTTCCCTTTTTTTTTCCTAATTTTCCTAGTTTCCAATTACTTTGGTTTCCTATTTCAGTTATTTCCCTTATTTTTGCATTACAAACATTATTTAAAGGCTCATTGTAATTGTTAGAGAGAAATTCAATATATTTTTCAAAATTATTCCCCAATTTTCAAATCCTATTGTGATCTTTGTATTTGTTATTGAGTGTCTCTTTTGTTTTGTTTCGAAACAAACCTTCCATTGCACCAAAAACCTTTCCTCAACAGGCTTTCCATGCAAAAGAACAACAAATGCAACACAGCACTGGCAAGTATTATTTTGTAGATCATGCCTCCTTGATGACAAACATCGTTGGAAGCACCCTTTGTTGACTTAGAAGAGAATAGGAAAAGCTAGATCCAAGGTCCAAGCCATGGACACAAACAAGGATCTAAGTTGCTTTTAGAACATTATACGGCTATTTTGGATTTTAGCATATGTTTATTTTAGACAAGGCTAGTTTAGTAATTTCCATATGGTTGGAATGAGCTACACTAGTATTTCATGGTCCTAATTAGAATTTTCTTATTTTACTAGAATTATTTCAGTAGTTTACTTTTTGTCAAATTCCTATTTTCTTTACCTTTTTTTTTTATTTTTGATAAATGCACACAAAAGATATATTAAAGGTCAAAAAGCCACAAAGTATACAAGGGGTATACAAGGCAACCAAAAATCAAGAAACACAAAAACAGAAAGACCTCACCAACCCTTACGGAGCCGCTAACCACTCCAAGAAGCCTAAAAGCGAAGAGGACTCCTCTCCCATGTACACCTTAGCCCAACTCCACAAATTACATACAAAAGAATTCTTAAGTCTTTGAATAGTTAGAGAGCCCCCCCTAAAAGCTAACCTATTTCTTTCCTTCTAAACCGTCCAAAAAATACACAACGAGATGGAAGTCCAAATCTTTTTCCTCTTTTTCCCCACAAAAGGGCCCCTCCAACTAACTAACACCTCTTTGACCCTCTCAGGAAACACCCACTGAGCTCCAAACAAGGTTAGAGCGATCTCCCAAAGGACCCTGACCACTGTACAGTGTAAAAAAATGTGATTTACAGATTCCTTCTCACAGCCGCACAAAAAGCAACGATTAGGAAGTTGCCACCCTCGTTTTTGGAGCCTATCCAGAGTAAGAATTTTTTCCCAAGTGGCCTCCCAAGCAAAGAAAGCAACTTTAGCTGGAATCTTATCCACTCAAATGCTCTTTTTTGGAAAAACGAGGGGGTTAGGAGCAACCAGCACATTATAGGAATCCCGAATCCGAAAGACATCATGGCCCCCTCCTTTCCACAACACTGAGTCGTCCGTGAGCGAGATCTTTAAGTCTCTTAACAGAAGGAGTAGCTCTCCTATTAGATCCAGCTCCCAATCATTAGAATCTCTAGACAAGTTGAGATTCCACCTGCCTTGACCAAGCCTAGCATCCCAAGCTTCATAAAACGTTGCATTTTTCAAGGCCGCCAAAGCATAAATCTGAGGGAAAGTTTGGGACAGCGCTGCTTTACCACACCAGTGGTCAGTCCAGAACTTGACCCTAGTCCCCCTCCCCACCTTGAACTCAATGTTAACCCAGCACCAGCTAGCCTCCTTCATAATCTCCTTCTAGACCCCCACACCATAGCTGCCGCGAGCTTCATTAGTCCTCCAACCAAATCCCTCTTGGCCATACTTCACCCCAACCACCTTTTTCCAAAAGAGATCTTTTTCAGAGGCAAACCTCCAAATCCACTTGTCCAGCAAAGCCTTGTTTAGCAAATCAATC
This sequence comes from Vitis rotundifolia, assembly GCA_030254885.1. Lineage (NCBI taxonomy): Eukaryota > Viridiplantae > Streptophyta > Magnoliopsida > Vitales > Vitaceae > Vitis > Vitis rotundifolia. The sequence continues at coordinate 22,536,437 of CM058154.1, forward strand.
TTCTTGATGCCAAGACCCTCTTTCTCCTTCTGAGTGCACACCACCTCCTAATTGATTAGGTGAATTTTCCTTTCTAGGCTTCCCCCTCCCCACAGAAAATCTCTTTGAAATTTTTCTAACCTTTTAACAACTGACTTGGGCATGCGAAATAGGGACAATTGGTAAATAGGTAAGCTGGCCAAAGTACTTTTAATGAGGGTAACTCTCCCGCCCTTAGATAAGTATTGCCTTTTCCAAAGGGTCAGTCTTCTCCTCATTCTTTCCTCCACCCCATCCCACATAGACAAGGCCTTGTGATGGGCTCCAAGGGGCAACCCCAAGTACTTGGAAGGAAGGACCCCCACTCTGCACCCTAACTCCACTGCCATAACCTCAATAACTGCAACCTCTCCAACAGGAATTAACTCGCTCTTGGCTAGATTAATCCTTAAACCAGAAACCGCCTCAAACCACGCCAAAATCCAGCCTAGATGAGTCATATAGTCCTTCCTAGCTTCACAAAAAATGATTGTGTCATCAGCAAATAGCAAGTGGGACACATTCAGCTCCATCCCCCCACTACCTCGGAGTCTACAACCAGAAATGAAGCCCTCTTCAATAGCCCTATTAATAAGTGCACTCAGCACTTCCATACCCAGAATAAAGAAGTAGGGAGAAGGTCTCCTTGGCGCAGCCCCTTGGAGCTGGGGAAGAAACCTGCCGGCACCTCGTTTACAAGGACAGAAAAATTTGCAGAAGAGATGCACCACCAAATCCAGGCCAACCAGCAGGGCCCAAAGCCCATCCTGTTCATAACCTTCATGAGAAAGTTCCAGTTAATGCTATCAAAGGCTTTTTCGATATCCAATTTGCATACCAGCCCTTTTTCTTTGCGCTTCTGCCAGTAATCCACCACCTCATTGGCAATAATAGAGGCGTCCAGAATCTGTCTTCCCCTCACAAACGAGTTTTGATCCACCGAGACCACCTTACCTATCACTTTTTTCAGCCTATTGGCCAGCACTTTGGCCAGGAATTTGTACAGCCCCCCTAACAGGCTGATAGGCCGAAAATCTCCAAGGTCTTCAGCCCCGCCTTTTTTTGGGATGAGGACCAAGAAGGTGGATTTTAAACTTTTGGCAAAAGAATTCTGGTCGTAGAATTCCTTGAACAGCTCTACAACTTCCTCCTTCACGAAGTCCCAGTAGAATTGCCAAAAAGCCACAGTAAAGCCATTGGGGCTTGGAGCCTTGTCACCATTCATTTCCATCAAAGCTGAGTGAATTTCTTCCTCAGTAAAAGGCAGCTCCAGAGCTTCAGCTTCACTGTGATTAAGACGTTGAAGGTGCAGTCCCTCAATGTCAGCTCTCCAACCAGGCTCTTCCGAGAGCTGATGCTGAAAGGCATTCACAATCCCCTCCCTCACCTCCTGCTCCTCAGCCACTTCCACCCCATTGATCTTGATTCTGTCCACAGAATTGTTCCTCCAGTGGGCGTTGGCCATCCGGTGGAAGAACCCGGTATTCTTGTCCCCTTCCTTAAGCCATAGCTCCCTTGATAATTGTCTCCAATGAGTTTCTTCCAACAGCACCCACTTTTTAAAATTTTCCTTGGCTTCATTTTTCATCTTTGTTTCACCTTTTGACAGACCCCTTTCGCCCTCCACCCTATCCCAAAATTCAACTTGCTGAAGGGCTAAACTTTTGTTAACCTCCAGCCTCCAAACACATCCCTGTTCCAGCCTTTAATTTTCTCCTTCATCACCTTCAGCTTCGAAGCCAGTCTAAAGCTGGCCCTCCCTCTCCCCCCAGCTCCCTGCCACCAATCCCAAAGAAGCTCCTATTTTCTTTACCTTTTATATTGATAGTCCTATTCCTATTAGGAAAGCGGCTAACAAAAGTCCCCATAAACCTTTGTAGTCCTTGAACATTATTAACTTAATAAAGAGTTCATCAACTAAAAAGCTTCATGAAGATGCGGCTGCCTTCTTCTAGGTGAGATTACTTGGTAACATAGATGTGATCGCATAGAGTTATTTCTTTCCTAACCTAGATGTGATTGCATAGGGTTGTTTCTTTTCTTCCTTTTAACTTAATGCATAATCACAACTTACAACTAAATAAAATTCTAAACACACTGAAAATTTGATAATCCTGCACCTATAAAGGCATACACCCCTTAAGAACCCTAAACATAGCCAACCTCGTAATCTATAGAAGGCATACAAAGAATACAAAAACCATTATATCTCTTACCTTCTTAAAAATCCTTTGATCCCATTGAGTGACCACACCTCCTGTCACACCCACAACTCCAAAATTACATAATCTAAGAATCTCAAAACAAACATGCCACCAACTCCCACCCCCACCCCCACCCCTTTTCCTGCACATCCACCTTCCACTCCTTTAACAAAGGTTTCACCAATGCACTATTTTCTAATTCATTACACCCCCACTTCCAAGACACGCTCTTAATTCTTATAAAGAGAAACTTAATCCACCTTCACTTTAAACCTCTCACATAACCTTCCTCATATCACAAATCACTGGGCTAGACAACTTTTTAAGTTCCCAGTCCAACCTAAGACAACCCACTTCATCTTTCTAGCAAAACCTCTTATCTTTTATCCAGCTCCTCCCTTCAAAACCAAAAAATAAACACATCTCCTTTTCCTCTACCTTTAAACAGTACACAAAATTTTTTATAGAAAACCACATACCCAATTAAAAACCCAACATAAAACACGTTCACCACCATATCCTTTGCTTTCCAGCCCATCCAAAGCCTCCAACTAACTTAAAGGTCTTAACATTGCCACAGTTCCATCATCCCTGGTGCTAATATTATCTTTGGTTGTCCTCCTTTGCCCAGATACCCCCATTCACATAATACCACCCTCTCTACCCTATCGCCTATACCAAATCCATCCTACCAGTCCCCTGATGCAGAATCATAAAAATTCAAGCAATATAAAGGGGCTTTTTTTTTCTTTTTCTTTTTTTTTTTTTTTTTTAGTGTCTGATGAGATAAGAGATAAAAGAAATGTACTGTTGCTTCTCCTAGATAATGGCTGCTTTCTCAGAGGGGAGAGGAGCTCCAAAGGGTGGTAAGAGTTGGTATGCAGTGGAATCAAAGACGTTTGAAATCTCCATTGAAGAGATTCGCGGCAAACGTAGAGGGATTATTTTGGAAAGGAGCAAAGGCTTTTCCTCATGGATAAAATTTGGAGAAAAGAGCTTCAGTTTTTTGTTAGAAGGTGTGGAGGACTGGTGCAGAGGAGAGTCAAGCTCGAGGCGTCTTAAAGTTTGGGAAGAAGGTGGAAGGAAATACAGGCTGGAGTGTCGTTCAAACGAAGCCGGTAGGTATCTGCTTTGCTCGATGAGGGATTTAGAAGCGAAGAGGTTTTGTCTAGTGTTTCCAGAAGGTAAAGGCTTAGTAGGAGGGTGGGTTCTGATGGCTCAGAAGTTAAGGGCCCTTGGAGTTGCTACACCAGCTATGAGCACAGGTGTTGCTACACCAACTTTGAGCAACGATGCTCCAGGTACTTCCAACCCTGAAAAGGATGGGCTTAGTATCAAAGGAAAAGAGAAAGGGAAAGGAGTGTTTGCAGAAGCCTTGAGAGAGAAGACAGGGGATTCAGGGGATGCTTTGTGGGTGCATGTCGAGGTTGGAGACCTCCTCAATAGGGAAGAGCAACTTAGTCGTTACCTGGTAGGATGCTTTGGGGATAGGTTTGAGGATGTTCCTTCTCTGTCCCTGTTGAAGAAGTGGGCGTATGAAAGGTGGTCTCTCAAGGGAGGACTACAAATCTCCAAGTTGGGTAGGGCATTGGTGTTGTTCGATTTTGAAGACAAAGGAGAAGCGGACTGGGTGCTTTTAAGGGGTAGCCGATGTATTAAGGAGAGAGTGTTTCTCTTGCAGAAATGGGGCCCTAAAGTGGGGTGTCTCAGAAATGGGAGCCATGCCAAGGAAGTTTGGGTAAAAGTTGTCGGACTCCCTCTTCACCTTTGGAGTAGAGAGGTGTTCAAGAGTATCGGAGAGAGGTGCGGGGGCTTCATGGCTGTTGATGAGGAAACCGCATTCTTCTCCAAGTTGCAGTGGGCTCGTATCTTAGTGAGAGCCTCTGGGAATTTTAGACCAGGATCATTGCAGGTGGTAGCCCGGAATTGTTGTTGGGCAGTGAGTCTATGGTGGGAAACTCCCCCATGGTTCTCTGAGGTAGCGACAAGATTCGCCTAGTTCAAAGATGAGAGGCGGGAGGTCAGGGATGAGGGTGGGGGTGAAACACGTGTCAGTGGCAGCGTGCGAGAGGCTCAAAATTTTCAAACTGATTTGCAGTCGCGAGGGACAGGGGAGCAGGTTGAGTGCGGCAGTAGACTAAGGGAGGCAGCAGGTGCAGAGGTTGCAGAAGGTAGGCTGCCTAGTACAGTTGCTACGGCCTCTTTTGGCGGTGGGGCTGGGCAAAGAAAAGAAAGTGGGTGGGCTTCCAAAGAGTCTGGACACTTGGGCTTAAGTAATGAAGTGGTTTGGGCCAAAGGTCCATTGTCCAACAATCACAAAGAGGCGGGCCTGGCTGGGCCTCCTAAGCCCACTGTTAATAAGGTCGCAGTGGGCTGTTTGGAGCCTTCCTCTATGGCTAGGGCTCCATCAGTTCCCGCGGGGGGTGTTGGGGGAATGGAGCTGGAGCTCTTAGCTGCGGAGGTTGCTTTCGGCGCGGAGCTGCTGCCGTGTCGTCGATTGGTCACCGACGAGGCTCTGATGGAGGAGGCATCCAGGTATTCCACTGTTCCCATCTCTCCTTTTTCTTTGGGGCTTTGGGAATCTTCTTCTTCTTCTCTCTGGGGCCACGCCGAGGATGTAGGGGTATCAGAGGGGTTTTCCTATGGTGCGGAGGAGGATTTGGGTCGTTCTCCATTGCGTATGGTGCGGAATAGAGCAGCGTCGGCTTTCGGAGGAGGAAGCGAGCCTTCTTGGGGATCGGTCGATGCGGAGAAAGGGAATGGATTAGAGCTTGTCCCGATAGGGTCGGAATTTACGTGTTTTTATGGGAATAGGAGTGACTGTCACCTTGATGAAAGGGGGTGCGAAGGAGATTGGAGCTCAAGCAGCCTTGCGAAGTTCAGTCGCTGCCTGGGTATGCCGACGGAAGGCTTCGAAGAGGAAATTCTGTACCTCTTAAGGAGAATGAAGGGGAGAATTGAGCAAAGGGGTAAGGAAGGGGTGACCAGGAAGACGTGTTTAAAATCCTCAAAATCCAGTAGGGAGCTCAAGAAGCTGTAGTGGACTGTAAGCTACAAAAAAGCAAAAATGGGTTCTAGCGGGGGTATTTTTGGAGGGGCTTCTGGATCAGGGAGTTGATGAAGATAAGAATTATATCGTGGAATGTTAAAGGGGCGAATGATAAGGATAAAAGAAAGATTATCAAGTCAGTCATAAAATCCTAGAGAGTGGACGTGGTGTGCCTACGGGAAACTAAAATTAAACAAATGTCTTCGGGGATGGTCCGCAGTCTAGGGGTGGGCCGATATTTAGAATGGAGAGCAATCAATTCTAGGGGTGCATCTGGTGGTATTCTGGTGTTCTGGGACAACAGACTGGTGAAGTTGGTTGGCTTGGAAGAAGGCCTATTCTCAATTTCGTGTCAGTTCAAGAATTGTGTGGATGGAATAGTGTGGGTGTTCACTGGAGTTTATGGGCCGGTCTGCAATAGAGATAGAGAGGATTTTTGGGAGGAGCTTGGGTCAATTAAAGGGTTATGGGCTGATCCTTGGTGCGTGGGAGGGGATTTCAACCTGGTAAGGTATCCAGAAGAGCGCAGTAGGGGAGGTGGGCTCACTACCTCAATGAGGAGATTCTCAAAAGTGATAGAGGATTTGGAGTTGAGGGATTTTCCTTTGAGGGGCCCGTTCACATGGAGAGGTGGCTTGAATAATCAGGCCCAGTCTAGGCTTGACCGATTCTTAGTAACGGATAGCTGGGACAGCCTTTTCAATGGGGTTGTGCAGGGAATTCTACCCAGACCAGTCTCGGATCACTTCCCAGTTCTCTTAGAAGGAGGAGGTTTGAAGCGGGGACCTTCCCCTTTCAGATTTGAGAATATGTGGTTGGAGGAGGAGGGATTCAAAGACAAGATAAAGAAGTGGTGGGGGAGCTTAAAATTTACAGGAACTTCCAGCTACATTTTAGACGCTAAATTAAGGGCCCTTAAAAATATTTTGAAGGTGTGGAATAAAGAAGAGTTTGGGCTCATTGAAACTAAAAAGGGCGATGCCCTTAGGTAGGTTGAGTTTTGGGATGAAATGGAGAAACATGCAGCTTTAAATTTGGAAGAATGCGAAGCAAGAAATGAAGCCAGGGAGTCCTACAAGTCTTGGGTGATGAGAGAGGAGATTTCTTGGAGACAGAAGTCAAGGGAGTTGTGGCTGAAGGAGGGGGACAATAATACCAGATATTTTCATAGGATGGCAAATGCCCATGGAAGGAGAAACTGGCTGTCCAAACTGAAAGTTGATGGCTGCTGGCATTCAGAGGAAAATAATTTGAAAAACAGTGTGGTGGGGGCTTTTCAAAAGCTGTACTCTGAAGAAGAGGGGTGGCGCCCTAGCATTGATGGGCTGTCCTTTTCGGAGTTAGGTAGTAGTGAAGCTGAGGGGCTGGAAATTCCTTTTTCGGAAAAAGAGGTGTTTGCAGCTCTTTCTGATCTTGGCAAAGACAAAGCCCCGGGGCCGGATGGTTTTACTATGGCGTTTTGGCTTTTTTGTTGGGATGTGGTGAAGGTTGAGATTATGGGCTTTTTTAGAGATTTTTATGATAGGAGCAGATTTGTTAAATCTCTAAATGCCACCTTCTTGGTTCTAGTCCCTAAGAAGGGAGATGCTGAAGATTTGAAAGATTTTAGACCGATTAGCCTTATGGGAAGCCTTTACAAGTTGTTGGCCAAGGTGTTGGCAAATAGAATCAAGAAGGTGATAGGAAAAGTGATTTCGGAACCCCAAAATGCATTTGTGGAGGGTAGACAAATTCTTGATGCTATATTGATTGCAAATGAGGCTGTGGATTCTAGGTTGAAAAGCAATCAAGGAGGTGTGATGTGCAAGCTGGATATAGAGAAGGCCTATGATCATGTGTGCTGGAATTTCTTGTTGGCAGTGCTGAAAAAAATGGGCTTCGGGGAGAGATGGATTAAATGGATAGAGTGGTGTATCTCCACTGTAAGATTCTCTGTTCTTATAAATGGTACTCCTTCTGGGTTTTTTCAAAGTTCAAGGGGTTTGAGACAAGGAGATCCCCTCTCCCCTTATCTATTTGTGATAGCTATGGAGGTGTTTAGTTGCTTATTGAGAAGGGCTATTAGTGGGGGCTTTCACTCAGGGTGGAGTGTAAGAGGCCAGGGTGGAGAGGGGTCTCTGATTTCTCACTTGCTTTTTGCGGATGACACCTTGGTGTTTTGTGAGGAGTCTCAGGATCAGATGACGCATCTTAGCTGGCTTCTCATGTGGTTTGAGGCGTGCTCAGGGTTGAGAGTTAACTTGGAGAAGAGTGAGCTTATCCCGGTGAGGAGGGTGATTGGCATATAGGATTTGGCTTTGGAGTTGGGTTGTAAAGTGGGCCGTCTGCCTTCCTGTTATTTGGGTCTGCCTTTGGGGGCTCCCTTCAAATCAGAGGTTGTTTGGAATGGTGTTGAAGAGAGGTTTCGGAAAAGGTTGGTTATGTGGAAGAGACAGTATATATCGAAAGGAGGAAGACTCACCCTAATCCGGAGTACTCTATCTAGCATGTCTGTCTACTTCATGTCTCTCTTTTATCTGCCCAGAAAAGTAAGGTTGAGGCTAGAGAAGATTCAGAGGGACTTCCTGTGGGGGGGAGGAGCTCTTGAGCAGAGGCCCCATCTTGTAAAGTGGAGCTTGGTTTGTTTAGAAAGAAAGAAGGGAGGTTTGGATGTGAGAAATCTGGCTTGGATGAATAAAGCTCTCTTGGGTAAATGGAATTGGCGCTTTGCCATTGAAAATGGGGCTTTGTGGAAGCAAGTAATCAGTGGCAAATATGGGGTTGAGGAGGGGGGTTGGTGTACTCGGGTCATAAGTGGGAGGAATGGTGTAGGGCTTTGGAAAGCTATTAGAAAGGAATGGTTGGGTATGTATAGCAGTTTAGCCTTCCGCGTGGGTAGTGGTAGGAGAGTGAGATTCTGGAATGATATATGGTGTGGTGATGAGCCTCTCTGCGAGTTTTTCCCTTCTTTATTTGCCATCTCCTTAGCTAAAGATGTCTGGGTGTCGGAGGTGTGGAACTCAGATGATGAAGGGGAGGCTTGGACCCCTATTTTCTCAAGAGCGCTTAATGATTGGGAAATTGAGATGGTGGAGCGGTTTATGCTAAAGATCCAAGCCTTTAGGGTGCAAAGAGAGAATGAGGATAATGTGGTGTGGACAGGTTCTAGCAGTGGAGTTTTCTCAGTCAAGTCGCTTTATTCTATGCTGGAGCCTGAAGGATCTGCTTTGTCCCCCTTTGGTAGTATTTGGAGAGCAAAGGTGCCTCCCAAGGTTGCTTTCTTCGCTTGGGAAGCTTCCTGGGGCAAGATCTTAACTTTGGAGCAGCTCCAGAGGAGGGGGTATTCTTTGGCAAATAGGTGTTTTCTATGTCTTTCTGAAGTAGAGACGGTGGATCACCTTCTACTCCATTGTGTTAAGACGAGGGCATTGTGGAATCTTCTCTTCTCTCTTTTTGGAGTGGCTTGGGTTCTTTCAGGTTCAGTTAAGGATACTCTCCTTGGGTGGCATGGAGCGTTTGTGGGGAAAACTCGAAAAAAGGCGTGGCAAATGGCCCCTTTATGTATATTTTGGACAGTATGGAAGAAAAGAAATTTGTTGGCGTTTAGGAATGAAGGGTTTTCTCTCCAAAGGCTGAAATATTCTTTTGTATGTAATCTTTGGTCTTGGGTTAGGGTGTTTATAGTTTTGAGCCCTTATTCTCTTGTTAGCTTCATTGAGTGGCTAGGCTCTAAGTAAGGGTAGGGGTTTTTTCCCTTCCTTGTTTTAGAGTCTGTGGGTTGCTTTTGTATGCTCCCTGTATACCTAGAGGGCAATAGTTTGGTGTTCCCTCTTTCTGATTTATATAATTTTCTTTATCTATCAAAAAAAAAAAAGATAAGAGATAAAAGAAGACAAGAAAAGAAAAGAAAAGAAAACCATTGACAATCATACTAAGATTCCTAGGCAATCACACAAAGGGTTCCTAGGCAATCTCACTTAAGAGAAGGTGGTCATACCTTCTAAAAAGCTAGACAGCTACTAAGGTCTCAATAAACTCTGTTAATAAACTTAAAAAATTGTATAGGTTTTTATAGACCTATAGAATTCCTTTTCCGAGTAAGATTAAAATTCTATTTCTTAATAGAAATATGACTTCTTTTCTTCATCAAATTAAAAGTTAAAACAAATAGAAATTTGACTAGCCATGAAAACCAATCCTAATCAAAAAGGGGCCTCCAACCAAACTACAAAAAAATTTAAATTACTAAACTACCCATAATGAATTTTTTTTTCCCTTTCTTTCTTCAAAGGGTGCTTCCAAAATTGTTCCCCATCAATTCACTATCACCCCTCCTCAAACCAAGAGTCCAATTGAAAGAGATTAGGAAATTATCCTCTAAAGTCATGTTTGAGACAGCGTTCAACTTTTGAGTTTAGCAATAGAAAAAGTAAAAATAAAAGTAGAAATAATTATTACTATAGTACCATTGAATTTTATACTGACAAACTGTATTCTTAAAGAATGATTATAACATTTTTAAAAAAAATTAATTAAATAAAGACCTGTTTTCGACATTGCATTTAAGGAAATGCATAAGTCTCCTTAATTCTCCAAAATGTGGATGAGTCACATAGGGCAGTATGGGGCCCATGGTTGAGAGTTTAATCCAAATACCCTTCCAAAGAATGTTTGACCTTCAGATGCTGCTTTTAGGGCTTAAACTCCTTTTCACGATCAGAGAAATCAGCCCTAGAACAGAACGTCACCTCTTCATACAATAGAAACTATTACCTTACTGCTCTTCCAGACACTCTATCTCTAAAAACTTGGAGGAAAACAGGTTCCTGGGAGCGTTCAACAATGTCCTGGAAACCACCAGAACATTCAGTCCATACAGCCCCATTCCAAGAACTTGAGCCCCACAATCCACATCAAAAACATCCTCCCTTTACCTGTCTTCTATCTACCCCCTAAACCTTTGACAGCCCTATTATACAAAACTGATAGAGCTGGTACACCCTCCCTCAATACTATTAGTCAAGCAATTACCCAAATGGAATCCATCTTTGAATTCCCACTGCTTGTTTCAATCTGCTTGAGAATGAGCCCTCCAACCCACTGGGAGCTTTGCCTGAAAAACAGCTTTCTAATTCAGAGCACACTTAAAACTCTCCTGCTCCATGGTAAATTGACTGAGCTCCCAAACCATTAACCACCAACTGCCTCTTGACCCAATGAACTACCACTGTCCAGATAGACTCTAACCTATCTCCAAAACCCATTTCATGACATGAAACTCTCCTAATCCCTGGCCCCCTCAAGATGCTCCATTCTACATGGATATCATGGCCAAGAATTTTTAGAAAATGTCAATTAAAAGGCCTAAACATTCAGTGACTTACATAAAGCATAAAAGATCACTTATTTATGTTCTCATTGCCCAAGGTATTGACAAAAGAAGGCTGCTAGAAGTATATAGGAGCACAGCCTACATTCTAAGACAAAATAATATCCCAAAGCAAAAGGATTTCAAGATAAGAGTCAAAGAAGGCAACATTTAAGAGTATCTTCACCCTAACATATTTTCCCAACCCAAAGGAAGTTCTTTTATTTTGGGAAAATTATGTATCACATGCAGATTTTGCCCCCGATCGTGTAAGTTCACTTCTTTTTTTTCTCATTTCTTTATATAGGCACACCATGCTTTATTTCTTTGTAATATATGTACATAGTACATACATGCGCATGCACACACACATTTGTATACATACATATATTTATGTGTACACACACATACATGTTTGTTATCAAGTAGAAGCATTTATACAGATAACCTCTTAATTCTTCACTCTCTTCTCATCTCACAAGCTCACTCTCCTATCACTTACTCTTCATCTGAATCATTCAAAATATCTTTACTGGTTCCGATCAATCAGAAGATGAAGCCAACAAGATGAAAGGTGGGAGTAGAGAAGGGGATCAGTAGGTTATGAGGATCAAGGTTGGTCCTATCAGCAATAGTTGATGCCACTATTCAGAGCCCTCCTTTTCTGTTTTCTTCATTGTAATTTTGATCAGATAGGACTCTCACTCCCCTCCACCCCATGCCTTTTTCTGTTTTCTTCAGTTTAATTTGGTTCAGAAAGGAAAATGGGCACATGTAATACCAAAAAGAACTCAAACCATAAAGGCAGAAGGTACAGATATTGCCAAGATCAGGAAAAAGGTCTCTCTCTCTGCCTCCTCTCCCTCTCCCTCTCCCTCTCTCTATCTCTCCTGTTTTCCTCTTCCTCCCCCCCCTCCCTCCCTCCCTCCCTCTCTCTCTACCCCCTATTTTCCTCTTCCTCTCTGCCCCTCCTGTTTTCTTGATTTTAATTTTGATCAGATAGGAAAATTGGCATATTTAATACCAAGATGAATATAACCATGAACATAGAAATCAGGAAAATGGCTCACAGTTGCTAATAAAAGACAACATTACGAACATGCAAATCAGTTCTCTCAGAAAAGCAATCAGTCTCTGTGCGAGGATAGCTGATGAAACCAGCTTGGTACAGATCCTCCGCCACCTGGGGGGAAAGGAATAGAGAGGACATGTCAGGCTGGAAATTTATGACAAATTTCCACTACATTAAATCCAAGTCAGTAAAAACAGTAAAAAGACAATAACAAACATCATATAAGACGGTGGGTTTTTTTTTTATGAGAACCTAGATAATTGCATTTAACAGATATAAAGCTGCCAGAACAAAGAAAAGGGGAACAAGGACAGCATTGTGTCACAGGATGCTTCAAATGACCCTCCCATTGGGCTTATATAGGAGGAGGGAAGCTTCTGGAGACTCCTGGAGACTCCCACACTTAGCCATTAGTGGGAAGAGTGTGGAAGGTTCTAGAAATGTCTAGAGAAGTCCACACATTTCTACACTATGGTAGAAGGCGTGAGAAGAGTCTAGGGCTTTCTAGAGAATTCTAGAAGTCTCTTGTACATAAGCTTGTACATAGAATAGTCTAGGGAGTTCTAGAATGTTCTTGAATTGTAAGGAACCCTCCAAGGTTCTAGAGAGTTCCATTGGTGCCTATAAATAGGTGAGGGCCTCATTTGGCCAAGACACCACCCAAACCACCCAAACCACCCAAAACCACCCAAATCACTTCCTAACCAAGCAAGTGAGCTTCCAAGCACTTGTAAAGGTTTCCTTGAGTTAGTGAAAGCTTCCATTCTTTAAAGAGTTGCCTACTAAGCTTCTTAAGCTTGTGAGTCGCGAGTGTCTTAACCGAGCAAGCTAAGCATTGGGGAGTAAGGCTGACTTAGCAAGATCAAACGTCTTGACTTGCCTAAGTGCCGCACGAGCTTAGTGAACGACTAAGTCCGTGACAATTGGCTACCTTTTCTTCTGGTGAGAATGACTTAAATAGTAACTTAACAAATCCGTGGAAGCAATAAAGGGAAAACATGTTACCACAGAAAATCAATTGAGTCATGATGACATATGGTAATTTGAAATATTTCCATACATCCCATGAAAACCACCAATTTTATATATCACAAGGTACATAAAATCATCAGCTACGATAGTTTACTCATCTGGAAAATAAAAAATGACAGCAGCATTAACAGTAACTCATGCTGCTAAAAATTTTGAAGGCTCTGACAAGACAAGGAGAAACAGGTGACTCAATAGACACACAACATAAAGTTGTGATGAGAGAAAAAATTTGCCAAGAAAGAAAATTAACTTAGTCATGGTGGCATATTGCAGATCTGAAATATTTCTAGACATCCAATGTCATCGTCAATTTCATATATCCTGAGACAAAGAGCTCTGGTTTGTAATTACATAAATCAAGCTGAGATGGTCTACGCATGTGGAACACAGGACTGACATCATCACTAAAAGTTAGTCAACTAATAAAGTATTGAAGGCTCTAAAAGGACAAGGAGAAATAGAAAGTGACAAGTAGAGGTAAGGAGAAAAGATAAGATAATATGTCCCACATACACACACACAAGCTGTGGATTGTATGGATATGAAGCAAACCTAGGATATTTTTTTTTGATAAATAAGCAAGCATTAGATTAAAAAGGCAAAAAGCCATAAGGCATACAGGGAGTATACACAGCAGCCCAACACAAAGAAAACAAAAAGACAAACACCCTCACCAGCCCTTAAGTGGACGCTAGCCACTCCAAAAAGCCTAACAGAGATAAGGACTCCTCACCAATGTACACACGAGCCCAACTCCAAAGAGTGCAAACAAAAGAATTTTTGAGCTTTTGTATAGCTAAGGACCCCCCCCTTAAAAGATAACCTATTCATTTCTTTCCAAACCGTTCAAAAAATACACAACGGTATGGAATTCCAAATTTTTTTCCTTTTCTTACCCACAAAAGGGCCTTTTCAACTGAGTAAAACCTCTTTAACGGTATCTCGGAACACCCACAGAACCCCGAACAAGGTGAGAATGATCTCCCAGAGAACCCTAACAATTGTACAGTGTAAAAGAATATGCTTTACAGTTTCTTCTTCACAGCCACACAAAAAGCACCGATTAGGGAGCTGCCATCCCCTTTTTTTAAGCCTATCCTGGGTGAGAATCTTCCCCCAAGTAGCTTCCCACGCAAAAAAAGCAGCCTTGGTTGGAACCTTGTCCACCCAGATGTTCTTCTTCGGGAAAGCGATATCAATGGGAGCGACCAGCAGCAGGTAAGCGTCTTTAACCCCAAAAATACCACTCCCCCCGCCTTTCCAATAAACTGAATCCTCCTCTAAAGTAATTCTGCAGTCCCTCAACAAATTCAGCAACTCTCCTATCAAATCCAACTCCCAATCGTTGAAATCTCTAGAGAATCTAAGATCCAACCACCTTGACCAAAACTAGAGTCCCACACTTCATTAATTGTTGCATTCTTTTGGTCCGCCAAAGAAAATAACTGGGGGAAGGTTTGGGACAGCGCTACATTGCCACACCAATGATCTGTCCAAAACTTAACTTTAGTCCCTTTACCAACTTTAAACTGAAACTTATCCCAACACCAGCAAGCCTCCTTCATAAACTCCTTCCAAACCCCCACCTCATACGACCCACGCACCTCATTAGTCCTCCACCCAAGGCCCTCTTGGCCATACTTTACCACCAGCACCTTCTTCCAAAGATTATCTTTTTCAATGGCAAATCTCCACACCCATTTCCCCAACAAAGCCTTGTTCAAGACAGCAATCTTCCTTAAGCCTAGACCACCCTTCTCCTTTTGGGTGCAAACAACCTCCCAATTGATCAAGTGGACTTTCCTTTCCAAATGTCCCCTACTCCAAAGGAAGTCTCTTTGTAACTTTTTCAGCCTTTTAGCAACAATTTTGGGCATTCGAAAAAGGGAAAGCTGGTAAATAGGCATGCTGGCCAGCGTGCTCTTAATAAGGGTGATTCTCCCACCCTTGGAGATATACTGACTTTTCCACAGGGCTAGTCTTCTCCTCATTCTCTCTTCCACCCCATCCCAAATGGAAGGCGTCTTGTGATAGGCTCCTAAGGGCAGTCCCAAATAAACAGTGGGCAAAGACCCCACCCTACACCCTAGCTCCACTGCCATATCCTCAATTTCAGCCACCTCACCAACTGGAATTAGCTCACTTTTGGCCAGATTGATCCTTGAAGCAAACCTAAGATATTGAAAGGTTGACTCAATGTCTAGGGCATAATCTCTTCTTAAAAGGACATGTCCTCTCTTGGATTTTCCGTTGTGACTTTACCCTTCAGGATCAAAATTTATGAAGATGCCATTGCTCATACTCTCTTCCATTTGTGGCTCACCAACTAGCCCTTCTCTGAAAAAATGACTGAGCTAACTTGCTTTCACCTCTAAAGCATAACAATGATGGGATGTCAACATCAGGGTTGATCTCAAAAGTCTAAGTTGAAACCATGACCCCAAATCTATAAGCTAAGCTAAAAGTCCAAGCTGTTCTGGCCTATTTCTCATCCTTCTAAATGAAGCAACATCTTATTCTGAAAAATGCACCTCTCCACCCCCAAAGCCTGCACTCAAAGAGGAGCTCAAGGGGCAGGCACTTCCTCAAAAATGGAAAGTCCCAAGTTTGAGTCTGAGGATTACTCAGCACACAGTTCATGAAGTCAATCATTAATCAAATTTTCCAATGCTATGTATTTCTGGTTTACAAAATTTTCAATTTCCCATATAAAGCTGCCCAACCAGGTCAATTTTATTGAGCCATTCCTTCATTTGACAATTGATGAGGTGAATTACCAATTTTTCTCCCTTCAGACAAAGATTTTGCTCTTGCCTCCTTGTTGGAGATGCTTCATGTCTATTGGCCAATTTGACCGCCTTCAACAAGAAGTTCCTGAATTGGAGTTGTGTCCATTTCTATTCCTATGTCAGAAATTTAAGTTTATCATCTCCTAGGTGCTCTGAGGGTTAACTTCACCTATTCTTTCAATCAAAGAAGTTGTCAATGGTTTTATACTTTATTGCATGATCTGAATGTTTATGGTCTATCATCTCTGGTCTTATGGAGTAACCCTTCTTTTGCAACATATCATAAAATATTGGTCTTATTGTGCATCTTATCTCATTTTATCGTATGTCCATGAGACATCACTCTGATAGTTTTCAACTTTCTGCCATTTCTCAAATGCAATCTACACCTCTCTCAGGCCTGCTCAACTATCCTTAGTTCTTTCTGCCCATGAATACTTGAAGCCTGGAAAAGAAGATTGTGGTTGTCTCCACTACAGGCCCTTGGTTTCAAAGTAGGCAATTCCATTGCATCTGCTATGCATTCTTGGGAAGGCATTCTTATTACCGACGGTCCCACTAGGCATGCCAAAATCATACAACACTTGCAATTTATGCCTCAAGTTATA
Organism: Vitis rotundifolia; assembly: GCA_030254885.1. Classification (NCBI taxonomy): domain Eukaryota; kingdom Viridiplantae; phylum Streptophyta; class Magnoliopsida; order Vitales; family Vitaceae; genus Vitis; species Vitis rotundifolia. The sequence goes on from CM058154.1 coordinate 22,552,556, forward strand.
GGAAAGGAAATATTTATAATTGGGTGATTAATTCCATCTCAAGGTTTGACAGTTGACTGATGACTACCAACTTGTGACAAAGCAACGTACTATTGAATGATGGTCCAAAGAAAAATGCTATGGGAATTGATCAAGATTGAATTTGCCTCAATGGTTGAGGAATTTAAAAGTCACCAAGCAGTGTAAAAAAACTCAAAGCCAAGAATATGAGTAACATGAAAGTTTAACAGAATTCAGTTTCACTTATATGGCATACAAGGGGGTGATTAATGCAGAGTGGATAATGTAGAGGAATTGATTTCAAAGTTTGGTTGTAAGGTGGGAAATCTCCCTTCCTCTTACTTGGGGCTACCATTGGGTGCTCCGTTTAAGTCCATGTCAGCTTCAGATGGAGTGGAAGAGAGGTTTCACAAGACGTTGACCACATGGAAAAGACAATAAATTTCTAAAGGAGGGAGAATCACCCCGATTCTAAGCACTTTGTCTAACTTGCCCATTTATTTCATGCCTTTGCTTTGCATGCCAAGGATGGTTAGATTGAGGTTAGAGCATATTCAAAGGGACTTTATGTGGGGAGGTGGGGCTCTTGAGTGGAAACCTCATCTAGTAAGGTGGGGGAAGAGTGGACAATGTAGAGGAATTGGCTTCAAAGTTTGGTTGTAAGGTGGGAAGTCTCCCTTCCTCTTATTTGGGGTTGTTTTTTGGTACCCCGTTTAAGTCCTTGGCAACTTGGAATGGAGTGTACAAGAGGTTTCGCAAAAGGTTGGCCATGTGGAAGAGACCATACATTTCTAAAAGAGGAAAATCACCCTAATTCGAAGCAATTTGTCTTAGCTTGTCCATTTATTTCATGTCTTTGCTTTGCATGCCAAGGATGGTTAGATTGAGGTTAGAGCAAATTTAGAGGACTTTCTATGGGGAGATGGGGGTTTTGAGCAAAAACCTCATCTAGTAAGGTGGGTAACTATTTTCTTAGACAAAAAGAAAGGGGGATTGTCTTTCTACACTCAATAAGGCACTCCTTTGTAAATGGAGTTGGTTTTTTGCGAATGAGAGAAGGGCCTTTTGGAATAAAGTGATTAGTGGGAAGTATGAGAAAGAAAGAGAGGGGGTGGTGTTCTAGGAAGTGAGGGAAGGCCATGGAGCAGGGTTGTGGAAAGCGATAAGGAAAGATTGGGACCTTGTTAGGAGTAGACTTTCCTTCTTGGTGGGCAACAGGCGAAGGGTGAAATTTTGGAAGGATAAATGGTGTGAGGCTACACCTTTGTGTGTTTCCTTCCCTTCTTTGTTTGCTTTAGCCATTTCCAAGGACAGGTGAGTGAAGGATGTTTGGAATTCCTTAGTAGTAGGAGGGAGTTGGAGCCCTAACTTCTTTAGGCCTTTTAAAGACTAGGAGGTGGATGATGTGGAGAGTTTTTTGTTGTGTCTACATGAGAAGAGAGTGTATAGAGATGAGAAGGACAGGGTGTTTCGGACAAAGACAAAAAACGGCAAATTCACAATTCAGTCTCTCTACAACGCCTTGGAGCCAAGCAACTCAATTTCTTTTTCAATGAAAATCATTTGGAATTCATGGGTTCAACCTAAAGTGAGCTTCTTTGCTTGGGAAGCAACATAGGGAAAAGCTTTAACCTTAGACCAAATTCAAAAAAGAGAGTGGTCCTTAGCGAATAGATATTATCTTTGCCAAATGGGTGAAGGTCCATAAATCATATCCTTCTCCACTATGTAAAGACAATATTTTTTTTTAGAGATGTTCTTTACTCTTTTAGGGGTGTCTTGGGTGCTTCCCTCATCAATTAAAGAGAAATCACTGGGTTGGCATGGTTCGTTTATGGGCAAAAAGTGCAAGAAAGTTTGGAGAGCAAGTTCCTTATGCATCTCTTGGACGGTTTGGAAGGTAAGGAATAAAATTGCTTTCAAAGATGGCGTGCTTTCCATCCAAAAGTTAAAAGGCTCTTTTGTTTTGCTTTCTTAGGCAGGGATTAAGATGTTTGTAAATGATGGTCCTTCGATGCTAATTAGCTTCATTGATTGATTGGGCTCTCATTGAGGGTGGGGTTATTGTAGCACCTCCTTTTTACAGCTTCTTTTTTGTTTGAGCCGTGTGGGGGTGGGTGTATTTATCTTGTATACCTTGGATCACTCTGTTGGCACCTCTTTTTAATATATATACTCTTCTTTATTTATCAAAAACAAAAGGGGGTGATTAGTAACAATTACAAAGACAGGCCTACAGCTACCAATTGCAGCTATTGACCATGCTAACATTAGATATGGTACTTCTACTCCTAAGATAAAGATTAACAGAAGAATCTGGGTTAAATAATCGGTTGAAGACTTGAAACTTTGACTATTTATAGCAGAATCCAATAACTGCTTCTGACCATGTATCCCAACTCTCAATTTCTCTTATCAAATCAAGCTCTTCTGGCTATTGCCACTATCTTTATAACAATTCTCGCATGCAGATTACCAGCTACATTTGCACATTCCCTTCATGCATCATAACAAGGAGCTGAGGGATTTTAATGTGTAAATAGAAGCAGAACTTTGTTCAATAAGGCTATAATCAAGTTTTAAATTTTAAACTTATTCAGATTTCCAAGGTCATTGTGTTCTGGGTGTGTGTGTTTAGGGGTGGGAGTGTGAATGAAGTTAATTTCACCTGTCTAAATTACCAACTAAAGTCAGAGATTAAAACTTGTTTTTAGAGAATGAAACTATAAATTACAAACCTCTGAATTTAAAATACAAACTGACATTTTTGCAAGAATGACTTCTTGATAAGCAAATAAGAGCTTACAAAATGAACAGCAGAAAGAGCGAGCACCCATGTACACTTGATATATACACAAATTTGGAGGGATGATGGCATGCATTGGAAAGACAATGTAAATATGTATGTATTTGTGTGTGTGTATTAACAAAGCATGAAACATGTAAAAATCTAATCAAGAATTTTTTTAGTCCCAACTGCTTGCCTTCATGGTGTGTTCAGAACTCATGTGGAAGTATCTCGATGCACGCTTTTCAAGCTCAATAGTATTTAAAGGATGTGGAGGATACTTCAGCTTCTCCTGCTGTCTAACTTTTGTGACCTAAGTGGCAAAGAGAAAGTTAAATGCTCAAAGGAGTTAGCAAGAACTTCTCTTTAAGATTACATTTGGCAAAGAATTTCTGTACGACTCACAGTTGCAGTAGGTTCCTGAACACACATCTCATATATTATAACAGCACAAGTATAATCAAATAGATGTCCACGCCTGTCAAAATAATAAAATCAATGAGTTCAAAGCCTTTAAACACTGAAAAATAGAAAAGTGAAAAACTCTATGCCCCAACAGCATTCACAACTCACATCCAATTGAAAGTAGAAGTGCCTTCATCTGATTTGTGAGAACAGTTGATTGTCCAGAACTCTTCAGGCTCATGTGACTGTATCTCCCAATACCTTTCAACAACAAAGCCAAGCGTAGGGAACTACAGTGGAAAAGGAGGTATTATGACCAATGTATAATGATTGCACATTCTATTGGCAACCGTGAATTTTTCGTTTATGTAAAATTAAGGTAGCTAACTGTTCCTAACCTGACAAGGACCGTAACTTAGAACAAGATTTCTATCATCAGCAACAAAATCAAGAACAAATGCATCTCTCAACAGCATGGTCTGAAACCTAGTGAAAGAAGCACCAATCCGAAGATCTATTTCCTGCAGAAGAGTTGGAATCAATTTCATTTCCCAGCACAGAGAAAAGACTATAAAAAGATGGAAAAATATTATAGCACGAATAGACGGCCCTCTCCACCCATGAATCAAAAAATGATATAGTAAAAGCAATATAAATGCATACAGAGGAACAAATAAAAAATCCAAAACAAAAGGAGTAAAAATTTATTTGAATTATGAAATATTGTGTATTAACAGTAATGTAAACATAAAAAACTCAGAAAGTCCTACTTGAGTGTGGAAAAGTACTCACTTGCCTAACATCCACTGCATCAGCAAACAATTGATTAGGTCGAACAAGATTCTGCACAGATTCATGGATATCCCTGAAACTCCCAAGATCACACATCAAAAAGGCTGAACTCAAGAAGAAAATCGAAGTTAAGGAACAAAATGTTACTGTTATCTAAAACCTACCTGTCAATTAAAGCAGAGAAACGAGCCCTCCACACATCAAGATGACGATTCACCTGTGTGCAAACCTCAAGCACTTCAAATGCAATGTTTTCTCCCTCTCTATCACAATCAAGCCACAACACAAGCCACTGGCACTTCCTAGCTTCCTCCTCCAAGGTCCTCTTGATATCCAATTTGTCCTAAATGAAAGACAATGGATCCATGTCAATACATTCCCTATCAGCCTAAATCAGTTTGATATCTAACACTGGCCTATTACATAGCAGCTTAAACTTGAATTAATTACTAGCTTAACATTGCATCAAAACCTAGTTTTTTGGGACATCATGAATTCAAACCCTTGTGCTAGTTCATTTCCCATTTGCTGCAAATGAGGCAGGGTATTGAGCGTATAGCCTAAAGCGCATTTGATAATTGATATCCATTATCAGCTCATTACTTAACTGCTTAAACTTTTGGGCCAACTAGCGGCTTAGCATAGTAAGAACCTAGCTTTTCCAGCAGTCATGAATACAAACCTTACTGTTTGTTTATTTCTCCCTCATTGCACATGAGGAGGGGTGTTAAGGCTTTAGCCTAAAAGTCAGTTTGATATCCATTATTGGTTGATTGCCTTGACTAGTGGCTTAACAAGGTAACAAGGTATCAGAGCCTACAGTTTCAGAAGTTCATGAATTCAAATCCCACAGCTTGTTCGCCCTAAGTCGCCTTTCAGACCAATCCAGCCTCACATTTCCCCAACCAAAAAAGGAAAGCCCTAATTCACCGGAAACAAACAGATGTAGGTAGCCTCAAAAAAAATCTCAAATCGATGAAAAGAAACAGACCTCGGGAACGAACTTGCGGACAGGAGCGTGGTAGAGGTGGGCAGGATCACAGGAGTGCCACTTGCGGAAGCGGTCTTCGAACTCGAGCTCCATGAGGTGGCCAATGACGGAGGTGACCACCATTTGGCAGTGTTGGCCGCGAATGGAATAATTGAACTCGAAGAGCTTGTTGTAGCGGGACCTTCCTTCCCTCACCCTTAGCCCTTGATTCCTTGACAGTATGGTCGCCACCGCCTTCGCCACCGACGGCTTCTCCGCCACGTTCAGCACCTTCATGCCGCCTATGCTCGCCCTCCAATTTTCCCGCCGTTTTGATTTGAGAGGGACGTTTCTCAAGGAAAACTTATAATTACACCCACCCAGGTTATCATACCCCTCTAAATTATTAATTGAGAAATTAAAACACCTTTAAGAGTGTTTGAAACTACACTTCTAAATACTCTCAAGGATGTTTGAAACTATTCTTCTAAACTGTATATCTAGTGTCCTAAGTGTTAGGATAAAAGCATAATATAATGTAACAATAATAAATTTATTATTTATTAATAAGATTTCAACTTCTAATTTTATCTATTCTATTAATGTATTATAATTTTTTAGTATTTTGGTATTGCATTTCTTGCATTGTACATGATTTAGGTGCCTTAAGAGTTGCATAGAAGATTTGAGTTATGGATTCCTTGTAAGTAAATGATTTCGTTATAGTATTATTGTAATTTAAGTTTGCCAATTATCAGAATTTATTTTCTTTTTTCTTTTCATTTAAATGCGTCACTCTTAATGAATAGATTGTAGTACTCTAATAGTCATTAACTCATTGCGTGATGGATAAATTTCTTCTTTTCTTCCTCTTTTTCCTTTTTTGATTTCAATGTTTGTAATTCGATTTGGCCAAATATATATATTACATCAACCATTTTTAAAATTTAAATTAATTTTAAAGACTTTCTAAAAATCAAATTTACTTTACGACATGTTCAACAATGTCTTAATATGACCATGTATTTATCTTTCAAAATTTTGGACCAATAAAGTGGACAGTATCTGCTATGGTCAATCATATTTTCTTTAAGGCTGGGGTAGTTGTATGCTATGAATTGAGATATTCCTACTTAGCTTTGAAAAATAAAAAGGAGGGCCAACTTTTCCGGATGATAATGGGGGGGACTAAACTAATGAATTAACTGTCAATTTCAGTTATTGAATGTTATCTTTTCAAAGGTAGGCCAGCCTTTTGTGTGATCAAGAGGGAAAAATGGCCAGGCCATGAGATTGATATTCAAACGCAGAAGTCAATCTCAAACAGTGTTGAACCTCGCAGTGAGTCTTCAATTGAGCTCAATTCTCCCGTCTCCATTCCATCATGGATTTGCTCACCCATTTCCTAGCATTCGCAGGGCTTTTTCTGGGTTTGTTGTTTTGGTATAATCGATGGAGAGTTAGGACACTCACTCACAATAGTAAGGGCTTATCAGCCCCAAAACCCCCTGGTGCCTGGCCAATCATAGGTCATCTGCATCTCCTAAGTGGCCGAGTCCCAATTTTCCGAACCCTTGCAGCCATGGCTGATAAGCACGGCCCTGTGTTCATGATCCAACTAGGGATGCAGCCCAGCGGTAGTGGTCAGTAGTCATGAGGCTGTTAAGGAATGCTTCACTACCAACGACAAGGTTTTTGCCTCACGCCCACGTTCAAGCGTGTCAAAGCTCTTGGGTTACAACTATGCAGGGTTTGGCTTTGCACCTTACGGACTGTTTTGGCGTGAGATGCGCAAGCTATCGGTGGTGGAAGTTCTATCTGCTCGTCGCCTCAATGAATTGAAGGATGTACGGATTTCTGAATTGGATGCTTGCATCAAAGACTTGTACTCACTTGGCAAACACAACAACTGGATCAGTCCAATAAAAGTGGTTATAAGTGAGTGGTTTGAACACTTGACATTCAATTTCGTTCTTAGGATGATTGCTGGGAAGAGATATTTTGATAACGCGGTCCATGGAAATGAAGAGGCAAGGGGTGCTATAATAGCTATTAAGAAATTCCTGTCTCTATCTGGGGCCTTTGTTCCATCAGATGTGTTCCCATTTCTTGAACGGTTGGATTTGCAAGGCTATTTGGGCTCCATGAAGCTTGTTGCAGAGGAATTGGACTGTCTTGTAGGAAGTTGGGTAGAAGAACATGTTATGAGGTTAAAGAGTGAGCCCGGAAGCAGGCATGACTTCATTGATGTACTGCTATCAGCAGTCCAAGACACCTCCATGTTCGGCCACACCCGTGAAACTGTTATCAAGGCAACAATAGTGGTATGTTCTCTTACTGTCACATAAATAGTTTCAATTAATCTTACTAAATAAATACCACATCTGCTAGCTAGTAATTATTATCATATCCTGTGCAAGTAACATAGTGTTTTTTAACTTTAATTTCTTCAAGAGATATATAGATTGAATTGCTAGCTAGGTGGGGTTCATAACCTTGCTCTGTGGCATTCACTTACCTCGCGATTGAACAGGAGTCCATAGTGCACGAATAAGGAGGATTGTTGAAGACTTCATAATTAGATGAAAATTAATACGTATCTAATCCGTTGAAACTGGCATCTTTCAATGATGTAGTCATTGAGGGACTACCAATGAATTCTGATAATGCATCTGTATATATTAGGCACATTAATATATCCTAGGTTCACTTTTTTTTTCTAATAACTTTTTTTTTTGGTTAATTATTTGTTGAAATTTAAAACCATGCATATACAGAATCTCATCGTGGGAGGCTCGGACAGCACATCTATTACCTCGACATGGATCCTGTCTGCATTACTGAATCATAGAGAAGCAATGAAGCATGCTCAGGAAGAGCTAGATCAAAAAGTTGGGAGAAGCAGATGGGTGGAAGAATCAGATATTCAGAAGCTAGATTACCTTCGGGCTATCATTAAGGAGTCCCTAAGGTTATATACAGCTGCTCCCCTATTAGTACCACATGAGGCGACCGAAGATTGTCATGTTTGTGGGTATCACATTCCTAAAGGTACCCGCTTGTTTGTAAATGCATGGAAGTTACACCGAGATCCGCGTGTTTGGTCCAACCCGGAAGAGTTTGAGCCAGAGAGGTTTTTGGGAAGTCATGCAAACCTGGATGTTTTGGGTCATCAATTTGAGCTCATCCCATTTGGGTCTGGTAGAAGGGCTTGCCCAGGGATCAACATGGCTTTGCAAATGTTACACTTGACATTTGCTAGGTTACTTCAAGGATTTGACATGGCCACACCATCAAATGCTCCGGTCGACATGAGTGAAGGGATAAGTTTCACCATGCCTAAGTTAACCCCACTAAGCGTTATGCTTACTCCACGCCTTCCTTCTCACCTCTATTAGTGCTCACACTTGCATGTGTGTGTTACCGGCTGCTCAAGGTATAAACCAGCCACTAGGCTCGTAGATACTTCTATTAATACGATGATGTGATATAAATTTTAATGTAATATTTCCATATGCTATAATTTATAAAATAACAGATTATATATGATACTTTAAAACTTCCAAGATAAATATTAATATTTATGTACATTTATTTGTGTGATGAATACCAATTGATTTTAGGATATCTCTATTTAGTAGGAGTAACAAATAAAAACAAAGAATTTTTCAAATGATGTATATCTTTCTTAAAGATAGAACCTTTTTACATTGAGAAGAAAATTTGTACAAGGAAAGTTTAAAATTACAATCCTCAAGATTGGGTACATACAATTAAGGTACGTGTAGCAAGCAAATTCCTAAAATCATGCAATGAGGTCAAGTATGGAATCTAATTGAATAAAATCTCTAATAGCATGCCAAACAATCTCTCGAGGTACTATGTTGGATGCCTTCCCTCAAATTGATGCTAGGGAATGGACAAGTATCAATTTGTCAACTAAGAATTGTTGTCGTATCTTCGTTTAGGACTTCATAAAGATATCAACAATTTAAAACTCTATGGAAGCATGAGGTAGTGTGATAGTATGATTGGCATACGCATCTCAAATGTAGTGACAATCCGCTTTTGTGTTTAGTTTATTCATGAAGAATAGGATTTGTAGTAATTCGAATGGCACTCATGTTATCAACATATAAAGGTGTGGGATTTGGTTAGCGAAACCTAATACAAATAGCATTTGATGAAGCCAAATAATTTTAGAACAAGTTGATGAGATAGCTCTATATTCTAATCCATAAAAAGATTTAGATTATTATTATTATTATTATTATTATTATTATTATTATTTTGCATTTTCATGAAACAAGAGAACCACCAAGATATACACATGAACCTATATTGGAACGTTGAGAATTAGCATGCCTTGCCTAATCAACATCGCTGTAAGCTTTGAGAATAAAAAGAGATCCAACCTTGGAAAATATCCCATGATCAGAAGTCCTAAGTAAATAGTGAATTATTCTTTTAACTCCTACAAGATGTAAATGATGAGGTTGATGCATAAATTGAGACTCATTAAATTCATAAAATAAGGCATGTTTGATATGGTAATTGTCTAATAAATCAGGTTCCTAACTAATTGTCAATATGTAGTTGGATTCAAAATTAATTCTCCATCCTTATTTGAAAAATTCACATTCATTTCCAAAAGAGTATCCATTGGTTTTGAATTCTCAAGTCCAACCAAAGCAATCAAATCTTTGGTGTATTTATGTTGATTGAAAAAAATATGTGAGTTGAAAGACAAATTTCAAGTCCTAGAAAATAAGTAAGACTCCAAGATCTTTCATATGGAAAGCAAAGCGTAAAAAGGATTATAGCTCTTGAATACCATGACTATTAGTCCAAGTGATGATAATATCATCGACATAAATAAGAGGAATGGTGTACTAACAATAGAACAACGAAGAAACGTGGAAGGATCATTGGAACTATGGTTAAAATCCAAATTATGTAGCGAGTGATGAAATTTAACAAACAATGCACAAAGAGCTTGTTTAAGCCCTTAAAGAGAACATCAAAGACAACATACATGAGTTTTAGAACCATATCTTACTGTGGGCCTTCCATTTTGTCCTCCTAACACATATCCTATTAGATGTTCGTTTAGTACTTTACAGTAATTTCTTGATGGTCCATTACTACTTATGTAGCTTATCTTTTTTAAAATAAGTTATAAAAATTATAATATTTTAATTATTTATAAAATATATTTATTTTAATGTAATTATAAATTTTAAAATAATTTTTTTTAAAAAAAAAAGTTTAAATGAGGCAAAATAGGACGAGTATGAGAATTTCTCATGCCTAACCTGCATCACCCTATTTAATATTTTTAATGGGGAGAGGATGGAAATTATTTCCATTAAATGGGTTGGGTTGGGATGGGGGCGACATGTCTCAAACTTGCCATGATGTCATCCCTACACAACATCCTTGCCTTGCATTCCATGATACTATGAACATGTACATATACAATTTTTACAAGGGCGCATACTAAAATTTAGGTACAATCACGCAGAGGCACTCGTGTGAGTACAATTATTTGAGTTAGCTCTATGCCTCTCTCCATGATATTAATTTTGTTATTAAATCAATGGTTGTAAAAACCTATTTTAATTCATTAATTAATTAGGTTCTAATATTAATTAGGCTGTAAAAACATTATAGTTGTTTAAATGCAGAGTTATAATAAAAATAATCAAATCTAACTATAAAAGCATATTAAGTCTTAAATTAGATTTAAAAAAAGGGGAGGAAAAGAAAAGCTTAACTATAAGAGAATCATTACCATAAAAAGAACATACATGTATGAGCAAGTTAAATTTTCCTACTATATTAAGGAAGGGCAACAAATCATGAGCAATCATGTTACCTCTCTCTATATATCTTATTTCTTTATATTGAAAGATCTCATGTAATTGTATGTGGATCCCATTAATTTAATTTAAATATAATTTTTATTTATTTATTTTATATCTTGGTTTAACTACCAAATTTAATAAGACTTACATTAAAAATCGAATTTAATATCCATATCTTTGTATTTAAAGATCTAGTTTAGTTGTCAATTGATCCCATTAATTCAATCTAAATATATATATTATTTTATAGCTTTGTTCAACTACCTAAGTTTAATCAGACTTACATTAAAAGTCAAATTTAATATTCATATCTTTGTATTTAAAGATCTCGTTTAGTCATCAGTTTATCGCATTAATTTAATTTAAATATAACTTTTTTATTTTATATCTTGGTTTAACTACCTAAATTTAATTGGACTTATATTAAAAATCGAATTTGATCCCATTAATTCAATTTAAGTATAATTTTTTATTTTATATCTTGGTTTAACTACCTAAATTTAATCGGACTTACGTTAAAAGTTGAATTTAATATCCATAGTTTTGTATTTAAAAATCTCGTTGAGTCGTCAATTGATCCCATTAATTCAATATTTATATTTAATCTTACTTACATTAAAAGTTAAATTTAATATCCATATCTTTATATTTAAAGATGTGGTTTAGTGGTCAATCAATCCCATTAATTCAATCTAAATATAATTTTTTATTTTTTATTTTGTTTTAATTACCTAAATCTAATCGAACTTACATTAAAAGTCGAATTTAACATCCATATTTTTGTATTTAAAGATCTCATTTAGTAGTCCGTTCATCCCATTAATTCAATCTAAATATAATTTTTTAATTTATATCTTGGTTTAACTATTTAAATTTAATCAGATTTATATTAAAAGTCGAATTTAAATTTAATATCCATATCTTTATATTTAGAGATCTCGTGTAGTTATAGTCATCGATCCCATCAATTCAATCTAAATATAATATTTTATTTTATATCTTGGAATTATATTAAAGATCGAATTTAATATCCACATCATAAGATATCATTGTATGAATGCATATTTCCATGGATTCGGTGGTTAGTAACTTTAATATAAAGTTAATGTTAAATAATAAGATTATCTTCCTTAATAAATAAAAAATAAACAAAAAACAAAAAAGGATGAATAATTGGGAAAGTTGACAGCTGGACGTAAGTGCTTTTCCAAGTTATCAAAAGCAATCCCACGTGTGTACGCATTGAAAAACCAGCTGTTCAAACATTACAATACCAAAAAGAAAAGAAGGACAAGACCAAGCAGAGTCGTCAACTCGATTGACCATCTGCCAATAAATGTAGACCACAAAGCCGCCAACTGTGGAATCACCTTTGAATCTCATCGATTCTCATCTCTTCTCCTCTCTGCTATCCAATCTTGAGCTGGTGATTCTCTCTGTATTCATCCATATTCTCATAATTGTTCTTTTATCAACGTTTGCATTCATGGGTGTGTGTTTGTTTCTCTTTCATCATTGACTTAGTTTTGATTGATTGCATGAGTTATCCTTTCAAATTTGTGATATTTAGGAATGGGTTTGGTGGGTGATTGTTGTTTTTCCAGTGGGTCGGAGGAGAAACAGTAGAACTTGAATTCTATGGATCTCCTCTCGGTTGCTGGGACTGAGAAATGGGTGATGTAGCAGAGAAATGAAGTTTCTGGCCTCTTGTTGTTTTGGTTTCCAAGAAATGAATAATTCATATTAACTAAGCCAAAATAGTTCCATATGCTCAATTGAATACGGGGTTTGTGTTTTCAGGTCCAAAATGATGAAAAGTCTAAGATTAATTGATTTCCTTTCCTTCTCTTATATTTTCTTAGCAGCCAAACAGATTGACTGTTAAAATGACAAAGGAATATTTATTTTCTTTTCTGGACTAGCTTACCCTTTATTTTCTGCAGATTTGCATTGTGATCGAATAGCTATGTTATGCGAAAATTGAGAATGCATTAGTGGAAAATAATTATATGTAGCATGCTAATATTATACATAGTGAAAATTATGCTAAGAATTGATATGCTAATGTCATATTTATGTATGTATGTATATGGAGAGAAGACTGTGCTAATTGTTTAACACAAATTTTGTGAGTAATTAATTTTCTTTTATATCTACTGTTTAGATTAAAGAATTATTTCCCCATTCCAATATTGTGTTTGGGAACCAGCAAACCGTCAAGGATAATATGTAGGTGTGGTTAGATTAGCTTAAGTAGTGAACTACATGTGGATGCAAAATTTCTACTGCAGATAAGTTTGGAAATATTTTTGTTTTCTCTCTTTGCAACTCTGTTTTTGTTGACCCTAAGTTTATTAAGTAGGTTGTTTGGTTGCCAGTTCAGAAATTCAGTTAAAGTTTGGGCACGTATATCATTTTGGGGAGATTTAAAAGTAAACAAATAGGATAGTTTTCAAATGAAAGTCTAGGATTTTGAATAAGGTCCAGGACTGTTAGAGAATCCATGGATAAAGGTAGTGGCAGGACTAGCTAAAATTGGGGGTAAACCGAGAAGGAGATTTTCTCATGGAGAAATTAAACATCTCGGAAAATGGTGCAGGAAAAGTCTGGTGAAAGTAATCCAAGATTATATATAGCAGAAGTGGGATTAATGTTCAAAATCCTATTAGATCTTCTACCACAGATGGACAGAGATCTTGCTTACTTCAAGAATGTTGAATTTTGATGGGGAATTTTCGAAGTTAGTAATGGAAATGCAGCTTTGGGCCTAAAAGGTTAGAAGCTCCGTAAGCATGGCATCAGGACGGTAAGTTTTCTACTGCAATTGGATTCAGAACCAAAGAAATCATGAAGATTGTCTGATATTTCAACAATGCTTCTGAGCTAGATCCTGTACCCAACAATTTACCAACCATTCTTGGTACTTCTAGACGAAATGTGAGTTTCATGCATAGCAAACTATCCTACGTTATAATAGCGATAATTTCTTTCACTTGAATTAACTTTAGCATGCTGAAAAGGCAAAAGGTGAGGAGTGTTGAAGAAGTTGAACTATGACTGCCTGACAAAAGGCAAGGTTGAAAGTGACCTACTTTGCAATAAACATTTTGTGGAACCAAACAACTTATGATTTGTGATAAATACAACCAAGAAGATATCTTAAGGAGCTAGAAGGATTCTTTCAGTAATATATATTATGCCTAATGGGCATACTTTTCTGTATCATTTCACCAGCCATCTCCTATATCAAGTTGGGAAATTGAAATATTGTCGCTTTGCTTTGCGGTTTATGCATTTTGATATAGGTTCGCACCAGGATCAGCAATCCATAGAAGTATTGACCCCATATAAACTCTGGTATTGTCAAGATCTTTTGCATGCATGAATTTTGAGGAACTCCAATTCTCATCTGTGAATCCAAAATTTTCTTTTACATGGGGGCAAAAGTATGGGAAACTTCAATTCAAATGAGAAGCATACATTGATATAGAAAGTAAGCGAAGTTATGGGTCACCACTGGAAATTTTACATAGGATACAAAACATTTTTCAGACTGCATATTTTATTGTTTTTTAATATTTGTAACTTCATTGAAAATTATATTTGTAACATGATTCAGCTTGTGTTTGTATATATACATATATGTATTTTTAGAATAATCTCTTCCAATTCTCACATTCTATGTAGAATCCATCTTTTGTGATATAGGTTCAATATAACTTCTGGTATGGGGAATTCAGAATCAGCATTTGATGATCTTCATCATGATTTTCTGCATCAAACCCCTTCTTATGCAGGAACTTCAATGGATCCTGACTATCAACATAGGCGGCAATTGCCTTACATAGCCGATAATTTCAACTCTTTGGATCAGGTTCCTTCATTAACCTTCTATTTGTTAGTTGGAGTTGTATGGAATTTGGAATTATTGATACTCTTGCTCCTTGATACCTTGTTAGTGAAACTGTTTCTTTTATAAAATGCCTATTGAGAAGTTGAACACCGTGAGGGTTCATGCAATGGAACCACGCTGTAACTAAGATGACTGGTTCTTTTTTGAAGATGTCCAAGTATGTGAAACATGAAATTTCAAATCATGAGATTTTTATTGAGGTTGTTTTTCCCATATGAATGTGTAAGTTCATGTACAATGTGGATATCAACTTCATGCAACATTCTCATAGAAAACTGAATCCAATCATAGATGAAGCTTTAGGATCAAATTAAAGCCTCTTGAGCATATTTAACACACAACGTTTAGTTACTTTGATGGTCAATGGGATGCATAATTTTGGGTTGAGCATGTTGCATGGTTTTGACATCAAATCCAAATCAGACCATTTTTTTAGAATATCAATGGAGAGCCAATCTGACATGAGATTTAAACTGAAAAGCAACCAAATTCTAGCCAACCAACCCAACCAAATGTAGACTGAAACACAGCCTTTTATTGCCTTGTCTCCCTGCTTTAGCATGTCCGTCCTCATGCTTTAGGCTATATATGGAGGCATGGTGCCATTCACATGCCTTGTGCCACACTGTTGCCATCAGGGGGGCTAAGAGTGCACTAAATCATAGGGAAACACTCCCTTTTAACTATACTACGTTTTAGTATTTTAAAGTTATGCATGGACTATTTAACAATAAGATGGTGAGAATATTATAAATTGCATTTATATCAAACGCTATTACAGTAGAGGATATGAAACTAAGATGTGTAATCAATTAAAAGGACAATGTTGTCATAAGTACCACAGAAAATCTTTAAAATTGATTTGTATTTGTGTTGCCTCTCTTTCTTTGCTATGGTTATTGTGAGTGCATATCTAATAGCCTCTTCAGTACACAATTTTCTTGAATATATTTTTAGTGTATGCTTCTTGAGGCAATTTTGTTTTTTGATGAAAATCAAGCATTATAATACGCATGTTTCCAGGTTACTGATGCATTGAGAGAATCTGGCCTTGAATCATCAAACTTAATTCTCGGTATCGACTTCACAAAGAGCAATGAGTGGACAGGTAGATCTATTTGAAAATGAATTATATATTCTTTTTTTAACCTCTAAAATTTCTAAGTAGCAGAAGGGAAAAAAAAAAAAAATTATATTTCAATGATTCTAGGCAGGCATTCATTCCATAGGAAAAGCCTTCATGCAATTGGTAACACACCTAACCCATATGAACAAGCAATCTCTATAATTGGCCGAACTCTGTCTCCTTTTGATGAAGACAACTTGATACCTTGCTTCGGATTTGGTGATGGTTAGTATCTGTTTATAACTAGTTTTTAGTAGAAATTTTTAGTTTTTACTTGGAATAGTTATCTGATGAGTTTTCTTTCTGTAGCATCAACACACGATAAGCATGTTTTCAGCTTTTACCCTGATCACCGATATTGTAATGGTTTCGAGGAGGTTCTGGCACGATATAAAGAGATTGTTCCGTACTTGAAGTTGTCAGGTATTTTGCAACTTCTTTTTAATTTTCCTTGTTCTATGCAATTTGTTTATCAATTCAAATTGAGTTCACATTTTTACTATTTTTTATTTTTTTTTCATTTATTTCTTTCTTACTTTGTCTGAAAGCATTGTTGGCTACTGTTTCATGGTTCTCTCCAAGGAAAAATAACAAGTGCTCTGTTTTTCCTAGATTAGTAAACAATTCTATCCTCATTCATGCAAATTCTCCCTTTCAGTGCTTCTACATTCCTTTTCAGATTTTGTCCAGAACTTTTCAGTTTATTGGTGATTAGTGGTTTTGTTGATAATAGAATTTTATGGTTACAAGCAGATTTTGACTAGATTCGATGGTAGTTATGACAGTGATTTCTTTTTTTCTTTTTAAATCCACATTTCTTCAAGCCTCTCTCATCTTGTATATCTGTTGTTGTTATCTTGAATTTTTTCTATCACCAACTTTATCTTGAAATGAAGTAGAAAGGATTAACATGAGAGGCAAAGCTAACTTCCACCAGGTTAATAAATTATTGCAGACAAAAAAACAAAACTTTATTTTAAATGCTTCACTTCTCTAAACTGCCTCTCTAAGAATTTATCTTTTTATAATGAAATTTGGCAATTCTGGTGAATATAATTTCACCTTTCAGAAGATTGTTTACACAAGCCCATTTTTTAGCCTTGGAGAAGGCTTTTATTTCAGTCTTTCAGTTGTTTTCTTATTTCTTCTCCTGATCCTCTATCACACCATTTGAAGGACACTTCATCAATAATATTAGATGAATTGGCGATGGAATTTAAACTGCAATTCACTACCCAAATTCTTTTGAGGTACAATGCAATTATACCAAGTGGTTCTCCTGTCAGAATTACTCATCAAAAGCACAAGCCGAAACTTGAATATGGTGTTGATCCTTGTGCTATTTGGATTTGAACTGACAGGGGCTATAAAATTTTCTATCAGGTTACAGATCTAAAAGGAAACAGACCAAGGTAGACATCTTTATGTTGGCAGCGAATACTGTTTTTATGATATACAGAAATTAGCTTACATCTATTATGCACTTTTTTCCTAATTTTCTTAAGGATGGCATCACATATTCATGCCAATATTATGAATCCCATTTTGGTTTTCCATTGGTACTAAATCATTTCAGTGTTCCCTTTGTTCTGAAATAAAATAAGTACATGTCATATATATCTTCAAAGTTGAAAATGATACACTTTGATACAAATTCAAAGATTCTTTGACATGTCTGATTCATAGATCAGATTCCACCAGGTCAGCCACATAATCTATAGCACACCCTTGAGATGCATGAGTCTTTCTTTTTCCATGAAGCATTCAGGAATGAGGATATATTCTCCCATAGAACTTTCAGAATCTGTTTGACAGGACCTTGGTGATGATCTCATAAAGGTTGGACAATAGATCAGCAGGCCTAAAGTCATTGACTCAACTTGCAAACCTCTTTTTTTCTATATACGAGTAAGGGATATAAAGAGAGAGCCACCTCTTAATTTGGTATCAAATTTGCAAGTTGAATATTGAAGGAGGATTAGAGATTAGGGAGGTCGCTTTTAAGGAGTAAAGCTTTATTTGAGATAATTGGCTTTGGAGATTTCCTTTAGGAGCACGACTTTTTGTGATGTATGGTTTCTAACAGCATCTAAGGGATGTTTGCTCATAAATGGGATGCCAATATAGAGGTTAGGTGGTGACACCCATGCCCCTGAAAATCCATGTCCTAGGTTTATCCAAATTTCCTTTAGTTTATTTGTTTTGGAATTGGTGATGGACCCAAAATCCAATCCTAGAATGCTAGAGGAATCAACCCCTCAACATTCTGTATCCAAAAATCTCTCTCATTTTAAGGGCTAGGGATACTTCTGTTTCCAATATTCTCATACAGAGCCACACCTCCTTTTTGCAGAATTTCAACTTTCTATATAACTAATCATGTCAAGACATTTATGACCTCTCCTCTCTTTAGCTCTCCTGGAACCTTGTTTATACGTCTTCATCTTTTCTAGACAAGATGGTCTC